>WITN01000006.1:0-589851 GCA_015025155.1 Lactarius quietus
AACACTAAAGACGGCTGGGACTTCGTGCCCTATCGTATCAACTCAAGAGAACGAGACGCACCCATTCGATACCTTGTAGGATGAGTGAGGTGGCGACACGTACCAGATACCAGAAGAACTGACGAGAACAACACCGGATACTACGCGGAAGCAGCCACATCACAGCGCTTCCACCCAGTAGTATTCAACAGAGAGCGCTGTTGCTGGGTCGAACTTAGGTGGAGCAAACCAACAGCTATTTCGAAGCAACACGACCAGCCGCCGACGACCTAAACATTAACATACCGCTAGTCGACGCACGACCAATTGATCAACAAGGGGCCATAGACGGCCAAGAAGAACCAAACTGAACGGAACTACCAAGGACAGAATTCAACTACGAACAACCAGTCCACCCCAGTCAAGCCATACTAGTGAAAGGTCGCCAACCCCCAAGTGAAGGTGAACCGAAGAAATCGCAGTACATCACCAGAAGTAGACGCGCTAGCCGCGCAAACAGCTGAGTTACATATCCCGAACCAATCGAGGAATACCATACAGCTACATGACGACCCAAACAGAAGTTCACCACCCCGACTCGTCATCAACGAACAAACGGGCCACGTACAACAATACAACCAGAAGACGTACAAGCTGCAACCGAGCAATGGGACCAGATGTCCCCGATGCTCCGAGTACCATGCGACCACGACATGTTTTACGAGTTCAGACTCAACCGCAACAGAATACCGTCACCAGACAATAGACCATTCCCTCCATTAGACAGCCAAGAGGAGGACCGCCAGGAGGAGGACCGCCAGGAGGAGGACCACCCCTAGGAGGACCTGCGGTAGCCCATAACGCGCCTCAAGGAGGCAACGACAAATTTATTGGTAATCCACCACCCACATTCACAGGGCAAAGATCGCAAGCCGAATCCTTCATCCTTCAATGGGAAGTCTATGCAGGGGTCAACGCAAACCATTCAGCATGCTGAATAAATATCAAAAAGCTATGTTATTTCTAACATACATCCAAGGAAACGCGGTTAACCAATGGGTCATGTCCGCGAGTCGGTGGCTCGTAAATGAAGTGGCCACAGGAACCAATCAATTCGACAATAGGCTATGGGAGAATCTGCTCCATGCCTTTCAAAGACAGTTCGGAGACGTACTCAGCAAAGAACGAGCACAAGCCCAGCTCGATGCTGGAATCCACATGAAGGATGGAAAAATCGACGACTATATCGCCCAATTCGAACAGCTCGTTCGACATGCGGGGTATAACATCAATGCAGAACAAACGCTCAAATACTTCACAAGGGACTACCAAGAGCACTATATGAAACAATGTATCAACACGACGATCCCCGAAACTATGAAGATGGAGAGAATCCGCCCTGAAAAGGCAACAAAATGGATTCACATGCAGACGGTCAGAGGAAACCTGGACGCTTTCAAACCAGGGCGTGCGACAGGAGGAGCACTAGCTAAGTTGCTAGCACCACTCCAGAATGATGACCGAATGGATACATCAGCAGATCGGTACGAGGACGACTAGCAGGGGCTGAAGACATTATAGCAAACCACCCCAGAAACCACCACCGCAACCACCATTCCCACCAAGGGAGGGTTCATACAAGGCAGTTTAAACGAGACCACAGCCAGACGCAGTGCTATAACTGCCAGAAGATGGGCCATATCAGTCGCGACTGCAGACAGCCTCGCAGACGCCGCGACACACAAGTACAAACGACGGAAGCTACTACAGCTCCGTCAACCAAAGAGGAAAGAGCAGCAGAATGGCTACGAGGAGTAGCAGGAGATGACGAAGAAGTCAAGGACCTGGTCCTACAACAATTGATGGGACAGGATTTTGGAAACGCCTAAACCCGGCGGCCTGGGTGAGGGCAATAAATTGTAACTCTGTGTACATTATGCGCTACCGTTCTATGAGAGTACCAGTGTCTATTCGCGCAAGTTACAATATGGCCGACATCAAAGCGTTGGTGGACTCAGGAGCCACCGACAACTTCATTCATCTGCAATTTGTCAAAAGGATGGGATTAGGACAACGGGCACTAGATAAGCCCAAAAACATCTACAACATAGATGATACCACTAATAAAGCGGGACAGATCACACACTATCTGACGCTTAACGTGGAAACCGGAGGGACAAAAAGAGAAATGCGCTTCCTTATCACCGACATAGGGAAGGAAGACATACTGCTGGGATATCCATGGCTTGCAACATACGAACCAAGGTTCAGTTGGCGCCACGCCACTATAGATGAGAAACAACTCCCTATAGTGTTACGAACAATTAACCCAAATGACAGAAAAGCAGTATTGGCAAGGCTATTAACAGAGGAAGAAGACAACGCAAGGGTGTCGCGATTGTTCACAACAGAAGCAAAAGAACAAATCGTAACGACCCTAGAAGAGCAAGTACATGGACAAAGATCGGCGGTAGAACTCGCGGTGGATGCCAAACAATATACCGCGAAGGTCAAAATACCGGCTGAATACCAACAGTTCGCAAAGGTATTCAGTGAAGAGGAATCGAAGCGGTTTCCTCCAAAGAGGAGTTGCGATCACGCAATCGAATTCAAGAAAGGAGTGCCCGACGTAATAGACTGCAAAGTCTATCCAATGACAAGAACAGAAGACGAAGCGCTAGACAACTTCATAGATGAACAAGTAGAAAAGGGATACATTCGTCCCTCGAAATCCCCGTACGCATCATCATTTTCTTCATCAAAAAGAAGGACGGAAAGCTACGACCGTACAGGATTATCGACGAATCAACGAGTGGACAATACGAAACCAGTATCCACTTCCACTCATTGACGACCTCATCAGAGACCTTGGCGGAGCACAAATATTTAGCAAACTCGACGTTCGCCAAGGATACAACAACATAAGAATCAAGGAAGGGGATGAACATAAAGCCGCGTTCAAAACACGACGTGGACTTTTCGAACCAACTGTCATGTACTTTGGACTGTGCAACTCACCAGCAACGTTCCAAAGTTTCATGAACGAGATATACCAACCAACGATAGCAAAACATGGACCCAACGGAACGATCATTCGGGTTTACATGGATGACATCGCCATAGCCACGAAACGACAAGAAAACACACTCGAACAACATCAGAAAGCGGTGTGCGATGTCCTAGAAGTCGCTCAAAAACATGACCTCTTCTTCAAACCAGAGAAATGCGTATTCAACGCGTCCAGTATCGATTACCTGGGGGTAATCCTTGAAGAGGGGGTAACACGCATGGACCCTATCAAAATTTCAGGTGTTCGCGACTGGACATCCCCCACATCAGTAAAGGACGTACGTTCCTTCTTGGGGTTCTGCAACTTTTACAGGCAATTTATCAAGGGATTCGCAAACATTGCCAAACCGCTAAATGAACTAACGCGCAAAGACGAACCATGGCAATGGACAGCAAGACATCAAACAGCGTTCGATACGCTCAAACAACGAATCACAACGGAACCCATACTGGCACACGCGGATCAGAAACAGCAATTCGATCTAGAAGTGGATGCATCAGGGTTCGCTGTAGGAGCAGTGCTACTACAAAAGAAATCGGATGGGAAACGACACCCTGTGGGGTACTACTCAGCAACACTCAATGCTGCCGAACGAAACTACGAATATACAACCTGGAGTTGTTGGCCATCGTAAAAGCGTTGAGAAATTGGAGACACTACTGGCTGGATCTACACACAAAGTACGCATCTTCTCGGACCATCTCAACTTGCGTTACTGGCGAGATCCTCAGAAAATCAGCCGACGAATCGCTCGAGAAGTCTAGAACTGGCAGAGTACAACTTCGAGATACATCATGTCAAAGGAACAGCAAATGGAAGAGCCGACGCACTATCACGACGAGCCGATTACGACCAAGGAGAAAAGGACAACGAGAATGTCACAGTTCTACCGGACAAACTGTTCGTACGAACAATCAACACGCAACCAAAACAAGACGAGCAAAGGATACGCAAGTGGGTTGACCCCCACAAGCTAACCAAAGCAGACGGACTATGGTGGTACCAAGGACAGAGACTGGTCGTCACAGGACACAGAGGAAATTAGAGAAGTAATTTACACACATCATGACCCCCCTGTTCATGGACATCCAGGAATTAACCGAACACCCAAATGGTGGAACGTCACTACTGGTGGCCCACAATGAGACAAGATATCGCTGAATATGTACGAGGATGTGCGGAGTGCCAGCGATGCAAGGTCAATACACAAAGAACAAAGGCACCGTTACAACCAATATTCCCAAAACCAGAAGCAACACCGTTCGAGGTAGTAGCGCTTGACTTCATTACCAAACTCCCGAAGTCCAGGGATTACGATTCCATACTAACAGTCACTGACCACGACTGTTCAAAAGCGTCTATATTCATACCATGCAAAGAGGAGATATCGGGCGAAGAAACAGCCACGCTATACGCCAAACATGTGGTCGCACGATTTGGCCTACCAACAAAACTGATCAGCGACCGAGATCCCCGGTTCGCATCCAAATTCACAAGAGAACTATGTCGAATCCTGGGGATACAGCAGAATATCTCGACTGCCTACCACCCACGAACGGACGGACAATCGGAGCGAACCAATCAATGGCTGGAACAATACCTCCGACTCTGGGCCAACGAAAGGCAGAACAATTGGGCCGACCATCTAGCATTAGCTGAGTTCGCACATAACAATTGGATAAACGAATCCACACGCGAGACTCCATTCAGGTTGCTAATGGGATACCACCCACATACTAATTGGATGGATAAGAAATCACCCATACCACGGGTCACGGCCAGACTAGAACAATTGAAGGAGATAAGAAATCAGGCACAAGAGCAAATGCCCCGAGCGCAACAGTCATGGGTCAAGCATCGTGACACCCCCAAATATCAGCTAGGAGACAGGGTATGGCTAGAAGGACGCCACTTACGAACCAATCAGCCAACCACAAAGCTTGCGCCCAGGAGACATGGACCGTTCGAGATCATCCAGGTGATGTCTCCCGTCAACTATCGACTCAAACTTCCCACGCAGTGGAGCATCCATGATGTGTTTCACATAGATCTTCTCACACCTTACAAAGAAACGCTGATTCACGGCGCAAACTACCAACGCCCACCACCTGAATTGGTAGAAGACGTGGAAGAATACGAGGTCGAAAAGGTACTAGACTCGAGAAGACAAGGACGAGGGCGCAAGCTCCAGTATCTAATCAAATGGAAGGGGTACCCAGACTCGGATAACCAGTGGGTCCCGTGGGACGATGTACATGCGGACGAAGAGATAAGGAAGTACAAACAAGCCAATCCAACCGCTGAGACTCACATAAAAGCAGTCTCCATCGGACCTCTAGGAAACGCATCCTCTGGACCTACTCATAACATGTCCCATGTCCCGCTCACCACTATCACCATTGACGAGATCCCCCACGTCAACACCCTCACCACGTATGACGACAACAACAACGTGGACGACCCATTCTGCTCCGCTGTTGAACACGTCAGAGCAGCAGCAGAACGAGACCGAGCCGAACAAGAAGCGCGAGACCTGGCCGAGGCTCGCAGGCGATTTCCCACACCCGCAAGCGGACGAGTGGAGGAGGATGAGGAGGGATTACGGGCTGTTGAAGGAGGTGATGACCTCCTGGCGGCTGGACCAAGTAACGAAGATGACGCCGCAGGAGAGACGGATGAGGATACGGACGTTGACACGGCAAGTATCGTACAGCCCTCCACCGCCTTCACATCATCCACCGCCGTCGACCAATACAGCGACGACGAATCCTCCGATGGATCCTACCACGACGCCAACGTCATCTGTACCAGATGCGACAACCCCATCGATTATTGCCACTGCGCACCTATGCGCGTGCCCCCCCGAGTCCAAGAAGAAGACAGCAACATTACCGAAGAAGCCATGGATGACGAAGAACGAGCACCAACAGTTGCTGTCGTCTATGGACCGACTGCGGAGGAAGGATACGCCGCTATGGGGCGACTCCCGTCATACGCCGAAGCCCGAGACCCCTCACCCATCAATACGCGCCGCCGAGGCGCCCTATCCGTGCCATATCGCCTACCCCCAAGGCTTCGTCCTCAACAACGGGATGAACTGGGTACCTATGGTCATCGAGCACGAAGGGCGACGTATCCCTGCCAGATACGTGCGAGTAAGGATGCAGGATAATCCGGAGGTGTTCGGAACGATGGGGAGGGGCGAGCCGATTTACCGTGGAGACATACACGCCGAGCCGTGTCGAGATATGGGACCCCCAGCTGAGTACACTCGCGAAGAATTACTATACCTTCGCGCTGACTTCCGGGGACGACGCCAGGTAGATGAAGCCCTCGCGAGGCTGGGAGACATTTCCCTTGCCGCCGAAGTGAGGCGCTACCGCTCGTCCCAGGAAGTCATCAAGGAGCTGGAGATCGCCATCAAGAGGCTCGAAGATGACATCTTCGTGCATGTCGATCGCGCACGACACTCCGCAAGGAGGCTGGGGAGAGCACACACCCTCGTAAGGATATGAGACGAGCATGAGACGGATGTCAGACTCACTACGGTACCAATTGGGTAGTGGAGCGAGGGCGCTCACCCTTGTGAAGGGGGTGATGTAACGTCCCGGGTCATAGTAAGTATCTGACCTAACCCATAAGCGATGGGACGTGATCAAGGGGGTGCTTACTGTTCTTCTCTGACTGATGGCTGTGGACTTACTCATGCATACGATGATGATTACCGTTAGTATTACCGATCCGATGATTAAGGCTGACTGTACGATTACTGAGTAGTAGCAGTTGTGGCGTTCGTATTAGTGGACGATTACCCAGCAGGTAGTAGTGGCGGTCTCGCTGACGAAGGCGGATCGCGCGTTAGCGTTATAAGGAAGCTATCGACTGTTGTGGTCGATAGCTTGGATTTCTTGTACCTCTCCAGACTTGTTATCCAAAGCCGGGTTTCCATCTCACAACTCGTTCGTCCTTTGGGGCCGCGTACTCAAAGTATCAACTCCGCCTTCGTGCGTTGAGACGTTGCTCAGCCTTTGTGCTTGAGTAGGACCACTGCTAAGTCACCGCGTTCGCTCTACGTTGCCTAAGTCAGGCTCACGTGCTGCTCGCACGTAACACGAGGGTTGTTGGTATTTTTGGGGCAGTTCTGTGCCATGTGTTCCTGTTGGTGACAATGGAAGCAACGACCTTCTTTTCTGTATTGGTTATGTTCAGCATCAGTGAGTTGCTTAAAGGGGATAGGGGTATCAGCAGAGTTGATGTCCATGGGAACTACATTGTTATTGTTGTTGAGGTGCTGTGTAAATGTGGTTCTTTGGGTTCTGTTAAACTGTCCTTGGCATTGTCCAATGAGATTGTTATTGAGGAGTTTGCAAACTCTTCTGACTTCTTTATCAGTGGCCCTCTGCCATTCATTCATGGTGTTTGGGGTGTTTTCGTGGTCTACTACCCATTGGTAGTGTTGCAACAGCTTAGCCGAGTGATTTTCAACTTTTGTCAAATAAAATAGCTAAAAATATGAAAATATTCATGGAGGTAGATCTCTTTAAGGGCTACCTCGAGCCCAGCCAACACTAAGCGATCTGAGCAGCCATTTCCAAGTTATCTAGCGCAGCTTGACGTCGGCTTATTTTTGAAAATAAGCCAACCTCAAGCCAAGCAAGAATGGCTGCTCAGATTGCTTAGCATTGGCTGGGCTCGAGGTAGCCCTTAATGAGATCTACCTCCATGAATATTTTCATATTTTTAGCTATTTTATTTGACAAAAGTCGAAAATCACTTGGCTAAGTCATTGCAACACTACAGGCCATCAGTGGATGTTGGGTCATGGTCCCAATCTGTACCATGCAATGGTGCCTAAAGCATCAAGGTCCCATCCAGCTGCTTTGGCCAGATGGTTGAAGGTAGCATTATAAGTGTTAATGTCCATGCCATTCATGATAAGTTTAAACAGCTGGTCTGTAGCCATATATGTTTCTTGGCTGTATCTCCCCACATATCCTTGAAGTTGGTTTCAAAGCTAGTCCAGAGAGAGGCATTTGTTTTGTCCTTGTAAGTTGTTGCACCTGGCGTAGTGAATTTAACAATGTCTTCCATCAACATTTGGACCCAATCATCAACTAGAGGTCCCTTGATATAAGTAAGGGTAGTGATAACCTTCATGAAAGGGAGGTTGATGGATGTGTGGCCAGTGTTCAACAAGCAGTATAGTTTGTATTCATTAAGGAACTTGTCAGATGCGCTTCTGTCTCCAGTGAATATTCCCAGGGCTATGCCTTATAAGCTGATGGGGGTACAAGTGGTGGTGGTAGTCATGGTGGGCATGGATGTTGTTGGTGGTGGTGGTGGTGCAGTGAGCAGGTGAAGTGTCACAGTGGTTTGTATCTGGGTAGCTGCAGTGGTGACAGTGGGGTGTGTGGGGTTCAAATGAGGTGGTTGGTATGCAGGGTGTGATTGGTATGTGGGGTGTGGTTGGTATGCAGGGTGTGGTTGGTGTCAGTGACATTCCAATATCCTAGGCCAAAGGTGTTTTCCTTAGCAATTCAAAGGTTGAGGCACATGTAAAATTCTTGCTTGCTATAGGTGAGGGTGAACCAAGCATCTAGTTTCCCATTGTTGATGAACTTGGCAGGTACTCTTTTGTCCTCTTCTGGGTGTGGTTCGATGATATAGTAGCTGGCCTTAGCATTTGGTGCTTTATACCTGAAGGCAGATCCTTTGATGTGTGCTGGGAGGTGGTTGACTAGGCATTGTTTGATTAGTACTGGAGAGTTGTTGGCAGGGAAGGTAACTTCAATAGCTGCCACAATGGATCAGTGATACAGGGTTTTGGGGATACAGGGTTTTGGTGATTCCAAGTGAGTAGATGAGCTTTGTCTTATGTTATGTCCTTGCAGAGACATAGGTTGCTCAACTAGAGCCTAAGCCATAATGACAGTGGTATGAGGATGCAGTGGTTCAGGGATATGGTGGTAACAGTGGTTCAGTGATATAAGAGATATGCTTAACAGCAGTAAAGGGTTCCTGTAAAGACAATGTGATTCAGTGATTCGGTGACTTGATGATTTAATGGGGTCTTGTGACCAATTGATGGAAGAGACAAGAGGGGAACAATGGATTTGCAAGATAAGACAAAGATAAAGCTAGAGTACAGGAGGGTACAGGCTACTCCTTATATACTATAGCATAGAAGATAATGAGTCAGATGAGTAATGGACCAAGAGAAAAGCAAATAGGACACAAGGGAGGTATGAAAGGGGTTACAAGTGAGTCAACAAGGATGAGTAAAGAAAAGTAAAAGTAAGCATCCAAACATGCTGTGATCATGACAAGGGACCTCTATATATGTCAAATGGACATAAAGGGGGCTTATCTGAAAAGAACATTAAAATAGAAGGTCTACATGCAACAACCTGAAGGATATGAAGACAATACAGATAGAGTGTGCCAATTGATAAAGACACTTTATGGCCTGAAACAGTAGGGTTGTGAATGGAATATGGAACTGGACAGCAAGCTTAAGAAATATGGATTTAATTGATTGTGCACTGATCCATGTGCATATGGTTGGCATAACACCAGGCAAGGATTTAGATAATAATAAGTATATGGGTAGATGATTTATTGTTATTTGCCTCATCAGCTGAGCTGAAGGATAAAATAATAAGAGACTTATGTTCGGAGTGGGAAATAACAGATCTAGGGGAGCCCTTGAAAATAGTAGGCATAGAAATTATTAGAGGAGATGACACAATCATGATCTCTCAAAATGAATATACAGAAAGTATATTAAAGAAGAGAAGATGGAATATTCAAACCCAGTGGCTATACCAATGGATCCAAATATAAAACTTGAGCTGAACCTAGATGGAAATGAGGGAGGAAACAGATCTAATTCCTATGCATGGCTGCTAGGAGAATTACAATTCCCAGCAAAATGCTACACAACTAAATATAATTAGCATCCTACACCACTAATCCCACACTACAACATGTGAGTGCTTTAAAGCAGATACTTAGATAACTTTCACACACTAAAGATTATGGAATAATGTATCAAAAGTCTGTAAAAATACCACAAGAAGGAAATAACTCCTTCTATAGATTTACAGGTGCTGCCTATGTGAATACAGACAATCTAAAATTGACATCAGGTTATACTTTTATCACAGGAGGCGGAGCAATAACCTGGACATTGAAGAAACAGACAACAATAGCTTTGTTGTCCACTGAGGCAGAATATGTTGTGTTATTCAAAGCAGGATGCAAGGCATGTTGGTTAAGAAATTTATATGAGGAATCAGGTGTAAGACAGAAGGAGCCAACCCTTATAAAAGGGGATAACAATGGCTCAATCACTATGGCAAGAAATCCCCAGTTCCATAAAAGGTCAAAGCATATATAAATCAGGTGGCACTGGGTTAGAGACTTAGTCGAGGATGGAAACATAGAAATCCAAAGCTGCTGATACTCAGAGCAAACAGCCAATGTCTTAACCAAAGCACTAGTGAAACCTAAGCATCAAAAGCATGTGAATGAGATGGGACTTGCCCCCACATGAGGGGGAGTGTTGGAAGGCATGCAAGTGACAAGATAAGTCACAGGTGATATGAGATTAGATCTAAGTAAATATGTGCACCATATGTCCATAGTCAGATCTTCAGCCACTATATTAAGGGGTGTGTCTCTATTACAACCCACCATCTACACCATAGATCATGTCTTCAATAAATCTCTGCTACATCCCATAACAACACTAAGTGCTCACCTTTCAATGTGTGTTCAGAGGGTACTTACTCCTTCCACAAAAGAAAGACAATGCTGTCTTGACAGAGGGGTTGCCCCATTACACATTCACAGTTAGTGAAATGAAAATTCAGAAGAAAAGGAAAGTACATACCAATAGATCATGCACCAATTACCATCAATTGTCTTTTCTGTGTCTATATCAATGTACTCCTTGTCACAATGAAAGATGATGTGTACATTGGCTGTATGCTCTCCCAGGGGTATAAAAGTGGCAGCCTGGGTTGTATGAGAATTGTTGCATTGGAAAGAAAGGCAATCATGGATGCAACTCATTGTCAGCATCTGCCATGGCCTTGATAGCCTCATAGTCATCATTTGCAGGCTCTGTGGAAGGCTCAGAGATACTGTCATCACCACTAGTATTGCTGTCCACCTCTATTGTAACCTTGCACATGATGTGTCAACCAGGTTCTGTGTCATTGCTCAGGGTCTTGCATTTGATGGCACATGTGCAGCTTGAAGTGCAATCTGTATCAAGTGCATTGAGGATGCAGTGAGATGGGCAGCAGATGTGTGACATCTGATGTAAGCCATCAATGGCTTCTGCTGCTTCAGGCCTACCAGAGGATGTTGAAGTGCTGTCAGAGGGGAAAGGAAGAGCCTCATCAGTGTCAAAGGTCCAATCTATCTCCAATGTGTCCTTCAGGGTACCATCAGGTCAGAGTGTATGCCCAGGCTCAGATGGAGTCAAAGACATGGCACAGTAGCATAGCCCTGCAGTAAGAAACAGTAGTGGGGTGTGATGACTTTGAGAGTGCACCAATATGTACCATTTTTAAGCCAATTTTTGGCACAATACCACTTGTGTTCCTCAACAGAACTAATTCTGAACCACTCACCATGGAGCCCCCTGGTTTGATGAACCTGAGAGCAGGGTACCAAAAGCAGTGGCACACAAAATGTGATGGGTTTGAGAAGGTCCCAGGCATATTCAGGCCTGGTGTCATGCACTTCAGGGCATAGTCAATGGGATCACACAATCTGTGAGAAAACAAGCTGGTAATTGAGTTAGTGTATCCATAGAGGAAAGGACACTTGCTAAAAGGGGGAAAGACCATGAAATCCTGAGAGGCAAGAATGAAGGCACAATTGAAGAGGTCATATTGTCATCTTGCAGCACCAACTGGAGTACACAATGCTCTGGACAGCACAATCAAAGAGGACATCTTGATGATGCCATTTTCTGAGATGGCATAGGTGAAGAGCATCTTACTGCAGGATGGAGAGGAGGAAGTTGAGGAGGAAGATGACAATCAATAAGGAAAGATGAGATTGATACACACAGCACAGGGTTGCCTTGCCACACAAATTCTCATGGTTCTTGTAAAGGACTTTGACTCTCAGACTAAGTGTCAGACTAGTGCACATACAGCACTTCAACATTTTCATATAGTTGTATTTGAATAAAACTCTCAATTGTCCTTTCATATTTTCACTTTCAATAAATTTGGGGTTCAGTTTAAACCTGGTTATAATGTGTTCAGAGGGGTTTGGGAAACTGTTGAACCCTGAATGAAGCCATCAGTCCAGTTTGGGTCAAACACCAAACCTAAACCTCAAATTGGGGTCCAATTTGGGTTTATACCAAATTTCAGAACCAAATTTTACCAACACTAAGCACACCCAACCACCTGTGCAGCAACAGCAACAGAGACACAGAGTGTAGAAAAGACAGTTGCCAACAAGACAGAGATTTCCACAGATGGATTACTAAGCATAGGAGATCATATGTCTGTGAGGTCTGTGTGGCAAATAGGAGACTAACACTACCTTGTATCACATAACAAAGCAAACCATATCCCTGTAAAACTACAGGTTATGGGCCCTGCACCTATAAAAGAATAAATAAAGTACAAGTCTAGCATCAAATAACATTCTTGGCAAGAAGACAATGTAGAACCCCCTATTCACACTATAGCTCATAAAGCCATCTCATCTCTATATCATCCCCATCTACATGACACAAAATGTCACAACAAGGACCTAGTACAGATCCTAATGCAGTGACAATCAACAACAACATCACAAAAGTGATGAAGGAGTTTCCAACAGTGGTGAACCTGTGCGATTCTCTAACAGAGGACAATTGGACAATATGGTGCAAACAAATGAAAAGAGTTCTATGCCTTTGCAGTGTAGAAGAGTATGCCTAAGGAAAAGTACCCCATCCTAACTGAGATACTCAGTATGCAAAAAACTGAGACTATAATGACAATTATGCCCAGGTTATATTAGCTGCCAATATCACCTCATTGGAAATGGTACATGTCAGACAGAGTCAAACCACAAGTACCATGTGGGCCAGTTTGGAAGCCGTTCATGAATCAAAGGGCACCAAACAGCCATAGTGGTGATAAGAAACATTTTTAGGACAATCACTGAAGAAGAAACAAATATTAGCAATCATCTAACAAAAATAAAAACAGACTGGGAGAGGTTAAACATGATAGGAGATGATGACTTCAAAATACCAACTGGTATGTTAAATGTCATCATATCTTCCTCATTACCCTCCTCATGGGATGTGTTCAGTAGGGATGCCAAGGTTCAGTCCAGATTGGGGTCCGGACCCCAAACCTGACCGGACCGGACCTGGGTCCGATCCAGTTCAGGGTCCAGTTCAGCATTTTTCCTTGGGGTCTGGTTCAGGGTTCACAAAATACTGGGATTTTGTGGACCGGGTCCGAACTGGACTGGACCCTGAACCTACTAGTCCACCACTCATAGTTCAGTTTGCAGAATTTTGCTATTCTACTCTAGTACATAGACATGAATAGACTGTGCTATCTACAGTTAAACCCTCTGCCCTCCACTTCTGCCAATCATTGCCATTGCCATTGTAATTGTTGTGGCCAATGGTGGTGTTTTCGATGTCATTGTCATGGCTGATGTTGTGCTCGTGCTCATTATTGAGGCCGATGTCATGTTGTCATTGTCGTCTTCATTGTCAGCCGCTGTGTCATATTGTGTCATCAGCGTCGGTCGCTGTATTGTGTCATGTCATCGTTGTTGCCGTCATTGTGATCAGAAACTCTTGTTGTTGCAGTCGCGGTTGGGGCCAGGATTGGGGTTGGGATCAGTCATGGTCGGTTGCAGTTGGGATCCTAGTGGTCATCGCGGTCAGGATTTTGTGCCAAAGAGCGGCCGAGGGAAAGTGGGCTAAGTAAAGTTAGGTGATCGTGTGGCTGATGGCAAGGTGGCATGTGATTGGAAATAAACAGAGTAAAAAGTGCACATGCAGGGAATTGAACTCTCAGCGCCTACATCCAAAAATATTATATTTGACATTCTCGCCTGATACACCACGCAGGTTACAACTTTTCCTGTTAGCCATGCTATATGAGTAGTAATTCAGGTATCCTGATGATCAACGTCGCTTCTCAAACCGACACAGCAATGCTTGCCCCATCCCATCACCGCCCTTATCCCTTGTGCCCCAGTAGCGTCCACCCCCCTCACCACTCACTGGAAACTCTCAGGCCTGGGTTTCCACATTTTCCCCTCACCCTTCAAACATTGTTTCACCCCGAATTCACACTGCAACCTGGCCGTGTCTGCCACATGAGTTGATGACCACCGCACCCATTGGTCGACCCCATCGTGTCCAAGCCGGATTTCCCTACCAGTAATCAATTATATAGGCCTGTAGATAGCTACAAAACATATGATAATATAACAACTTTTTCGTCTTTGACCACAAAAGTGCTTTAAAATGCTTTTTGCGGTTCACCAGTGGGTAAATATGCAAGTTCAACATGATTATCTAAGCAATATTTCCTTTTATGGTCGCAAATTTCCGGTTTGGGGTCCGGACCTGGTCCGGACCTAGAAATTACCCAGAACCGGACTGAACCGAACTGGACCCAAAAGAGGTTTGCGGTTCAGCCTGAATGCCCAAACTGGACTGGGTTTGGGTTCAGGGTTTGGAAAAAATCTCTCCAAACTGGACCGGACTGGACCGCAGCAACCCTAGTGTTCAGGGATGCATACATTGGTGGACAAAAAGGGGTTATGAAGACAGACCTGAAGAAGCTCCTAGGTATCCAACAATTCATAGGGATATTAAAAGAAAAATATAAACAGCAACAATCACAAGCACAGAAAACAGAAAATACAAACCAAAGGATAGCTCCTAGGAGGATGCTAGCTAACTGTATGAATATAGGGAATACAGGAAGCACCTCTCAAAATACTCTACATTGTGCACACTGCAAACAATGTGGTCTCAGGAACCATGAGACACAAGACTGCTTCCACCTTGGTAAAAGCAAATGTGGTGAGTGCAGATTATTTAACCATATAGTGAAGGACTGTAGGGTGAAGAAAAGGAAGAACAATGAGACAATAGGAGCTGCCAAGCAAGGAGTGAAGAAGAGAAGACAAGACTTTACCAATGCAGTTGAAGAAGGAGAACACATCACTTTTATGAATGTTAAAGGAGAGACATTGAAGATTGAGAAGGTTGAGGAGAAAAGCAGACAGTATGCTGGCTTTGATTTTTACAAGTCTGGTGATTTCAAAAAAATTGACAAAAATATTCAATTTTATGATTGGTTGGGTGATGGTGCCACCATGTCACATGTGACAAATCAACATGACACATTTACAACATACTATCAGTCATGTGTGGAGCACATGCCATGACCAGCAACATTCCAAGTTGCACAAATGTAAAGTTTAACCTGCCAGAAGAGGCAGAAGATGAAGATGCACTGGATTTGGATGCAGATGAAGTGCTCCAAGTCACTCAAATGTTGAGTACAGATGATTACTTTATTGTAGACAACAACACTGGTCATGAGATTTGTGTACGGATGATCAAGTCAAGTGATTGAAGAATGTACACAGCCCCCAGGTCATGGAGCTGATCCAAGAATAAGTCATGGGGGCTTGTTGGTTGAGTCAGGTCAGTTTAGTAATTCCTGTCTAATGGATCAGGTCAATATGGTAATTCTTGATTGGTATGTGTGGTGTCAGATGTGGAATTCCTGATTTCTGGAAGGTCTGGACAATTCCCTTATGTCACGATTCCATGAATCGCTGGTTCGACTTGAACCCGAAGGCTTTCCTTGAATCACCTCTAAGCCAAGCGCACGGCTTGCAACTTAGGAAATACTCGAGAAGGGCGAATAACCACAGATGGTCCCCTTATACGGCGTTACTTGAAGATAGCTCTTGACACAAGTGAACAATGATAGAAGAATAGTCACAATGACCAATGACTCTGCTATAAGAATGTTTGGCTATGCCTGAGAGGAATACAGGTGGATGTCCAAAACAACTAAGCTAACGACTACTGGCGAAACCTGCCAACTACTTATAGTACTCCAAGACAGTATTCTAACTGAGCTCAAACTATAAGAAACACGACTCACGACCTAATCTGCCAATGAGAATTGTCCATCAAGCCACAGGGGCTTATCATGAAACATACAGTACATGAGGCATACGGCCTCACATGAGTCAGAGATAAAGACAACCATATGACTCACAAATGACATCAGAACACAAGATAACAAGATAACAAATGTCTCGGCGCAATATCAGCGCATCAGAATACCTTCCATCAGAATCGACCCATACTGGGAATTGTCCAGACCTTCGGCTATCGGGAATCCCGCATCCGACCTCATGCCTACCATGGTCTTCCATAACCTTCCATCCAACAAGTCCCATGACTTATAGATTAGGTCAGATACATGCCATGACCCGGGACTATCACGTGATATAATCACATGACCTTCATATGTCCTGTAGTAGAGGTGCCAGCACTGGAGGGTTCTGCATGAACTAGCATTCCACTCACAAGTTGGGCAATCCTCAACGCTTCTCCTTCTCCAATGTAGTCTTCTTCGTCTGTTCCTTGACTCCACACTAGAGCGCGTACCTGCTCTTCTTCGTTGTATTCTGGATCTTTGCCTACCCATTTGTGTGCTTCTGGGTAATCTTGACAGTCTTTCCAGTGTTCATGCATGCAACGGCACGTCTTGACGTTGTCTGAAGGCGAGATGATGTCAGATCATGACACCTTATGGGTTGATACTGATGGAACATTCTGATGTGCCTGTTGGCTGTGTACTTATCATGTGCTGATGTTGTGCTGTACAATTATTGGACAATAGTGAGTCATATGTTGTGTTATCTCTGACTCATGTGGGGCCTTCTGCCTCATGTACTGTATGGTGCCTGGGTTGTTATCCCTGATGGCTGATTGGATTATTATAATATGATTGATGTTTGGGCTCAGCTTAAAAGCCAGCCCTGTAGTGTATATAAGGAGCTCTGTCTTGATAGATAAGTCCTTAGCTTCATTGTCTTAAGTACCACTCTAGAACAATTTTAGCATTGGTGTTTGCCTGCTCCTCTCCACTTGTTGGCCCTTGTGTGGTCTGTCCTCTTCTATTTCTTGAATTGATCCCTGCTATTCCTTCCTGGCTTAAGGCAAAGCCCTTGATATTTGGTTTGTCTTATGTTTTGGCAATTGGTGTTTATCTATTGTCAGCCTTTTCTTGACCAAGGCAACATTCAGATCCAAGTCAGATCAATGTGCAAGTGGTCATGTTACACTATCCCATACAACATACAACAGTAAATGGGGTAGGAAATATTAAAGCTACCGTTGCTGGAAAAGGCACAGTAGAACTAGAAGCATGCAGTGATGAAAGCTCACATATACTGGTGCTAGAAAACATCCTGTATATTCCAAATAATAATAATAAATTATTATCCCTGGGTAGACAGGATAACACAGGTGGAAGTTATAAGAGTAAAAAAGGAGTTCTCCATCTAAAAACAAAAGATGGAAATTGTGTTGCAAAAGGAATAAGAATACAAAATAATCTGTACAAAAGGAAAGTACAGATAAGACAATAACATAAGAAAGAAATTCCTACAACATACTATTCATTTATGAGTCGAGAGACTCTGCAAACTTGGAAAACCTGGCACAAATACTGAGTCATGTAAGCTACTCCAGTTTAAAGAAGTTACAAAGACAGAAATGTTGTAAAAGGGTTCATGGTAATAGCAAACAGTCCAACATCAGATTGTCAAGCATATGCAGAACCCAAACAAACCACAGAACCTTATATTAGTCAAGCAAAAGACAATACAAAACTGGAACAACTTACTCATATTGATTTATGGGGAAAAGTATGATATAACATCCATATAAGGACATCAATATTACATTGTCTTAGTGGATGACACTTTCTGATATATCATGATAAATTTCCTGAAAGGAAAATATGAAGCCACTGATACCCTAAGTTCCCTATACAGTGGCACTCAAAAGTACTGCACACATGTTGCACTACTTTTATTTTATGTTGCATTTTGCATGTATTGACCAACTGAAGCAATAAATCATGTCTTTAGATGTAAAGACCCCAAATTTAATGGTTAATTACTGGAAAGCATGCTTTTGAAACAGTTGTGATCAAATTACCCAAAAAGACAGTGTGCAGTACTTTTGAGCATGGGGCCACAATGACATTTCCTCAAAAATACAGCCCCAAGATGCCATGAAATCTCATTGTCACTCTTTTTAATACTATAGTCTACACCTCCTCAAGCAAGGTTGCCCAGATTGTTGAGCTCAAGAACCTTGGCCAATCTGATTACAAGATTGCACGTGTTCAACCTCCATTGCACCACCATTCCCAACCTCATCAAATGTTTTTCAGAATCAGGTGACCCATACTTCTGGAAACACAAGCCTGGTCATCCCCAAAAACTCCAGGAGCAAGATGCTCATCATGGTGCCATTCTCCTTGCACACACTGAAGCCACCAATGTCACCATGCTCACCAGAAAGATCTTCCCTCATGTTTCTTGCATCACAGTTTCCAGGTCTCTACACCAGTATGGACTCATCTCACATGTCCGTAGATCCAAACCCTGGATTTCCCCAGTCAATGTGGCCTAGCACAAGGCATGGGCAGCTGCACACACTGGTTGGACTGTGGAGGACTGGAAGCAGGTCATTTTCTCAGTTGAGTCAAAATTCATGTTCTTCAAGTCAGATGGACACCAGTATTGCTGGATGAAGCCTGGACAGGCCCTTGACCCTCACTTTACCATGAAAACAGTCAATCGTGGAGACAGAAATGTGATGGTGTGGGGTTGCATTACTGGGGAGGGGATGGGGAGGCTTCACTGAATTGAGGGAATCATGAATGGTCCTGGGTATGTTGAAATCCTCCAAAAAAATGCCTTCTAGGCACTCTCAAGGATCACAAATTAAAGAAAACAGGCAAGGACAAGGACATCTTCCAGCAAGACAATGATCCAAAGCACACTTCACATGTTGCCAGAGACTGGTTCCAAAAAAGGAAGGTGACCATGCTCCCTTGGCCACCCTCCTCACCAGACATGAACATCATAGAACATGTGTGGGATCAACTGGACCACCTTATTCATGCTTGGGACCCACTTTCTCACAACAAGGAGGAGATGTGGCAGGCTCTTCAGGAGGAATGGGGCAACTTTCCAAAGGAGGCCCTTGACAAGCTCTATGAAAGCATGCCCCACTGTGTTGCTGCCCTGAAGAAGGCTCAAGGTCACCATACCAAATACTGATACCCAGTAAGTGTTACTCTTTTCAGATCTTTGATGGTACTCATATCTTTTGGGAAAGGGTGTACTGTTCAAAAGAATTGCACAGACAGTTTTCCATAGATTACCTCCTATCTCCCATACCTTCATTTCAATTTCTCAAAGCACTCATTTTCATAAACTACACTCATATAGCGACAAATTGGACCCTAATACAAGAAATTCCATGATGTTTTTAAAAGTTATGGGCTTGAACATTTTTTTGTGTGACATGTGCAATACTTTCGATTTCCACTGTAAGCCTGTAGAGAACAGCTTAGAGTCCTTGAGTTCAGGAGGATGAGGAATATAGTGCAGTCAGTGAATGCATTTGCCAAAGCCTGACTGAAGGTGCCCAACAAGGACTGAAGGTGATGCACAGCCGAACAGCCACTCACCAGAAGTGATATTAGCAAAAACTTGTGAGTCAAGACTTAGAGCCACTGAGAACAACACTTCAGAACACTTTGAGATGTGAACTATGGGGCTCAGAATACAAAGGTGACTTGTACACCAAAGCTAACCTGGGCTGAGTACTGCTGAAGTAGCCATGCCACTGTGCTACTTAAATACTAAAACTCACCACTCACTCAATACTTTGCTCCAGATCCTGCAGAAGCTACAAAACAACCAGCACATCATCACTCTAATCAACTGCATGGTGGTTTGTACACTGTAGCACATTTGCTGGCTCAATTGTGTGATATCATCCTCTTATCCTAGGGATTACCCTAAGCCACTGTGTCACTTCAAGCTCCTCAGTCTGGTAAGTGTGATATTACTGACCCTTCAATCACCACAGTTGCCAAGGCCTGCCGATGCCAATCTCCAGCTTGTAGATGATGCCCAACTTGGCTAGTCCTAGGAGTTGCCATTACTATGTGCTTCCTACCTCAGCTGACCAACTCCATGGCAAGGAGAGCACTGGTGCATCGCAATCACACCTCACTGTCACATGTCCATCAGAGCTCTAGTCCAAGCTATCAGCAAACATTCCAAACCAGTCCACCGGTCCATCCTAATTCTATGTCAAGCCATGTCAAGGAGAATACTGGTGCATCACTATTGCACCTCATCATCATGTGACCTCCAGCAACATAATCCACTCCTTTGATGAACCTCAGTAAAAATGAGAAAGTTGGCCCAGGGTCGGCTAGAGGTTATCTGAGAGTCATTGCGTAGTCAATTTGACCTAAATTTGAAGATCGGTAAGATTTTTGACCCCAATATGAAAGGTTTAGTCAATCTCAGGTCCATTTACATCAAATTGTGCTCTCCTGGGGAGCTGTGACAAAGTCAGCACTGGTCAAAATATGGGCAACATAAATCAACTACTAGTCATTTTAGGACAAATCTGCAGTCAAATTTTGCCTTTTAATTTTTCAAATTCAGTCATCACTGGTCTGAAACAGTCAAGTCGCAGTTAAAATTTGTCGTTTTGTTTGTGATCGCAAGTCGAATCAAAGTCAACTGTAGTCACGCTAAGTCATTTAAGGACATTTCAATGGTCACTGCAAGTCATTTATTCTCAGAGTTTGGTCATTTCAGGTCTTTTTGTATGGTTTGCAGTCAAAAAAAGTCCTTATTCAAGTTGTCCCGCAGTCATGCCAGGGTCGAACACTAGTCATGTATGTACGTATGTAGGAAAGAATGACAAAAAAACTTGGGCACCCGACAACCACCCCAAACCAAAGATGCACAGGAAAGTGATCCATTCACATGCACAAGAGGCGGGGGGACACTACATTGCCGATGCTTTCTTCTGCTTGCACTGGCAACTTGAGGTTAGGCCAGTGTATGTACAGTGAAAAGCCTCACCTTCTCGATGATTTCCTCGATTGTCGACTTGGTGACTTGCATGAACTCAGGGGATGAGACAATGGTCACGATGAGGTCTGTGCAGTGGCCAAGTTAGTATATTTGAGGGCTACAATGAGATACAATGCACCATCCTTGTGCTTCGACTTCGGCATGACAAGCCCATGGCTACTGATCCAAGCCTGGAGCTCTGGAACTTGAAGAGTCTTGAGCAACATGGCATCCAAACCAGTGCTCTGGAGCCAGTGGGTAAGTGAGAGTTTCATAGTTAAACAAAAACATACTGTTGAAGGCTCTGTGTTGGTGGCAGGCTGCTGGTGAGTAGAATCATTTCCTGCAGGAATGTGTGATGTAGTGTTGTCTGCGCTGGCAGCATTCACTGGCCATTTGATTTTGATCTTGAGCCCTTGCACTGGGGATGACATCATGCTGTCACACTGGGAAGGAGTTTTCGAAGGCAGAGTGGTTGGGATTACTGGGACACAAGGTTGAGAAAGCACCTAGCATAGATTGATAAAAAAAAAACTTAAGGAGAGATGGCGAATATGCACCCCACCAGTGTCAACCCAGCAATTTTGGAGACAGTTGAGAGTTCTTTCAAGGTATATGTCGCTGATGAATCCACCTGCCTGTGGGGTTGTGGTGTTCACATCCATCAACTGTGCTTCCTGGCATGTCTTGATGGCAGCTGCCACTAGCTTGAAAGCAATGGCAACGCTCCCAACATCCTGCCAACAGGTTAACAATAGTGACAAGTTGAGGCCACCTGCCATGAATTGGTAGTGCCCCCAGCCTTTACCCATGTTGTCTTCATCAAGATCCAGTATACCAGGGTCAGTGAATTGAACATGTTCGAGGAGTGTTGCAACGTTCTTGGAGGGTTCACCCTCCTGGAATGACAACTGTGCATTCATGGAACGAATGAGGTGGGGGGCATTTTTTAATGAGGGGAGGTCAGACGTGAGGATGGCTGCAAGAACACCATCAGTGAGAGTGTGCACACAAAGGAACATGGCTCACCAATGATATTATCAGCTGTGAATTTGACTCGAGTCAAAAGTCATTTGCTGTAGGTCTGTTGTGGACCACCAGAGGGATCAATGCTGATGGGCTGGAAGTTTGTTGGTATGGTGTCTGCACAGATCACCTTGGTGCAGCTGAGAAATGAAGGGACCAGCTTGGGTGCTGCAGGGCGTTGGAGGTCTGTGTGCAAGTATTAGTCCAGGGGATTTGAATTTCATCAAAAAGAGTACTCACTGTAAGCTGCAAGAGAGCTTGTGGTTTTCCATTGGGTGAATGCAGCTTCGTCTTTGCTGCGTTTTTGAACATGCTGCACTGAGGGGGACTTGGGACCGGGACTATGCTCAAAGACATGCTTTGCAGTGTTCGTGGGTGCCACAGGTGCAGTGTTTGCAGGTGCCATGGGTGCTATGTATGTGGGTGCTGTGGGTGCTGAGTTTGCAGATGCCACATTGTGTGGGGTGTCCTTGCTTCCAGTCTCACTTTGCAGCAGCAGCATCTGTCTGATCAGTGTATCAGCTTTTCAATGAGCTGAGCACAAGTGAAGAATCATTTGCTGTGCTTCAAGCTCAAGGATGGCTTGATCATACTCTGCTAGGAACCATTTACTCAAGAATGTCTTGGTCCAGGGCAGGGAGCCATGCACAGCAGTGTGGAGATCAGAATCGATAGTGGTGATAAGTTTCTTCATGATGACGTCTGCAGAGCATCAAATTTTGGAGTACTCCTGCAGCAAGATTTTGGTGCCATCCAGGCAGCGGATGGCAAGGCTCATCTTTGGTTGCCATCTGTTCACTTCCATGACAATGATACCTTCTGATGTGTCATTTTCACAATCATTGTAGTTCCAGAGTACAGATACAGGAAGAAAGTGGGGGTGCATGGGCGGTGGCTCCACACATTGGAGGAGGAGGTCAATGTCCCTGTTGAAATTGTGGTCCATCCTCTGTTGAGAGGCTGAATCGCTTGGCACCAAGGATGATGCGCCTGAGTCGGTGCTGCAAGGTTCTGAGGATTGATTTAGCAGAAGCCTACAGTTGAAAGAAAAATAGTGATGCACCTTGGTATATATCTGGAGTCTCACTTCACATGGCACAAGACTCAGACTCTCTGAGGTTTCTTCCCATATATGCAGTGAGGATTTCACACATCTCGTGGTATTTTTGCTTGAGTTGACGGTATTTTGAGTTTTGGGAGAGTTGGCTGTCTGAGAGTGCTTCAAGGACTTCAGAAGGCAAGTCTGGAGCCAGAGGTATGTTGTAGAAAGATGGTGGCTTGTGCAAAAACGATGGTACTGAGGGGTTGAGACCAGAGCGTAACATGGAGCCTGACATGTGGGAGTGGGAAGGTAGATGACAAAAAGCTGAGTTTGCAGAGAAGCCAAGGTTGGTTTCAGTGGCCATGTATTGTGTGAAGTCATCAATTTGGGGTTTTGACCTCAGTGGAGGTCTCAGCATGCGCTGAGGCCTCACCACATTGTTGCTCCCAAAACTAGATACAGATGGCACTCTAGAGGGGATATTATAGCCAGTTCTATCATAATCGGTATCATAGTCACCATGCTCAGACATGGGGTCAATATGAGACAGAAAAAAGTGCACACAGGGAGAAAAAAAAGGTGTGCTGGCAAGTAAAGAAATGTACGAGTATTGCCCAAACCAGTAGAGCACGTGATGTTCCCATGCCACGACAACCTGTACCGAAGTCTGTGCTTGCCCTTGACCTGCACACAATCACAATAAACTCATCATCCTGCTGCAAAAACCAACGTGATTATGCCCCAATCATACATCTGTCCATGTTCTGTGTGCTATGGATGTTTGAATATGCACTCTAAGCACTCTATTTCAAACCATCTTCGGAATGATCAAGACTTCCTCAAGACCATTCCCCCTGACACAGAATCTGCGATCTTCATGAAATCGCGCATTGATCAAACAACAAGGCTTCTTTCTCAGCTACATGGGGGCACTGTAATACCTGATACAGTGTCTGATGATGACAGATCTTACCCAGAGGGCTCAGGAGGTGTGTTTTCAAATGTCATGAGTTTGATTTTTTTATTGATTATTTTTTAATAACTAAAGCAGCACTTAATTATGGAAATCACCCAGATATTTCCACACAGCTTGATCACATTGATCACAATCAAGGAGAAGCTGTAGAACCTGGTAAGTGTATTATTTGTGTGAAGTATCTTGCTCATACTCACTGCTGCATGTTGTTAGATGATTTTTTTAATCCTGCTGATGTCGATGCAGGTGTTGATCCTGATATTGTTCTGGGCTCTACTGCTGATGCCAATCTTACTTGGATTGGGATGGATTCCAACATCTCTGATTCAGAGGAGCCAGATCAGCTTTCTGTGTCATCAGAATCTGACTCAGAGGATAGCACAAACTTTTTAGATCAAGACTTTGATTCTGATGAAGACTCTGACAAAGCAGAGCTTCATCCTGCTATTAAGACCCTCTCAGATCCTGATAACTCCTCATTTCAGCAGGAGTCAGAGAGTGCCAATCTTGTTGAAGAGGTCCTTGCTGATAGTGCTGCTGACTTACCAGAAGTTGTGAAAAGACTTCGCACACAGCTTTTATGAATCATTGTCAAATTTTGGGTCATTTTCTATCAGAAGACAGAGACAGTGTATTTGTACATCAGGAGAAAGGTGAGAATACAATTAGATACAGTCAACCAAATGGAATGGTAGTAAGATTAGGGGAGGAGAAATGAAGTGTAGTACAGGTAGGAGAAAGAGAGATCCAAATGAAAGATGCTGTTCACACAAAAACACCAACAGTTTCTGAAATGTAACAAGAGTCAGAGCAATGTGGAGTGTAACGTCCCGGGTCATGGTATGTATCTGACCTAACCCATAAGTCAGGGGACGTCGGGAAACAGTCTGGAACATAGCGGGCCGAGCATGGTAAGGGGGATGACGAGTCGCTCCCTAATACTTACCAATACTGGACGATTACTGATACGATTGCTGATACGATGACTGAGGCGATTACTGTATGATTACCGAGTATACGTGGACGATTACACAGCAGAGAGTAGTAGTAGTAGTAGTGGCGGTCTTGCTGACGAAAGCGGACTGCAGTAGGGTACTATATAAGGAAGCTATCGACTGTTGTGGTCGATAGCTTGGATTTCTTGTAACATTCTCGCGTTCTATCCAAAGCCAAGTTTCCATCTTCCTCTCGTCCTTCGGGACCGCGCGCCAGATCAAACCACGTATTAACTCCGCCTTCGCGCGTTGAGACGTAACTCAGTCTTCGTACTTGAGTCGGACTACTGCTAAGTCACCGCGTTCTTACTACGTCGCCTAAGTCAGGCTCACGTGCAACTCGCACGTAACATGGAGAGAGCTGAAAGAGTAGCAGGATGTTGCAGCAGCAAAGGAGAGGGCAAAGCAAGGTCATTATATGGCAGCTGGAGACACTGGAGCAGGGGCATGGGGGGCCAACAGTGAGAGGGGAAATTTTTTCACATATATATATCAATTGTTGCAACTCATATACAAGCAGCTGATTTGTCAGTTTTCCTGCCCCTGCCTGTCTATTATTATATTGATTCTAAACCACCTTTCAGAACATGTACTCACAACACCAATAATGAGTGCCCAGTTCTATCCTAAAAAACCTTACACAGTATTACCCTGCTTGCTACTGATCTTCTGAAATGTAGCCTTTATGGTATGCAGGGTGACTTCTCTGATTGAGTTCTTGAATCCAATGACCTCAATGGTGTGATTATCATGCAATGACTCTAGCTAGTCAGAGTAGTATGGTGAAAACCTGAAGACATATGTGTAATTGGGAAACACTGAGTCAGACCAAGACAGAATATGAGTCAAGGTTATATGAGAGCTTTTAGAGATGAATACAAAGATGCAAATGAAAGGGGGATAAAGCAGGGTGAGTATTCTATATGTCATATGGGCACTTATATAGACTTTAGTAAGGGATTGCATGTGATAGTGAGCATATTGTCAATGAAGCATGTTTTGAGGTAAACATTCGTAGTAACCAATAGAACATGATATTGGTGCATGCATGATATGGCATGATCATGTGTGACCATGCAAGAGTGTACTTGCATATGGCACTCAAAATGTGGGGAAGCATTGCTGCAAGAGGCTAATAAAGGTTGATGATCTGATGTTATAATTCCCTTTCATGCTGCTGTGTCATCATCATCCAAGTGGTGGTGATGGGGGATTATAGTAAAGTTTGTTGATGCTAAGAGAGGCAATAGCCTCAATGGAAAGCCCAGAGGAAAAGCCAAGTGAGGTCAACTTATATGTGAAGAGGTCCTGGTTTGAATTGATGTGCAATGTCAAACCTGAGATATGGGATGAAGGATACAAGGATTGTCACAGAGGGAAGTCAATAGGCGGCCTTAACCTCAGCTGAGGAAATCTCAGCACTGGGAGGTTCACAGTGAAGCTAGTGAAGTCACCAAAGTGGTTGTCCTTGAGATTAAGTTGCCATGGCTAGAATGCAGTGGGGGACAGTGGTAGATGGCTGTCCTCATCAAAGTTACTACTGAATTCAAAATTGCTCTGGCTGGATTGCATGGGAAAGACAAGACAAGACAAGACAACACGATGCAAGATGAAGAAAATGAGAAGAAAGAAATGAAAGGGGAAAAAATGATTGATGCAACACAACAGAAGAGAAAAAATATATATTCAACATGACATGCTGAGAACATGTGCTGTTCACATGCTCCCCACATAAGTGTCCACCCTTGGTCTGCACATCTCTGTGCTATCCTCATCCATTGCTTGAACTATCCATGCCTACAACTTACCAGTGCATGTGTTCTAGGTGCTATAGGGGTCAGAAATTTCTCTCCAAGTGCACTATTGAGGCCCATCTACAGCAAGATAGACAGAGCTTTCAGTATCTCTCATCTTTGAACACTGATCTCCTCCTTTTCATGCAATCAAGGATTGATCAAACCATGAAAGTGCTTTCTGGCATCTATGAGAGCCTTAGCATGCTTGATCCCATGTCTGATTCTGGTGGATCTCACCCAGTGGACCTGGAAGGTGCGCCTCTGCTATTTTCAAAGTCTTGGGACATTGGCTTATTTTATTATTATTATTATTATTACATCTAAAGCAGAACTTAGTGATGTGAATCAATAGGCTCATGTATACTCCAAGGTTTCCAACATTCCTGGGGAGCCTGAATGCTATCAAGGGGTTGGTGAGTGTCCATTGAAGTAAGGTATATATATATTCTAAGCTTACTGCTGCATTAGTTGATCCAATTGGATCTACTGATGATAATGCAGATATTGATCCTTTTGTGGCATCAAGATCTACTCCTGGTGTTAAACCCTCTCAGCCAGGAAGAGACACTAATATGCCTGATTCTGAGTTAGATGAGCAGCCCACATTTACTGAGGCTAACTCTATGTTCTGGGAGGAAGATCCTGACTCAGATGAAGATTTTGAGTTATCTGGAATACATCCCTCTTTGAAACTGTCCCCAAAAGAGCCTTCAAATATTTCTGACCATGGCTCTTTGCATATAGGGCATCTGAGTGATGTTGATATGAGTAATGTTGCTTATACAGCTGATTTACCAGAAGTAGTTCAAAGACTTTGGGTGCAGCTTTTAGCTGGCTATACATGCCCAAATCATTCACCCACCCAAGATCTCAGAGATCACATACCCTCTGATTCTGAGAAACTCTCTCTAAAGCATTACCTTGCTTGGGTTGACTCCCGTGGTACTGTTAAGGCCTACAGTCTTCATGCAGAAGTTCTTCAAATGGCTACAAACATTGAAATCCTTTCTTTATATATGGTGTGGAAGCTTGCTTTGAAGCTTTCAGGATTATCATCTCAGATGGTGGACATGTGTCCCAAGAGCTGTATGGCATTCACTGGAGAGTTTAAAGATCTTCAGTCCTGCATTTATATCCACAACAAGCATCTTGGGCCCTGTGGTCAGCCACATTTTGACAAAAAGGGCCTTCCACAAGCTCAAATGGTCTATACCCCCATTGCATCTGTCATTCAGTCATGTTATGGAAGTAAAGAAATGGCAGAAGATTTGCTATATCATCATCGGGGTTTAAAAAGGCTTTAAAAACGCTAATACCTGATTCTCCCCCAAATGAATACTCTGACTTCTCTGACTCCATTAACCACATTAATAATTCACATTTATTCCCAAATGAAACTAATACTGCAATAAGTATCTCAGGCAATGGTGCTCAGCTCACAATGAAGAAGCAGTCTGATGTATAGGTGCTTATTGTCACAATTTTAAACCTTCCCCCCCACATGTGGACTAAAGCCAATAATATCATCATTCCACTTGTTATTCCTGGGCCTTCTTCATCTGGAAATGTGGAATCATTTGTATATGTCCTTTATGAGGACTTGCCAAGCTCAGTGTTGGAGTATGGACTTGGAATGCCCTTTCAGAAGAATACTTTATTTTACAGGTCTATCTTTGTGGTGTCCTTGGAGATATGCTTGGTTCTGCAAAACTCAGCAAAATGGCTGAACATATGGCTCTACATGGATGCCATTTTTGTACAGTACAGGGTGCAAAAACTGCTAAAGGTATGATATAGAATTATACTATAATATTAGTATATCTTAATATTTTGCCTTATAGGTGCTAAAGCACAGTACTATCCCCTTGACCCATCTGAAAAGGATGGAAGTGATACTAATACAAAGCACCCTCACTATAACCCTCATAACTTGCCAATTCAAACTATAGAAGGCTACTGGGAAATCACTGAGAAGCATGAAGCTGTAGCTGCAAATGGCATAAGAAGACAGTATTTGGATCTTGTGCAGAGTATTGGTGTCTCTGGTCTTCCTATTTGTGCAGCTAGCCCTGCCTTTTCACATCCATTCCTTTTCCCACTTGACCCCTTTCATCTCTTCTATGAAAACTGCATGTCACACTTCTGAATTTGTGGACCACATTCAGCTCACCAGAAGAGATCATTTTTATGAATGAAGACATAGCTTCAAAGCTTGGAGCAGAGGTTGAAGGTGCTTTGGCAACCATTCCTTCATTTTTCTGTGGGCCTATTCGAAATATATATGATAAGCGCAGCAGTCAGTTTAAAATATTTGAGTGGATGGCCCTCCTTCATTGGTATATTGTTCCTATAGCATGGGGGCTTGGATTTGATGAAGTGGTTAAGAACTTTGCTCTATTCTCTAATATGGTGAAGTATGCTATGACATGTGTCCCTCCAATGCAAAAAGATCTATCCACACTTTATAACAAGATTGTTATATTTCTCTAAGACTTTGAATGCCTCCATGTTGGCATGGACCCATCTAAAATCAATTGCTGTAGACTATGTGTATTTCAGCTAATTCATATTCCCTTTCACATTTCCTATAATGGCTCTATTTTGAACTCAAAGATTGTTTTGGGTTAATAAATTAGCAAAAGAGTTAAAGTTTACTTATCACATGACAGCTTTTCACACCTGTTGTGATTAGTAACCTTTAACTCTTTTGGTAGTTTATTCTCAAAAAAATATTTAAGTTCAAATTGTGTTTTTTTCAATGGTTTTAACCTTAAAGATCAATTCCCAGGTCTAGTGAGTAAGGTAGGTCCCATTAGGAACCCACACCCCATGATGTAAGCTCTAAACCCTAGGGTTGGGTTATGTAAGCGAAATGTAAGCGGCCACAATGAGGATTTGAGAGGGTTAACTTATGGTTTATGTTGCCTGTTGGGGGTTCAGTAAGTTACAAAATATAAAGGCTAGGTAGGGACAGCATCTGCAGTGGAGCATTTCCACCAAATGCTGATCTAACTTGGATCTGAAGGCTCTCCTTGTATCAACACTGAGCTAAGTGCAAGGCTTACAACCCAGATAACAACTCATAAAGGGTGAACAACCACAGAGGGTCCCCTTATACTGCCTAACAGGGTGATAGCCTAACATGTAGCGTTACCACCTAACACTGGTTCGACTTGAACCGATCTGCGGCGTGATACTTGAGTATATGGATGTATCTTTGATAGTCACGGGCAACTCAGCTTAGTTGCACAGCCACTAGGTCGCTTGGTTGACACTAGGGTATCCCAAAGGACAAGCTTCAATCGATAGATTGGAAGAGAAGAGAATAGACGACTGGTGATGATTCAAGAAGACCAAGCTAGAGAGCCTTGGTCTTTACTACACGACTTATATACAGTTACACGCTGGCTTTGAAGCGCAGCTTAGAATCCCAAACCCTAGTACAGCTATCCTAGTACTGAGTCATTACAAAAACCTGAAACACCAGCGAACCCAAGTGCCGGCAACGCGTAAGTGTCCATGACTAATAACGGCTTACTATCGTAGTCATAACCAAACAGTAAGCGTCCCAAATTCCGAGACCTCGTAATGATGATGATAAGTAGTCCGCGACATGTCAAACCGTGACATTACCCCTTTTTCAGGCAGAACGTCCTCGTTCAAACACCCAAGGGATAATGGTCGCACCTCGACTGACAAGAACCTCCTGATCCATAATCCGCTGTAGTCCATTAGCCTCCTCTAACTGACGCGTACACTTCCTGACTTCGTTACCAACCACATACTGCTCATTTTCCAGAGCAGTAATTCGTTCCGCTAATTTGGAGTACCGGCTGGTGACAGCCCGGTATCGAAGGACCTCCGCCCATAGCGACCAATCAGGGATCTGCCCCATGGCCAGGTCGACCCCATGGCGATCACTGAAATCCTGTCGCAAGTACCGCAATTGGTCATGCGTATAATGGTGGTTGTTATCCACGGCATCGAAATCAGGAGCGGCATGGACTTCACCTTGTTGAATTTCCCCTCCCTTCTTCATACACCCGTATACGATAGGGTTGTTGCCAGGCATCACGTGGATGTATTTGGCCACGGTACGATGACCATTCTCGGTCATGTAGAAGGCGATGAATCTGGGGGGAATGTTTAGTTCGAATCCGTCAGGGGCGTCAGCCTTGTCCCGAGCACGCTGTTGCTCGGCTGATACTCCTCCTCCTCTGTAGTCGGGGAAGCAAGGGCTCTCTTTTGCTGCTGCCACACCAGCTCTTCTTCCTCGCCTTGCCCTCCTCGGCACAAGTGGTATCCCTTCATCTTGGGATTCCGATACTTGGCAGGGATTTTGGTTTTCTTTGTCCAAGTCGTCTTCTCGAGCTCGGAGGGTTGCACGGATGTGAATACCCCAGGACATCGCGGGGTCCATGATGACGTTGGTAGGGGGGTCGACATTAATATATCGAGGCGTTGGCAGCGGAGGGATGCGGACGGGGTCATTGTTACACGTACAGTTGTAGATGAGTTGTCCGCAGTCATAGTGGATGTGGGAGTCGTCAGCGTCAGGATGGCCTGGACATGACAGGGTGGTTTGCTTACAACTTCCACAAACTCGCTCCACATCACTGAGGTTGGAGCTGCTTGGAATCTGGATAAGCGTTTGTGGAACAAGGATACTCTCGACGCGAGTAGTTGTTCCCTCTTCCATCTCCGATGAGTCTTCCTCCAATCCTCCAGAGTCGTGTCCGCATACATCAGGGGTTTCGGGGATGAAATCCTGTGGTTCGATGCATCGGAAGGCGGCGGTGTACGCGCTCGAAAGTGCGTGCATGAGATTCGTGTGGCAGAGCGTGATCCAACTCCAAAAGGGGGGGAGGTAAGAGGTTAAAGTGGGTGACAGGACTGGTCCTTCAAGTGCCTCGGCGGCCTGACTCTCGGGACGAAGGGAATACAAAACGCGAATACTAACTCGGGGGGAAAACGATTCTCCTTTATTTCCTGGAAACATGCCGGTTTAAGTACAGAAGATAGTACCTAAGCTAAAAGGGAGGGACAAAAGGAGGGTTCGTAAAAGGAATAAAAGCATATGCCAAGGTAGGCAAAACAAGACGGGCTCGGGAAACGAGGTAGATGAATGATCACAATACGAGAAATAGAGGGATTCAGGCACAACGCTCGGGCTGGCCTTACAGCGGCAACTTCGGCATAAGTGGGTGGTGTGATAGTAGGAAGATGATAAGACGTTTGTGAAGCAGTGGAAGTAGCAGTGGGGGAAGTGGTCATTGTCTGACGAAGGAAGAACTGATGTGCTTCATCCAGTGAATGGCCTGTCTTTATACATGAGGGAGTAGAATTCATAGTCCGTTTGAACTCAGCTAAGGCGTCAGGGGCATGTACGTCAGTGGCGTTGACCCACTGCGACTCCGAGTCTGGGTACCCCTTCCATTTGATAAGGAATTGTTTGCGCCTTGTTCTGCCGAATTGCCGTTGGTCTAGAATCTTCTCGATTTCATATTCCTCTTCGCCATCGATTAATTCAGGGGGAGGTCTTGGGAAATTTGGTCCATGAAAGGAAGTCTCTCGATAAGGAGTGAGAAGATCGATGTGAAATACGTCATGAATACTCCATTTGGCGGGTAATTCCAATCGATAATTGACAGGGGACATCACCTGGACAATCTGGAAGGGTCCGTGTCGTTTGGGCGCAAGCTTGGCGCTTGGTTGATAAGTTCGCAGGTGACGTCCCTCTAGCCATACACGATCCCCTATTTGGAACTTGGGCGTATCTTTATGTGATACCCATGACTTCTGGGCTTTGATAATTTGTTTTTGAGCGTGTTCTCGTGCTTGCTTGAACTGATCAAGGCGCAACACCACTTGCGGTAAGGGACTAGGCATTGAGTTCCAATCAGCACGAGGGTTATGTCCCATCAGAAGGAAGAATGGGGACTGCCCTGTGGCTTCGTTAGGCCAATTGTTATGCGTGAATTCTGCTATTGGAAGATAAAGATTCCAATTGTCTTGTCTTTCGTTTACCCAAAAACGGAGATATTGTTCGAGCCATTGATTGGTTCACTCTGATTGTCCATCTGTACGAGGATGATATGCGGTGGAAATGTTCTGACTAATCCCTAATTGTTTGCATAGTTCTCTTGTGAACTTTGACGCAAATCTGGGATCCCTATCACTAATGATCTTGTTTGGTAGTCCGTATCGCATGAACACGTGTTTGATGTACAGCGCAGCTGTTTCTTCTGCGTTGATTTCCTCATTACAAGGAATGAACACAGATGCTTTGGTACAGTCGTGATCCGTGACTGTAAGGATCGAGTCATAACCCTGCGCAATGGGTAATTTAGTGATGAAATCGAGAGCGATAGTCTCGAAGGGCATAGCTTCCGGCTTAGGAAATATGGGTTGTAATGGAGCCCTAATAGGGCGATTGTTGACTTTGTGTCGTTGACATTCGGCGCAACCTCTGACGTATGCCAATACGTCTTGTCGTATCGTTGGCCACCAATAGTATTGTTCTACTATCTTGCCAGTTTTATTGATTCCCGGGTGACCATGTACTGGGGTATCATGGTGAGTGGCAATTATTGATTTCTGCTTTTCACTTCCCTGAGTAATTACCCTCCTGCCTTCCTTGTACCATACCCCGTTGATCTTTTTGAGTTTGTGTGGGTCTACCCATGGTTTGATGATACTTTCATCTTGGACATCTTCGTTGTTAGTCAACATTAGTTCTTCTACCACGAATGTTGTGCGTGGATGAATGGGCATTCCTACACGGTGTGTTGTTGTTGTTCGTACGAATACTTTGTCTGGTAATACTGTGATGTTTTCGTTATCTTGTTCCCCTGATCGTAGTCGGGTCGTCTTGATAACGCATCTGCTCGTCCATTTGCGGTTCCCTTTATGTGATGAATTTCAAGATCGTATTCGGAAAGTTCCAATACTTCCCTTGCGACTCGTCTACTGATTTTCTGAGGTTCTCTCCAATATCGCAAGTTCATGTGGTCCGAGAATACTTTGATCTTGTGATGTGATCCTGCTAGTAAGGGTCGCCAATGTCGTAATGCTTTAACGATAGCCAATAATTCAAGGTCATAGATGTCATAGTTCCGTTCTGCTGCATTTAGCGTCGCGGAGTAGTAGCCTATGGGATGTCTTTTGCCGTCAGGTTTCTTTTGGAGTAATACTGCTCCCACCGCGAATCCTGATGCATCTACTTCCAGTTCGAATTGGTCCTGTAATACCGGGTGTGCAAGTACCAGTTCACTTGTGACCCGCCTTTTTAATAGGTCGAATGTGTGTTGTTCTGTTGGGCCCCAGTGCCATTCCGTAGTTTTCTTTGTGAGTTCGTTCAGTGGTTTGGCAATTGATGCGAATCCTCTGATGAATAGGCGATAAAAATTGCAAAAGCCCAAAAAAGATCGTATGTCCTTAACCTTAGATGGTGTCAGCCAGTCTTTTATGCCTGCAATTTTGACGGGGTCCATACGAGTTACCCCTTTTTCAAGGATTACCCCCAGGTAATCGAGAGATGGTGAGTGGAAAGTGCATTTCTCAGGTTTGAAAAATAGATCGTACTGTGCCGCTACAGTCAGTACATCTCGGACTGCTTCAACATGATCTGCCAGATTTGTTCGCGTAGCAATACCGATGTCGTCCATGTAGACACGAATAGTGGTTCCCTTTGCATCATGTTTAGTAATCGTATCCCTGTATATGTGGTTCATCATTGACTGAAATGTAGCGGGTGAGTTTGTTAGTCCGAAGAACATCACTGTAGGTTCAAAAAGCCCATAAGGTGTTTTGAATGCCACTTTGTGTTCGTCCCCTGTTTTGATGCGGATATTATTATATCCCCATCGTACATCGAGTTTGGTGTAAATGTGAGCACCGCTAAGGTCTTTAATGAGAGTTTGGATTAGCGGTAGAGGGTAATTGTTGCGGATGGTGAATTCATTGATTCGTCGATAATCCTGTACTGGGCATAGCTTTCCGTCCTTTTTTACAAAGAAAAATGGTGATGCGTACTGCGATTTGGAGGGTCTGATATACCCTTTGTTGAGGTGTTCTGTTATGAAATCTTGTAATGGTTTGTCTTCCAATTGCGATAGTTCATAGATGGAACAATTGATGTGATCGGGAGTATTTGTTTTGAACTCGATCGCATGATCCCATTCTCGAGAAGGGGGAAATCGATGTGATTCTTCTTCGCTAAAAACCCTTTTGAAGTCTTCATACTCTTTTGGCACTTCAACCTTCTTTTTAGGTCCTGCGGCGATAGCGAGATCAGTAGCTGCTCCTTTAATAGAACATTGTGCTTCCAATTCGGTTATGATGTTACTCTTCATTGTTTTAGAAAGTATGTGGGCCACTATGCTGGTATTGACCATGGGATGACAAGATTTGATTACAATTGGTAGTGTTTTCTCGTCGATAGTTCCATGTTTCCAGCTGAACTTTGGTTCGAAGGTACTGAGCCATGGATACCCAAGGAGGAGATCCTCTTTTCCGATATCCGCTAGGAGGAATCTCATTTTCCTGGTAATTCCTTTTGTCAATATTTGTAAATCGACAAAGTGAGCAACTGATCCCTTTTTGTTTAGAGTGTCATCGATATTGAATAACTGTTTTGGGCTCGGCAATAGGGCCGCCCCCAATCCCATTCATTTCACAAATCGTGGATTTATGAAATTGTCCGTTGCTCCTGAGTCTACTAATGTTTTTATGTCAGCCTTGTTGCTGCTGGTTCGGATCAATACTGGAATTCGCATAGAACAGAAGCGAGTTATGTATACAGCATTACAACGTAGAGCCCTCACCCAGGCCGTCGGGTTCAGGCGTCCCCAAAATCCTTATTTCCCATCAACTCCTGCATTGCCATGGCTTTAAATTCCTCTGTTTTGTTGGCCGCAGTTCGTAGCCAATCATTCTTCCTTTCTTCAGTAGTGCGATTATCCGCTACCATTTGAGCGATGTGGAGGTCTTCCCCTATCTCAGAGCGATCATCCACCACTTCTATGCCCCTAGAATTGCTAAAGGGCCTAGGTGGATTGCGTGGTTGACGTGGCTGGGAGCAATTGCGACTGAGGTGCCCTTTCTTTTGACAATTATAGCAAATTACTTCCCTGAGATCTGGAGGTTGCCTCCTTCGCAGGAATCCCTTGCGAGGCTTGAATGGTGGTTGCAAGTTATTGAGATATGGTCTTGGCTGTGCCAATACGTCCTCTGCATGCGCTAGCCGTCCTCTGGCTCTAGCTCGATCGGCTGACATATCCATCGCATCTGGATGGCGTCTGAACTGTCTCCAATTTGTTTGAGTTGGTGGTGATGGTCGAGGTTGTATCTTGTATTGATCGATTTTGTTCTTTAGATGGAGATACTGGCCTTGGCGTTTAATGGCTGATCTCTTCCAATCCTCGTAGTCTATGGGATTGTCGTGAAGATAGATGGTTTCTTGCAATTTGTTTGGCAATCCATTTGCGAATAGATCGAGCACCATTGGTTGATCTATGTTGTAGCCAGCATATCTGACCAATTGTTCAAATTTTGCCACGTACGCGTCAATATCCCCTCTTTCCATTTTGATGCCTCTTCTCAGTTCCGTCTGTGCTTTCTCTTCTTTGAGAGTATCTGTGTATTGTCTCATAAACGAGGAATGGGTGTTGTACCACAACCAGTGGTCAAGGGGATCCCTTCTGTTGACATCGACTTGAACTCGTAGCCAGGCTACCATTGATCCTACCCATTCGGTTACCGCAGTTCCCTGGATGTAGGTGAGAAACAACATAGCTTTTTGATATGGACTGCGCATAATAGAGTGGGTTGAATTGATTCCTTCATATAAACTCCACTGCATGAGGAATTCTTCTGCCTTCTTGCAATCACCCGCAAAGACCGCGGGTGGGTTGCCACAAAATTTGTCATGTGCTGCTGGTAAGGGTGCTTGCGCTGCTGGTAGTGGAGCTGGCGGGTTTCCAAAAGGTGGTCCTGCTCCGCCACCTCCTCCACCGTTGCCGCCTCCTCCCCCACCATTACCACCTCCTCCTCCAGCTGGGGGATTCGGGGGAGGTGCTCCTGGCTGATTTTGAGGGTCTGTAAGTGCTCGAAATGCCGTAACGGTCGGTGCTATTGGTGAGGTAGTGAGCGAGTAAACTGGTTGTGCGGATAGACTTTCCGTGGCGGCCTGAGTTTGAACATGAGAGGTAAGTGTCGCCATTGCTCCTAGGCATAGTGACTCTGTGGCGATTGCTAAATTGATTCCTTGTTGTGATGGGGAGCTTGATCTTGCTCCCAGAGATGCATTACTTTTGGTACTTGGTGATGGTGGTGATGTATGGGATGCTGGTTTGATGGATGCATTAGCGGTATCCAATTCTCGTACTTCTTCCTGTGTAAGCTCATTGATGTAGATGTCGCAACCTAGATCTTCTAAGGCTGCTCGAAATCCTTCCCACTCTCCGTTTCCTTCCTGAGGTTCAAACCAGCGAATTTCAACCCAAATGTATCAATCGTAAAGAAACTCAACTGCGACAGTCCGGTTGTCTTCTCGACTCTTGGCGTGATATCCTGTAGTACCTGTAGTCTTGCTATACCGGTACTCTGTGTTTTTACGAAATCGTTGTGGGACGTTGTCAGCGCCTCTGTGTTCGAACCAGAATTCGTCACAGTTCAGACAACGCTCTCGAGTAGTTTCTGATGACGCCACGTTGAAGCTTGGTCTTAATGTAGCGTTACCACCTAACGCTGGTTCGACTTGAACCGATCTGCGGTGTGATACTCGAGTATATGGATGTATCTTTGATAGTCACGGGCAACTCAGCTTAGTTGCACAGCCACTAGGTCGCTTGGTTGACACTAGGGTATCCCGAAGGACAAGCTTCAATCGATAGATTGGAAGAGAAGAGAATAGACGACTGGTGATGATTCAAGAAGACCAAGCTAGAGAGCCTTGGTCTTTACTACACGACTTATATACAGTTACACGCTGGCTTTGAAGCACAGCTTAGAATCCCAAACCCTAGTACAGCTATCCTAGTACTGAGTCATTACAAAAACCTGAGACACCGGCAAACCCAAGTGCCGGCGACGCATAAGTGTCCATGACTAATAACGGCTTACTATCGTAGTCATAACCAAACAGTAAGCGTCCCGAACTCCGAGACCTCGTAATGATGATGATAAGTAGTCCGCAACATGTCAAACCGTGACATAACACACAAGTTGGCAACAAGATGAGAAGATAGTCACATAGACCAATGACTCTGTTATAAGACTGTCTAGCTTTCCTGAGAGGAATACAGGTGGAAGTCAAGACAACTAAGCTAATGAATACCAGCTAAACCTGCTTAGTATATATAGTACTTTGGGCTGGCTTTGAAGCAGAGCTCAACTATGAACCTAATATGACCTACAACCTAATCTGCCAATAGGAATTGTCCATCAAGCCACAGGGGCTTATCATGAAACATACAGTACATGAGGCATACAGCCTCACATGAGTCAGAGATAAGAAACACCATATGACTCACAAAATGACATCAGAATCCAAGATAACAAGATAACACAAAGCTTGGCACAATACCAGCATATCAGAAACTGTTCCATCAGAAATGACCCAATAAGGGAATTGTCCAGACCTTCGGCACTCAGGAATTCCACATCCAATACTTTGCTGACTATTCTTCCAAAGTCTTCCATCCTTGAAGTCCCCTGACTTATGGCTTAGGTCAGATATGAGGCATGATGTAACGTTTTGGCCCAACGCTACCTTCAGTCCTGCCTTGACCTGCAGACTGGAAACCGTGTCGATGACGAGAGCCAACGCTACTCCGAATGATGCCTGGAATAGCCGAATGATGACAAGAGAGGACCAAAGAATGAGGCCTCTATAGATAAGTCCACAAAGGGACAACAAGACAAGCAGACACAAATGAAAGGATAGCAATGCAATTAACAGGGACCAACCATGCTAGTCGTGAGGTGGTATGAGAATACAAAGCTAAGGACCGTACTGCCCAAAGCTGCTACCTATATACTGCTCCAGGGACTGGGTTTCAACCTGAGTCCCAAGCTAAACTATGATAAGAGAGATAAGCATACGGCTTATCCTCCAATAACATCAGTCCATCAATGATGCGCCACGGCCCCACAACATGAGGCGAACAGCCTTAAGGGCCATCAGGGATAAGAGTCACTATGACTCACCCAAACAGAGATAACACTCAATGTGGCTAGTCCATCAGAAATATCCATCAGAACCCCAAGATAAGGGCCTGGAACGACCTCGGCTTCTGATAAGCCGGCATGGGCATAAGCCCAACCCGGTCACGTGACTGGAACTCTTCCTCAATCACGTGAAACCTGAACATATTCTTATCACGCGATGTCTCGCGGCACGATATTCTTTGCATGCCTTCGCAGGCAGCGCGCACTCTTGCACGTGCGCCGAATGTCACATGACCGCATGGCACGATTCGTGACACATGACCCAGGACTACACATGATCTAATCACGTGACCTTCATCCTTCCTGCAATACTTCCACCAGTATCTGAGGTGACTCATAAACAATCATGCCACTCACTAGCTAGCCAATGTGTAATGCTTCATCTTCTTCTACATAGTAGTTTTCTTCTGCCTCTGGCCATCCATTGGCCTGGGCCCATACAAGAGCATGTACTTGTTCTTCTTCTTCACAATATTTCAGCTGGCACACTATGAGTACATGTGCTTCTGGATAATCTTGGCAGTTCTTCCAGTGTTCATGAATGCATTTACATCATTTTGGCATAGGAGGGGTTTGAATGATGTTACTACATGACATGTAGCATCCTTTGCCTCAGAGATGCACTGGGGCAGCAAAGTACAATGTCCATGGTACCTTTTGTTTGCCCATGCCACTTGTGCACCCAATAGTCCTTTCCTGTAAGTGGTGATGAATTTTCTGCAATTTGCAAATCTGTAAAGGAATGAGTTCTGACTTGGATTTTCAACAGATTTCAGATGCATGCTTGATCAGATGACTTCCGAGTCCTCAAGGGCATAGGTGTTTTTAGGGGGCTATTAGGAGTTTTGCAGGCTGTTCTCTGGTGGGGTAAAGCTCATCTTTGTCAGCTGACTAAGTGTCACATGGGTGGTCACTACTTGTGTTTAAATTTTCAACTTTGCTTCAATAGACTCTAAATAGCAAGATTGTTAGTTTTAGTGTAAAAAAAACATGCTTAGGTCATAGTTCACTCAAATAACAATTTTATAAAAAAGTAAAACCAGAGACTGAAAGCACCCCTTATTCCCTTCAGTTTTCTGGTCTTACTTTTGGGCATTTGTGACAAGCAAGGAAAAAGAGGAGGGTCGAAAAAATCATCAATTTGCTTATGTCATGGGGCCATGCACCTTTGAGCACATACACCAAGGTTCCTGTATTGCCTGGACCAAGGCAACAGGCCCACTGAACTGACATAATACAGACCCATCACAGTCCCTTTGTGAGACCATTGGGGCTTCTTCTGTTATTATCAAAAAGGTGTATGTTATAAATGTGCCTGAGATTCAGTGCTTACTTGTACACATGTCCTTGCCTTTGTTATTTTATTTTTTGCAGGTTTTTTGTATGCTTGATGGGAGCAGAACAAGCCACTATGTGGTGAAGGTGATAACAGACACTTGTTTGAAGTTTTTTGAATTGTCACCTCACAATGAAAAACATTGATACAGAGAGCACAACTGCTTCCATGAACAGGGGGTATCTTGCCCTGGGGACACCGCTGGCGGTGGGTGACTGAAGCAGTGGGAAGTGGGAAGAAAAGGACAGTTTGCACTTAATATGGCTTGTTTGGTCGTGCAAGGTTTTGGCAGAAGTTTTGACTTGCCAATGACCTTGCCAAGCAAGGTGACCAAGCAAGGTGATGTCGTGTAAAAGTGAAGATGAAGAGACAGTATTTGTTCATGTTTACAAGTTCCAAGGAGGACATTCAGATCTTATTTGGCATTGTTTACAAAGCAAGGTGACCATTTGACTGTCTACGACTCGTGCAACATTTCTGACTCGGCTCGACCTGAATCGGACATACAGCTGACCCATCCGGACCGCCAGTGACCGGCTCCGACTTCTCGTTTTTACTGAGCGTCATGCGTCACGTGGAAGGACGATTGTTCTGCTCTTCACTGCACCACACCTCTGGCTATGTCCAGTATCGCCCTCACTCGTGCTTATCAACAATCTTTTGAAGCATATCCCCACTCCACTCTTGCAGTTACGGGTGGCGCACTGACTGCTCTTGGAGACGCCGTTGCTCAACTGTCACAATATATCGTGCGATCTATATTCGAGTTATCTCCATTCACACTAATATTTCCCCTCCTAAGATTGTCTCTTCAAATGACGACAGAGCAGATTTTCATTATGATATCCCACGTACGCTTCGCTTCTTCTGCTTCGGGGCCGGCATGAGTACGTGCTTCTACTCTGCAAAGTAATAATATGTCTGACGCGTCGCAGGTCCCATTATTGGCCGCTGGAACAGGTTTCTCGAGCTGAAGTTCCCTCTCCCTACACACGGAGGGAAAGTGACTAGTTTAACTGCGCTGTCTAAGAGAGTAGTTGTTGATCAACTTGTCATGGCACCCATTGGCGTGCGTCATGTCCTAATCCGTGCATACACACCCTTCGCGATTGTTCTGACACTAGACCTGCAGCTTTCCATCTTCCTCGGTTCTATGGGTATGATGGAACGTCGCGACCCGCAACACATTCGTGCCAGATTTGAAGATATTTATCAGCCAGCGTTGCTAGCGAACTGGAAGATATGGCCCGCAGCGCAGGTTCGTTGTTTTGCATGGTCCTCCCCACCCTTTCTGAGCACCGTTGAACCGCGGTACCATAGTTTATCAATTTTCGTTTCATGCCTCTGCCATATCGTGTCCCATTCCAGCAAACATGTGGCGTTTTCTGGACCCTCTACCTGTCTCTTCTCAATTCTGCGTATGTCTTCTTTGTTGCGTGTACTTCACGCTGTTCACTGACACGCGGAAATACAGAGAAAGCCAAAAACAAGACGCAGAGGAGACTCCTCTCTTCACATTGGACAACAACCATAAATGCGGCAATGAGCCGCTTCTTAGTAGTGCCAACCTTTAAGTATTTACCCCAACCTTCCTAACCCGTCCATTTTGTAGCGCTAGCACCTCCCCCCCCCCTCTCCCCCTCTCACACCCTAATATTTGTTCTGCCTGGCCAAAGCCAGACATCTGTTTTGGTTGTTTACAATAGGCACCTTTCTGACACGACTAGAACGCATTTCAACCCGGAAATACGCATTGGGACCATAATAGGAGGATGTTATAGATTACTTTTTTTTTTCTTGTACATGAAATCACGATGCCCCATACTTTGGCTTGAAATAAGGTGGTGGTAGAGCAGCAAGCACGTCCATGAGCGGGCGTTCCACAACGACGAGCTCACCAGCTGCAAGGAACTCTGCCAGTAATATCTGCCGGTACTGCGTGATAAGTTTGAAGTTGTGCGCAACGCCTCTGTCACGCTCGACACCTTCACCGCGTCGCTTTCGTCGTTTCTTCTCAAAGCCTCCCCACCCGACTGGCGCATCAAACTGTACCTTGCACAGCCACGTCGCCCCCCAGAACAGTGCTAAAACATTTTCGCTCCTCTCATCTGTCGCACTATCGGCAGAAGCAGGTGCAAGCGTGACTCCTAGGATTGCGTCGTGCAGGTGCGTGAAGCGTTTAGGGAGACCACTACACAAAGCCCGGGACCACGCCGGAAATTGGCGCGCCTCTACGTCATACACCTCGATGCTGTTGTTGGCGAAGCCGAGAATGAGTAGAGACGAGGAGCTCGGCACAAAAGCGAGAGCGTGGGCAGGTTGAGGGAAAGATGGGAGGGAGGAGTGGTGTCGCACAGAGTCGAGATTGAAGATGTGCGTGCTCATGTGGTCATCGGTGGTTGCGAGCCATTGACCATCTGGGCTTATGGCCATGCGCGTGATTGTGGCTGGCAGAGGCTTCGAATGGGTAGGCCAGACATCGATATCGTCGCTTCCCGAGTCAGAATCGTGCGCATTCTGTCCAGGGTCTGACACATCCGCTTCGTGGCCAGCGCCGTTTCGTCGTCCAGTTACGGCCCGTCCTTCGACCGACGAGTTCCTGCTTCTATGTTGATCGAATCTTCGAAGGACCCTTGCAGACACCAAGTCGGATACAAGATCAAGAACTAAGAGAAAGCCGATCGTAGTTGCTACGACGAGTTTCGAACAGTCAGGAGAAAAGAGTAAAGCGGAAGCTCCACATGTTAACGGAGAATCTGGGAGATTTTCTCTCAACGTTGACTGAAAGTCGCGAACGCGTACTGGCTTCAACTCTGTCGAGGACTGTAGGATTGAGGATGACCAACGTGGCATACAGTAACAAGGAGTGGGTACGTACTTCAGTTCGGAGCGAGAACAATTTCGTCTCGAAAGCGTCAGAGACGGCTAGCCACCGCCCGTCGTCTGATATTGCACTAGCAACAAGATTCGTTTGAACCCGTAAGTTCATCTCGAGCACTTTGCTCCAGCCATGCGTCTTCGCAACGTGAGCTATGTCTGAGTCTTCCTCAACCGAAGACTTTTCCGGAAGGCGCCAGACCGCGAGGCTAGTATCACCAGTGCTTAACACCAGCCGCGCTCCCTTTGCTAAGTGTAGGCCAACCGTTCCATGTGGACCGGAAGAGTACGCAATCCTCCTATGGTAAGCATCCCCATATGTCGAGGTCACGCTTGTCGCCAGGGGGTTAGCGATCCGCATAGTGGTACTTCGCGAGAGAGCGGCAGGTGTCACGACGAGGCACATATCTAATCCACCAGAGACAAGGAGAGGGGCAATATTCGTCCGGAAGGCACGTTGGTGAGATGGGGGTAGAGGTGAATAGGGTGGCCATATGGACAAGCCGCGCACATCATGAGAATGCATTCGCTTCGTCGCTGTTCGCACCCACTTTGCGGATGATGAAATTGGATCGCCGTTTAACGAGGATTTAATCAGAGAAAATTGCGATACTCTTTGATCGATTCCAGACGTGTACACTGAATTCCCCTCCTATAAGCAATTAGCATATGATCATGTAGATAGCGGCCCTGCTTACGGGTCCAACCACTAAGCAGAGCACATCTGCACCATGAGCCTCGAAACTTTGTAATTGAGTGCATGTCCGCGAGTCCCAAAACTTCACCATTCCAAGAGAGTCGCCGGAGATAATTGTACCGTCGCTGAGTGGTGTGAGCAGTCATTTAATGGGGTGAAGATGACCCGTTTACCTTAAAACACCAACCGCCCAAACTAACGTCCTCTCTCCCCTGACTTTGTCCGTACCCATCCTATCTAAGATCATCCCCGAAGAGATATCCCACTTCCTCAGACTGCTGTCAGAGCACCCTGCTACAATCCAAGAGTCTTGCCATTCGTCTTCGTCTTCGTCACTACTGTCCTGGTCATGGGTAGGAGGAACGCGTTCTTTACTTTCTCGCAAAAAAGGTGGTCCCCAAGCCAAGGTGAGAATGCGGCTCTTCGACCGGTCAAGTCGACGAAGATGTCTAAGCGTGTCGTATTCTAAAGATAAAAGGTGTATGGAGCCGTCCTCGCATCCGAGCGCGAGAATTGTCGATATGTGATTTGCGGCAATGGACCAAATGGAGCCACCTTGTGAAGATATTGACCTCTATATAGAAAGGGTTAGAAGAGCCCGCAGAGACTCTGAAGACCACGTACCCGGATAGTCGCATGCACTATATCCCACTCAACCAACTCACTGCCCCCGCCAGTGCTGAACAAACGCAGGTCGGAAATTGACGGTATATCGTCCCCCCGCAAATCGGTGGGATGCCTAAGTGTAAGAGCAAGGGAGTCGACTTTCGACGGGATCAGTCCAGAGAGCGTCTGAATTTTTTAGTCGATGAGAGCCAAAAGACCAAGTGAATATTCGCGCACCTTCCTCAACACCCAGGCCTGAGGAGCTTCTGCAGCTGCCGCTGAACCAGTCCATTCGAAGATCTCAATGTTACCGTTGGCGCGACCAACTATAAGAGGGCCAAACATTGACGCCCTGCCCTCTGTAGTCGCTTTTTGTTTGCCCTTGGTGGAAAGTAAGGGCAAAGGAGGAAACGCGAGCGCAGTAACGGAAGAGGGCGAAAAATCCACAAAGCGACATCTGTGAACCGTTAGTGTCGTTGTCCCTTCCATTGGCGCGGTCTGAGAGCGTTGTGGGTCGCGCGTCTTTTTCAATTCAATTCAGTTCGGGTGCAAAATTGACTTGCACGTGTCACTAACACACACACACATCCACCCACCCTCTCAACTCAACGTCGGGCTCCTTCAAAAAAAGAAACCATGTCGATGTTCGGCCGCAGCCCTAACGCGCCTTCGGGTGCAGTAAACCCGGAACGTGTGGAAATGGCCATACAAGAGTGCGCACTATTCCTTCTGCATCACAGTGTACGGAGAGTTGACGTTCGAGTACCCCAGGTTGGACATGGTTACTGACATATTCAATCGTCTTGTCTCGCAAGTAGCCTGGGCTTATTCACTCTTTCCCATCGCTCACCTACCTTCGCAGGACATGTCACGCCAAGTGTATTAGCACGCGATATGCAGAAGGGGATCTCAACAAGGGCGAGAGCGTATGCATAGACCGATGCGTAGCCAAGTTCTTTGAGGCAAACAAGAAAGTTGGCGACCGGTTACAGAACGTCGGCGCGAATGCAAGTGGAGCCACAGGCGCATTCGGTTTATGAAGTCAGCGTACTCGTACTACGGCGAATGTTCCGATGTGCCTAATGCTAGCTCTCAACGTTCTCAACACGAGAGACACAAACTCATCCCTCCATGCGTATCTTCATACAACCAATTGAACAGTAGTGGTAGATGTGTATCTACACCCAAATACCGTGTCGATGGTCTTATGGGAATGCAACTGTTCCAGGACCACCCAGAAAGCATGTGTTACTTCGCGGCATTTGGGAAGCAGTCTGCCATCGATTTGGAGTGCCTATTTTGCGAATGCTCCTCGAGACTAAGATGTGCGTTAGGCGAAAGGAACCCCAATTCAGACAAGAATCTTCTTACGCGGGTGCCCTAGTGGTCACCAACTGTGATAGGTCCGTCACTTAGTACTGCTGTGCGAAGAGGAACAGGAATGAACTCACGAAGGGCTGTTTGCAAATCACACATTGAATAGTTTTTGCAGCCTCATTTGACTTGGACTGACTCTTACCACCTTTTGGGTTTTTCTCGGCATTGCGTTCGCGCTTTTGCTGTGCTTTAGCACCCTGTATGATATCAGCTTAGTGGTTCGTGAGAAGACAGTAAGGATCTTTTACATTCCCCATCTTACGACAACGTATACACTGAGAAAATTTGCAGAAAGTGAACACGAGTGAACTTGCGAGTGAATTCAAAGGGACAACAAAGCAACACCGGCCCGACAGATCTGAGATATTTACGATTCGGTTCGGCGGATTTACACTCGGAGGACCGAGCTATGATCCGCATGGGTCTGGCGTCACTTCCTTGGTCATTTCTCTGAACATGGCACCCGCGATAACTGGCGATTTTATGAATGGAGGGTATTGTGTCACAGATCCTGCAAGACTTGATGTCATAGCGACTACACAAGCTAGGGATAATGAACAACATCGGTCAGTTGTGTCCAGATCGTTTATCTGTATGTGTGTTAGTGTTTACTCTAATTACTCTGGGCTAATATTTCCTTGAGCATAGCGGATACGTGGACAGGTATGCTGCACTTGAGACTTGCTGGGCTAATCTGAGCTGCAATGTGTCTGTTCTAGTTCCTTCCAAAGAGATGTATGAATACGCAATTCAGGCTTCACTTGGAGATGATGTCTATTATGACCCAACTACTGCTGCCCTTGAAGCGCACATGGCACGACTATTTGGGAAAGAGGCTGCCTTGTTCGTTGCATCTGGCACCATGGCCAATCAGTTGGCCACGCGTACCCACCTCAAACAGCCGCCGTATTCTGTCCTTTGCGATCATCGCTCCCATATCTACGCTTGTGAGGCGGGCGGGATTGCTCTTAATTCCGGAGCTCAGGCAATCCCCGTCATTCCTTCTGACGGTAAGCCATTACCAGCACTTTCATCAAGTTCATGTTCGCCAGACTGACCGAGGAGCCAAGGTCACCACCTGACCCTAGAGGACATCCAAAACTTTATTGTTTCGGGTGATAACATTCACTTGTGCGTTCCCATTTTTTCTTTCGTTCTTATGCTTAATTGACCACAGTGCCCGCACCGAAGTGATAGAACTAGAGAACACACTTTATGGATTGATATTTCCACAGGATGAGATCATCCGCATTTCTGATTACGCACACAAGCACGACATCAAAATGCATCTTGATGGTGCCCGCATCTGGCACGTTGCTATAAAGACAGGCACACCACTCGACGTGCTTTGTGAACCTTTTGACTCTGTCAGCGCGTGCTTCAGCAAGGGACTAGGTCTGTGCGAATGAGTGTGAGAAAGCGTATGAGACACCCTGAACCAACCTATTTTAGGTGCTCCGGTTGGCTCTTGTTTAATGGGGGACAAGGAGTTTATAGCTCGCGCTCGCTGGTTCAGGAAGTCTTTTGGCGGCGGGATGCGGCAGACGGGCTTTCTCGCTGCAGCTGCAGCGTTTGCCCTCACCAATAACTTCCCCAAACTAACGACTGTCCATCAACTCGCAAAGAGGCTCGAACATGGGCTCCTTGAAATTGGTGTGGAGATTACCATAAGTGCAGAGACATGCATGGTACGTTTAGTTCCCACGCCGGGAATATGTACTATGACTCAAACTTGATTCAAGGTCTTCTATGATCCTTCCTCAATTGGCACCAATTATGCTGAAATCGCAGAGCGCGCGGAGAAGCTTCCACAACCGTTGTCGCTTGGAGGTTCGCGTCTAGTCCTGCATATCCAAATTGCAGAACAGGCCGTCGGCGATCTCCTCGGCATCTTGCGTGATCTAGCTCAGGAGAAAAAGGCTGCTGGGTTTGTCAAACCCGCAGCCAATGCTGAGAACCGCTCGTTCAAGGATAAGTACATACGCAGAAAGTAGATTCGAATTATCATCTCTGTACAAGATGCCACTGGCATTCGTGTCTACACATAGAATGATTAGCCTTTCCCAGTGTATCGTTGCTTTTCGTACTCTCTCCACAAGCCTTTCATGGCTGCCTTCCCTCCGACGTCAAGCGCAGAAACCATGAGCGCATCTCGGGTGTGGTGGTTAAGGATATCGCACAACACAAACAACCCGGGCTGCAGTTCTCGCCGAATGTCCGGAGCTAGAACACAGAGTGGATCGTTCAAAGCGTCCAGATAGGCCTGGAGGACGCACGCGACGTGCTTCGACAACGGCCGCGCGAGCGATTCGGGTTTCTGGGTCTCGGCTGGAGGACCGTGCACTCGGACCAAAGTTTTTGCAGAGAGAGAGGTAAAAAGACGAGAGAGCTCCTTGCTCTCCTCCATTCCAAGGGCACAAGCCGGGTCTATCCAAGCAGGAAGGGAGTCTGCGACGATTGCGTACTGCTTTGCACCAAGCATAGGACGTGGGCTACGCAGAGCGAAAATTAGTTGACGCAAGATGTTGCTCAAATGTGGAAGGGTGGTGATCACGAGATCTCTACGTAGACGGACGAGAGCACTGAGGACGGAAACGATGTGGTGAAATTGTACAGGATCCGTTTTTGTATCATGTATCTTAGAACCCGCAAGAAATCTTGAGAGGAGAACCCAAATAGACACCACATTCTGCAAACGAAGAGAAGCGGGCTATTCGAAGATTAGCAGAAAGCCTAACACGTGAAAGCAGTAACGGACCCTCTTGGAACATAGTTCGCTGATGAAAATCAATATCGACGAACGTGTGATATGGGCGTCGGAAAGTTTTCCATTGCTTACGAAAACGTCCAAGCACTCTTTATCAAATGCTTGGACGGTCTTCGACGTATCTGCAGTCCCATGTCAGCCATCCGTCTCTAGCCAGGGGAGAAGGGGCATACTCTGTGGGGAATTGTGTAAGGCGAGCGATGCGATGCGAATAAGACGGGCCATCATCTCCAACTCTGTGCCGCCAGTGGACAGCGCCTCAAAGATGAATTGGAGACACGACGAAAAGTCAGAAGGGGATAGAGATCGGAGTAATCTCGCCATGTTATCGTGAAAGTTATGTCGCTCAACCGAGGTATTGATCCCAGATGAGAAATGTAGCACTCTCGGAGACTCACTTATTGACGAAGGCGCGAGGACCACATAAGTTGTGATGATGAGTTGTAAGTGCGACTCTCGGGCATCGCTTTCTTCCTCGTCAGCGTAGGATCGGAGCTCGGAGACCAACACGGCAAGTATAGCACTGCAAACGTTCAAGATACAGGCATCTTCCGAGCCCCGGGAGAGGAACGACAGGCTGACGGCTTGCATGATTTGTGTACCGAGACCTGGAGAAGGATTCTCTGTGTATGAAGAACATAGATAACGTCAGATCGAAATGAGGAAACTGAAAATATGCCGTACTTGGTCGATGAAGGTACTTCCCGAAGGCGATAGTGCAACTCCAAAGGTGCAACGTGTCAGTGTAATTTATTATCTCATCTGATTCAAGAACACCACTGGTGACCAAGCGACGGAGGATTGGATGTAATTGATCAAGGACATGCTCGAAAAGAGTTGACAAGTGACTGATGACATCTGGTGGAAACCTGATGTAATTCAGTGTATTTCGTTCGTCGAACGGGGAGACTAAAACCTACATCGAGGCCGAAAACTCGGTCATCGCAATATCCATTAATCGTTGGGTCGAACTTCGGAGTGGTGCCTCGGGCTCTCTTGAAAGAAGTAATCCCTCGAATGTTTGCTCCTTACAGATCTGAATGGCATCTAATAATTTGTCTGTGCTGCCTTGAACAGCTGCTCGGAATGAAGCTCTATGGTGGCAGTTGGTATCAACGAAATGTCAGGGAAGAGCACGAGCTCACAAGAGATAGCCGTGAACCAGTTCTTCGGTAACCCGCTCCGCAGATATAGGAACCGAGGATGTCATTAGACGGCGGAGGTACCTTCCGTTCGCTTCATGTTCCCATGACCCTAGAAAGTTGAGCGTCCGGAATAGGAACGTCCTGACGATCTGAAGGGATTGGTACGTGGAATCAAGGGTCGCAGAGCCGAGAAGAAAATCGAGAACCACAGCCTTCCTAAGGAAATCACCCCGCAAGGATTTGGGAAGGCATTCGCTCGGCGTATAGAGCAGGAACGTATAAGCTTTCACGGCTTCTGGCATTTGATCCTTCGCGTGTTGGTTATTCGCGCGCTTCTTGCCGTTGCCTTGTATTTTCGCAACGTCGATGGAGTCCAAAAATGCTGTTTTCTCTTGTTGAACAACAAAGAACGATACTGATGAGGTCAGGAACCACCATAAATCGCCGAGGATCCAAACTCACATCGAATATTTTCTAGCTCCCAGAAGTTTGCAGAATGGAGGCATTCGTGAACTGTGGTCACCAAGGATAGGCCACTTTCAGCGCCTTCATACTTAGGTTTGATATGAGCAAGGTGCAAAAGATTTACAAGACGTCGTTGCACCGAAGAAGCGAATAGGCTGTAGAACTTGGTGATCTCGCATTTTGAATTCAGAGAGCAACTTACTTGACAGTGTCTAGATGTCTGTTCAAGACCAACCGCAATAAGGCAACAGCAGCGAGTGCGGGGCCACCATTATCATAAGATAGTTGGGAAGAGCGGCCTGACCACATTTGTGGTGCGGATTGAAGCACTAGAAGGTGAACCTCTAAGAAATTTAAAACGGCTTCGAACAAGGCTTGTTGCCGCTCGACGGTTTGGTGGGATCCATGGTGGAAGAGATCGCGAAACTTTCCAATATTATGAGTATAAGTATAACAAGGAGTAAACCTCTACCATGCCGATGACGGACTTACGATCTCGACACTATATTCTGGTAGAAGACCTTCAACTGCGAGGACTTGTGCAAGCAGTCCTTCCGAGTCACTCCGATTGCCAGGGGCATAACAAGCATGCACCGACGAGTGCAATAGATATCGGAGTCGTAAGGCAGCCGCGGCCACGACTTGTGGTGCCCAGATATCGAGCCTCCCGTCAGTACTCCGCGAGATGGTAGCGTTCGCACCCGTAAGTATTGCCTGTAGCACAAAGCCATCGAGAGACCTTTTTACGGTGGCCTGTACTTCCCTTTGTACTGCCTTGGTAGCAGAGTGTAAAGGTAACGAGGACAACACAATTCCAGCAATCCGCGCAGCAAGCGCAAAAGTGACGACGTTGGCGTCTACGTCTTCTTTTACCTTCTCAGAACGCCCGGCTGTCCGCCTTTTTTTGCGCACATGGTGATCCCGACCAACTGGCGAAACGTTTCCCCCATCACGAACCCTTTCCCAAATATCCTGGAGCATGGTAAGTACTCGTGTCGCCATGTCAAGGGTTTGGCCTGGTGTGATGAAGGCTCGTACGGCCTTCGATAGCTTGTCCAGATGCCTCGTAGTAAGAATCGGAGATGCAGCAAGTTCGTCGTAAGACATTCGTGCTGGGAAGGAAGACATATGCGGAGGTGGTACGGTGCACGAATCTACCAAGCGGGATATGTGTACAGGCAACGTACGGGTCTTAGAATGATACGAAAGGGTAAGAGAAAGGAACTCATGCGCCGGTTTGTTGAAAGAATTTCCACCCAAGGACTGGTAGATAGTGAAAAGCCTCGAGAGAATACGTCCCGTCGAAGCCTCCACAATGCTATGGTCGATGCGGGAGAGCACACAGAGGCATTGTATCACCGATTGTATATTCGCACCTGATAACGAGTTGACCTGCAGCCACGCGAGCGTTACTAAAAAGAACTCACCGTCAGTGGAAGCCAGACATTCTACACTAGCTTCAGCTTCTTCCTTCAAAAGGACCGCCGTATTTTCGCCCCCTGGGCTAAAGATTGATTCGTCCTCCACCACCTTCAGCAGATTTAGCCTCGAGCGCCAGACTTGAGTCTGCGGAAAGCCAGGGACCCGTAATATGTCTTCGCAAAAGGAGAAAAAACCCGCAACCGATGATTGTGTGTCCACCCTGAAAGATCCTCCCGACGAGAGAAGCGACCGGCACTTCTTTATCGCATTTATAAACTCAGCCATGAGGATTGGGACGACAGAGAGTAGATGAGATGGGGACGAAGATATATGAGATTGTATATTGTCAAAGAGAGGGTTGGAACGAGGGTCATCGAGAATTTGCTTGAGACCGTCAGCATTAAACAATAACTCGGACCCCACATCACACATCTCGCCGCATACAGGGGGTAAGGTAGCCCACCCTTTTGCAGCTAGGTTGAGCCATACACCCATGTGGTTCGTGATGAAAGCTCGGCTAACCTGTTAGTGAGGAGTATAAATGATAGCTCTTGAAGAGGGACCGGGAACCCGATGTGTCATTGACAGACCTTCTTTTTATTCTGCACGTTAGCCAGTGCAGTGTGTAAGGACGAAGTCACCAGTCCGCAGATCTCGAACAATCCTGAGACTTCGCCAGATACTGTTGCCATAACTCGTAGCACGGCCCCGAAGCAATCCAGCAAAACATCGAGCGCGAATTTTGGGGCAGCGAGGGACCAGAGGAATCCGAGAGACTTAGAAGACTGGAGATACAGCTCGTCCCTCCTCTGCGCAGGTTGATTTAGAGAGTTAGACAATAGAGAGAGAACTATAGGTAACAACGGCACGCGATTTAAAAGAGGCTGAAGCCACGCGCTACCGACGGATGCCATTTTCGAATTTTCGGAATCCACAGATAGACATATGCCACGGAGGAGCTCCCAATAGCGCAGATCCAAAACCGGGTTTGGCCCGCTGTATTCGTTCACAATTGAGGGTGCATGCGTAAAGGGAGGGAAAGAAACGGCGCTCACGAATCCCGTGTCCCATCCTTTAAGAGCCGTGTCAAACACCACTCAAGGATAATCTCTGCCTTCCTGGGGACGCAGAAAGATGTCGCGCTCCAGGCCGCACTCGCTATATCAATCTTTGGAGGGTCGCCAGGCCGTGGAGGATCAGTTGGTGCTCTGAGAGCGCGGACAAAGCTCTGAACTGAGTCCTGATACATCCAGACACGTTCAGCCTTGGAGGATGTCGGCGTATAAAACTGACTTGGAGCGGGCCGAATTGGTGTCGTGTGGCCGAAGTTACCGGTGCCAACAACTTACACCCTGTGCACTAGCCTGACCCCTGAGGCTGCAGCAAGCGAAAGTGTCAGCAAGGACCACTGGATGGTTTCTGCACCAGCATCATTACCCTTCATATGACTACCATTGACCAACATGACCTCGACATCTGTGCTTTACAGAAGAGCGAGGAATGGGAAGTACTTTCGGTGAGTCTACGCCCCAAGTCTGCACTCCGGCAAATGACATTCTCGTGATTCCACTCCTGCAGTCTATCTACCCTGATTGTGTCTCAAGACACTCTCTTAATGGCGGTTTGAAGTTGGAAATCCCTGTCGAACCCCAAAATCCGATAAATGTTTTTGTCATGGCTGGTGGGACCGTCGAGATACAGGAACACCACCTGTCCTTATCTTCGCTCCCGCCTGTCCTATTAGAAGTCGTTCTCCCACCTGCGTATCCCCTACACTCAGCTCCGGAGATATCTTCATTCCATGTATCTGGCTCTTGGATTCCCCACATCGGTCCTCTCTTGAAGTCACTCTTGGAAATGTGGCATCCAGGCGAAGCTGTTTTATATACCTGGGTGGAATGGATACGGAGTGCCGAATTTTTGAATTCGTTGCAATTAATGCACAATGACGTGCTGAGGTACGTGGTGAAAGGTCGTGTTGGTTTCAAGTTGACCCTTATCTTTAGAATTCCCCATGCGGCACCACAACTATTGCTGCCTTTCTTAACCGCGCATGAGACCAAGTCACAGTTGTTGAAGTTTAATCAACTTTCGCACTCTTGTAGTGTGTGTTTTGAAACAAGGAAGGGGTCACAATGTTTGCAGCTATATTGTGGGCACATATTCTGCCGCACCTGCCTCAGAGACGGCTGGAGCCTTTACATCGTGGAAGGTGACGTAGCGCGTGTAGGCTGCCTAAACCCTCAATGCGTGAAAGACGGACAAGAGGCCAGCGAAGATGAAGTAAGGAGGGTGGTAACAGAAGAAGAGGTGCGTCGGTGGAAGTGGTTAAGAGAGAAAAAGGCTTCAGAGAGAGGCGAGTTCACCATCTGCAAATATCTTAACGCTCATGATCTGTAGATCCTTCGATCGTGCTGTGTCCCGTGTCACTGTGTCAAACGCCTGTTCCTAAACCGCCGGGAGCCGATCTTCATGACGAAACCGGGTGGGAAAGGCTACGAACTTGTCATACATGTAATTATTCTTTCTGCTCATTTTGTAAAAGGACATGGTGAGGAGAAAGTGTTATGAATGAATGGCGTTCGTCGAATTGACTTCACCATTTAGGCACGGGCCGCTATCAGAGTGCCCTATCCAGATCGCAGAGAGACTCGTCATCGACTATATGGAGACGAAGAAAGGGTCGCCTGTGCGAGAAACAATGGAGCGGCGCTACGGGAAGAAGAACTTGGCAAGACTGGTAGCGAAATACGAAGAAGACCGGGCGAACCGAGAATGGTTGGAGAAGAGCACGAAGGCATGTCCCAGTTGTCACGTTCATGTAGAGAAATCCATGGGGTGTAACCACGTAAGAAGCTCTTGCGATGGATTTGCCCGAAAGAAGCGCTCATCGGCGTGGTAGATGACATGCTCCAAGTGCAAGCAACACTTTTGTTACCGTTGCGGTGGCAAACTGAATGCGAGCAACCCGTATGAACACTTTTCAACGCGAGGACTGGCATGTTATTCGATGTTATTTGATATCGACTGGGAGCCAGAACAGCCACGAATGGATGGACTCGGGGGATTAATAGGAGTTCTATAAATCAAATCACGATTTCTTTTTCTTTTTTGTTTTTGTTTTTGAAATTTATGTATTTTTCCTACTCCTACACCTACTCTTACTCCTAAACTACTTAGTCACTAGATTCCGCCGTCTCTCACCTCCTTTCTTTCTTCTTGTCCGTCAACGTCTCTCGTTTCATTAAAAACGAACAGCCCAGGAGTCGCTGATACCAGCCCATTCTTCAATACCCTCCTGTATTGCCACATCCATACCCGCACCCAAACAACCGCCAGAATATATTCTTCCCATGGCCATGGAAATCTATACGACTGCCTTCTCCTATCCTCGCAGACCCCGTCACGCTCGCAATGCCTCCCCTCCTCTTGATTTCCCATCCCACTCCCAGTCCGATCCTTACCAGCAGACTCAGTTCCAGCAATCTCACCATAATGGTCACGCCGAAACTCACGTAACACCTTCTGCCTCTGATACAGAAGCTGTCCAAAAGCTCGCCGTGCTTGCTATGACCACTCAAGGTTGCCATGCCTCTTTCTCGATTGCAGAATACGGAACAGGGTGGAATTTTCTCCTATCTGGCGCCTACCAGCAGGTTTTGTTCGCGCGTGGTATGATCTTAAAGGATTGTCCCGTCCAGGTATGTTTTGTCCCTGTTCAAAGAGTGTTTCAGATGACCTCACGACGGGCATCTTTTTCTAGAACAGAGCTTCGATCAGGGTGCTTCGCTCCGAGGTACTAGATTTCCCTTCGTCAAAGCCCGCCTTGAAACCAGAAGTTCGCCACCGCCTGGATGAGATTGCTTCCCAGACTCTTGCCCACATCGCTGTTGTCAACAGTCCGTTATCCCTTTCAACACGTACCCCTCCCGATGGGATCAGTAGCGGTGCCGGGTGGTCAGGTTTAGAGACTGAACGCGTTTGTGAACTTGTCATAACAGGCCTGGGCGACTCGGTGGAGATCGCGCGTGTACGACTATTGGCGATGCTGGATGAGTTGGTATGTATAGCAGTCTAGTCCTTTGATGTGGTCCTTGACACGCTGGTGCAGAGTGGCCTTCACACAGAAGTTTGCGAGATCGATCAAAAGCTACAGGCAATTGTTGCGAGCCGCAAACGCCATGTCTTGCAATCAATTCAAGAGGAGACCGCCACAAACATCTACCTTCCTTCCCCCTTACAAGGTCTTGTTGGCCCAGATGCAGTCGCCGGGGCTACCATTGGACCAAGCAACGCCCTACGGCAACATAAAAGCATGGTTTGGATCTCGGGCGAATTCTTTGGTGTTAAGCGTGCGCGAGATATGCTATTACAATTGTCACTTAATAAGGCACGTCAATTGGCCGTCAAATACACAAGTCGCTGACAACGATTTGGCACCTCCAGAGCAAGGGTATTATTTCGCGCGACACCGCGATCCTCCCGCGGAAGTTGGACTGGATGGTGACCGACCGTGCCGAAGATCTCAAGACCATTATGAGCGACAACGCGACGTTCATCCAATTTCCTCCTATTGGCAGTTCTACTAGTTTAATAACCGTATTTGGCGACCACCGGGTTAACATTCAACGTGCCATCCGCTCCGTCATGCAATTGGTTCGTTACTTAATGCACTGTCCTATGACTGCTCTTGACGGTTTGCGTAGACTTGTCAGTTCTACGTTGCTTCGTTTTGGTTACTTCCGGCGCAGTTCAATGTTCTTCTACCTCCTCCCACTCTCAGCGCTGCTCAGGTCACCGCCATCATCAAGCAGGTCTCCAACGCGACGGGCGCCGAAGTTGTATTCAAGAGCATGTGTTTTGAGATGCATGGTCTTGAACACGAAGTTCGAAATGCCGTTACTTTGATCATGGACTTGGATATTGTGAAGGTTCGTTCAGTTCTTCGATCAATATGCCTCATCTAACTCGGTCATCTTAGGCTTTTCACCACGAAATTCGCTTCCAGATCGAGCTTGCCAACGAACACCGTGAGTTTATTAGCGGCAAAAAGAACGGCAAGATCAACAAGATCATGCAGACCACCAACGTCAAGATCAAGTTTGAGACTTTCAATGATTATAATTTCCTCATCGACATCGCTGGGAACGATGCCTCTATTCTACAAGGGCTCACTTTACTTCAAGAGGAGCTGCCCGCAGAGATTTCATTCCACGTACCAGAGTCATATCATAAACGCATCATTGGCGTTGGCGGCAGAAGTATCCAGCGTATCATGAAGAAATATGGCGTTTACGTCAAATTTTCTAATGCGGAGGAGTTTGCCGCCATGGGTGGGTATAATGACAATGACGATAATGTCGTTGCTCGTACACCCGCCAAAAATGCCATTAATCTCGATAACCTAAAGCAATCTGTAATGGAACTTGTGAACCCAAAGGTGCATCTTAAGCGACGATTTTTGATTTGCGCTGATATATACGGACACAGGATAAGGATTACTTATATGAGTCGGTGGTCATTCCGCGCCGATATCATCGCACGCTACTCGGAGACAAAAGTATATTCATACACGACATCGAGAATAAGACGAACTGTCGGATTCGATTCCCTGACAAGGAAACCGCGTCCGATGTAATTACCATCTTCGGTCCAGAAAGTCAAATTCAGATCGCGGCGACCATGCTCCTGGTATGTCCCACGATCATTGTTACTATTCCTTGCATGAACGTCACCCAGGACTACGTTCCCTTCGAAGCCGATATGGCTGTGCCGCCCCAAGCAGAACTGGCTCGTGTATGCGCATCTCCAGAGTTTGCTTCGTTTGTCGAACAGATCAAGCGGGAGTTTCAAGTCGCCATTATTCCAAATATGAAAACGGCGACAGGCAGCTCTAGTGCTGGAGCGGACACACCGACGGAATGTTCATTCAAATTCCGCTGTCAGCGTAGCAACTGTGACTTGCTCGTATCTGCACGCGAGATGCTGGAGCAGTACTTGCTCAATCACAACATCCATGTTTATCCGTCCCCAACTGCGAACGCACACAAGCGCGGTGATTCGTTTGCGGATGCATTTCCTCATTTTGATAGCAAGGTGCTATCCACTATGCCTAGGACTCGTGGTAAGCTATGCTTCATCTTGCAGGTTGTTTTTGCTCCATTCATTGTGTGGTCGTAGGCTCCGCTGACTTCTCACGCCCTGAGCCTATGATGGACAGAAGGTTACGGCTGGCGAACTCGTCGCCAGATGTCAAAGCGTTGTTCAACAATTCTCCTTCATACATCTACCATCTTGAGGAGGCTCAGGAGAGCCTAGATAGTCAACCAAGCTATGCTCCTGCACCAGTCAGTGACTACTGGGCGCCTCAGCCTCCTATCGGTCGTCACGGTCGTTTCCTCTCGATGTCGCATGCAAATGATGACCCAACATTAGCCAACATCCCAGGCCGTATTCGAGGCGATAATGGTCTCGGAGCAGATACACTTACGGAACCAAAATTCAAGGACCAGGCCGGAAAACCGCGCTCTCTGACGAACCGTGCGCAGTCGCTAGACTTAACCTTGTCATTATCACGTATTGCGGAAGGATCCTCGCGCTACCCCCCTCCTGAGTCTCCTACAAACTCGATTGGTGACACTGGTCCCAGTTCGAGCCCTACATCCGCCACTGCCCCATCCTTCCCTAACGTTTATGCGTCAGGCCGTCCTCCCATCGGACCTGGAACCCCCCAGTCTATGCGTCGCGGAAGCCACCTGCTTGATGACAATGCTGTTGACGAGGTATCACGAGTAATCTCCAACCTAGGACTATGATCTGAGCAAGTGCGGCGCTGGATATTTATGCCAATTTTTCGACGTGTAAGACCCAATGTATTAGGAAAAAGACTCTGGACTGCATCTCGCCAGCGCTCTATCGTCAAGCCAGCATTCCACACACTTATTTCACCTATTTTTCGTCTCCATATTTCGTTTGCATCGCACATGCCAATCTCTGCTTTCATCTCTTTATCGCTCTCAGTACCTCTACCTCTATTCTCTTTTTCCTTTCTCGTCCCCACACCCTCTGTACCATAGTTTGAGGTCTCTTCGGTGTTCCTACGCCTGTAGGCTGGTCATATCTTTATCTCATTACTACTGCTACACTGCGCTAGTCTTTCGGAAGTTTCACTGAATAAGAAAACGGCCAGTAGACGTAGACGGCCATATTCAGGTCACAATCCACGGAACCTCGTACAGAACGAAATCGAAAAGCTCCTGATCAAGTAGTGACTGATACTCGCCAACAAAATCCTCGTTTGTAGAATCGCCTCTCTTCACCTTGGCTCGTCCTTGAGAGCGCGCCGAGAGATAAGAAAAATGTCGTTGCAAGGCCGTGAGCGTGCGTTTCGTGGTTTTTGGCTCGGGCTATAAACAGTGTGGTTAGAGAGTGTGTCAAGTAGACGAAGAACTACTCACTTTGACTGCGATTCCGACATAATTTGCTGGAAGACCATACCGTAACACACTCTCCACGTATAGACGTACTACCTTCAAATGCACGAAAACTTGAAAGGCTTCTGAAAAGTTTATTTCCGAAAGTCGAAGAAGCTCCGTCTGAGTGGAGTAACGTCAGATCATCGTGACAGATCAAAAAGATCATAGATCAGGTCGCCTACCCAAAGTTCCTTTTCGGCGGTATCGGCAGTTTGCAATTCCTCTCGCTCCTTCTCGATCTGGTCCACAGAGTACTGGAAGTCTCGAAGGACGTATCTGCGGGAAAGCGAGGCGGTGGTGAGAACACGGGGGAGGCTACATTATTATGGCAGACAACGCACTTGTTCTCCCTGCACTTTTGAGAAAACATATCGTACACTTTGCGAAAAATGACGACCGAATACAATGTATAGTCATCATCGGATGCAATGGGACTAGAGCGGAGAGTCAACGTCAGGCCTTATGGGCGTGGAGGATATCGGGACGTACGCCGCAGATCGTGGCACCACCATCGTTGCTAGTCGTTCGTAAGAAGAACTCCAATTCTTCACAAGATTTCTAGTCAGCCATCAGTTTCGTGAAACGTCGACCGGTAATTCCTGGGGTACCTGGGAACTGCGACCAGGACTGACTGCATATATTCAGAATCTTGAAGTAGATCGCCTTTCGAGACGATATCCGCAAGCGATCTCACAGAAAGATTTCCTCTGGGGACGCCTTCGTCAGCGATGGAAGGTGACTTAGTACCTAAGTGGCTCACGTCTTCTTGCGCTGCAGCTGAACGAGAGAACCCTTTGCAAGATTGTAGTTATTTAGCTTTGTCTTCATGACGTTGTCTATTGACGTCATTTCCTACGATCAGAGCAGGATAGCCTCGGATGACACAAATAGGTGAGTAGGTCTGGGCACGCGCCTTGACTAGGATATCAGTCATGTCCTTAAGCCCTCGCTGGGTACCATATCGCCCTTCGTTCCATTGCCAGTCATTGAGCAGATATCCGTCTACCGACTTCTCGTTTACCAAGATGTGTTGAGCGAGTTTAGAAGGATCGTTGTTGAGAAGGTTACGGAGCGTTTCGACGACCTTTGCGACGGTATTGGTGAAAGTAGCATCATGTTTTGGCAATTCCTCTGATAGAGCTATCAGTGAATCGAGCGTCCCCGTCTATTCGTTCATGAGCATATGGCGGGACGGCAGGAACCGTGGATGTGTTATACCTTGAAGGACGGAATATAGAGCTGGCCTATACTGCTGGAAGGGAACGTCTTGGACTGCTGCGAAAGCTTCAAAGTGAGCTCTTGCAACAACCCTTCAGAGTCGCCATCCTGTGGGACTGTAATAAGCCAAGTTGATTGATCCGAAGGCATCTTCGTCGTTGTCTGTCACGACCAAGTCTGGACTGGGGAGCATCAGCAGTGGGCGGGATGCTTGGCTGGGATCCCGGACCGGCACAACGACTCGATTCTAACGAATGTTGGTGCTCCTTTCGCACGCAGTGCTACCACTCAGATCTCAGAAACGGGATGGCAACGTGGCAACGCCCACAAGCCACGCGAAGCCTGTCTTCGTCGAATCTGACCACAAAAGTCACCTTAGGACTTTAGGATTTTCGGGGTACCCTTACTACGAGGCTAAAGGTTGTGTCCTAATACTACAACGGCGATTCGGAGATGGCCGCTTCCATCGGTGTTATGCCAGCGGATGACGCTACTTTCCTCCGAGCTCTCTTCTCCATAGGGTCATGATCGGTCCAATATCTATCAGGGCACCCTTACTCACCACACGGATACTCACCACACGGATCATGACCAGGTCCATATCTATCAAGGCACCCCTGCTCGTTTCCCCAAGTGTTCTGCAGGAACTAAGGTCTTCTACCACCGGCAGCGCCGATCTGAAAATCCTCGACGCTAGCTGGTCTATGCCGAATGTCCCAAGAAATCCGTCCAAAGAGTTCGCAGAAAAGCACATTCCCGGTGCCCGTTACCTTGATCTCGATGAGGTGGCAACCCCCAGCGAGTTTGGGCTCAAACACATGATGCCAAGCGCCGAAGTGTTCAGTGCGGCTCTCGGTACGGTTTCTCGTGGAGAAAATACAATACACTGTCAAAGACTGACATTGTCCTAGAAAACTTTGGAATTACACCAACATCCCATGTTGTCTTGTAAGTGCGATGTATCATGATGATGACGCGAGTGGAATCGTGATTGGTAGTTATTAGGTATGACTCCCAAGGTATCTTCTCAGCCCCTCGAGCACTGTTCATGTTCCGGTCCTTTGGCCACAATAATTCGAGCGTCCTTGATGGCGGTCTTCCTGGGTGGGAAATAGAAGGACTACCGATTGAGACGGGCCATGCCGAGAAAATATTGAAGAGTACCTACCCAGTACCTGATATTGCGTTAGAAAATGTCAGAAGTAAGTTGTTCATGGCTATCATATTGTATCTGTGTTTTGATGCTCAATTTGCGCGAGGTTATGAACAGATGGTAAGTAATGCGGCGAAGCAAGTTTCAGATCCTCTCACAGAGATCGTGCTAGACGCCCGCTCCCTTGGAAGGTAGCTTAATTGCTATCGCCTTGCTTCCTTTCCAGTAATCACGATACGCCTGCAGGTACACAGGCTCAGAACCTGAACCCCGTCCAGGCCTCTCCTCGGGACACATACCCAATTCGTTCTCGCTTCCTTTTGGTGCATTCTTGCGGACGAACCATATCCCCGGTTCCGACAAAACCTTCACCACATATCTTGCCCCAAATGATCTCCGTCGGAAGCTAGTCGAAACCGTCGGAACCGGTCATGCGCAGCTGATTGTTGAGGGCAAGCGAGGTGTAAGCACAACGTGTGGCAGCGGCATGACGGCCGGCGTTCTCTGGCTGGGGCTCAAACTGATTGAAGAGTCAACCCTTGTATCTCTGTATGACGAAGTACGTCCTTTTGCAAGACGGCGTTGGTCAATCTACCTACTGATGTTTTCACAGTCTTGGACCGGGTATGCCCTTCGTCCGGAGAGTAGGATCGACAAAGGTATACTTTGATTGCATGCCAGTTCAGCGAAGTCGAGGCGATAAAGGAGTCTTTGGCTGTTCGACGCGCTCTTTGGGGGGATATTCGACAGGGGCCGAGGCCTGACGCGGCCTGACGTACTGACGTTTCACAGACACACATAGTACTGCATTCCCTCCCGAATCGTTCCGATCATATTATTACATCTACTGGTTGTCTCAGAGTGTATAATAGTAACATTAAGTCGTTATTGACAACCGCCCGAATACGTTTTGAGCAGTCGCTATGTGATATGTAAATATACATAGTGAGTACAATAGATGCTACGACAACTAAAATCGATGCAGAGGTATAAGGTACATGTGGCATATTACAACTACGAGACTTCCACCAATATCCTACACAGGATATACCAGTTTCAGCTCAGCGAGAACGGCCAGAAAGGGTGGTTGGTGAGGCTGTACTTGCTTCCCGGTGAGACAGGCAGGCTGACCTATGTACTTGATTTCGACCCGATGTCGTTTGGCTTTGCGGAGGAGAGTTAGCTGCCACCTGCGAAACCATGAGATCGTGAGTGACGCAAATACGCAAGGCACAACACGTGTTAAGCGCACCCTTCACTCCATAGAGCATTATAGCCCTTTCTTTGTACTTCCTCGACAAATTGCTGCTGAGCGAAGAGCAGGGAGTTCTCCAAATCCTTATCTTTTCGTACATTAAAAACAAAGTCACGGACGACTCGCGTCTCGTGGACGTAAATGATGTCGACGTCTGCAATACACAACGTAAGGGGCCCAATCCTACTTTAGAGAAAGACAACGCCACACGCACCATCATCCTCGTCAAAGAGGGGGACAGGCTCGACAGACTTGCTGTCAACGACCTCCCATGGCTTTTCTTTCCTCTTTTCAACAAAAACAGAAAGCACGCCTGCTAAGCCCATGATCTCTTGAGGAAATGTGTGTGAAGGGGTTGGAAGAGCTGCGTGATGGTATTGGGTTACGGTTACTGGACGCACGCAGTCCTTTATTATAAAGGCCGCGCGCGGTTAGACGCTGAAATGACACAGCCCCTTTGAGGACAGAGCCTTGATTGGATTGGCAAAGCAAGCGGAGCGTAACGGAGGGTTTGCCCGATCCAGACAGCGCCCAATACGTAGAAAGGAAGGAAGAAAGAGATAATGACAATCGTTGCCGAGGCGATTACGAAGCCCAGAAGGCCGCGCTGCCCGTGAGAACAATTAATGTGGATATTGATACATCATCAAGGGATAACATGACTGTACCTAATTGACATCGTTTTGCTCGTGTTTTTCTCGTGGGCGTAACATACATAGGAATCTCACCTCAGCAGCAAAAAAAAACGTGGCAGCACAGCCACCGGTCCCACACGACGAAGTACAAAACAGTTGATGTGGGCTTTCAAGTGGCTTCTACTCGTCTCGAATCAAACGTTATATTAAGCTTCTACTTCTATGTTCCGGGATCCTTGGCTCCACACTTACCTATACTGTAAGTATCATGCACTCAGGCGAAAAGTGGATCAGAATGGAACCTCTCCAGATGAAGGAGCGTGGAAGAACAAACGACTTAGGCGGAGCCTAGAATCTTCTCTTCAGGAAGGAAAGTAATTAAGAACAATCGTTTCGTCATAAATGAAAACCCCGGCGAGTCCCGGAAGTCCACGACCTCAGAGCACGCTAACCATTGCAACGATGAAACCAAGCATGCCAAGGAAGCCCGTAGTGACCACTTTACTCGCACTATTGCCCTTAGATGAGGTCGAAGTTGAGGAAGGCGTGGATGAGCTACTAGTCGACGTCGCATTGGAGCATGAAACATTCGAAGGGATCGTAAAGTTATTCGACAGGGTCAGGTCCGAGCACTGTGCACATCACGGTCAATGCACCGAGCAACAGAAGCAACTCGGAGACCTACCTCGTAGAGGGAGCCATCACCTCCGTTGTAAACATACTGAAGGGTGACGTTGGCACCGTCTTGAATGCCACTAATGCCTGTATTGTTGAGGTCGAGAGGAATGCAAAACCCGCCTTCCCCAGAACCGCTGGCAAAGTTCCGCACAAACTGCTGTCCTCCAGTGGAATTGGTGAAATTGTCAAAGGACGTCGGGTCCTGCACAGTCGAAATCAAAATGGCGACTATATCACCGAGTCATCAAACACACGAAACCATGGGCGTGAGGTGGGAAACGAGTTCAACGTACGATTCCAGCTGGGATGTTCAGAGTTCAAGGTGATAAAACCCCCGCCAAGGGGATACTCGCTCCTGTTGCTCACCGCCTGCACATAACCATCTGAAGCATGATGTCAGAATTAAAACGACGGTGAGAACCATCTGTCATTACCGCAAAAGGTGGGTTCGTTATCCTCCACAAAGACACCTCTCGGCGGCGGGTACGCCACTTGGAAGTGTGCGTTGACAACCGTGATTGCACAGCTCAAGAGAGTAAAAGTGGAGAAGAGCATTTCAGTTCCAAGTCGGATACCACTTTGGTAGGGAGAAGCAACCGTCAAATATATCTGGGAAATACTAGAAAGGCGAGGTGGTGAAAAAACTTTTTCACAAATGCGAGGAGAAAAAAAAAACTTTACCTAAGCGAAGGGAGATGTTCAGGCCCGAGGCCAAAAAAAAAAATATTCAGAATTTCATTGTATACAAATCAGCTGAAAACTACAGGTGTGCGCTGGCGATCCGCCCAAACAAAATCTCTCCAAGGCCCAATCCGATAATGATCGAGATGATATACGCTGCTTGGAAGGTCCTGTAGATCGAAGCACGTTCATAAGTCGGGGATGAGTTGGCAGGGTAGGGGGCTCACATCACGGCTAACATAAGAGCATAGGAGAGTAGAGCTTGTAGGGAATACAAGGCACCTCTCACAATATCATGGGAAAAGACAAAGGGGGGAATAGTGCGTCTCTGTTGTACGATGGGTGACCTCGTTGGACCAGGTTCGTCCTCGAAAACGTCCTCCTCTTTCGCCGCCGGCTTCCTGGAGGGAAACCTATCTCTCACAGCGGTCGGCGCAGCATCCAGGGTGAGGGCACTAGCCAACATTCAAGTAAAATCTGTTAAGGAGTCTCACAAACCATACCTTCTCCTCCAACGAGCCTCCAAGGCTCCACGGGTAGAAAAAAGCGATCTTTCTAAAATGGCCAAAAACACAAGCGCGATACTGGCCCCAGCGATAGCGCCATTGGAAGATGGACGCCAGGACTTGAAGAAGAGGTTATCTCCACCCGTAAAATGAAGATATGGCATCATCATGTCCATGCGGGAGGTCGAGGTATTTGAGCTGTCCATGTCTATTACTGAATAGTCGGGGCAAGAGGAGTGGAGGTCGGTTACGAAGAGGCCTAAGTGTAGTTGGCGTGAGACAAGTCTGAGAGTGGTAGTAGCCGATCCCGCGGGATTTGCCGTAAGACTCTTCAACTCCGTGGGATCCCAACAATCAGGCCATATCAAAGTGCTGTAGGCAGCAGAGAGGGCTGTCTCTCTTCTTTTGTCTTTCGATGCGCGGAGTTCAGGACTGGAGAACAGGCCAAGCTTCGGAGAACTGCGCTCGCACTTGGCCCCCCCAAACTCAACGCGCTCGCTAGGAGTAGAGCTAGTCGCACATCTATTTCCGCGGAAATATTACAGAGACGAGTAGTTTCAAATGACCAAGCACCAGCGACGTCCAGTGCACACTTGGTGAGAACTACGCTCCCGCGTGCGCTGGCATCATTGGGTTCGAGACGATGCAAATTCGAGAAAGAGATGGACCGGTTGTGAAGCCGAAAGTGGATCGGAACGAGTATATAGTTCGTGAATGGGTGTGCGTAAAGCCGCGGTGTGAGACGGGGGATGGTTTGGATGTAAGTTAGGGACGAGGAGAGAGAGGTTAAAAAGAGGGTACGAGCGTGAGGCAATTATTCCGAACCAATCGTAGTAATGCCTCAATCCTAATTTCGGCCATAGTCACGTGTCACTATGACAAACGAAACCGTTTTAAGTACCGAGGCTGATGCGTACTTACATGGCGTCCACTCACCCGAAATGTTACGCGCTATCGTCCTCTCTGGGGCTCGGTCGCGCCCCAGCATCCATATCATACGGCCACTCTTAGTGCCTGGTTTTCGCTTCAACTCTTCACAAACCCCAGAGGAGCGCAGAGCCCACAACAAAGAGAAAGAGCAATTACAGAAGGATTGGGCTACACCGATCCTTACCTATGAGCAAGTGAAGCAGAAATCCCAGCAACCTAGCGAGGTACGTTCATGATCTCGCCAGTCACTCGATACGCTTCCCACTTTCGATTTAGGATGCGTATCTGATTGATGTACGGGAATCCAACGAGGTGTTGCAAGGCATGATCCCTTCTGCGGTCAATCTCCCACTGTCTGGCCTCTCCGGGGCGTTGCACCTGGACGGAGAAAAGTTCAGAGAAACGTACGGCTTCCGTAAACCAGGTTTTGATCAAGAAATTGTTTTCTACTGTCGCAGCGGCATGCGCAGTTCATCTGCATGCGACGTTGCACGCAGGAACGGGTATAAGAAGTATATATATATATCTCCCCGCAATTGGTAGAAATCGTGCTGATACCATTTCCTCATAGTATTCTCAACTATAAGGGATCCTGGCTCGACTGGAAAGTGAGAGGAGGAGGGCAATCGTCGTAGTCTATACTCTGCCAGGGCTGCACTTGTCGTGTGACCCTCGGCTCTGTGAGCCAAGTGGGTATGCGCTGCTTTGTTTGCCCTTGATCGGGTTGGTCCTCGACTCCGGATTCTCGGTGTATCCACAGGATCATGAGGAGAGTCGGCCAAAACCAGATGGTGTGAGAATGCTTCTTTCTGAGCAGTGTTTCCCGTGTAAATACGTAGCAATCTCTCTTATTGAGGGAGTTTGATTGCTATGAATAAACTTCTATCATGTTAAAGAGGGCATGTGAATTGTTGCCGACGACACTACTAGTACACGACATGAGTAAGAGCGGTTAGTGCACCATGAGCGGTGCGTTTACTCGGACCTGCTTCTACCATTGCCGTGACCACTACCATGTTCTTGGGTCCCAGACCTTCCTCACGGTTGCTACTTGCTTTCTCAAAGGCTCGCGTTACTATCAAAGGTCTACACCGCTTAACGCTCGCTGTTGCTGCCCACCGCAACACGCAGACACGCTTGCTTACTCTTCCGGCACCTCATGTGGCACAGAGGTTTGGCGTTGGTGTCTAGGGATCTACCCGCCTTCTTATGAGCATTGGTGAAACAGTTCCCTCCAGCAATCTCTCTACGAAAAGGTTGCCGATACCACCATGGAGGAGCTACTCGACGAGCTACAGAATATATTAGACTCCCATGGGGATCATTCTTTGGAGGTTGAATATAACGTGTGCCCTTCCTGAACAGCGCTCTGCGACATTTTTTGCTGACTGTCTTTGCATAGAGTGGAGTTATCACTCTCGACTTAGGCCAGCACGGAACATATGTGATCAACAAACAACCGCCTAACAAGCAGATTTGGCTCTCCTCTCCCGTTAGGTATGTCGTCAGTAAAGTTTATGGCCCTATACTAACAAACACGGAGTGGGCCCAAGAGATTTAATTTCGATGCGCCTACGCGACAATGGGTCGACTCCCGGAATGGACTCTTGCTGGATGCATTACTCAATGAGGAGCTGAACACCTCACTAGGTGTGGAATGTAATATTGACCTGAAAGCTAAAGATCTATAAGGTTAGGTTGAGGTCATTTCCATAAGCCATACAGCGCTCTCCTGGAAGACGACATGCCCTTCATGCGACGACGTCACCTAAGCAGAGGTAGCCTGCGTAACAGAGAGAGAGCCAGCCATATATTGTTATCACAATACGATACAACTGCAGAGGCCGGAAAGCGTGTGATAAATATGCGTAAAAATGGGTCGATGCAATGTGAGTATAAGACATTGTGCTATAAATCAGCAAAGGCAGAGAGGTCCCGTCTGCGTTCGAGAACAACTGAGCCCAAGTACCTGATGACAGGCGCGATGAATATCGACGAATGCCAGTGATAGTAGCGTGCGAAGAACGAAAAATAAACGTACCGATTTCTTTCTTCATACAGTTCATAAACGCTCGCGTATTCCTCACACGGAGGTCTATTCTTTACTCCAGTCGCGAGAACATCTTGGGTAACTGAATGCATCACGAAGCTGGGTTTCCTAGCCAGCGAGACTGGTGAGGGCCAGCCGTGGGGAAAACATGACGCAGATTGCAGGTCTGAATTTGTGATAGAGGACATCATGCGTCTGTGTTGTTGTTCTGCGTGGAGGTCGTGTAGTAAAGAATTGGCCAATTTATATGCGCCAGCGCTTTCCAGACTTGATTCGCCTGCGCTGGGCCGGGGGGTCGGAGGGCGGCCGCCCATTATTATATCGTCTTCGTCTTCCTCGTCCCCAGATGCCACGGAGGGTGCCCCCCATCCACGAGAAGACCCATCCAAGGACGGCGCAAATATTCTGCGGCGCTTCACTCCGTGGTTGGACGAGGGGTCGGACGAGATCGGCAGTGACTCTGGTACGGTGGCTTGGGCAAACGGCAATGGAGATGAAGCTCGCTGTCGCTTCAGCATTTCTGGTTAAGAGAGGTTAGGGTGATGCTAACGACAGCGCAGAGTGTGAAAACTCCGGACGAAGAACTCAAAGAGAGGATGAGGCGATGAAGGGAGTTGCGTAGTCCGCGCTAGAAACGTTCGCCCCTTGTATATGATTACATAAGACTGAGCATTGCCGTTGTGCACGCGTGCACGTCCCGAACTTGTACCCCCAATCATTGCGCGTAGCATTTAACACTATGGACGCTGATGTTATGGCGGCAATGGGAATATCGGGCTTTGGGAAGCAGCCCCGAAAACGGCAGCTCGATGCCGCGCGTTTCGACAAAGCTAAACGAGAGGAGGTATGCACTAGTTGAGCGTCTTGTAAAGCCGTATCACTACTGACTACGCTTAGGCACCCATTGATTTGCCTACACCAGACCAGGAAACTGTCGCTGGGCCATCCCGTGTCGTGTCCGTTTTGCCGCCACCGTCTCCGTCGGTTGACCATGTAGGCGCGGACAATGATTCCGGAGAATCCCACCCAACTGTACCTGTCTCCGAGGAGGGAGGAATTTCGCCAGAAGAGCCTGAATACGACCCAGATGACGAGTACGGCGCAATTGGTCAAGCCGACCTTCCCGAGTTCCCCATAACACACGAGTTGATGCTTAAGGACCACACCAAAGTTATCTCTGCGCTTGCCCTTGATCCCTCCGGTGCTCGCGTTCTCTCAGGATCCCACGATTATGACTGCAAGTTATGGGACTTTGGAGGAATGGACCAGCGATGCAAGCCATTCAAGTCCTGGGAACCCGCAGAAAGTTACCACGTACGTTCATGTGACATATGTTTTTCCCACTCAATCTGAAGTCGAACGGCATAGATACACGATCTTAAGTACTCGCCGGACGGTCAGCGCTTTCTCGTCATTTCTGGGACTACACAAGCCAAGCTTTACGACCGCGATGGGGAGGAAAAGTGTGTGACCTCCCCATTGCAATGACTCGAACTGACGTTATGGTCAGGGCCACGTTCATCAAGGGAGACCCGTATATTCGCGACATGAAAAATACATCGTAAGTTATTGCTGCATGATGTTGTGTCCTACGTGCTTAGGTCCACCTCAGGGGCCATGTGAGCGAGCTATCGTCGTGCGCCTGGCATCCAAAAGATGTGCAAACATTTATCACTGGTTCAGCGGATTCTACTATACGGTACGGGGCGTCGTTGGTCGATTTTCTCTATCTTCTCTCATAATGTGTGACAGAATCTGGGATGCGGAAAACAAACGGAAGCAGAAGACGGTGATAGTGGTGAAATCCAAGGAACGAGGCGCGCGCACAAAGGTGACGGCGTGTGGATACTCCCCAGATGGGAGATACATTGCCGGAGGTACGTCTTCTATGCAAGCTGGTCTCAGCTTCCAATGCCTACGAACACTCTAGCGTGTCTGGATGGGACATTGAACTTATGGAAGACAAATTCAAACTTTGTGCGCCCCGACCTGACAGCTCAAGGTGCTCATGTCAAGGGAACGGAGATTGGCTCCCTGGTATTCTCTGTAGACGGTAATACGGTACTGACACGGGGAGGCGACCACACGGTTAAACGTAAGTTTCACGTGGAATAATGGTGTTTTGTGCAATGTTCACTATTTTCCTAGTCTGGGACATTCGTTCGATCAAGCGGGCCGTCGCAACGCGATCAGAGGTTCCAGCACTGTATCCATCCACAAATGCGATATTCAGTCCAGACAACAAGTATGTTGTAACCGGAGCGGGAGGAACAGAGAAAGGAAAGTACGGCGACCTTCTCTTTATGAGCCGGGAAAATTTGGAAGTGGTGAAGCGACTGGATGTTGGTGCAACCCCTGTTGTTGTGCAGTGGCACCCTAAAATAAACCAAGTGCGTTCTATTCTTGTCACGATTCTGGCATCTCATCCATCAGCGCAGATTGTCGTAGGTCTCACCAGTGGAGCATTATGCGTGTTGTATTCCCCCCAAACGTCTCTCAACGGGGCGAAATTATTACTCAACAAAGGTCCGGCGAAACGTCCGACCGTCGAAGACATGTCGGATGCAGTCGCTGCACCTGCTATCATCATTCCTGGTGTAACGCGGGACGGCGAATTCACCTCGGGGCTTCCTAACAAACGGAAGCGAGACAAGGATAGACAAGATCCGCGGAAGAGTCGCAGGCCTGAGTTACCCGTACATGGGCCAGGACGAGGCGGACGAGTGGGTGCAAGTGCGACCCAACACGTTGTGCAGAATCTAGTTCGCGATACAACCAGGGATGAAGATGTGCGTGTCATTCCATTTCCTGTTTCATTCGTCGTTTCTGGCATCCGTATCTGCTGTTTGTGTTACCCCTTTGTGTGGAGCACAAAGAAATTTGCCATGGTCGGATATGGTGATGGTCTATGTCAAGCCCGGCTATGTGTGGTTGCTCAAAGAGGCTTTTTTTACACCTCCCGTGGGGAGGAAAGAGATAATAGTGGGGCACCCGACAGTAGAGTCTGGCATTTTGAGATTGTCGTGACGACGGGCCAGCCGGTCATGGCCGCGCCGAAACTTTGACATAATGTTCCCACGTCTCGTTTCTGTTCTTTTTTGTCTCTGAACGTGACTCACCATTCTTTATGAACACAGCCTCGGGAGGCCCTTCTCAAATATGCAAAGGTCGGTGAAGACGATCCACAGTGGACTGGGGGTGCGTATCTTTTCTGCTCCATTTCCGAGTAATCTGATGGTCAACGGCTATTTATTTGTTGATGTTGACGTGGTGATGGTCGAATCGGACTCCGCTTTAAAATTTTACAGCCTGGCGAATCAACCAACCGAATCCCGTGTTCGCAGAGGTGGATGAGAGTAAAGAAGAGGAGGAAACGTAGCATATATTTGTGTAGGTAGCTGTGCCAAGGCGAGGAAAGGGAGGGGGGGAGAGGGGGGGATAAAATGAGAGGAGGATAGCCCCTGCACTTTGAGATCGAACTTTAATTTTGAGGAGCTATAAAAGCTGGAGACCCGTTCGGGTGCCCGTCCACCTGAAATCAATCCCTCGCTGTCTCTCGCCTTTCCCCCTTTTCTCAATCCTCCGTTATCCCGTGACCTGTCACGCGTGCAAATGCTCGACGCGAACGCGACAATTCCCCAACCTCTTCCCCAACCCTCGCCTCCGGTCACCACCAACGGTCTCCATTGCGACCACCCTCCCACCGACGCAGACTCTCCCATCGCTGAATCACCTGATACTCCCGTCAATACTGTCTCAGACGTTGCCGTTAAGATCACCTCGGATGTTCCCGAAGTAGAGAGCGACGTCCGCCACGAGCCTTTTGAGATCCCTTTGTCCAAGTTGGACGACGCGTCCATTGGTCAGATTGACACTCCGATTGATCCTGGTGCGTCCCTTTTCCCTCTTTTCCCTTTCGTCCCACTTATCCCTCGTCCTGCTCTCACCAGACCCGGTACAAATTGAACTAGCTCACGGTACGTCTCGACCGTCACATCCACTGCAGAACATCCTTTTTAACTCCGCCATCAAGACCCTCAAGAGGATGTCGAGATGGGCGACGCTGAACCCCTCAAATCGCCCTCTAATGGCCGCACTGAAGCCGATGAACCCCCTCCGACACAGTCTTCGGCTGGCACACCTGCTTCCGCGATCGGCGGTTCGTCTGTCACTGCTGTAGATTCCGTTCATGTTCGCGACGTATCTCCGAATGAAGATGATGTTCCCCCCGCAAAGCGGGCGAGAAAATTTTCGGATGCCGATCAGGCGTCGGTGCATCAGACCATGGCACATGTAAGCTCGCCTTGTCTCGTGCGCCATCGCAGGCGTGCTAATATAGTTATCTTTCGCCGATTCCCATGTAAAGCATTCCCATGTACCCGATCAAGAGACTGTCACACACGTAAATGGCGACTTGCCTCCTTCAACCCTCAGCGTAGCTCAGCACAAATTTGCGCTCTCTACAATACGGACTCTCAAAAAGTTGAAGGATGCTGCTCCGTTCCGTTTCCCAGTTGATCCGGAGGCTTTGAAGATACCCCATTATCTTCAGGTCATCAAGCACCCTATGGATTTCTCCACCATTGAACGCAAATTGATGGCGGCTAATCCCGTCAAGCCTGACTCTAATCCGGCAAATCCTCGTTATCTGGCTGCGGACGAGTTCATCGCCGACGTCCGATTGATATTCAGTAATTGTGTGACTTTCAATGGGCCGGAGCATATCGTAACGCAGCAGGGCAAGCGTGTGGAAGCTGTGTTTGACAAACAGATCAAGCAACTGCCTCCTCCGGAAGAGGTAAGGCAATACTTTCGCTTCTCGTCATTTCTTAAACTGCTTTTCAGCCGAAACCTCCTGTTGTGGTAAAGAAGCCGGTGACACCGCCTCCACCCCCACCGCCTCCTGCGCCCAAAAAGGCGCCTCGACGACCATCGACGTCTGTTCCTGTGATTCGGCGAAACGAGACCGAAAGCGCGGGGAGGCCCAAGCGCGAAATACATCCGCCGCCACCTAAGGACCTTCCCTACGCTGATGCACCAAAGAAGCAGCGTCGCAGGACGATCAAGAAGGACGCATCAAATGAGCAGCTGCGGTATTGTGTGAAGATTTTGGACCAGTTGGGGCGAAAACAACATATTGGTGTCGTCGGTCCGTTCGCTGAGCCTGTTGGTGCGTAAACAAGCCATTGCACTTATTTCTCAGCCTTAACGGCACGTTAAATAGACTGGGTCAAGCTTTCCATTCCCGATTATCCCAAGATAGTCAAGAAGCCGATGGACTTGAGTACAATGCGTGCCAAGCTGGACAGCGGTGCTTATGCTACGGCTGAGAAGTTTCGCGACGATATCAAGTTGATCATCAATAACTGCTTCCTCTACAATCCCCCCGGCACACTCGTACACCAAGCAGGCATCGACCTGAGGAAGCTATTTGAGGAAAAGTGGAAGGGTTTGCCACCGCTTCGGGCAGAGTCGGAAGATGAGGAGGAAGATGACTCTGAGTCTGACGAAGAGCGCACCCGTGCTCGTACGTTCTCCCTCGTGTTGAGTTGTTGCCTTCTAATACTTTCCAGTCACTATCGCCGCCATGGAGACTCAAATCGAAACCATGCGTAACAGCATCAGCGCATTGAAGAATCAGAAGGAGAAGAAGACGAAAAAGACCAAGAAAAAGGATACTTCTGCCTCTGCTCCCGTGACATCTTCCTCCAAAGCAGTGAAAAAGGAAGCGAAGGCACCTCCCAAAAAGAAGGCTGCTGCAAAGAAGGCTCAGATCCCAGATGACGATGTACTTTCTTTCGAGCAGAAGAAAGATTTGAGCGAGGCCATCCAGACACTTGACGGGCAGAAGTTGGAGCGGGTTATCCAGATTATTCATGAAGGTGTGCCTGAGATTCGAGATGTAAGTGTTGCACCATGCCTTGCTATTCACGATCCCTGACCAATCCAGCAGAGCCAGGAGGAAATTGAACTGGAGATTGATACACTGCCTGCGTCTGTTCTCACTAAACTCTACAACTTTGTCATTCGCCCGCTACGCCAGCCTCCTGTGAAGCGCAGTCGAACTGGGAAGGGTACTGGGACAGGCGGGCTAAAACGCAAGAGTATGGACGAAGACCTCGAAGCGGAGAAGATTCGTAAACTTGAGGATCGCATGAAGCTATTCGAAAAGACTGCAAACGGGGATGCCACTCTTGACCCGCCCACTACTCACGCCCGTGACAGCGAACATTCATCAGAGTCGAGCTCGGACGACGACAGCTCGGGCTCCGACTCAGAGTGAACGCAGTATTTTTCCCTTTTTTGCTTTCCCCAGGGTGGTGCTTACGGTGGTTGCCCTTCGTTTGTTTCATTCTCTGTCCGTATCTTATTCGTCAAGCCCTGCATATCCCACCCCTCACCCAGCACGCATACAAATTTAAGATATCGAACTTGTAACTAGTTGATACTTTACTCGAACACGACGTTTTTTCGGCTTAATTCTCATTGGCATGCATGGATGAAGTTTGGTCAATCGGCCAATTTGAGATAATATACACAACATAAGCAGGACAGGGATTGCACAAAACATGTCACAGCAACTCGGAATATGATCTACTTTCGACGCCCACCCTTCTGAAAGTTCTGCCACCCGGAGCGTGCGTTCTCCCGCAACTCAGACTCCTTCGCCTTTTTAGACTTGGAAGGCTTGGGGGCTAGAGCTTCTGGTGCCGCAATTACGGCCGCGAGACCCGGGGCAGCCGACACGGGTATGGATGACGTGGGTGGTGTAGCCGACGGCCCTTGGTCTGGAAGGTGACGTTCAGTCGCCACCGCCATTGCTGGCACATCGTGGAACGGAAGTGGTGGCGGTGGCGGTGGGGGAGGTTGCGTCGTGCCGTCCATCGAAGACCAACCGGCGGTACGAAATGCCGGTGCTGGCTGGTGAAGCTGGCGTTGGTCAGGAGGGTAGTCAGAGTGCGGTGTAGCAGGCGTTGTGGAAAAGCCGCTGGAAGAGGGGACCGCATCCGGTGCTGGTGAAGGGGAGTGAGATGAATCTGCTGAGGAACCTACGGCACCCAAGCCAGTTGCACTGGTGGCTGCCGCGTCGACGGACGTTGATGGGATGCTTGCCCATCCCCCTTTCTTGAAAGCTAAGGGCTTCGGGTCTCCGGATGTCGGTACTGGAGCGAGGGCCGGTGCGTTCGGCATCGACTTGGTCATCTTCACGCCAGCTGCGGCGGCGATCTTGCGTAGCTCTTTCTCTTCGCGCTTTCGTTCCTTTTCTTTGCGCCTCTCCTGCTCCTCCAGGGTATTCTGCTTGGCGCGCTGGGTGTTTTGCATGTCGCGGAAACGAATCTTGTGGTGATGAGCGTATGAATTGGTGTGCTCGTCATATTGGGCGACATTTTGGAACTGCTTGTCGCAGACGGTGCAGTAAAATGGTCGGAGAACCTCCGATATTTCGGTCTGGAGAGCGGCGCGACGTGCGACGCTTCCCTGAGTAGCAGAATAATAATAATGCGTGACAAGTAGTATAAAAGACGTGTCAGTTATACGTACTTCTCTGACCCTACGCTGTTCCTCTGTTTCGTTACGCTGGCGCTCAGAATCCAGCTCGCGTCGCTGGGACACCGTAGTTTCGATCATCCGAAAGTCTTGACTAGTTTTTCCCAGGCCAGTGGCATCATTTTTGATGTGGAAGGGGATTGGGTCAACCCGTGCTACGCGGACTTTACAGCTTCGGCGCGATAATCGAAGGGAGAAGCACACCATCCTGAGACAGTCCAAGAGGCTGCCCTTCTACCCAGCCAAGCTTCGACAACATCTCGAAGCCCTTGTTGGTACTCTTGATCTTTGTGTCGACGGTGATGACATCTCTGACGGGGCCGCGAACGTAATCATCGTATTTGTCGATGTCCATCTGATCTTGTGGAACTGGAGATGGGCTTCGAGACACGAGTGAAACGTCGCCGTCACTCTCTTCATTGTCTCTTTGTCGCTGGAGGGGGAAGAAAGAGGGACGGGTAGTACCGCGAAAGGGGGCTAGGAATGCAGGAGGAGCACCGGCAGTACCTTCGTACTAGCGAACGCATCGTGCTCATTCTCGGGCCTTGTCATCGGGATAGCGTTCCATCTCGCGATGGTCTCAGCAGACATTACAGTATGAGGTTGTGGTCGTGGTCGTGGCTACCGTTGCCGTGCCGAATACAGCCAATTGCCGCGTTCACGTGACCGCAGTCTGAACCGCGGACCCATTAAGTTAGTCCTCACAAAGTTTGTCGCGTCTTGCCAATCATGAGCTCACCGAGCAGTTATTGGGGCGATGAAGACCTGAACTCCGCGGTGCTCAATGAACTCGCCGTAATCGAAGCCACTCAAGTCGCGTCCACGTCCAAGCCGGTTCTTCGAAGATCCCCCTCCAAGACAATGCCATCCCTGTTCACCAACCCAGACTCCGATGATGTATTTGACCTCACGTTCGACGTGGACATACAGGATCTGCAGGAACTAGATGCTGCTATAGAGAAGGACTATAGGCGGAAGGGGGCTGCACCCACATCTAAGTCCCCCTCTTCCAATACATTCGGCCGTTCGCTCTCCGGTCGCCAAACTACGTTATTTGGTGAAGTCTTATCCCCGAAAAGCTCTTCGCCGAAAAAATCATCATCCTCACGTCGAGGCGCGCAACAAAGATCTCCTGGGCACTCGACCGATCGCAAAGTTAAGAAGTGGGACCACACTGCTTTTGCGAAGACAGGGATGAAGCGGAAGGCCGGGAAACAGAAAGCGAAGGAATTGGGTGAAGATGCGGATGAAGAGGACGCGGTGGAGTTTGAACAATTTCCAGCACCTTTCGTTGCAGGTGAGTTAGTCAATCCAGTCTCAAGGAAGCGCCTGCTTATTCCTTAACGATGTAGTCGGGTAAGTCATGCTCACGATCTAACTCATTGACACTCATGGTACATGTCTCATTCTACACTTCAGACCAGTGAGTCGTCTCTGAATTACCTAGGCATCAGCTCACCCCCGTTCTAAGCCTCCGCCCATGAAACTACAGCCCGACCTCTTGGCGGCAAAGCGTTGGATTTTCCCCTTGAATAGGCCAAAACGTGACTATCAGTTCAACATATCTCGGAACTGTCTATTCGATAACGCCCTCGTGGCGTTGCCCACTGGCCTGGGGAAGACGTTCATAGCAGGCGTTGTAATGCTGAACTGTGAGTTATTGTCGTTGCTCAGGAGTTCAGCCCTAAGTCTTTGTATGCAGTCTATAGATGGTTCCCTGAGGGAAAGGTTGTCTTTGTTGCCCCGACGAAGCCGCTAGTTGCACAGCAAGTCGAAGCATGTCATAAAACCTGCGGCATCCCTGGCAGTGACGCTGTCGAACTTACTGGGAACAATCCGAGAAGCTTCAGAGCGAAGGCTGTGAGTGCCAATTCATAAACCTCTTCACGCTGAGGTTACCTTGCACCTTTGCAGTGGCATGAGAAGCGCGTGTTCTACATGACCCCACAAACTTTTGAGAATGACCTCAAGACGGACAATTGCGACCCCAGTGATATCATTCTCCTCGTTGTAGGTGTGCTTGCTTTCTCAGGAATTGCGATTTGATAGACAGCTGACGTGCTCGTGTCAGATGAGGCACACAAAGGGGCAGGAGACTACTCCTACGCCAAAGTCGTCCGGTTCCTAATGGCCAAGAACCCCCATTTTCGTCTATTAGCACTCACTGCAACTCCAGGGAGCACTCCAGAAGCTGTTCAAGCGATCGTCGATTCGCTTCACATTAGCCGGATTGAGCTACGAGACGAACAGAGCCTAGACATCAGAAGCTACATTTACGAGAAGGTGTGGAGACTGCGTTTATTTTCGTGCTTCTACTGAAATCAGACTCCTTCAGACAGTTAAGCAACATATCATCCCGATGAATGAAGGAATCGCAAAACTACGTGATCTTCTGGCAAAGGTCTTGGATGTTCGTGTGGTCACATCATGATCCGTTGTCAGCCTTGTTCTAACGAGAGTTAGGTGTACATCAAAAAATGTGCTGCGGTTGGTGTCTTTCGCGGAAATATGGATCCTGTCATGTTTCATCCATACCGTGCCAATGTTGCCATGAGTGAGATTAGCAATCGTCCGGATATCAGGCAACTACAGTGGACATACCCGGTACTCAGGAAGATCAGCGCACTGGCTCGTGCCATGGGTTATTTAGTCCGTGAAACCGTCTTACTTTTTGAGTCAATGCTGATGAACCACAGCTCGAGGCTAGCCCCCATATGTGCTTTCGCTCTCTCACCGAGGAAGCTGAAGGCGCTGCCTCTGATAAGCCTTCTGCGCTGATCAAGGATCCCGCGTTCCAAACGCTCATGACTGAGCTACGGCTACAGAAGAGCGACGGTTTTGCCATTCATCCAAAGTTGGAGACGCTCAAAACGCTCGTGATTGACCATTTTGGCCAGCGATTGCGCGACGACGACGCCTCGAATGCCAGCGATAACACACGAGCTATGGTCTTCGTCACCTTTCGGGAGGCTGTAGACGAAATCGTGGACTTCTTAAATCAAGAGTCTCCACTACTTAGGGCAACCAAATTTATCGGTCAAGGGATAGATAAGAAGGGCAACAAAGGCCTAGCACAACGAGAACAACTGGACGTGAGTTGAATGGCTGATTGTCTTGTCACCTCTTGTCATCCGGTTGTTGATACACCTCCGTTATTATAGATTATCAGTCGGTTCAAGGAAGGCGTCTTCAACGTCCTGGTGGCCACCTCTGTTGGGGAGGAAGGTCTCGATATCGGAGAGATTGATTTAATCGTGTGTTACGATGCGCAGAAGACCCCAATTCGAATGGTGAGCTTCAATGATTCATGTGTGGTACCCGCCTGGACGAAACCCTGTGCAGTTGCAACGTGTAGGTCGGACCGGCCGCAAGCGCGAAGGCTTCGTACACGTGTTATTAGCTGAGGGTCGAGAAGAGACGAATTGGAACAAGGCACGAGAGGCTTATAACCAAGTGCAGAGATCCATCGTACGTGGCGATCAACTCGAGCTCTACGATGACGTCGAGCGGTTGCTTCCTGACCACGTGAAACCGGAGTGTCTGGAAATGATGATGGAGATTCAAGAGTACGACCGGTCTGCCACCGAGAGATCTCGGGAAACTGCGGCGAAGGGTCCTACCAAGAAGCGCAAGCGGAACGACGATCCTACTCGAGATATACCTCCTGGTGCCTGTACTGGCTTTGTCAGTGTCGCGGATTTGCTTGTCAAGCAAAAGGACAAGAAGCGGAAAAAAACAGCCAGGTTCGACGAGAGCGCCGGGTTGGACGACGAGACTGACGAGGAGATCGAAGCTGGCTTGTTTGCCCCCAAACGGGCCGCATCGATGTCTGCTGCTTCATCCAAGCCACCCAAAACCAAACTCAAACGGGCCAAGACGATGGCGAGTGGCAGGAAGAAAGGGAAACCGGCAGCCCCGAGAACAAAACGCGTACGGGCAGATGACACCGAGTTGACCCCCAACCGGCTTGCCCGCATGGGTGCTGAGGATTCAGACGATAGAGAGATCGAGAGGGGTTTGCAAAGTTCTTTAGTTCGACAGCCTTCGAACCCGCCCTCACTAGTTCCTTCCGGTTCCTCGCGTGCCTCTTCTCCCGACCTTCCCCTTCCCCAGAACCAATCCATAATCGACATCTGTACATCGGCTGCACCTTCGAGATCTCCCTCACCTACTCATGAAGAACGACACGCGACACCACGGTTATCGGGAAACGTCCTTTCCTCCGAACATGTTCTTCCTTCCCCAACCAAGTCTGTTTCTGCCCCTGAGCCAGACGCTGCCCCCGCCCCGGAATCTTGTGGTTCCGACGGAGGGTGCTCGGATAGAAGCATACATCTCAATGATATGGACGATATGGAGTGCGAACCAAGCAAAGAAGAGGACAGCCTTGCCTGGCTATTGGCGGACTCCGAGGATGGCGAAGAAATGGAGAGCGGTCCTTCGAAACCGCGGTCTCGCACTGGCACGTCGAAATCTCCAGACTTAGATGTCATCGCAATCGAAGACTCGGCGCTTGAGGACGAGTCGCCCGTCATCTTGATAAGTTCACCAGTGAGGCCAGCGCCTCACGAGGCCTCACCCACTCCCGCCATCTCATCACCATCTCGCCTGTGGCCCAGCTCCCCCCACCATTCACCAATGGTGGCCCCCGAGCCATCCCTCCCCGTCCGGGTCGCCGGTCGCGCAAGGAAGCGTTTAGCTGTTCCAGACTCATCGTCACCCGTGCATCCACCACTCTCCCAGAAACGCCTGCGCCGCGTAACACGTGAATCCCACTCGCCGTCGCCACCGCCACATCTTTCTGCCCCCTCTCCTCCACCACCTGCGAAGAAACACCGGCGCCTGAAAAAAATCAAAGTACGAGACACGGCTGCAGCAGCGCGCATGAACCCCTGGATCGACGTCGAGGCTGCGCACTCGGGCGACGAGGTGAGCGGCGGTAGTGTGTCGTCGTCGGCGGGAGAGGAGGACGGGAGCGATCGGCGGTTCGTCACGGACCTGCCGCCGACGCAGGTGTCACCCTCGTACGACCAGTCCGCCGTGTACAGGCAGAGCCTGTTGTCCCAGGCGCCTGCGGGGCGTTTTGGTGTACCTGCGTTCGCAGCTCCGCCCGTGAGACGCGGTGCCGTGCAAGGTCTCCTTCGTGCTGATCCCCGAAGGCGTGAGGATGTGGATGGAGCACGGACGAGCTCGCCGTCTCTACCCCCCGACGAGGAGGACTATTATATGCTTGGGAGCTTTGTGGTGGACGACGACACGGAGATATTATCTGTCATGCAGTCCAGTGAACCCTGATTTATTTCCGTTTTGACTTATTTCTCGTCGATGACACAGATACCAGTTTGTGTTTATTCACTATTATCTAGTTCGGCCTTATTACGCTTGATGCATGCTCGAGTCTTGCTAAATGAAAGGGAATTGATGTATGTAAACGCTTCGCATGTGCAATGGAAAAACAAATGGCTTGCAGGATGACATTACAGCAGTTTTCATATGTGTGCGGAATCGTTTTTTTTTCTTTGGGACTTTGACACGTACTGTATGGGACTTCTTTCCCCACACCATGTGTCCAGAAGCGCCTTGTTATGGTCGTGATACCTCCTAAGTTGTCTAGAGTTTGCCATGGTCTCCGAGTCGTGACGAAGGTTTCACGTGTTTTACAATTCCAACGTTTCGCGCGGTTCAGAACATCACTCCAAGCAAAAGAAAGTAGATGGTATGCACGAAAGTGCATTGCAGCTCTGCAGATGCAGAGCTGTATCGCTTGTTGCTTTTTGACCCATTAAGAGAGCGAAAAAAAAGAGGGAGTGAAAGGACCAAAGAATACAGGCGTAATAAGGAGAAAAACAAGAGCACGACGGCGAACACGGGATAAAAAAAGTGTGAACGTTACGACATGAATGCGCTCGCGCATATCCTGGAAGCTCCCCCTCCAGACGCGAGGGATTACCACCTTCTACAACATGCCCATACCATCCTCCTCGTCGCCTCCCCAACCGCTAACCGCGGGCTCTTCATCATTTAGAGCGTGTATACCGGAATGCTCGCGGCCGTACTCCTCGTCACTGGCAAAGTCAGGTGTGGTCTTGGACGGCGCCGTCGTCGCGCCACCAGCCGACGTCGATGTCGAGGGGCCCTGATACCAGCTGATTTGCTTTTGGCCGGAAGGTGGGATACTTGTCCCTTTGGCGAGACCCTGCAGCGCATAAGTCATGTACATCGTAGTAGTAGTGGTCGAAACGTACCTGCTCCGCTGCTGCCCGCGTCCTAAATGACACGACGACGTCACCATTCTCGAGAGTATCGACGGCGTCAACCTGGCCGCCCGACTCATACCAGTCCCGCACCGCCTGTACGCCATCGTTTCCGACATCCTTGACGAGCAGCTTTTTGGGTCGGTTGTCGAGCTTCATACTTGCGCGCGGTGGACCACCCCGTGCGGCACCGCGGAAGAACGTTCTACCGCGCCCGCGTCCACGCCCGCGGTAAGGATATGCAGGCGCAGACTCCGCTAAAGGATCGATGCCTAGGCTTGCAGCCTTGCAAAAAAGATAGTGGTTAGTGAATGCTCACAGACGGAAATTCAAATTTCGTACCTCAGCCTTGAGCTTAGCCAGCTTTGCCTGGAGGGCCTCCGTCGTCTCCTCGCCGTCAATGACCGCAGAATGCAGCTCCAACTCCTTGTCCAGCCGCTCCCGCTCCCTCGCCTCACGATCCTCGGGCCGGGGCATGCTGGGGGTCGGTTTCTTCGACGGGGTGAATGCCGTCTGCGCTGTGCTCGCCTTGATCTCCTGACCCAGCTTGCGTAGCTGTGAGAAAATCTCCTTCTTTTCCTCGGCGCTCGCGGTGTTCAACTTCTCCATGAGCACCTTCTGCTCCGCGATTTGCTGCTCGAGCAGTTTCTGCCTCGCGGCGAGTACCGATACAGACGAGCTGGATGAGGGGGCCTTTTTCACACTGTTTGTTGGCCCTGTAGAAGGCTGAGGGTCGACAGGCACCGCGTCCGACGTGGGTGCAGCCACCTGCGCGTGATCTTTTGCCACGACACTAGCGACGATAGGCGCCGAGGCCGCAAGGGCACGCTGTCCCACAAGGCCTTGTCCATCCATTGGGCGGTGCCAGAAGACCTTGACGAACCTATTGCCAAATACAGCGTCCTCGGTCTTCCATGCTGCGTGCGCTTCCTCGTGTGTCGAAAAACTCACGAGTGCTTTCGCACTCGCCGCATCAACGGCAACGTTTGTGACGGTTCCGAAACGCTTGAACCAGCTATTGACCGCGTCGAGAGAAAGCTTGTCCTCCGGGATCTTCTCGACGACAAGCGTCTTGTCGCCGCGGCGTTCGGGATGAAAGCGCTGTACGTCGCCGCTGTAAAAGCCTGGACGACCGCCTCGCCCGCGTGAGGGGTTGTTCTGCGAAGCTCGAGGCGGACGGAGAGGGTGCGGTGATGGGCCGCTTACAGGGGTGTCTACTTCCATGTTGGTGATAACGGGGGCGGTGGGGGGAGCTGCACTGTCAGGTTGGGTATCGACGTTGGGAGAAGGTGCAGAGCCTTCTTGTCGCCGTGTCGACTCGTCGTTAAATACGGGAGGCGTTAGATCTTGGATCACAGGGAGCTCTCCAGAAGCATGCTGGTGCATCGGAGGACCGTCTCCATTGACCCTGGGAAGCATCGATGTGCGTGGCGGTCGTCCTATGGGACCTGAAGGCGGTGCGGGCTGTATATCAAGGCGTGCTTCATGTGGATCGTATGCCGCAGGAGGAGGCCCATGCCGAATGGCATGCCAGGTGGAAACATAGGCATGAACATATTTCCAGGCATTTGTTGGGGACCCATAGGAAAAACGCCCGGCACAAGCGCGTCTTCACCGTGACTGAACTTGCAATAGGCACCACGTCCGCAGTACCCGTTATCTGCACAAGTGAATAAGTCAGTGTATTGATGTTGGGAGCGTTACTACTCACTGTAGTAATCTCTGCAGATTCCCCTTCTCTGGTCTGGTGGATGGTACTGCCCCGAAGGCCCCGCCCATTCATGCGCTGGCCCATGGCCCCATTCACGCCGTCCGAACTTCCAGCAAATCCGGGGCGACCTGGACCGCTACCTCCCCAGTTGCCATTACTCCAACCAGGTCCCCTCTGTGGGGCGTGACGCGAGAAGGGGCCGTCTTGGCTCATGCGAGGGCCTTTTGGTGGTCGGAGACTATCCTCGTAATCGGATGGGCGTTTTCTACTTCGGTCAGGGGGGCTTGAAGAGCCGGATGGGATGAGAGCATCGAGTGGAATAGGAATGCCATTATCGGTGGGTAGTAATGGAGCAGTAGGAGGGGGAGGGGAAGTATATGGAAGATATGATTTTGTGCGGAGCGTTGTGAAGAGCGCGTCGATGAATGGAGGGCCCTCTGTGCATGTCGCAAGCGTTTAATAAGAATTAAAAAAGGTGGAAAGGAGCGGGCGACGGACCTTTCTCAAGAAATTCATCCAACTGTGAAGCCAATTCCTTCCGTAATTCGGGTTCTGGTCCGTTGTGCTTGAGCAAGGCCAGAATGTAGTCGGCCAGAGCGGCTGGGTCAGCGTCACATCTAGAGGATCAAATAAAATAGAAAGAATCAGGACATAAGAAATAGCAGAAGAAATGAAGGACGAACTGACATTGGTTCGAGTGTTTTCGTGAGCCATGGCTTGAGGTGTTCGGACGTGGAAGCGTCAAAAACCATGAGAATTAGGCTGATGTCGAGGACCGAATGCCAAAGTGTGAGATACAATGGCTCCGTACAAAGGCAGAGAGTGCAAAAGGTGGTGGCCGTGGATGAGGCCAAAGTTGAAGTCAATGTGATGACGACCAGCCAAATCAATGTCACACGCTCAGACTGTGGTTCCGAGTCACTACTACACACATCTCCACTCGACAGTGGACAATGGAAGTGTATATATAATCCTCAATGTATGTGCTCCCACTGCCATCCTTTCCTCCAGCCCTGTGTCCCGATCTTGACAACCGCAGCGACGCCAGTCCTCGAAATTCTCGCGCGGGTCGACCCGAGTTCTCACTCCTGCACGTGAGGGCGGTCAGGCGACCCTTACGTACAACACCTGCAAGCTGTTAGGCACCCAGAAAGATGGATCGGTATGACCACGGTACTTGGTGTGGGTCTTGTACGGATGGGGATCAGTGCGTCTGTCTGAACAGGGTCGTGCCAGCCGGAAAGGGACACCCAGCAGTGCCTGAGTATGGCACTGGAAATAAAGGATCATGGAATTATATATATCTGCTCCCCTGGGCTTAGAAATACCAACTTGGTTTCACCGCGAAGTAATGTCTCGAGTACAGAGTACAAAGTCATGACGCTTGTTCTTTTTGACAACTCATTACGAATATATATCCGAATACCCAACATTCAATATTCAACACTGACCACCTGAGACGGACATTGCCTTCTCTCCTCCTTCTAAAAGATGCCATGGACCGCGTCCATCGTCACCGATTGTCTAAAATATGCTTATCGTCAGCGTGGCACCAGTTGGCCACCAAGAAGGAGCCGTACCTTGAACAAGACCTCTTGGCCTACCGAGTACAGATACGCAGCGACTTCCGCCGATGAGATGAGAACAAATCTACTCGCGGGACAGTGTGAGTGAGAGTAGGGGGACGCCAAGGAGAAAAACGCACACGTAACGAACGCCGTCGGGAGTGTAAGTCCCAGTGCTCTGCACCGTGTTCCATTCGCCGAAGCCAACCCATGCTTCACTATTCGGCCATTTGATTAAGCTTGTAATTCTTAAATGGTCAAGAACAGTTGTCGTACGTGATGAGGAGACCCATGACGATGATACCAAACATAATGTGCACCCAACGCACAATGGACTTTCCTAAGACCGTTCGGAAGGTGCTCACAGAGTGTGCCAGGACACCACTGAGCGTTGGGGCTGATACGTCAAAATAGGCCCCGCGCGAAAGGGTAAGGACAACCCACAGGAGGCCTTCAAGGAATACAAGGAGTAACATTGAAAGGCCGAGATCATGGTGCAAGTCATGTTGGGGTCCGAATTCGGTACCAGCACCTTGAGAATTCACGGCAGCTAAGTAGGGGAAGTGAAGGTGAGTGGATGTGGTGGAATCAGGACAGAGCTCACATACCAGTGCCTAAGCCAAAGGTGAGGATGATGAGCAGGACAGTGGCAATATTGAGGAGACGGTGGTATGCGAACCAACGGCTGGAAAGTTTCGATTTGACATCAGCACCGTGACTCTGTGAGGAACCATAGGCAAGGCCAAAGAGCTAACGGGTTATGACGCCCATAGCGAGCCAGAAGAATAGCAGCAGGAGCTGTACCGATGATGGCAATGGAGGCGAAAACGGCTAAACGAGATATCAGTATTAATCGTTTCAGGGCGGCTGAACAAAGCGGAAGCTTGAAACCCACCGTGGACGACGATGACCCTGTCATGGAAGTCGAAGTGAACCATGACGGTCAAAGAGATTGGATTCTGCCACTGAGTACATTATGAGCTTATAATGAACTTACTGACTTAGACGCTGGCCTGAGCGCCGGCCGCTGAATGACAGCGCAAATGATGATAAATGAGAAGATAAAGTGAAAAGTTTTTTGGCAGGGACCAAGCCGCTGGCGCCATCACACATCCCGTTCTTCCATACACTTCAGCTTCGTTCATAAGAATCTTCATTCATCATGTCGACACCATCTAGCCACCTCCCCTCCAACAATAGTTTCCTGACATAGTTCTGGCCGTGTACTTGCCTCTGTGTAATAGACAACACCATGAATCTTGTCGAACGCATGAGTACGTCTGCTCTATCCTTAACGTCCTGTTGCAGAACGCCAAGCTAACAGAGAGATTGTGTGATGCAGCGATGTCCTCAAACGGCTCAGGCAGCCTTTCTAACAACAGCATGGGCATGGGCCCCTTCTCTACCGAGTACGGCTCACTTCCCTTCACTTGTACTGTATCAATGCTAATGCGCTACGTCGCTCAGGATTGGGGGCTCCATCCTCTGGTTTAATGGTTGGATTCCGACAACAGGTCCAGCTACCTTTTTCACCTCCGTTGGCCTTTCCTTCCTGGCCGCCTTCTCTCGCTTCCTTGAAGCCTTCCGCCTCGCCTGCATCCCGCTCACCAGCTCGACCCTCGCCGCCGTACAAGCTCTCCTTTCGGCCCGGAGTGCGTCTGCGCCACACTCTTCATGGTCTGGAGCGCCATATCCTACTTTCTTATGCTTGCTGTCATACAATACAACGTCTGGTTCTTCATAGCCATCTTGATTGGGCTGGGCGTCGGCGAGTTGGGGTTCGGGAGGTACTGCAGACCGCTGGGTGCATCAAGGACCGTCTTGACTTCACAGGCCTCGGGGGGTCACAGTAGTGCAGGCGAGAAGGAAGCCACAGTGCTCTAATTCTCCTGACCCTTTTTTTTTCTTCTTTCAAATTCTATGTAAATTTCTATATGCGCTGAGCTGTGCCTTTGGAATTCATATATTTTGAATGGATATATATCCGTAGCTAGTACTGTACAATATCTCATCTATCCAACGACCATTATCTATCTCCAGTGTTCATTCAAACCGTGGTATCGTAAATTTACCTGGTATGAAACTATGTATTACTCGCTGACGTAGGACTTGACTCTCTCATCAAACTCGGCTTTTGATTCGACAACGTTTATAGGGCGACCAGAGAGCCGGCGCGCTGCGAGGAACTTCTCGATGCATGACACCGGTTCGTCGTCTATGTAAATCAAGTCAAGGACTGGCAATAGTTCGGAGACCATCTCCCTGGTGACGTCCTCCAGCATAATAGCAACGTCCCCTGCGAGCTTTCCAGATATACGCAGCGTCCGTGTAGCGGAGAATCGGCGGAGGACATGCAGCCATTCATCATCGAAACGATCTGTATTAGATCGATGTCGATGGAGCTTGAGATGGGCCACACCAGAGAGCAAAGCGGATGGTTGGCCGAACAACTGGGCTAGGTACGAATCTTGTATATCAATCCCCCGACAATGTGTCAAAATGTCAACACGACCCCGATCTGGACGGCTTCCAAGACACGGATACATCTCCAAGTTGACCTGATGACGCGAAATATTAACATACGCATGGTTGAGTAGGGACAGCTTGGGGTCTTCTGAGCAATCGATGGATCGGAATAGTTGCGCAATTTGAAAGTCAGAAGGCCGATGCGAGTACCTTATATAGATCTGGTTGAGTCGAGGGCTGTTGATTCGGGAAATGAGTTCGTCCAGATACTTGCTAGCACCCCGGAATTCAAAGGAGGTGAGAGCGGGAAGCAAAATCTGAGTTATGGGAAGCGAATGTATTCGATCAAGGCGGGGGGGTGAGCGATTTGTATTCAATGAGAAGGGATTCGAGCCTGGGTAACGCAGCAAGATATGCGACCATTGCCTCCGGCGAAATGTAGCCTTCCTGGGGAATATTGATCAGATTGAGATCAACAAGGTCGTTGGTCGACGAAAGAAATATGGATAATGCCGGAAAGGGAATGCCTTCCAGGTGCATGTGCTGTAAACCCGGGGCAGATCCACCTAAGAATCCATTGGGAAGAGCAGCCGGACTCGGGCCCTCACGGTCCCACTTAAGGGTAAGATGTGTCAGTACTGGAAATGACTGTTGCATCGCCATGACCACCATTCTTAAGAGTGGGTCAGTTAGGTTGAGGTCGACTTGACGTATACGATTGGGGTGCTCGAGCGCAGCAAGGAGACTATCCTCGTCGTCGGGAGTAAAATCGTGGTTGTTGTTGAAGCAAATGGTGATAGGAATGGGTGGCCAACAACCCAGGTTCTCCCTCACATGAGTTCCACGTGTGCAAGGAAGTTGGAGATCAAGACGGCGTGGTGATCCAAATACGAGTCGTCTCCATCTTTGGCAAACATGGACCAGTCCATCCCGTCCCCATACACGGAACCAAGTAAAATTGGGATCCTGTCGACATAAGTCAAATATTTCCAGCAAGACATCGTCCGGGAGTAGGTTAATAGTCATTGTGTATGAGTTCTCGTCTTTGTGACACAAGTCAGTACCAGGTACAGTTGCTATGCGAGTACTCATATATTTACCTGGAGCCTGTAATTTCCCTTGTTCCTTCCAGAGAATCTCCGTTGCATTTGGCAGAGAGGTAGGATCAGAGCTGATGGGAGAACTAATGATTACTGAGTCAACTGGTCCGAATATTATGAATGGAGACACGAACGAGGCTTACCTTGAATTACTAGTTGACGGAAACGGTTTGTTGGAACTTGGCAAGAATACCGACATTTTTGTGAGCTCTGCAGGTAAAGTTATTACCCTTTTAACAAAGTGAAATGCCCGTCCGAGTCACTGGCAGGCGGGCAAAAGGCGAGAGAGGTTGGCGCCTGTGGTCTTGATGATGTGGACGTTCAAGTTCAAGCTCAAGGCGCTCGCCTTCAGACAAGGGCGCCTGCAGATGCTGTGCAATCTCATCGTTCTTTACGTTCAAGACTCGTCTACAGATACAGTGCCTACATATACCACCTTTCTCAAATACCGATGTCATGGTCTTCAATGCTTCTCCGAATTCCCGCCATGAAAATTCAGATGGTGCCCCAAATGTGTTGCTTCTACGTCACTTTCTACGACATTCCAGAATACATGCCACTGTTCTTTATCGAGCTTTATCGATTTATCATTCACTTTCCAATTTGAACGACTTTTGACGCTGTTAAGGGGGGTTCTCCACGATCATTAGTCCATAAAAAAATCAGAAACGAGATACAGACTCTTCCTGACCCCTTCCGCCCCCACCACACGAAAATCTGTCACATGTTGCACAGTTACCCAGAGCAAAGAAATCTTACCTGTGTCATGGTATGACTATGACGAGTGACGAGTGACCATGACATTCTAGTCCCAAATGCGCCCCGCCAAATGTAACATAGAGTTGTTGCTCGAAAAAGGGCCTCGTCAAATCTGCTCAATATTGAAAGCCCAAGTGGCAATCGAGATCTAGGCCCACCACATGTAAAATAGTTCATCTGAGTCGCACATTATTGTACGCGTGCGAACAAACTAGACCCGAGCAAGTAATATTGTCTGACCTGAAAATAACCACAAGACCTCAGAATCACCGCGATCACCGCAAAGCATCACGTGTAAACCCCGAGTCATCGCGTCAGAGTCCCGAGCCATCACGCCATACATGAGGAGGAGGTCAGCGACCAATCACAAAAAGATCGCAGCTTTGTCAAGAGATGGGGGTTGTCGGAGAGCGACGGCGGTGACGGGATCTCAGGGGAACTAGGGCCATAAGGGAGAGGGTGGGAGTACGTTAGCGATGAGTAATAAGATACAACGCAGATGAGGGCATATTAACCGTCACAAGACACAACACACCAGCGATGATCACCAAGTTAGCACGGTCCAAAAATGGACATCTGAGACGGCCGGGAGCCCTTCAGGAGGAAGTCTAGCCAACCAAAGGGATGAAGGGAGGAGAGTGTGCTATGAGAAGCTGGTGAGGTGATCGGGGAAGCATCAAGAGTGACATAGTGGGTAGATGTAGACAACGTTGACGTTGAATTGAAAGCCAAGATATAAACTGGGAGGTGCTGGGAGGTAAAGCGATAAGGGGAGATGAGATGAGTGGAAAAAATTTTGAGGGAGAGGGGGGAGGGGAAGAGGACGGGGTTGATGCATTGATGGGTGATGAAAGGGAAAAGCAAAGAGAGCCAGGGTGAGGCTTTTTGAATCACTCAATGGCCGGACTAGCGTATCAGCGAGCGAATTTAGCGGTCCGAAATTATGCGATTGGTCGATTACAATTACAGGTTACAGTGGTCCCCCGGGAACTCTACTCTAAACCTGGAAGTCTAGAGCCCGTCCAGCGCACCATTTGTTGTATCCAGTACTACAGTAGCCAAAAAATATAATTTGTTTTTGAATTGTTGAGTCCCGCAAAATCACCGTTCTGCACACTTTGCTGCAGCTGGCCCCAGCAACGCTGGGTCCGACCGCCCCGCCAAAAATAAAAACGGGTCCATACCCGTTTTTTTTCGTTGCTGGACTCGACTGCGTTGGTGGAATGTGACTGTGACCCCTGCATTTCAGGGAGCGCTTATGTCATCAAATTGAAAAATTGACCGAGTCGTAAATGTATTGTGGATAACGAGGTAGCTACGATGAACACGGTGTAGCTACAGTTTGCTCTCACGAGGAGGGCGGCGCAGTTTGTAACGGTTTAACCAGACGTCGAAGAATGGAGAGACCTGTTTGGAGATGCGTGAAAGCCGATCTTATCGCAAATCCTACCAAGGTCACCAGGAAGCCGGTGGAAAGTGGCTGACCCTAGGTGAGTGCTGCAGAGCACCGTTCTGGTTATGTCATATGGGAAGAATAAACACATCTCCGAGCATGTGCGCATGCAATAAGGAGGGAGAGGACCTGTTACTACTCACTGTAGTAATCTCTGCAGATTCCCCTTCTCTGGTCTGGTGGATGGTACTGCCCCGAAGGCCCGCGCCCATTCATGCGCTGGCCCATGGCCCCATTCACGCCGTCCGAACTTCCAGCAAATCCGGGGCGACCTGGACCGCTACCTTCCCAGTTGCCATTACTCCAACCAGGTCCCCTCTGTGGGGCGTGACGCGAGAAGGGGCCGTCTTGGCTCATGCGAGGGCCTTTTGGTGGTCGGAGACTATCCTCGTAATCGGATGGGCGTTTTCTACGTCGGTCAGGGGGGCTCGAAGAGCCGGATGGGATGAGAGCATCGAGTGGAATAGGAATGCCATTATCGGTGGGTAGTAATGGAGCAGTAGGAGGGGGAGGGGAAGTATATGGAAGATATGATTTTGTGCGGAGCGTTGTGAAGAGCGCGTCGATGAATGGAGGGCTTCTGTGCATGTCGCAAGCGTTAATAAGAATAAAAAAAGGCGGAAAGTAGCGGGGGACGGACCTTTCTCAAGAAATTCATCCAATTGTGAAGCCAATTCCTTCCGTAATTCGGCCTCTGGTCCGTTGTGCTTGAGCAAGGCCAGAATGTAGTCAGTCAGAGCGGCTGGGTCAGCGTCACATCTAGAGGATCAAAGACAATAGAAAGAATCAGGACATAAGAAATAGCAGAAGAAATGAAGGACGTCAAGGACCGAATGCCAAAGTGTGAGATGCAATGGCTCCGTACAAAGGCAGAGAGTGCAAAGGTGGTGGCCGTGGATGAGGCCAAAGTTGAAGTCAATGTGATGACGACCAGCCAAATCAATGTCACACGCTCAGACTGTGGTTCCGAGTCACTACTACACACATCTCCACTCGACAGTGGACAATGGAAGTGTATATATAATCCTCAATGTATATGCTCCCACTGCCATCCTTTCCTCCAGCCCTGTGTCCCGATCTTGACAACCGCAGCGACGCCAGTCCTCGAAATTCTCGCGCGGGTCGACCCGAGTTCTCACTCCTGCACGTGAGGGCGCTCAGCCGATCCTTATACGTACAACATGAGCCTCCATCTCAGCGTGCAAGCCGTTAGGCACCCAGAAAGATGGTTCGGTATACCACGGTACTTGGTGTGGGTCTTGTACGGATGGGGATCAGTGCGTCGGTCTGAACAGGGTCGTGCCAGCCGGAAAGGGACACCAAGCAGTGCCTGAGTATGGCACCAGAAATAAAGGATCATGGAATTATACATCGGATGAGTTCTGCGCGCCCTCCCCCGGGGCTTAGAAATACCAACTTGGTTTCATCGCGAAGTAATGGCTCGAGCACAGAGTACAAAGTCATGACGCTTGTTCTTTTGACAACTCATTACGAATATATATCCGAATACCCAACATTCAATGTTCAACATTGACCACATGAGACGGACATTGCCTTCTCTCCTCCTAAAATATGCCATGGACCGCGTCCATCGTCACCGATCGTCTAAAATATGCTTATCGTCAGCGCGGCACCAGTTGGCCACCAAGGAGCCGTACCTTGAACAAGACCTCTTGGCCTACCGAGTACAGATACGCAGCGACTTCCGCCGATGAGATGAGAACAAATCTACTCGCGGGACAGTGTGAGTGAGAGTAGGGGGACGCCAAGGAGAAAAACGCACACGTAACGAACGCCGTCGGGAGTGTAAGTCCCAGTGCTCTGCATAGTGTTTCATTCGCCGAAGCCAACCCATGCTTCACTATTCGGCCATTTGATTAAGCTTGGTATTCTTAAATTGTCAAGAAAAGTTGTCGTACGTGATGAAGAGACCCATGACGATGATACCAAATATAATGTGCACCCAACGCACAATGGACTTTCCTAAGACCGTTTGGAAGGTGCTCACAGAGTGTGCCAGGGCACCACTGAGTGTTGGGCTGATACGTTAACAAAGGCCCCGCGCGAAAGGGTAAGGACAACCCACAGGAGGCCTTCAAGGAATACAAGGAGTAACATTGATAGGCCGAGATCATGGTGCAAATCATGTTGGGGACCGCTGAATTGTGTACCAGCACCTTGAGAATTTACGGCAGCTAAGTATGGGAAGTGAAGGTGAGTGATTATGGTGGAATCAGGACAGAGATCACATACCAGTGCCTAAGCCAAAGGCGAGGATGATGAGCAGGACAGTGGCAATATTGAGGAGACGGTGGTATGCGAACCAGCGACTGCAAAGTTTTGATTTGCCACCAGTACCGTGACAGTGAGAAACCATTGACAAGGCCAAAGGGCTAACGGGTTATGACGCCAATAGCGACTCAGAAGAATAGCAGCAGGAGCTGTACCGAGGACGGCAATGGAGGCGAAAACGGCTAAACGAGATGTCAGTATTAATCGTTTCAGGGCGCCTGAACAAAGCGGAAGCTTGAAACCCACCGTGGACGACGACGACCCTGTCATGGAAGTCGAAGTGAACCATGACGGTCAAAGAGATTGGATTCTGCCACTGAGTACATTATGATCTTATAATGAACTTACTAACTTAGACGCTCAGCGCTCAGGCCTCTGATCGATAGCGCAAATCTACTAATATAATAAAACAAAGTGCTTATCCCGGACCGTTCGCTTAGATTGCTTACTTTTCGTCGTTTTAACTTTTTTCGTTCTTCTCATAAGCTGTTTGCTCTTGCTCGCTTGCTTTCAGTGACAACTATATCTTACTCTGTTCCTTAATTTAAGTTATCCTTCTTTTTCCTCAGGTGATTGCTCCTGTATTTGAGCACGTTTCGTGCTTTTTCTTTTAGAGTTTAGGCCACTATGTTGGCGGTCTTTACTGCTGCTTCCGAAAGTATCACGTGCGTTTACTCTTTGCAGTAATTTCAGCCACTCTCTTGACGGACTTTACACCTGCTTGCTCACATGCATTTCCTCTCCCCAGTAACTTATTATCTGATGGCGTTATTGTTTTTTCTCAGTATAGGTTTTCCCCCTTTTCTTCTCTGTTGAAAAGATGCCCTCTGCTCAACAACGTGCTCAACAACGACGTCATTCACGACAACTTAATAATCCCGTATGTCTTTCCCTTACTTGCATTTGGTCACAATTCTCAACCCACTTCTTTTTACAGAACACGTTGTGCCACTCTTCTACAGATACTCGCTTGGAAAGGGATGGAACCGATGCAGAGCAATCCGTTGATGCTCAACAACAGCAACTTTCACAAGAACTGTCGCTGTTTTCGTTTTCGTTGACCTATGTAACAACTTTTCGTATTTTTCTCTCTTATTCTCATTGTTTCCATTCGTATGACCTTGATGTATAGCTATTTTGTAAACATATCAATATAATATGTATATACTGTACCTTTCGTGTAACGTGTGAGGGCATGTAAAAGACATGTATACTCACGGCACCGCATCGAGAGCTTTTTGCGGAGGGCCCTCCGGGGCCCTTGCAAAACGCTAGTAATGATAAATAAGAAGATAAAGATAACTCCGGGAAAAGTTTTTTTGGCAGGTCCCAAGCCGCTGGCGCCATCACAAGTCCCATCCCTCAATATACTTCAGCTTCGTTAATAAGAATCTTGATCTATCATGTCGACACCATCTAGCTACCTCCCCTCCAACAATAGTTTCCTGACAACACACAAGCATAGTTCTGGCCGCGTACTTGCCTCGGTGTAATAGACAACACCATGAATCTTGTCGAACGCATGAGTACGTCTACTCTATCCTTAACGTCCTGCTGCAGAACGCCAAGCTAACAGAGAGATTGTGTGATGCAGCGATGTCCTCAAACGGCTCAGGCAGCCTTTCTAACAACAGCATGGGCATGGGCCCCTTCTCTGCCGAGTACGGCTCACTTCCCTTCACTTGTATTAAATGCTAATCTGCTACGTCGCTCAGGATTGGGGGCTCCATCCTCTGGTTTAATGGTTGGATGCCGACAACAGGTCCAGCTACCTTTTTCGCCTTCGTTGGCCTTTCCTTCCTGGCCGCCTTCTCTCGCTTCCTTGAAGCCTTCCGCCTCGCCTGCATCCCGCCCACCGAGCTCGACCCTCGCCGCCGTACAAGCTCTCCTTTCGGCCCGGAGTGCGTCTGCGCCACACTCTTCATGGTCTGGAGCGCCATATCCTACTTTCTTATGCTTGCTGTCATGCAATACAACGTCTGGTTCTTCATAGCCATCTTGATTGGGCTGGGCGTCGGCGAGTTGGGGTTCGGGAGGTACTGCAGATCGCTGGGTGCATCAAGGACCGTCTTGACTTCACAGGCCTCGGGGGGTCACAGTAGTGCCGATGAGAAGGAAGCCATAGTGCTCTAATTCTCCTGACGCTTTTTTCTATTTTACAAATTCTATGTAAATTTCTATGCGCTGAGCTGTGCCTTTGGAATACATATATTCAGAATGGATATATATCCATAGCTCGTACAATATCTCATCTATCCAACGGCCATTATCTATCTCCAGTGTTCATCAAAACCGTGGTATCGTAAACTTACCTGGTATGAAACTATGTATTACTCGCTGACGTAGGACTTCGCTCTCTCATTAAACTCGGCTTAATATTTCCAGCAAGACATCGTCCGGGAGTATGTTAATAGTCATCGTGTATCCGCTCTCGTCTTTGTGACACAAGTTAGTACCAGGTGTAGTTGCTATGCGAGTATTCATATATTTACCTGGAGCCTGTAATTTCCCTCGTTCCTTCCAGAGAATCTCTGTTGCATTTGGCAGAGAGGTAGGATCAGAACTGATGGGAGAACTAATGATTACTGAGTCAACTGGTCCGAATATTATGAATGGAGACACGAACGAGGCTTACCTTGAATTACTAGTTGACGGAAACGGTTTGTTGGAACTTGGCAAGAATACCGACATTTTTGTGAGCTCTGCAGGTAAAGTTATTACCCTTTTAACAAAGTGAAATGCCCGTCCGAGTCACTGGCAGGCGGGCAAAAGGCGAGAGAGGTTGGCGCCTGTGGTCTTGATGATGTGGACGTTCAAGTTCAAGCTCAAGGCGCTCGCCTTCAGACAAGGGCGCCTGCAGATGCTGTGCAATCTCATCGTTCTTTACGTTCAAGACTCGTCTACAGATACAGTGCCTACATATACCACCTTTCTCAAATACCGATGTCATGGTCTTCAATGCTTCTCCGAATTCCCGCCATGAAAATTCAGATGGTGCCCCAAATGTGTTGCTTCTACGTCACTTTCTACGACATTCCAGAATACATGCCACTGTTCTTTATCGAGCCTTATCGATTTATCATTCCTTTCCAATTTGAACGACTTTGGCGTTGTTAAGGGGGGTTCTCCACGATCATTAGTCCATAAAAAATCAGAAACGAGATACCCTGACCCCTTCCGCCCCACCACACGAAAATCTGTCACATGTTGCACAGTTACCCAGAGCAAAGAAATCTTACCTGTGTCATGGTATGACTATGACGAGTGACCATGACATTCTAGTCCCAAATGCGCCCCGCCAAATGTAACATAGAGTTGTTGCTCGAAAAAGGGCCTCGTCAAATCTGCTCAATATTGAAAGCCCAAGTGGCAATCGAGATCTAGGCCCACCACATGTAAAATAGTCATCTGAGTCGCACATTATTGTACGCGTGCGAACAAACTAGACCCGAGCAAGTAATATTGTCTGACCGAAAATAACCGCAAGACCTCAGAATCACCGCGATCACCGCAAAGCATCACGTGTAAACCCCGAGTCATCGCGTCAGAGTCCCGAGCCATCACGCCATACATGAGGAGGAGGTCGACGACCAATCACAAAATGACCGCAGCTTTGTCAAGCGACGGCGTTGTCGGGAGAGCGACGACGGGGACGAGATCTCATGGGAACTAGGGCCATAAGGGAGAGAGGATGGGAGTACGTTAGCGATGAGTAGTAAGATAGAACGCAGATGAGGGCATATTAGCCGTCACAAGACACAACACACCAGCGATGGTCACCAAGTTAGCACGGTCCAAAAATGGACATCTGAGACGGCCGAGAGCCCGTCAGGAGGAAGTCTGGCCAACCAAAGGGATGAAGTGAGGGGAGTGAGAAGCCGGTGAGGAGATCGGGGAAGCATCAAGAGTACGTAGTGAGTAGATGTAGACAATCTTGACGTTGAATTGAAAGCTAAGATATAAACTGGGACGTGCTGGGAGGTAAAGCAATGAGGGGAGATGAGATGAGTGAAAAAAAATTGAGAGAGAGGGGGGAGGGAGAGAGGAGGGGTGTGATGGGAGGGTGATGAAAGGGAAAAGGAAGAGTATGAGCAAGAGCCAGGGTGAGGCTTTTTGAATCACTCAATGGCCGGACTAGCGTATCAGCGAGCGAATTTAGCGGTCCGTAATTATGCGATTGGTCGATTACAATTACAAGTTACAGTGGACCCCCGGGAACTCTACTCTAAACCTGGAAGTCTAAACATCTAACTTACAGTAAGTTAAGTGATCAAATCAGTATTCTGCACGCTTAAATTAAGTTTCGCACGCAACCCACCTCAAAAATCATCTCAGCAGGGACACCCCAACCACGCATGCCCTCGACAGAGCTGTCCATACGAGAACCAAGCATAACGCCTACAACGGCCCCCGAGTTTTCATCAACGATCGGACCCCCGCTTGAGCCAGGTGTGGGTAGTGGACTAAAGAGCATATGAGAGAGTGCGTCATAAGTTCCCGGCTATCATTCCTTAGCGTGTGCATGCCCAGCTGCGTATGCGGGTGTACTCACCGTTGCCTCACGACCAGAAAAATCACGATAGCCTAGTATGTTCCACGAACCCACTTAGACCATGTACCACCGATCCAAGGCTGCCAACCGTCTTCCTCGGGCTTATTCTCAGATACAAAGTGTGCACGAATTGGAGTCCCTGCCGGAGCAGGGTAAGGCGATATCGGAAGAGAACGCAAGGGTAACCGAACGGGGGGCGGTGACAATAAGATGAGATCAGACCGTTGGAGGGAGGAAAGGATTGAAGCAACAGGATAGGTCACTGAATTGGTGCCTTTTGAGAAAAGATGAACGATCCTGAGGAGCGCAGCTGGGAGTGGTCGGGGGGTGAAGTAAGAGGTGGATTATGAGCCACATCAGGGAGGATGAGAAGTGGAGACCAGCGTATCTGTGGATTGTTGAATGTCCGGGAAAAATAATCGGAGCGTACAACGGACCTCTTCGAGGGTGTGAGCACAAGTTACGAGAATGGTTTGTCCATCCGAGGCATCAACGGCAAAACCTGACGAAAGCGTGATCTTCTTTCTATCGCCTTCGCGTGCGACATGGGCAATCAAGTGAATGTCGCAGCTGTCATCTGAGAAGGATATGCGACGTGACGAGGACGGCCGAGATTCATAAGTGAGTTGCGCAGCAAGTACTTTTCCAGAATGGGTCAGATACTGTCGGATGAGATGGGAGAGGTCTGGACGCTCAACAGAAGGGGTGGTAGAGAGCGCATCTAGAACGAAACGGTCCAGGGTAGAGGTGTGCAGATTACGAGTCAGCTTACGAGTGAGGCTGAGTGAACGGATCATGAGCAAGACGCGGAGGCGGGCCGGGCAGACAGCTTTAACTCGAACCACGTACATTCAAACTCACAATCGTATCCTCAAATGTCCTCCTCTAATGCGTCCACTCAAGGTCGGTTTTTTATTCGAGAGGTCGTCTCCTTCATTCACCTCTTCTTTTCAGTGTCCCCTACCACCACTTCCCAGCCTTCTTCGCCACAAGAGCCTCGTCACACCACCGGTGCTACTCCACAAAAGGATTTTGTGCGCGAGCGAAAGCTTTCAGGTCATCCCTCGCAACACCTAGGCATAAGAATCGGCTCACGTTCACCTACATCGATCCCGTCTTCGCCAACCTCTATGTAAGTATTCATCTGCCCTTTATCCATCCATTCGTCCAAACTATGAGATTCTTCGTTTTTACCATGTGTTGTATTTCATCTTCTTGCAATCAAAGAAGATCCGTAGAATGTTCTTTTGTTCTTGCCACTCCCTCTTCCCAACCTCCTCAATTCATCTACATTACCTAACATCTACCCACAGTCGCTCCTCCTCGTCCGCAATCTTTGAACGTGACATCGAACCCATTACCCCTTCCCCTCCTCATCCCTCTCATCCACACCGTACACCCCGCGGAAAGGCGACTGAGCAGCTCGATCATGCTGTGCCCACAGTCCTCGATAGTGCCGCAGCTGTGCTATCCTCTCCCACGGATGATCAGCTGATTGCCGTTGTTGCTCCTGCAACCGCGGAGTTCCCATGTTTCAGTGGTCTTAGCTCACGATTGAGCAGCCGCAGTCCGAGTCCCACCTATGGCAAGACCAGCGTACCTCTCATGAATTTGCCCAGTCCCAGCCCAAGTCTTACCCTTCCGTTGCCGGCGCATCCTGGTGCTTGACACAGCAGAAACTGGCCGTACAGACCCCACCAGGTGGACTCAGCATCGAAGCGACCGGTGTCCCATCCCCCACGCCGACCACCAGTTATTTCGGTTTGGCCACTCGGGATCCTGGCACAGACGCTCAGCCTACACCGACGAATGTACCCCACACGGATCTGACTACTTGCACTTCTCAGCGCTCTTCGCCATCCGTGCGCCCTGTATCTCCTCTTGCGCTTTCCCACCCGCCGTCTCCTCACGCAGCCACGAAGCGATTATCTTTTATTTCGTACACCGACATGCTCACCTCCGCGCCTTCGTCCACACTTCCGCTCTCATCCCTTACCACTTCTGCCACTGTCTCAGATCCTCCCCCGCATCTTCTATCCGTGCTGGGTATCCCCCAGCAAGGCAGTGGTGGAAGCGCTGGTGCGAGCCCGCGTAATAGTTTCTATGGTGACAGAGATGTAAGGGAGGGGCGGGAGGGCCTATTTATTGATGAAGCCAGTGGCGAATGGGAACGCGAGGGTCTGGGTCAAGGCCTCGAAGAGCGCCTCGAGTCGCTCATGGTGATTGGAGATCTGGACACTGTCAGCAAAGCCTGAATAAATGTGTAAGTTTTGTTTTTGAAGTACATCTCCCCTCTTGCTCGATGATCTGTATGCGGCTATGATAAGATAAGTTATAATATTTTCGTACAGATATGTATGTTATCGTTTCATTTTGTATTTATTGATACCAATTTGTGACGTCATAAGGGGACTTGACCTATCTCCTCGTCTCGCCATGACCAAACCCATCGTATACTCTTTCCCAGACACATCCAAGCTATCAGACTCCTCGCAGAGTACATTCTCAAGGCGCAGAGGGAATCTATCGACAAGCGCGGCAGGTTCACCGTCGCCATTTCCGGAGGATCTCTACCCAAGTCGCTCACTGCGCTCATCGGAAAGCCAGGCATAAAGTGGGACAAGTGGTGAGCGTCCCCGTTCCTGGTATCCGAACCGCCGTTTCTAAAGCAACGGCAACTTGGTTTCCACAGGCACGTCTTCTATGCTGACGAGCGCGTCGTCCCTCTCAACGACCCTGACTCGAACCACCGCCTCGCCAAGGAGACGCTCTACTCGCAGGTGTCTATCCCGCTCGAGAACATCCACGCAATCGACCCTGACCTGCTCGACGACCTCGAGGAGCTCACGGACGCCTACGAGAAGGAGCTCATACGGGAGTTCGCGCAGAGAGAGACGGCGCGCTTCCCCATCTTTGACCTCATCCTCCTCGGCGTCGGCCCTGACGGCCACACCGCCTCGCTTTTCCCCGGCCACGAGCTCCTCTCAGAGGAGGATCGCTGGGTCGCGTATATCGAGGACTCGCCCAAGCCCCCGCCACGCCGTATTACACTCACTCTGCCTGTGATCAACCATGCCTCTCGCATAGCATTCGTTGCGACTGGTGCTGGTAAGGTCCAAACGCTCAGCGCCATCCTGGACAATCCAGAGCAGGGACTACCCGCCTCACGTGTACGGCCAGTAGCTTCTGGTCAACTCGTCTGGTTCGTCGACGACCCGGCTTCGGCCGAGGTCAAGTACACAAAGACCAGTTCAAGCTGTAGGTGGTGTCAAAGAAGAATAAATGGCAAGAAGTACGAATTGCGTTGTTAACCATCGGTAATGCAAAGTATGTACACTTCTATTGTATCCGGGAATCGCTCATCGTTCGTTGTGTCCTCCCCACAGCTCCTTGTTGTATATGCTCGCATTTGCTTTCTGTTTTGGCTAGTAGTACGCTCAGCTGTGCTTCGCAGCTTCAAATAAGATTGATGAGATTGAATGTGGATAGTAAGATAAAAACAGAGAACTACAAGGTACCCGATGAATGTAAGTTATTACTGAACGTTCACACCGCCAACCTCCGTAGCCCCCACAGCCATCTCCGGAAACAATGCGAGCAACAACAAGTCGAAGATCAGCATGAATAGATGTGCGTTGCACGCTTGGTCATCAAAAGGATCTAGCAGGGCGCTCAGTCTCTGCTCACGTACCGACGGCGTCGGACCCAACAACAGCGGCGCCAGTGGAGCTGCAAAGATTATCAGAAATCACTTGCATCAAAGCAGTAGCAACACGGAAGATACGAACTGGGTATCGCCTGCGTTAGACGCCGCACGAGCTCAGAGCGCAGCACTACCTGTTCCTCCGGCGTCGGATCTGGCGGGCTCTGCGCGGGGTAGCCATTCGGGAAGAGTGAATGTTTGGCGGCGCTCACGAGGCCGGTGACCCGTGCCGGTGTGAGGAAGGAGGTATACAGGAGGAGCGGGAGGAGGCTGGCCACAGAAAGGGAAAGATGAGGAGGGGGATTAATTTTGGGGATTATTTGGCATACCGATCGAAGAAGGACGCGAACGCGCCGACGAGCGCGTCGCAGAGGAACAGGAGAGCCGTCCCTATAAACCGCGAGCGCAGAGACAGAAGCTCCGCGATGAGCAGCAGACCAGGACGGGCGAGATTAGGTGGGTTGGGTGGGAAGACGGATGCGCGGTTGCGGTCGTCTGTGTCAGTTGTGGCGTCTCTGCATCAATTGGATGCAAACCGAGAGAAGCGGCGATCGAGTCAGACGGGGTAGGGAAGTTAGGTGTGGACGGAGTTTTGGGTGGTGACGTTGAGGCCGAAGGTCGGGTGTCGTCCTCTGATACGTAAGGCGCCGTGCAGGCGGCCGGGTGAGGCGGTGCAGGCGGTGAGTTGTGTACCCTCTTGATTGTGCTGACCGCCTGCTTGTAGATGCGGATAACGGATAACGCTGTGCTAGAGATGGACTGGACGGCGGAAAGAAAAAGGACGATGATGGTGTGAAAGGAGGGTAACACGGAGGTGTTCGCGTTGAGGCGTGAAGGGGGATCTGTTGGCTTAGAGATTGTTAGCCCAAGAAGAAAGCGCCATCAGACACGTATTTGTCCCATCGCGTAAAAGAAGACGATGAAAACCGGATCACTACTATAATTACGGCAATAGAACGCACGCCCGTGAATGGGGATGGAATTATGCAGAAAGACAACTCACTCCTAGAGGCGGTTCCGCGGCACCGAGAAGGTCCAGCAAGGTACTATGCAAAAACCAAGGCTGAGTGACGCGAGGAGCAACGTCTACGCATAGCGTCTTGACGACAAGCTCGCGAAGGAGGTATCGCTCAGCTTCGGCGTCCCAATCTTCTGGAGAGAGGCATGCCTTGAGGACCGCATCAACTGCAGCACGGACATATACTTCGTCGATCTTTCCGTCGACGGACACGCCTACGTGCTGCTGCTGCCCGTGGAACAACATAGGAAGAGACGCTGACCCTGCAGCGGCATATGAAGAACCGAGTTTGCGCGCGGCAGTGCGATAGTCGACGCAGTGTTGCATGAGCAGGACGGGGAGATGATGATAAATGAGAGGGCTGAGATCCGCGGCGAGTACCCTCGCCTCCAGGACGCGTAGCACTGAAGAAAGCGTGCGCGTGATTTCGACAAGCAGCTGTTTGTCGTAACGCGAGATCTTTGTCCACCATGGGTTTATGTACGCGCGCAGAGCAAGCGCTATGAGGTCGTAGAGTTCTGCATCCAAGGCGGGGCACACTGAGGAAGTCTGGAGAAGGGGGGGAATGGGGGCAGAGGGAGCAAGGTGAGGAAAGAGAAGCCGCTTTGTCAGTGACGCGGTCGAATGCCCTTGTGCGGTCAGTTTACTGGATGACGAAGTGATAGACGGTGCAGCCTGCGCTGCCATCTGCACCGTCACGGTCGGACTGATCGCCATCGGGGCCCGGACAAAGTCACTCACGGTGTGGCGTTGCGCGCTAACCATGTGTTGCCTGTACCTTAGAACAAGAATTTCTCAATGTAAAATGCTCAGACTCTCAGCTTTGACCTAACGACCCTGAACTCCCTCCTCCTCCCAGCAATGTTATAAGACGCTCTTTTCACAAGTCGCTCCTTTTGATCACAACATGCCCGTATCCGATCCCACCACCTTCAATGTTACCCATCACTCCTTCCATTCTCCTCGGGATGTGACGAGGCACGGACTTCAACACGTAACAATAATCGTGATCGCTGTCTCAGCCTCGGTCGGCGGTGTTCTTGTTCTGCTCCTATGCTGGCACTTTCTTTCTCGTTCATCTCGGAGCCGCAAAAGTGCGCCTTTGCCCCCAAGACAGGCCCTTGTGCACCAGAGAGAGCAGCAGCTCGCTGCGTTTACGGAACACCAGAACACCAGCGTCCCCCAAATTTTTATTGATGAGCGGCCATCAGCGCCCGTTCGGCAAGGTAGCAACGCTTCCCTCATCCCACACATCAACAATATATCCCCCAATAATTCGTATCGAGTTTCCCTTTACGAGACAGACGATGGTACCGAAGGCCTATCTTCCGCGCACGCGTACACAGGCTCCCTCCACCCACCAACGCCCCCTTTCTCTGCAGCGCATTTACCACATAGAGCGTCTTCGTCCTCCACGTCTCTTCCATTATCCAACGACAATATTTCCGAACCTACCTCGCCAGCTGCCACGACATTATCTCCTAACCACTCACAGAGACGCTCGAACCCTCGCCCGCGACCCCGTCCGTTTTCAGTGGCCTCGAATTGTACGTCACACACCGGCATGACCGCTCGCAGTCGATCCAGCATGCGTGGCGCGCCACATGCTCCGCACATCAACCTACAAATAGTGCTACCCGCTCCTCTCGCGCCCAGTCTCTACCCACCCGTAGTTGATGAACATGGGCGAAGGTCCCTGATCAGTGATACCACGTATAGTGGTAGCTGGAGGAGTAGCCTAGCGGACAAGTGGATACCCGTCGGACAGCAAAGTAATCCGGACCCAAAACCTGTGAAGCGACAACGCAGCCACGACTCGATGGTAGAGCGACGGGGTCGGCACGCGCAAAGTGAGCGCGTTTTTTACTGTTCTGGGTCTGCATGGTACTGAGCCAATTTATTTCAGAGGAAGCATCTATGGGTCCCATCCCTCAGCGACGGAATAACTCTAACCCACCCACCCCCTCTCACCTCGTCGGACATCTTCGCAGACGTTCCCTAGATAATTCTCTACTGGATTCCCCCCCTCCTGTGCCACGCGTTCCCTCTGCGTATGTACCACTTCCTAGACGGGATGTTCCCGCGCTCCTTGAACACGAGGTGTTGCCGGGCCCGTCTTCTTCCTTCCCAAACTCTCGTAGGCTACGATCATAGTATCAGCTATATACCATTACACTACCATGGAAGAGAAACTTGGACTCTGGCTTTACATGTACAAGCGAGGCGGCTACGACGGGCCGTGGTGTTAAAGGTGGCCAAGTTCCGAGCCGAACTTGAGCCGGACGGAACCCGCGGGGTCGGTGTCGGGTGGTGGTCGAGGTAAAGAAACAAACAATACGTACAATACTGTCAATATCAGACTTTCCCCATGGCCATCTCACTACATCACTGGCAGAATCGTCTATGGAGAGTTGGCAAGTCATTGAATCGGTCTTTGGGCCCCCTGCCTCTCACGAGTGCACGATGGTCCTCCAGCCGGATACAGAGCCCACTCGACGTAAGTAGACTACCTGTTCTCCACTGTTTTTTTTGTGAATTTCATTATCGTGCTTTTGTGTTCAGTCCTCTAAGTTAAAGATTCACAAGACACCTGCGGCGAGGGAACTACCTGCATTGACATCGTTAAAATTTGGACATACGTTTGTACGTGTGATCGTTGGTTGCAGTGCACTTCTGACCTTTTCATAGACAGACCACATGCTGATGATACCGTGGAATCAGTCTGAGGGGTGGGGGACACCAGAAATCAAGCCATGTGCGTGGTCATTGTGTCTATGTACAGGTCACCCGCGCGGCATTGACTTCTGAGTGTCTAACCAGATGGCCCTCTGCCCCTCGATCCCAGTTCAACTGTGTTCCATTATGCCCAGTGTCTCTTCGAAGGAATGAAGGCGTACAAGAACAAGGACGGGCAAATTACTGTGTTCCGTCCCGATCTGAACATGGCTCGCATGAACCGGAGCGCGCAGAGGCTCGCCTTACCAGTAAGTTTGATGGCCTATTTGCAATGACATGACACACTGACTTCTCAACCACAAGACCTTCGATGGAGCTGCTCTCCTCGATCTGATCAAGCAACTTGTTCGACTAGACCACCATTGGGTCCCCCAAGAGAAAGGGTACAGCTTGTACATCCGTCCTGTTATGAGTGCGTCTTCCGGGGAGTTGCCACTTCGCCGCATATACTCATTACTTCTGTCGTCCAGTCGGCACTCAAAATACCATTGGTCTTACGCCCCCAGAGTCAGCCCTTATCTTCGTCATTTGCAGTCCGGTTGGCCCGTACTATAGGGACGGATTCAAGCCAGTTGCCTTACACGGTACAACGGAGCACGTACGCGCATACCCTGGAGGTCCGTTCAGAATGCGAAGGCATGCCTCCTCTGGCTGACGATGCTGTTACTGCTTATAGGCACGGGAGAATATAAAATCGGTGCCAACTACGCCGTAGCCGTCTTCCCACAAAAGACGGCCGCTGAGCTGGGTTATGTTCAGAACCTTTGGCTACATGGGCCGGAACATAACCTTACCGAGGTCTGTAAACCGATATATTTTCTTTGCGGTTTATAGATAAAAGCTTCCTTTTGGTCAGGTTGGCACGATGAACCTGTTCGTCGTTTTCAGACAAGAAGATGGGTTCCTCGAGCTCGTGACGCCTCCTCTGGACGGGATGATCCTTCCGGGCGTGACGCGCGATTCGGTGCTCTCACTTGCCCGCAGCCATGCGGCGGGCACGCTGCGCATCCCGAAACTGACCTCGAAACTGACTGTCTCCGAGCGCGGAGTGACCATGAAGGAAGTCTGTGAGGCGGCGCAGTCCGGCCGCCTAGTAGAGATGTTCGGCGCAGGTGAGTTTGCGTTCCTTTTTTTTTTCTTTTTGGTTCATCCTGGTTTTCAACGTGACATACAGGCACGGCTGCGATCGTCAGCCCCGTCAATAAGATTGGCTATCAAGGACAGGACGTGAATATTCCTGTGGAAGAAGATGGAATGGGCCCAGTCTCCCGAGCGGTCTGGACTGAACTGATGGGGCGACAGACTGGCGAGATTGAAAGCGACTGGAGCGTCGTGATCCACGAAGGGCAGGCGGAGCAAGCCTCTTCGTGAGATGGCCCACGCTCATGGATGCCTCTGACGAACCGGAAGGATATAAATGGAGATGGAAATAATACGATCACTTTGGATGAAAGACACCACCATTCGAATATCTTGCTCAACTTTACCTCAATCACTACCAGGTTAGAGATAGGATCTAGTTATACTCCTTACAGTAACACCCTCTTCTTTTTGGTCTTACTACTGTATGCCGCGAAGGTCGGAGAATAGGTGCCAGTGTCTGTCTTCCGCCGGGGCCTTACCGACTCATGACGTATTACGCGTTACGGCAAATGTCGCGGTTTAACATTTAGCTGGCCGCCTTCCGAAAGTGGAAAGAAATCCGGAATGTGGCTTAGGGCTTTGGGTTCGTGACGCGTGACCGCTTGTACGCGAGGCCTGTGAGGTCTGTGAGGAGTTGATATATTGATATGCAGATGGGCTGCTGATCGGTCAGATGTTCAATGTTCGAAATCACGAATATGAGTTGTGAACATATAATCTATTCACGAAAGACATAATTAAGAGAAGCACGCAAATCTGCAGCTTAAATGTTGCCAACGCCAACAGCCACAGGTCACACAAAGGGTTGTCGAAAATTCGAAATACCCTGAGTGTAGCAGCTGCCAGGTGCCAAGCAAGAGACAATTTGGTTGGTATCACGGCACTGCCACAATGTGCTGAAACAGGAAGCAAGGCGCTAGCCTAGTAATTGAGTGGCGGCTCAAGTCCTCGGATATAGCACCTCCCTTAGCAGAGCGACCCACTGCAATCCGTGCTCTCGCGAAGCTCGCGGCCAACACCAGCCCGAGAATTCCGATCTTGATTCTCAGTACACTGAAACAGGCTACTACCGCATTCATCAAATTACATGTGTCTGTCTCCAGCAGTCACTTAGCACACGCCCAGGGCAATCATTTTTTCCGGTTTAAGTTCTCGTGCGCACGCCCTCGCCTTTCCCACCAACGGTTTCCATCCCTCTCTTGATAAACCCAGCACCGACTGACACCGACCCCTTGAAGCTTGAAGCTTGAAGGGTTGTACGCTGTCAACCCGCTCCTCTCTCAACACAACACCTTTGTTCGCAGCGTTGCAACTGTAGGTTCGGACATATCGGCCTGCTGCTCTACGCAGCGTCGGTGTCGTCCTCTATCTACGTCCATGGGACAACTGTTGTCTACGAATTCGCTGTTGGAGACCGGCGCGACTGCACTGACCACGTACGTCCATACTTTGTTTTCGGAGGTGGTGGACTCACGGATAGCCATCTTCCTGCTGCTGGCATCTAGCGGGCGTTATAGCATCACAGGTGGGTATGTCTTTCCTCATGCCATCAAAGTTGACCAATCAAGGCCGTTCTAGCTGCCTGTATGTACTCCTCGAGGTTCGGCCCTGTGCACTCTGATTATCAATCTCCTAGACGCTGCCTGCTTCTATGATTGGATCATATCGTTCGTTAAATCTTTTTTTGAGACTCGGATTGTGAATGCTTATTTTGACTTTGGTGTTTAGGCTGGACGATGAAGTCACCTTCGTAAACATTTACCCTCGCCGAGGAGTTCAAGTTGTTGACTGATTTGTAATTGTTGACTGACAGATTTACCCTGCTCCGTGGAACGTTGTGAAAGGCGCATATATATTTTGCCGCTATTACCCATTAGCCATCGCACCGTTCCACTTCTGGGGTTTTATTGGTGAACACGAGCGACACGTTTGTGAGTCATACTATCGGGCTCTTTATGCCTGTACCATTCCTACGGTGCGTCCACTCGTATTTTCCATCCAATCTCTCCTCACGATTTAATTACAGATATTGTCAGCACAATGTAAGCACGACTAGGCCCATGTGCCTTATGGCTGTTATTCACGTCCGCCATATCTTCAGTTATTCTGATGTTGCGAACATACGCGTTTTCCGGGAGGAAAAAGACGGTTCTCGTTGTTCTCTCAATTGCCTTCTTGGGTCTTGTCGGCGTTATCATTTGGGTGACGAGTAAACAGTTATCCCGTCTGTCTCGAAGACTTGTTTATCAAGGTGTATTCCTGACTTTCTGATGGATTCACAGTGTCGTTTGTGTTCTTTGTCGTCAAACGCAGTGGCTGTTTCGCCATTTCGGATCAACCGACTTTAAACGATGCAACCATAGCTAGGTTGGCACATGGGTATACTGCAACGCAGTCGCACTTTGCCTATCACATTGGGGTGTGTCTAGAGCTTTGGCACGCTTCTGTTATGCTCACATCTTATCTTGGTTCAGATGATCTCTGTACGATGTCACTTGGTCGTTTGCTATCACCTTGGCTGAACCATGCATCTACTAGATACTCACGACCTTTTTCGATTGTCTCAATATGTTCGTCGTAATCCGGGTGAGTCTGACGACCGTTGTCTTGTCCACATGAATAATAACCATAGTAAATCGGTACAGCACTGTGTTCGGGAGCGTGGTACCTTCGGCCCGCTAGGGCAGAGTTTTTTGAAACAAGGCAGGTCGCAATGCACCGTTGGCTCGGTCATTCATTTTTACGTCGCTCTGGTCACGTAGGGATACCCGTCTACGTTATCATGACGGCGTTGAACACGTTGACGATTGGAACTTTTTTCAGGTGAGAAGCTGACCAAGACCATTCAGTTCGCGATCGACTGACTAGGTGTTGCCGTAGCTCACAGTTAATGCAAGAAATCAAAGGCGTTGGTCCTTGGTTTGCTTACATCTTACCCTCCGCACTGGTAATTGCTTTTTTCTCCCCGCTACGTTCGCGTTGTTGATTATTATCGCACCTCTTGCTAGTCATGTCGGTTGTACGTGTGATCCCCTCTGCAGGGTCCTTGCCAGTTCAAACACTCCGTATTTTTTTTCAGAGTGTTGATGTTGCGCCGGAAAGCGTCTCCCACGGAGACAGAACTCCGTGTCCAATACTCGCACATGGTCGACGAAGCCCTTGAGATGGTATCTGGAGAGTGGTATACCGAAGAGACATCAGGGGGCTCCATACCATCTACTTCAACGGGTACTCAAGCTTAGCCCTGATGTGCTGGATCTACCTTTTAAGGTGTACCATGGCAAGCACACGGGCTGAGAGTGGCGGTTACTTGGTGAAGCACGCTTGTATGGTGCTATAACCGGAGGCCGTCGTACAAGACCATACTGGCGCCGTCCTGGCGGCAGTCACCGCTGCATGAGCACGGAACTTTATACTGGACAGTCGTCTAGGTGCGAGAGACATGTTTCACGTAGAAACCATACTTACGTCGCAGAAGGAGATGCGCAAGGTCTAAGAAAATATATAAAGAAGCAACAAATATGTAACCGTAAGACGGCCTGAGGCTACAACCACTTAATAGTTTACCAGACGGACACTAAGGAAATAGTAAATACTGTAATCGGAGTAATATTGATGCTGAAACCTTTCTCGAATCTGGCAGGATCCTAATTATGCAGTCCCCACCCATTACAGAGACCGCATTGAGGACATGAGACCCTCCATTCTGTGCCATCAATCCTCCTCGCGCTGGAAACTGAGGTAGTAGGATGTGTGACCCGTGTGGGTTTGGTCGCTGGTGGTGTCTAATGCGCTCGCAGCGCGTTTCAGTAACTGTCGGATGCCAGTTTAGATCCATACAATTACCATGCCAACGATCGCATTTGAACGTGCTTGCAACTGTTGGGTTGAGCATTCATTCAGACGGGAGCTATCAGGCTCTTGCTTGGCTGTTATGGTGGTATTTGCAATTGCTGGTGTATTCTATGTAGCATCAGTCGGCGCCAGTTGCATCGCGACTGTCTTGGCATCACCTGCCAGCACTCTCAGGCTGGTGACAACCCTTGCGTCGACAATAAAATCTGCGGCACACTTGCAGCATACATGACACCTTGCGTGGTTCTCTAAATATAGGCCTGCCCCCATGTTTCACAGTCAATGAATCATATGATCAATTTGTGTATGATGCTTCAGGTCATTGGATGTTTAATCTCGCTGCAGCCAGATCTTCGGATTTGGTCAGTCATTAACAACCGGTCGGCAACCTTGTCGGCAACAGTGACTGACACCAATTTTCCGGCAGTTGCGACCGTGACTCAGGAAGACTCGTACAAAAGAGTGAGGAGTGTAACTAGACAACATATCTTTAACAGCGTGGGAGATTTGAGCGAGGTATTCGAAGTCTCCGAATAATGGTAACTTACGGGGAACGATCCGGATACTACTGCACGACAAACGTTCGTCATACGCAGATCTTAGAGTGATCAGCGCTCAGCACTAAACCACGTTCTTGTAACCGTGGACAATGCACAGGCCAGTGGTGTTTGGTGGCAACACGTCTTTTATTGGCTGACTGACTGAGAACAATACTTGGGGATTGTTCTCCACCACGCTCCTCACGTAGTAAAATTAATGGAGAGATGCAAACAGAGAGATCAACCTTATAGAGAGGTTTATGAATGAAAGTGCATGAACAAGAGATTACACTACTCCCACCCCCGAGTTAGATGAAAGAGCTACGGTGATCGACTGCACGGGTGCGGAAGTGAAGATAAACAGGATCAAAGGAGGGTAAAAGTCATGCTCGACAACAACAACAGTTTATAGCGAGATGTCCAGCACCCAAACGCCCCTCAGCAATTGCAGAACGGTGTTTGGGAGGCCTCAGCATCGATTCTGATAGGGTCTGGGTAGTCCACGTATCTGGAAAAAGGCCTCAGCCAGGCGTCTTGAGACGTCACGAGTGCATGGAGAGTATGGTCTTACAATTGCTCTTCAGCCTCCTGCTGCAACGCGTTCTTGGCGACCGTCTGGAACGCTTGCTCAACGTTGATGGCCTCCTTTGCAGAAGTCTCGAAATAAGGGATGTTGCCTTTCGCCTGGCACCAGGTCATTGCGCGTTTCTGTGTTACCTATATCCGGAGTGGGTGAGTGGTCACGATATAACAGTATGCCGTAAGAGTGGCGTACTTGTCGCTTGCTCTCTTCCACGTCGATCTTATTACCAAGGACAACAAAGGGGAAGTTCTCGGGGTCGTGTGGACTTGCTTGGATCAGAAACTCGTCTCGCCAACTGTCCAAGGCCTCGAAAGACTTTAAGCTGTTCACGTCGTAGACCAATACACAGCAGTCTGCGCCACGATAGAAAGCAACACCGAGAGACTGAAAGCGCTCCTGGCCAGCAGTGTCCCACAACTATGGTACACATAAGCAGGGGTATACAGGTTATGTCGCTCGATTAGGACGGACCTGCATTGTGACTAGACGATCATCGACCATCACCTCCTTCGTCAGGCTAACAGAAAAGGGTACATAAGTGTTATATGGGACGTAAGAGGGGTGGCGGAGTCATACAAGTCGGCACCAATAGTTGCCTTGTATTGATTGCTAAAGCGCTTGTTGACGTATTGGTTCATTAGTGAAGTCTTTCCGACGCTGGAGGGAACGAGGGTTTGTTAAAAACGAGGAGGGGAAAGAGGAGGGTATCGGGATAAGTGGATGGACTGACCCACTGTCGCCCAGAATGATAACCTTGAGAACGGATTGTATGTGATGAGTTGGAGGTAGTTGAAGGATGGTATATAAAGAGTACCTTTAGGAGTACGCGACCCATGGTTGACTACGGTGTATAGAGGAGAGTGTGGCTGCGAATGGTACACTCGTAAGTTGTGCTTGTCTGGGCAGCGCCGGCGGTCAGCGCTCTAGCATGGTTAGTTGGTCGGCCGGCCGGCCGGGAAAATGCCGAATTCAGTGGTGGGTCCATAATCGGCACGGCGCTAGATTGGCCTGACTCTACTTTCTCTCATGGCTGAACCTGCGTGGCAGGAACTTCTCAGATTGCGCCTTGCAGAACGCAATGCAAAAGAGTCTGCTTTCGCGCCTATCATCGAACAATGTGTGTATCTTCCTCGCCTTTTTCGTCCTAGACAAACTTTGATCGCCTTCCGATACCCCCAAGATCGACGGCTCGCACAACAAACGAAGCTTTTGAAGGAGAGAAATGCTTCATTGCTACGTGCAGTAGCAACTGTTAAGCAGAATCCTAGTAGCTCGACGGTCTTCGTGCCAGGCACGAGCGAAGAGTCCGTTCCCATAATCCGCTTTTCTGGCTTGCACTCTGCTGATCCCCTCCACCCAGAAATCCCGTAAGACAGGCTTACATCACGTCTCTCGAATCGCAGATATCTTCGCTACGCGACGAATTGGCCACAGTCTACAAGACCCAGGGTCAGAATGCCCAGCGCCTTCTGGCGATGAACGAGACCCTGCGAGAAAAGGAAGAGCTCGCCCGCATAGAGTCCGAGTCATTACGGAAGGCGCGTGAGGACATCTCCCATCTGAAGAGGAAAGTAGATCAGCATGCAGAATTGATGTCGGAGAAGGACCGGACTGCACAGGTGCGTCCGAAAGCCGACTGTTTGGCTCGTACGATCTCTCACCCTGCTGCAGGTTCTACATGACGAGATCAGCACCCTACAACTCGAGTTGGGCCAAATAGAAGAGAGAAATCAGAACCTGACACGAGATAACGCCAAATTGCTGCAGCGTTGGCTTGACGCGAAGCAAACCGAGGTGAACCGGATGAACGAGGCGAATGAGTTTTACGAGGACATGCGGACGCGACATCAGGAGACGGCCAGCTGGAGAGACAACTCTGAAGCGGCCTCGAATGAAGGAGACGCCGCCGATAATCAGAGTGCGTCGGGAAACGGGAACGTGAATGGAGAGGAAGCCGGAGCGGGGACGAAGGATGGGACACGATTTCAGCAGGAGAAGAGCGTGAATCTGACACCGAATGGTTGATAGTAGACGATGAGTAGTCGCATTGCTTTCTTACGCTCGTGCTTACTTTGTCTTATACCCACTCTTTAATACTGCTGCTGCTAGGGGATTTGATCACGTGTAGAGACGCGTCGTCTGTGTTTGGTGTTTGGCATTCGAAGACGCGTACTATATAAGCCTCGTTCGTCCACCCGCTGATACTCTTTCCAACACCCACAGACAACCTACAATATATCTTACACATTTCTAATTTAATTCTCTTTTCCCTATGCGTGCTACTTTACATATCTCTCTTCTCGCCGCCACTCTTTCTCCATCTCTAGTCCATTCCTCTCCAATCCCTTTCGCACAGAGCCACAACCCGTCTCCACGCTCCTCCTCACAAGCTCTGTCTGGATCAGGTCGCCCTGGTGGTGCATTCTCCAGCCCCAGTCTTCTACCTCGAGGCGGTCTTGGTCTTGGTCTGCTCGGTGTTGGCTCAGATCTCGGTGGAGACGGGGGCGACGCGAGCTCCGGTAACTCGTATGCGCAGGGAGGGTACGCTTGAATTGCTCTGTTTCAGCTGTTCCGGGTACATATATTTGGTACAGGGACTATATGGGCGACGGTGACAATCCTACCCCTACTGGTGGTCACCCTGTCGTAGATCTAGGGCCATCCACTCAACCTGGTCAGATGATCAGCCGCAGCCTGAACCAGTACATGATACTCCTCCCAGCGATAAGAAGCCCGGTCCTTCTGATCCTGGTGACGAGCTTCCACCTCCACAGAACCCCGACGCGTCAAAGGGAGGTACTTCGTTTGAACCTGGTCCCCCACCCCCACCGCCCCCCAGAACACGGGCGATTCTGTCACTCCACCACAAAAGTCAGAACCCGACTCAGACGTCGGCGGACCCCCCACAGATGCACCAATCTTTTTGGGACCGAGCAACCCGAGCAAGGACAAGCCTCCCTCAGGAGATATTGGTCCATCGTCTGATCCTCCGTCGACCACTGATCCTCATACTGATGAGAAAGAGTTTGAGGACGACAGTGGATCCCCCTGTGATAGTATTTTGCATGGGTCGCTGATCAACCTTCTGTCGAATAACGGAGGCGACGGAGGCGATGCCTCGTCTGGGAAAGCAACCAGGTAAGGGGCAGCGTCTGTATCTAGTTGTATTACTGATAATTCCGAAGCATTGGGAATGGCAAGGGCGGCGGCGGTTCTGCCCTGAGCGGTCCCGGTGGTGACGCTTCTGGGGGCTCTGTGTCTGCGGTCCCTGCTTTGATCAATATCCTTTCCAACAACGGCGGGAACGGCGGAAAGGCCAAGTCTGGTGATTCATTCAGGTGAGGACATGTCTTGGCGGCAATCGATCCAGGTTGATAGCTATGGACCAGTTATGGCACTGGCGGGAGTTCAATTTCTCACTCAGGGCCAGGTGGTGATGCCTCTGGAGGGTCTGTCCACAGCATTTGCTCCAGACGCCTTCCCGTATCTCGCGCCTCAGCAAACTCCGGATCCGGCGGGAACGTGCGTGGAAGGTCAGGTTTCGGTTCGTCAAATTCGAAGAAAAAGTGGAGTGTGTCGCCAGCCACATTGACTTCTTACCTGCATCTAACCGACCCACGCTAAGATGACCCACCTGCCGCCTATACCGGGAAGGGTGGAGATGCTTCTGGAGGGAGCGTCAAAGGCAATCACGGTGTGGTTAACGTTGGGTCTGGTCGGTCTCACACTTTCTCTGGACTCTCTGATTCAAACTGAGGTACTCAACCCAGGAAACGGCGGTAACGGCGGCAAGGCCAAGTCGGGATCCGCATTTGCGCACGGCCCTGGGGCCAAAGCATATTCCGGCGCTGGTGGGAACGCTGCCGGAGGGGACGTTGGCCGCCGTGAACCCGTCCATTCCCAAACCAGTAAGAAAATGCCGTACCCTCGTATCTCCCCCGAGAGAAGTACGTGCTGGCTCGCCACAGCACCGGAAAATTCTCAGGAGGTAAAAATGGAGGCGACCACTATGGTGGTCTTGTCAACGTCGGGTCTGGTAAGGTGTCCTGGTCGTTTTAGCGGGCCCCAGCGGTACACTGAAAACGTTACATTACGTGCAGGAAACGGCGGTAACGGCGGTGACGCGTCCTCTGGGGATGCGCATGCCTATAGCCAGAGGGAATCGACGTATTCAGGCCCAGGTGGTCATGTGGCTATGGGGTCGGTGTCCAGCGGACGCCACGACAAGGTCTGGAAACGAGGTACACACTCATTCGATACCTCGAACATAGGGGGCCTGCTATTGACATCTTTTTCGAGACGACGATAGTGCGCGTGACAAGGGAGCCGCAGCATATAGTGGTCCCGGCGGGGACGCCTCTGGAGGAAGCGTCTTCGGGAATGTCGGTGGCCTCATTGACATCTTTTCTGGTGTGTATCGCTCCCTTTCGCAGTTTGCATTGTCCCCCTCAATCGGTTCGTCAGGCAATGGCGGTGATGGCGGTGGTGCTAGCTCGGGATCTGCATATGCATTTGGCAGTGGCGCAAAAACTTTCTCAGGTCCAGGGGGAGATGCATCCGGGGGTTCTGTCAATGAAGGAAAGCATAGACGCGAAGGTGGCAGTGCACTTAATTTCGCATCTGGTGCGTACGCGGTACTCGTCTTTTCCCATGTAACTAACTGTTTGCACTCAAGGCAATGGAGACGATGGTGACCCAGACAACGAAGGAGCTATCGCAGTGTAGTGGTACCAAGATGTATTCTGACGTCACGTAATGAACGTATATGTTTGTTTCATTTGCGATGGACATCAACGCACGAGGCATGTTACTTAACAGCAAGAACAACCTGACTTCGTTGTTAACGTTAGCAGAAGGGAGGTAAAGAGGACAAACGAACATTGAGTAGTGGAACTTTTTGAAAGTTAGGCAAGTAAAAAGAAACAGAAAGAAGACAGAAAGAGCAAGCGAAATAGACAGCCTCGTATCAAAATTGTTGTAGCTTCACATCGGAAATACATAGAATCACCACAATAAGAGATTGGACAACGGGTTGAGACATGCAGCCGACAAAAGCAATGCGATGGAAGAGAGAAGGGACTGTGTATCCGAGAAAGAATATGTCAAATCAGTGGCCCTGTTGCACATCCGTGGCACCCTGTTGGCCAGCGGCGGCCTGCTGCGTGTAGTATCCTACAGATACGAACAATCGGTGTCAGTCTTTTACTGAAACAAAGAGTGACGGTCAAGCACATACCACCCCAGTAGTTTGAGTAGTATGAGTTCGGATCGCTCGCCCACTGTGCTTGAGCTGCTTGTCCTACAGCACCGACATCCGCACCTGGCGCAGTCTGCCCAGCAGCAGCTCCAGCAGCGGCTTGCGGCATCCCGGGGGCAGCGCCGCCGGGGCTTGCCGGGTAGGAACCAAAACCGTATTGTCCATAACTGTTGGCTTGCGGCATGCCGTACATTGGCTGGATGGGACGCAGTCAAGGAAAAATCAAATGGAGTACGGCTGGACGAACGCACCATGTTGCCGTACGGCGTTGCGCTCGGCGCAGGACTCAGGGGCCCTGTCGGCAAAGTACCACCATCGGCCCTGTCCTTCCCCCAACTGCACTTTATGGGTCGTCCATGGACCATCTGTCCCTGGAGCTGGATAATGGCCATGGCAGCATGTTCGTGCGTGTCTAGCTTGACGAACGCGAATCCACGATCAGCCTGCATGCGGATCTCCGAGAGATATCCGATGGACTGGAAAAGGGGGATAAGGTCTGCCTGGGTGCAATAGGGGACGAGATTGCCGACGTAGACCGTCGTGTTGTACGCGGGAGTCTGCTGTACGACGGTCTCGTACGAGAGAGGACCCCCCAGGAAATTCATAGGAGCAGGCGCAGTTCCACTACTGCTTATTGGGGAACCAGCGGAGGTCGAGGAGGGACCTCCCTGAGTCTTTTGATTGGCCCAGTTGACACGAATGGCACGCGAGCCAAGCCATTCGCCGTTCATAGTAGCGATGGCCTGCTCAGCGTCCGTCTTGTCACGGAAAGCAAGGAAGCCATAGCCGCGGGACTTCCCAGAGTTCATGTCCCACATGACGCGAGCATCGGACAAGGTACCAAAAGCGGAAAAGGCTTTTGCAAGGACATCATCGTTTACCTCGGGGGAGAGGTCGCCAACGAAAACATGGTAGTGATTAGAAGTGTCCTCCTTGTTCTGTTGGCCCTGGTACGCCCAGTTGACGCGGATCTCCGTGTCAAAGACCTTGCGGCCATTGAGGGTCTGAAGAGCGGTTTCCGCGGCACGCATGTCCATGTACTCAACAAAGCCATAATTAAGGCCACCGTGCTGATAGTTACGGTCTGGGATGATTTTGACATGCTGAACTGGACCGGCTACGGCAAATATCTCCGTGAGCATGTACTCGGTCACCCTTGGGCTCAAGTTGCCCACGTATAGGTGGGCCCTCTTCTGTCAGCAAATGCCGGAGTTTTGTGAGTGGGAATTGCGACGGATGGAGAAAAGAGGTACGCACTGGAGCCTCAGCGGGAGGGATACCACCCATCGAGTTCATACTTTACAGTATAATAGAAAGAGATCTTCGAGGAGATATGATCAGGCAAGAAAGGCGAGATAAGGGAGATGATGACCTACGACAAGAGGGGGGGAAAGAAATGGGAGTCGAGAAAAAAGAAGCGAGGCGTGATGAGGAGAAAGCAGAGAAGAGAAAACAAGGAAGAGAGGAATAGAGAGACAGAGAGGAAGAGACAGAGAGACAGAGAGACAGAGAGAGAGAAACGAGACCAACTCACAACTCGACCGAGATTGACGACGAGCGACCTTTAAATTCATTTTTTTTTCCATTTAATATCCTTTTATTTTCGCTCCGTCATCGGCTATCTCCGAAAACTCAGCTCACTTATCAACGGGTAAATTAAGTAATACGTTGCCCCCCGAACTCGGAACGTAGGTCACGTTTCGGTTCCTCGACAACGACTGCACAATCGCCTTGGCCGCCTCGATCTTCCTCAGCGCGACAAATGCCTCCCCTGCTTTATCCAGTGCTCGTGATATGGTCGCAGCAGCCTCGGCCTCTCCTTCAGCCCTGATGACCGCCGCTTGTCGCTCTTGCTCTGCCTGTTTACATACAAATGTTAGCCCCATTGGGATCGGCTTGTCATGCTAGCTCACCTTTTCAACGATGAACTTGGCGCGCTCCGCATCTGCAAGTTGTGTTTTAGTTTTGCCGTTGAAAATAAATACTACTAGAAACGTACCTTGCTGTGCAATTTGCTTCGCCTCTACGGCTTGCGTAAATTCCTGACCAGAGAGTAGTAAGCAGGTGGTTTAGCACAGTGTCGATATATCATACCTTTCCGAACGTGAGATGTGTGATGGAGACATCTTCAAGTTTGATATTGAATTCTCCTGCACGTGCAAGTAGATCCTCCCGAATGCGCGAAGAGACCTGTTGATTCAGTTGAGTTCGTATACTCGTGTGCAGAGATAAAAGTCAAGTGCCCACCACTTCCCGCTGGGTTATCAACTCTGCAGCATCGAATTGGGCCACGATGCTCTTCAGGACTTCATTACCGATGGAAGGAAGCACCCTCTCGTCGTAATCCAGACCGAGATTTTGGTAAATTTTGGAGAGATGGGTTGTGTCTGGACGTGATAGCACACGAAGAGTGATGGAAACCATTTGAAGGTCCTTCGAACCCGTGGTTGTGTTGATGTTCTTCTCGCGGTATTGTCAGCCCCTGTGCATCCCAGAGCGACAACGAACTCACCCGAGGCTTAATGCGGCAGTCATACAAAATGGCGCGTTGGAGCCATGGAACCAGGAAGTGTGTTCCTTCCCCCGTGGCCTGGATGCAACCTTTTAGCTCCCACACACTCTGACCTTAAAGAGGTCGAAAACATGCCTCATCCTTCACACCAGAGAATCTGTCGAACATAACCGCCCTGAATCCACCTGGCACGTCATACAAGCTAGATTGCAACAACGCGAACCCAAGGGCAAGGGGGACTGGTTACGGGAGGTTTAAATGAAGTCCGACACTAGGAAACAGAGGGAATACATACCAGCTATACGAGCTGACGCCATATTATGTCTTCTTGTAAAAACAGCTGCTCGCTAGTCGCGGAGCAGGATGAGGTGCAACTTCTGGGACCGCGTGAATAAAGCACGTGACGGAGGTGCTTCCCACTTTGTAAGATCCTGATCAAAACAGAATTTCTCCCACAACAGCCTCACTGTGTTGAGCTGTATTATTAGAAGCTACAAGTTAGGTAGCGGCTAGCTCATAACCCGACACCCTCGTCTCCTCCAGTGAATTTCTGTATATCAAAGACTTCATCTATTATAGGTTCTACCTGAGGCAGTGATAGAAGCGTCGTCGAATGTCCTTCAAGATGTCCTTCCGAAAATCTTGCGGAAGGCCAAGCTAAGCTTTATCCTAAGGTCGAATGGGTTTCTTATATACCAATAGGGACATGGCAGTACCCATGACCGCACCGAATGAGAGGCAGTTCAAGAATACCTACTTGAAAGCAGCTCCGAAGCTCGATCCGGGCCCAGGCGAGACCCAGTACGGAATGCGACGACGCATGTGATGACATTACACATACCATACCACACAAAACGAGAAACAAGTGTACATTAATTCGTAGCTTGATTGTTGCTGGGCCGTGAACCTTAGCGTGTTCATGAAACCCATAAATTTCAACGTCTACACAAGCAAGGTCGACACCTGGTACGAAGATTAAGGAACATATACAGAACTAGGTTAAGCCCCGGATTGTTAAAGTGAATAGTCCCGTCGGGTAGTTATTCGTAACGATAGTGCTCTCCGGATTTAGAAGGAAAGGCAAGAGGAAGGGGGTGGGGAGAAAGTCATAAATGTCGTAAAGATACGTAGCTCCCATATCAATACGACGAGGTACTCTGGTTAAGGGTGCTTCCAAAGAACCCTACAACGCGTCGTGTTAGATAACAGCCAAAGGCCTCGGCATCAGGTAAGCACTTACAATATTGTGAGGTATACTTGACCTCAATATCGGATGATCCGGGCGTACACTGGAGAGACCAATTTTAGTTGTTCGTCATTGTCGCAAATTGGGAAATGCTGACCGAAGGAGGTGGCTGTCCTGCCCTTGTGCGTACCCGAAAGATTTCCTTCGCGAAATCGCCGGACAGGCCTTCAACTTCCACCCAGTCAATGTCCTGACTCCCAGTTGGCGCTGGAGTATCTGCGATCTTGGTTCCAATAACGAAGGCTTCCGGGTTGCCCGCAGTCGGACCGCTATTTGTGAAGTCGAATTTTGGGCTCAGAGTACCGTTGGCATCATTGATGAAGTAGTATTGGCCAACAATGTCAAGTCTAAACTTGAGAAAGAGTCGAATGGCCAGATCGTAGTCATAGGGGTTGGTCCCCTCATAATTCGACCAGAAATCATACGTGCAATCTTGAATTCGATCGAACTCGGATGTGCCAAAGAGAGTGCTTATGTCCAACATCTGGGCATTGGACCCGAGAGGCCTACCCAACCCATTCAATGTTGCAAAGAAACGACAGACGACGATGACCTACGTGTAAGTTCCAGCGACCGTACAGGAATAGTTCTGAGTTCCTAGGCCCAATAAGACAAAATCTGCCGCGGTAGCATTTGGAGCAATAAGCTGCGTCTGGTTGGCGGGAAGGGGCAGTGCAGAAGAAGGAACGGTTCGTTCACCGCACTGGCAGGGAGAAGCTGCAGCAAAGGCTGTTGTAGCAATGAGAAGCGAGAGAAGTGGCAGGGTAAACATTGTGCTCCTGAGAGTGCACGGGAGGCGGACTAAGGCTGAGGAGGTACATTTTTCATGGCTTTATAGCAAAATCCGACTCTTGCAGCGGTGAGGTATTCGACACATTGCAAATAGATCACCGGCCATGATCAGACCATAGGGAGATCAAATCATTAGGAGAGCGCTTAGCTCTTAGCCGTGGTACACCTCACTCGAGGACCTTGGAAATTGTTGGACCAATCCGCCGTGCGTACACTTCACCGTGGTCATGACATTTGATGCCAGTGCTAGCGGACTCGATTATTCGCGTAACCTGTGCTATTGTTAAAATCACGTAAACTTTGCGCACGTGAACGCGACGCGCCTGCGCTGATTCACTTGATTGGCGGTGAAGAAGCCTCGTCGATCGCGGCTCGGATTTCACCCTCACTTACTATAGCTGCCGGGCCCACCCATTGAGGCCGTTGAGGTCCTGTTGAGGTCCTGTGCAACTTGAAACTCCTCACTCGGGGACCTCGGACGACTCCGGAATGCATACACTTCATTCCGGTGCAGGCTGTGCGTCGCAAGGTGCGTCGGGAAAGTTGTGGATAAAGCGCCGGCGCCGCCATTGCTGTGATCGATCATGCATCATGTAGTTATGAGACGCCGACGTAACTGCTGGCATTGCGGCGTCTGAGCCAGGATCTTCTGAGTTAGGCGTACCCAACACAACTTCAAGGCTTCGCTTGCGGTCCTCGAATTCACTCTTTGTATCTCCTTCTCAGCATTTCGTCTGCTGTACTACGGTATGATCAATCGACGGTGCCTCTATCCATGCCACTACTAACGCTGGTCCCCTGTTTAGGCGTATTCTTGTCACTGGTGCTTCACCAGCTTCACCCTTCACGATAACTGCACGTCAATCCCCTAGTAGGCGACAACTTCCTCATACCCGATGCCTTTTCAGTTTCAAAGCAAGGCCGGTTTGTGGAATAAATTGGTACGTACGCCGCAATACGCGATATCGATGCTGAGTGATGAGGTTTAGCGAGGGCAGGAAGTACCCCGAAGATGCAGTGTACTGTGGAGCTGAGGTGTATAACCAGCTCAGTTAATATATCGGAGCCTTGCAAACTACTAAACCATATCCAATGTTTTTTTTTTGAATTTATTTCCACGCGCTTTGGGGGGTACAGAACGGTAACACCGAGCGTCATGCAAATTCATGTCTCAAGCGAAAGCTCGTCATCAAGGAATATTAGTGGGAATTGGCGGCATTGCGGACGCGGAGCAAAGCCAACGTTTCTGGGCCAGTAAATGTCGATGAAAACGATAATGAACCTTCCCATTTCTCACTCAACGTGCGCGTGTGAACCAATTTTCGTCCAAGCTTGTCTGCCCTTCATGGGTCACCCTCTGGAGACACAGGCACAATTCCATCAGTGGGGACGTCTCTTTTTTCTGCCTGCCTGGGACCAGTGCTAGGATCTTATAATGCCATTAATGTACCCCCGCCATTCGCAACGCCTATCTCCATCCTTGCAGAGTGGCTTCCGAACTGCATCGCACGCTTTTTCCTTGTACTTGCCTCGATGAGACCCATCTTCCACGCTGCAAGCCTGAGAAGCATCTTGTCACCCACTCCCACCTCGAGCCGTGGATCCATCTTGACGTGAACCGGGAGCCCGACGAGAAAATTCACCACATCTAGGGAAAGGAATGGATGCCTAGTCTCTTTACCGTGTGTAGAGATCACGCGATCGTCGCGGCCGAGATTGCGCGTTGGGATGCGATCCATCTCGAGTTGGAGCTGACCGTAGAGATAATGTCAGAATTTCCAAAACACGGTCTCTGTAATTCCTACCTCGTCTATGACGGCTTTCCAGCCGCCTGCGTTGTAAGCCGTACGATGTCGGCCGTACCCGCCAAGTAGTTCGTCTGAGCCAAGTCCATTGAGCAACACACGAGCCGTGCTGGCATAAAGTTCTGGCTCAGCTGTGGCGCTCCTTCTCACTTTCCCAATACCACGGGCCGCGAAGTACAGTGCCATTGAGAGACTCTACGCAAATCGCAAATTGATAAAGTCAGGCAGACGATGGTTGTGGAACAATTCTGCTAACCAAGTCCATGACCGTCTCGCTAGGCCACATCACAGATTTCACCTTCTCCTGCGCATCTCGGTATTCCGTATATGGGACGTCAACTTCTACCTGATGTCACAGAGTTAAAACGACGTGCGCACATACGATCGTGGAGGCCTACAAAGTTCCATTGTCGTCCAGGGCACAGCCCTCGTAACTCCTCAAGTTCGCTCAAACCTGCGACTCTGTCTGGTACGAGATAGTCTGGGTTATACCGCTCCGAAGGTTGTCCATCGATAGATGCGCTGTTCTTTAGGATCGCCCGCTGCTTTTTCTTTTTAATGCCGCCTACGTTTCCCTCTACCAGGACTCGAATCTTTCGGGGATTCTCGAAAGCGATGTTGAGCAGGTCTATAGGCTCATCCAGTGGTATGTATCTACAATCACTGAGCTTTCGCCGCACGTAATGGGGCTTATTGACTTACTTATGGGCCAAAAAGGCGCATACAGTGGAATCGATTCCACCACTGAAAAGCACTGCCACACGAGCCGGTACAGATCTCGGAGACAGTGCTTGATCCGACGACGGCAATTCTACGCCACGCATCGGTACATTGCTTACCAGTAGCGAGACACTAAGGTTCAAGCGATAAATTAACTCATCCACGGTCGACGAAAGGTATTGAGGAATGATCTCTAGTGATTGCAACTGGAAGTGCTCGGTGTCTGTTGGGGGTAACGCCTGGTTCACCTTGCTAGGTTGGGCCTATGATCACAGAGTATATTTTAGCTGAACGAAGGCAAGAAAGGCGGGAGGACACACATATGGTGAGCGACTAGATACATCCTTGTTGGATGCAACACGTGGCAGACGTTCCAGACAAGCTACAAATGAAGTGGCTGGGTCGTGACTAAGACTACAGAGATCGAGCGCGTATATATACTCTGTGGAGAGATCAGTGAAGTCATAGTGGTTGCTTTTCCCAACAGACACCGAAGCTAAGAGCAAGTACGGCAGCTCAGGGCTAGGCGTGTGCATAAGGAGAGATCTACGGCCAAGCGGGTCTCGCGCAAAGAAAACCTTTCCTGTCTGGCTCTAAGGGACGAATGAACTCACATTCATGACCCCAAGACGCGGACAAGACTCACATGATAGTAGACGAAAGCATACCTGTGAACGACGTGTCGGTGACGCATAAATGATATTGATCCCAAGTCCCTTACGGTCCCTCAAGAGTCCCAAGAAGATGCACGATGGCAGAAGCATCCTCTAGCTCGCTCATGGCAGTAGAAAGCTTCGAACCGTCGTTCTCATCGGGATGAACCTTGACTTGCCATTATTAATCGTCACAGTATGGCGAGGTACAAACATACATCCAGCCCTTCGAAGATCTTCTCGAGGAGATGAGCACGATCGAGAGGTCCGGATCAGGGAACGATTTCTAACCTCGCCATTCCAGCAGAGTACATTGCCTGCAAGTGCGTGAGGCTGGGCCACGGGTGCGTTCCCGCGTAGACAGAGTTCTGACGCAAAGAAATCGAGATAGACAGTTGCATCTTGGTCACTCTTCAAGGTTATCTGGCGGTCGCGTTGCACATCCGGACCTGTATGTGCCGACTTCAGGCAATCCAAAAAAATTGGGTGGTAGAACTAGCCTCTTGCTGCGTTCGCAGCTCGCAATTGACCCGTGAGTTCAACGAAGTCCTCATTACTTATACAACTACAGCGGTCAGCAGTCGTGGCGTGCCAGTCTGCGACGAAAACAATGCCGCACATGATATGTGTAAGAGAGGAAATTGGGCATTTTAGGACTATTTTAGTATGTTTAAGTACGTTTTCTTGCTGATTTCCAAAAGAAGCCATCTTGTCCATCTGGCGCCATTAGCAAGTTACGCAGCGATGAAGCACCTGGCCACGTTTCTAGCCCTTCTCGTCCCCATCAGCCTAGGCATACACCCTGCAGTAGCAGCGGACCAGTTCGTTCTGCCTCCAGTTCCAATGGACTTTGAGCGTCCCTCCAACAGCCTCCCGACGCTCTTCGATCTCCTCACCATCGAGCCCACTACTTCCATTTTCTTTTCATATGCGAGAGAACTTGAATTGAGTCGCCTCCTGGTGGACTTGAACTCGAACATCACGGTATTAGTCCCCACAAACAAGGCGGTGATGGCATTGGCTAGAAAGCCGTGAGTGAGCATATTGTACCCTCCTTGACGATTCTGAAACATGTGCACGTATATGAAGTCATCAAGACGCTGTTCCCGTCGACGATAGTGTCAAGCTAACCGAACAACAATTGGAGGAGCGGTCGAAGAATAACGTCGAGCGCTGGGTGTCCTGCCACATGATCCCCGTATGTAAATTAATATTATCATCTGGTCCCCGACTCATCTTGGTTTGCTTCAAGGGGTCACACATTCCCCTCGCTTCACATACCTACCCGACGCTAGTAGAAGGAAAGACAATTACCTTTGTGGCGACTGGCAAAGACACAACTTTGCCTGAATGGAAGCGAGTTCGTGTCAATGGCGACATACAAATTGTCAATGCAAAGGAGGTATGTATGATAGCCTTTTTTCATTTCTTGTCCCACCTAATATTACCGTCTCTGAGGCCATCAATGGAGCCCTCTATGTCATTGACGGCACCATCCAGTACGAGTAGTTATGTAGTAGGCCTTCGTACCCATATCTTTCTCACGCCCTCTCCGAGAACTGAAGCATAGGTGTACTTGTAGTGGCGTAGCCATGCTTGTCTTCACGTGTATTATTTATTGTAGTCTTCGACAGGGCATACCCATCACGGACTTGGACGAGGGCTCACTATGCTGACTTGGCTAACTTAACATCGCTGAGAGCTCTTTATTCCATATGTTCGCAAGCGCCGACCATGGCCGTAGCGAATTAAGAATGCCATCGCATGAATAACGTTGTGTCCGTGTCTACTATGGGGATTCTGTACTCTAGCAATTACTGCATCATGCAATTTGATGGGAAAATAGGATCCCAACGGCTCTTCTTGTGGCAAGAACGAAGAGATAATCTAGTATTCATGGCACTTGTAGACTGGTTACAACAAAACATCGCATCGCGTTTCAGATAATACAGTGCTCGTACAAGGATCTACTACTCTTTTTCTCGTCTTCTGCGGCCATCCCTCACAGACGAAACAATCGCGTTGGATAAACATATTTCTAACCCAATGAGCCTTGACGGGTTCTCTTGAGCACGTACAACAATCACGCATTGTAGCTCGAGGCCGAGACATTGCCGCCGCGTCCAGTCCAGTTGACGTCTGTAAAGAGGGCGGTAAGAAACGTGGCCCACTCTACTGAGGGGGACACTCACGGATATCTTTGCCCGCCTGGAGTGTTTCGTTCTCCTTGCCTGGGAGAACACGGAAAGTGTGCGCGCCGAAGTAGTCGCGTTGCGCCTGCACGATGTTGGCTGGGACAATTTCACTGCGATAGCCATCGAAGAAGGCAAGGGCTGTGCTGAATGCGGGAGTAGGGATACCCCACAGCACTGCCTGAGCGCAGACACGTCGCCAGCCAGGCTGGGCTTTGTGCACGGCTATAAAATCAGGTCAGGTCAGCGAACGAGATAACTAGTGGCAATGTTCCAAAGTGTTACCCTTGTTGAAGAAGCCATCGAAGAGTAAGGATTCAAGGTCCGGGTTTTTCTCATAAGCGGAGGTAATGTCGCCTAGGAAAACAGACTATACCAGCGGGGTGAGCGTGTCTGTAATTAGTAGTAGAGACTACCTTATACTCACTTTGATGATGCAACCTCCGCGCCAGATACGAGCAATACTGGCGTAGTTCAGATGCCAACCCTGCTCTTTGGCGGTCTCGCGCATGAGCATGAAGCCTTGTGTATAAGAGATGATCTTGGAAGCATAGAGAGCTTGCTCCAAGTCATCAATGAACTGATTCTTGTCGCCACGGAATGCCTCCTTCTCAGGGCCAGCAATAACCTTGCTGGCGCGGCCACGCTCGGCCTTTAAGGCGGACAGCGTGCGAGCAAAGACGGCCTCGCCGATAAGTGTGACTAAAAATATTTGTAAGCTTGACTGAGAACCAGCGCAAGGAGAGTGTCATACCGGGCACTCCAGTATCGAGTGCGTTGACTGCTGTCCACTTGCCAGTGCCTTTTTGACCAGCCTTATCCAAGATTTTGGTAACAAGCGGCTCGCCATCATTGTCCTTGTAGCGAAGGACGTTGCAGGTAATCTCGATCAAGAAGGAATCTAGGACGCCCTTATTCCATTTGTCAAAAATGACAGCAATCTCGTCCTCATGAAGTCCGAGTCCGCGTTTCAGGATATCATATGCCTCGGCAATGAGTTGCATATCACCATATTCGATGCCTTGAAAGGAGATCGTATACACGGGAGCGAATACGAAAGAATGAATGCATACCATTGTGCACCATCTTGACGTAGTGACCAGAACCGGATTCACCCATCCAATCAGCGCAGGGGTCGCCCTGAACTTGAGCGGAGGTCTTCTGGAAAATCTCCTTGATGGCAGGCCAGGCCGCAACCGAACCACCGGGCATGAGAGAGGGGCCATAGCGGGCGCCCTCCTCACCACCGGACACACCAGACCCAACGAAGAGGAGCCCCTGGGCTTCGAGTTCCTTTACACGACGGATTGTATCGGGATAGTGAGAGTTTCCGCCGTCAATGATGATATCGCCCTTTTCAAGATGGGGGGTCAACTGGTGGATGAAGTCATCTACAGCATCCCCAGCCTTAACGAGAAGGATAATCTTGCGGGGACGCTTGAGTTTTGAAACGAGCTCTTCGATCGAATGTACACCTTGAACGTTGGTTCCTGGGTGGCAATGAGCCTCGATTAGAGGTAGATCGGAAGCTGTGTGAACGTACCCTTGGCTTCATGTGTAAGGAAGTTGTCAACCTTTGAGGTTGTACGGTTGTAGGCGACGACGTTGAAGCCTTTATCATTCATGTTAAGAATGAGATTCTGGCCCTACAATGATGTGTAAGAAGATGGAAGCAAGAAGGTGGGTGATAAGAGAACCATGACGGCCAAACCAATAAGTCCGATATCTCCACTAGATATGGGGCTAGGTTAGGATAGTGGAAGCGTAGAGAGCTGGTGCGTACGTAGCCATCGTATTCAGGATGGCTTGAACCCGTGAGGAAGCTATGGTTGAAAGACAAGTATGATGAGAGAAGGAAAGAGGAGTAGGTTGGGATATGTGGCCCGGACATTCACACTGATTTTAATCTCATCTCCGGATCGCACCGCTCGCATCTCCGAAGTGCCGTGCCTGACTATAATCGGAATGCCGGAATGCCGAGAATCACCCAATTAATTCGTTACCGTCATCAGTCTTCCAACCTACAGTAGTGTGCCATACAGTAACCCCATTTCCGTTCTCTTCGCTATTCTAGCTATTCCACAACAGCGTGTCCAGGTTCTCCCTGGGCAAGATCTTCCAGGGGAGCCCCCCCAAGGCACTCATTTTGGAAAAGAGCAACACTCTCACTCTAAACAACATCCTAATCATGTCACCTACGCTTCCTGTGTCGCCTCTCAAGATTGTACATCAGGGATGGGTGCTGAAAAAGAGGCGGAAAAAGATGCAGGGTAACAATATTCATATCTTATTTCCCTGTCATCTGAATTGGCGCAGGCTTTGCGCGGAGATACTTCATTTTGTATCAAGACGGCCGACTTTCATACTCTTTTGACCCCGGAAAGCCCATCAGAGATGAACTGTCAGTTTCTCAAGCTGCTGTTACCTTTGCTGCTAGTTCCAAGGACATACATATTGATACCGCAACGGCAACGTTTCACATAAAGTGTCTAAATGCAGAGGACTACGAGACGTGGAAGAAAGCACTTCGGTGAGAAGTCCCTAGTCTCCGCCAGCTTGTGCTGACTAAATCAAGTCAATTCCTTGTTTCATCTCAGGATACGCGATCATTGGGACCCAAGTCTTCAATTGGCAGAGTCGCGTCGAGGATGAGCTTCAATCAAGCTAGTAAGACCTCGAGTACGTTAGAGGAAATGAGTAGCGTCAGTGCAACTTGCATTATTGGAGTATCCCCCTTATCTGTCACAGCAGACTATTACAGAGCTGGAGGACACGGTTGGCGCCTTACGTCAACTGCACTCTAAAAAGCGCGTTCCCAGCTCTTCCAAATTGAAGTCCGAAAAGGAAAAGGAAAAGCCGAAGGATGTTTCAAAGGATGGCATGTTTGGGATCTTTAAGAAGAGTATGGTCTTCTCTTCTCCATACCTCCGAATTAGGCACTCTGACCTTGTTTACACGCAGATCATGGCTCTGGACACCCCCCGGCAGAAGCGGCCGTCCCTGTGGAAGAACAGTCATCCCCGCCCAGTACGGGAACTTCTGCTGAACCCTACCATCACATACAATCGGTGATTGCTAGGTTAAAGAAGCAGCACGCGGCTCTTACTAGCCTAATACCATCTGCTGAGAATAACCCCTCTACTGCACATCCCTCACCGCTACCAGCTACCGTTGAGGAACATTCTGAGCCGAGCTGCTCTCCGGCGGCACGCTTCACGAGTCCTATTGGCCGTAGAACTGGGCCGTCTACTGTCACCTCCTTGAGCGACAGTGGTAGCGTCTGGTTTGATGCGACTGATGAATATGATGGACCAGAAGAATTCTTTATTGACACACCGCCGCTGGGAGCAGGTGCAGTAGACTGCCAAATCGCCGGCACAGATGGACAGAGCAACTCCCACGACTACGAAGAAGCTTCGGACACAGACGAAGAGGAAGATGCACGCCTGTCTTTGGCACTCAGCGAGCATCAGGTTACAGTCGGTGTTCAACAGGTAGCACATCGAACTTCGCTACCGAGCGGCCCTGTCGCGGACGAGGGTAGTCTGTTTGCTGTCTTCAAGAAGAACGTGGGCAAGGTGCTGCCCATCCACTAGATCATCAGTTCTGAGCTTACCCTCTTTTTGGACAGGATCTCTCTAGCATAGCTTTCCCTGTGACATTCAACGAGCCCTTGACACTCCTTCAGAGAACAGCTGAGGAAGTTGAATATTATGATATACTCCGCGAAGCCTCCCAAACTCAAGATGCTGTCGAGCGCATGTGTTATGTTGCAGCCTTCGCGGTATCCGGTTATGCACACACGCGATACCGGTCTAGTCGCAAGGGCTTGTGAGTTCTTACAAGTTCATGAACAAGATCTGTGTACCTGAGCCCAACTAGTAATCCTTTACTTGCGGAGACCTTTGAGATCCCGCGTTGCAAATTCATTTCCGAGAAAGTCAGTCACCATCCCGTAGTCATGGCTTACCACGCGGAAGGAGAAGGCTGGGAGCTCTATGCTACGTCTGCTGGGAGGACAAAGTTTTGGGGTACGTGGTAGACCAACGCGTTATCGACAAATACTCACGGAATCGCCATTGCTCACAGGGAAGAGCTTGGAAATAATTCCTCTTGGGATAAATCACGTCAAGATTGGGAATGATCATTACCAGTGGTGAGTAGGAAACTGTTCGACCACGTCGATCGGAGTGCTTGACGGTATCACACATCAGGAGAAAGCCATCTTCCTTCATGCGAAATCTGATGATGGGAACCAAATATCTAGAACACACGGGCAAGATGACGATAGAAAACGTCTCGACTGGGGCTCGTTGCGTGGTCGAGTTCAGGGAGTCAGGATACTGGGGAGTCCCCAACCAAGTTTATGGTGCCGTTTATTCTCCCACTGGTGACATCGAGACTACTCTAGAGGGGAAATGGGATGAAGTTCTGGCACGCAAACTAGGACCCAACCACCTCCAAATCTTGTGGAGAATGACGCCATTCCCGAAGAACACCCTGGATCTCTATGGGTTCACATCTTGGGGTATCATGCTTAACGAGATCTTGCCTGGGATGGAGGGAAAACATCCTCCGACAGATTCACGCTATCGGCCAGACGTTCGTGCCCTGGAAGAAGGATACATTGAACGCGCGGAGGCGGAAAAGGAGCGTTTGGAAGAGCTTCAGAGAGAGCGCCGGAGACTTGGAAAGGAACGCGAACCTCAATGGTTTAGACAAGAGGGTGATGAGTGGGTATACGCAGGAGGATACTGGGAACAACGGGCCAAGGGTTGGAAAGCCGTGGACCCTCTCTGGTGACGCACGAATCCGTCTCACTCGTTTTGATCACAGAACACGCTCGCTTCATCCCGTTGGGCATCGAAGCTCAAGGATCTTCGTTCGTTTGCCGCGCAGCGTGCTAGACGCGTTTGCGCCTCAACCGCACGACATTTACTTATTGGAGTGTGGTGAGGGGCACTTCAGCTTGCCTATTGATAGTGCGAACTTGTCCCTTGTCACCCCATGACTTCATGACTAGTTATACAGTATAATTATAGTGTTCGTTTCCACCACGAGCGTGAAGGCGTGCACGCGAGCGACATGAGACACGTGACCGGGTGACCGCGTCAAGGCGGGCGCAAATTTAAAGTGCAAGCGACCTGGCAGCCCACCATAAATAAGACAGGCGCTGTAAACACGTTTACTGTTCTCTGGTTCCCGTCATGTCGTTCCGAGTGAGCCTACGGCGCTGGTCACCTTCGGGGCTGACGCGATCGCTGGCAACTCAAACGTCTGTCCCAGAAAAACCGTGCTCGTCCATAACGCCGCCCTATGCCGTACTTCTGAACAATTTGACCCAAGTGCGAAAACGCCTCAAAAGACCTCTTACGCTGGCGGAGAAGATACTTTATAGCCATCTCTATGATCCTGAGAATGGAATCGGCAGCGGTGGGATTCAAAGAGGCTCCACTTACCTACAACTGCAACCGGAGAGAGTAGCCATGCAGGACGCATCTGCCCAGTGAGACTATCATAGTGACATGTTTTGTGCGCGTAATTAACGTCATCAAACCACCTCAGAATGGCACTGTGAGACTTCCACCACTCATGATGTTCTCTGGGCTGACATCGAATTTGTTCGCATTCGTGACGCTATAGATTGCAGTTCATGAGCGCTGGTCTCGACAAGACAGCTGTTCCCACGAGCATCCACTGTGACCATTTAATCCAGGCTTCGACGGGAGCCGATTCGGATTTACAGGTACAGTCACCCACCCAGGCATGTTAGGTTCATCGTCCCATTCATTGATCGTGTAGCGTTCGATCGCTTCCAATCAAGAAGTCTTCGATTTTCTAGAGAGCGCGGCCAAGAAATATGGTATCGAATTCTGGAGACCAGGTTCTGGAATTATCCATCAAATTGTACTCGAGAATTATGCCGCACCTGGGATGCTCATGTAGGTCCAGCCTCGCCCGATACCTGTTCCGTTTCACTCATTGTGAATTATCTAGGCTTGGCACTGGTGATTAAGAATGTTCCAATGTCCCGTCTGTCAACTGACCGTTTGACTTTAGACTCGCACACGCCAAACGCAGGTGGTCTCGGGATGCTCGCGATCGGTGTTGGGGGTGCCGACGCAGTCGATGCCATGACTGGAACACCTTGGGAGCTCAAAGCCCCCGAGATTCTCGGTACGACCAAGCGCGTGTCATGTCTCTCTTCCGCTCTATTAAACAGTAGGACAGGCGTACACGTCACGGGCAAACTTAACGATTGGGCCACGCCTAAAGACTTGATCCTTTACCTCGCAGGAAAGCTCTCGGTCAAAGTCAGGCATCACATGACATTGTGCTTCTACTAGTTTCTGACCCTGCTGAAGGGTGGCACAGGCCGAATTCTCGAATATTTTGGGCCCGGGATTTTTAGTCAGTCGTGCACTGGTAGAATCTTTGCTTACTTATGGGACGCTCGAGATTGACTTGTACTGTAGGCCTTGCGACCATCGCCAACATGGGGGCGGAAGTCGGCGCGACAACGTCAACGTTCCCATACACTCCTGGCATGCAAGCTTATCTTCACGCAACGCGACGCGGCCCAGTAGCTCATGCTGCCGACGAAGCTGCTGCCAAGGGGTTCTTGAATGCCGACGTAGGCGCTGAATATGACGAATTGATTGAAATCGTAAGTGCCCTGGTTGGCTCCCATGTTCTGATTTTCTAATCGGCCCTTATTTCAACAGGATCTATCGAAAATAGAGCCCACGATCAATGGGCCGTTCACTCCCGACCTAGCGACTCCCTTATCCAAATTTGCATCTTTTGTTCAGGAAAACGGCTGGGAGGATAGAATATCCGCCGGTTTGATTGGCTCGTGCACGAACAGCTCGTACGAGGATATGGTAAGTCCAGCATGAAAATTGTGCATTTTAGTGTCACCTAGAGCGGCCGCGCACTAGACACAAGTGGCGGATTTAGCACGGCAAGCAAAGGCAGCTGGCCTATCGTCTCAGGTACGGATAATTGTCTTGTTCTTTGCTGTTCTTGCTGAAAGCCGGTTTCTAGGTTCCCTTTCTCTGTACCCCCGGATCGGAACAAATTCGAGCGACAATGGAGCGTGACGAGATAACAGAGGTTCTCGAAGACGTTGGGGCGGTTGTCTTAGCCAACGCTTGTGGACCATGCATTGGGCAGGTATGTCTTGATCCACTGGATCGGGTGCTTGTTCATAAACTTCTGGTAGTGGAAACGTGAGGACACAAAAGAAGGTGCAAATGGTGAGCATCATGTATGCCCTTCAATTTGTTTGCTTACACTACGAAAGCAATTCTTACCTCGTTCAACCGGTGAGATATTCTCTCCTTTCCGTTTCGTACGTTTAACTTTTTTTTAGCAACTTCAAGTCGCGCAATGATGGCAACAGCCTCACGATGAATTTCCTCGCTTCGCCCACAATAGTAACTGCTATGGCGTTTTCGGGCAAGCTCTCATTCAACCCCATGACTGATTCGTTGACGTTGCCTTCCGGGGAGTTGTTCAAGTTCAAACCGCCATCTGGACAGGACCTACCATCGACGGGTTTCGCACTTGGTGATGTCTCGTATCACCCACAACCAACGCCAGATCCTCAACCAAAGACCGAGGTTGTCATACGCAAAGACTCACAGCGTCTTGAAGTGCTCGAACCCTTCCTCCCTCATTTCCAGGATGACACTATCCTGGAACTGCCTAAAATGAAGGTACTGATGAGGGTAAGAGGGAAGTGCACCACAGATCACATTTCTGCCGCAGTAAGTCACTACGTGATCCACTTTCCGCCAACTTAGCGAGTCTCCCATCAGGGGCCATGGCTCAAGTACAAAGGGCACCTCTCCAACATCTCAGAGAATCTTCGTAAGCCGTTTCGTTCATTGCCGTCACTTATCTGATCGTTCACTTTGTTCCAGTAATCACTGTGAGCCTAACCGAGTCCTGTGCTGAGAGACTGAATGTTTATTTGTGATAAGGCCGTCAATGACGAAAATGGGGAAGTAAATGTTGCGCTAGATCATGATCATGACCCAACCCAGCCAGCCGCGGATACGATACCGAAGGTCGCTAAAAAATTAAAGGAGAGGAGACAACCGTGGGCACTGATCGTGGACGAGAATTACGGCGAAGGTAGCGCTCGCGAGCACGCCGCTCTACAGCCTCGTTTCTATGGTGAGAAGCATGCGCAAATTGTCTTGGCACGTTGCTGAGTGTACGAAAGGTTGCGCAATGATCATCGCGCGTTCCTTTGCTCGGATTCACGAAACCAACCTTAAAGTGAGAATGGGCTTTTCACAATATTGCACACCATGTGTTGAACCATTTACAGAAACAGGGAGTTTTGCCCTTGTGGTTCGCCGACAAGAATGACTACGGCAGGATTGGGTCTGGTGCGGTCGTGGAGACTGCGGGAGTTGCTGACCTGTTCGCGGGTACATCGGACGGGACTGTGCGGGTCAAGGTTACCACGCGCGACGGAGAGTCGTTCGAAATCACGACAACGCACACGATGTCGAGTGACCAGATCAAGTGGCTGAGGGCTGGATCTGCTCTGAATCACATTCGTCGTACCGTAAATGTGTAATGTACGTCACGTGGTCGGGTGTAGAAGTTTGCGGTTCACCGGAATTGAGAATAAGCTATGCTTGTCCTCGCAACCCTTCATCGGCTTCTTTCTCAAGTTATCAGCTCGCCCGGCTTACACACCGCCGTCCTTTTGACACCTAACGGTCAACTGGTCTCTTATGCTTGTGACTCGACTCGGTCCAAGGACGACGTCCGTCTCGTCGTTGGTCTGAGCAGCGAAATTTGGCTCGAGGTCGCCGATCAGGGTATTGGGATGGTAGATAGTGAGGTAAGCACTACCGACCTCGTGTACATTATGTATCAATCTTACTGTCGCATCAGCTCGGGCGAATTCTTGTTTTGGCAGTCGCAGCATCTAGTGCCAGCAACACCGGCAATGAGACGTCACCCACCAATAGCGCCAATACGGACTACGTCTCGGATAAACCGCTGATGCTGATAGCTCTCAGTGCCACGGAAAGCGTCTGTTGGGAAGATCTTGAAGCTAAAGTAAGCAACTACGACTATGCAACTCTTCCAAGTTGACATACGTCAGCAGGGGAGGCAACTAGCGGAATATTTATCTCGTCCGGTCAGCAAGCTCCGCAAGCCTCTCATGGCGACCCCTGTGTCACCGCCGAATTCCCCAGCACCGCGACAGATTCGTTGAAATTGAAGTTTGCTTCCGCTTTCTTAAAAGTACACACGTGCTTCTACTATTAATTGCACAACCTATTTAGCCCATTAGATGCGTGACTATCATTCCATGTATTGTAGAGTTTCGTCCGCTGGTTATAGACAGTATCATTATACAGAATAATATTTGATGATGATGAAAGTGACAGCCGAGTTGTGCGAGCCGACGGAATGTGTCGGGTGGCCGCGGGAGAGGTCGAGCCATTCCATTTCGTCATCTCAACTTCGCAACCCCATCGCAAAAAGCGCCCACCTCAACCTGAATATGAGACTATGTCTGCTCCGCTCCCATCCTTCCTGGCCTCGACATAGAGCCTACAGTCTTCCGAGTCTCGCTCAAAAGCCTGCACATGCGCCGCGTCCATCGCTAGAGCCACCCCTCCCCCCGCGCCCGGACCCATATGTCTTATTGAAGCCGCAGCTCGACCACCTGCGAGAGAGGCTTCTAAACCTGCTTGGTTCGGCGCACCCCACGCTCACGGACATCGCCAAATACTATTTCCTACACCCTTCCAAACAGCTTCGCCCACTACTTATCCTCCTCTTCTCGCGCGCGACGAACGGTCTTGGGCGCGATTGGAACGTAAAAAAGTGGGCTGCCGATTGCGAGGGCGCGGGGGGCAGCGCAGAGGAGCTCGACCGCCCACTCTCGCGCCCTGACGTGCTCAACGATTGGAACCCCCACATGCCAGACCACACCGCCTCCTTCGCCTCCGTCTTCTCCCTCGTGTCACCGCACCCGCCCAAGCGCCCGCAGTCGCCGCCTCCGCATTGGGGGGCAGCCTCCGAGTTCCCGAGCATCGCGCACGACTGCCAGCCTCTGCCGACGCAGACACGCCTCGCGCAGATCGTCGAGATGATCCACGTTGCGTCGCTGCTGCACGACGACGTAATCGACCATGCGGACCTACGACGAGGCGCGGCGTCCGCACCGGCCGCCTTTGGAAACAAGTACGCCATCCTCGGCGGGGACTTCCTCCTGGGACGTGCGAGCGCGGCGCTTTCCCGTCTCGGCGAGAGCGAGGTCGTCGAGCTCATCGCCAGCGTTATCAACAACCTCGTCGAAGGCGAGATCCTCCAGCTGAACAAGGTGGCACAGCAAGGCACCGCGCTCGTCGGCGCGTCATATGTCGGCAGCGACAGTTGGAATATCTACCTAAAGAAGACTTACCTGAAGACCGCAAGTCTCATGGCGAAGGGCGCGCGGGCGTCGGTCGTGCTAGGTGGCGCAAGGGAGGGCGAAATCTGGAAAGAGGTTGCGTATGCCTACGGTCGCAACCTTGGCATCGCATTTCAGGTATGATGACCACACTTTCATTGTGTGCGCGATTTCTGATGCTTTTGTAGCTTGTCGATGACGTCCTAGATTACGAGTCGGGAGAGGCCGCCCTCGGAAAGCCCGGCGGCACAGATCTGCAATTGGGTCTCGCAACAGGACCCGCGTTGTACGCATGGGAAGAGCACCCCGAGATGGGCGCCCTCATCGCCCGCAAGTTCGAGAAGGAAGGAGACGTCGAGCTCGTAAGTGGTCGCTTGTCTTTGTCCGTGCCACTGATACCGTGACACGGGAACACATTTAGGCGCGAGGTCTGGTTCGCAGATCATCTGGCGTAGAGCGCACACGAGAGCTCGCTAGCGCGTACGCAGACAAGGCATTAGAGACTTTGCAGCACTTGCCGGAGAGTGAGGCTAGAAGCGCTTTAGAGGGTCTTACTGAGCGAGTTGTCAAACGGACTTGGTGAGATCGCTGGGCGATGGCAGAGCAGAGACATTGTTTTTCTTTGTCTTAGAGTTAGAGAAACACGGACATCGTTCTGTGCTTGGCACTAGACCACAAGACTGCAAATAAGAGATGACCTGTATTAGTCAGTCGGCGTGTCTTGCTTGACCGTGACAATCACGACCGACGGCTGTAGAGGGAGAGAGATCTTCTATCCACGTTGTATCTGTTACGCACGCATTCTGAATCTCATCGTGCGCCACTCATGCTCGTAGTACAGGATAATTCTACATCCACTTCAACAGGGGGACGGTTCTAGGTGGTTTCTGTCGTCGGCAGCGCCCCACCACCCGGCGTGCACCTTCGTTTGCACCTTATGTTGACTGAAGAAAACAAGGCTGCCCTATATCTTTTGGTCCAACATGTCACTCGCGCGTTCTACGACCCCCGGTTTATCGTCGTCATGGACCAGCTAGCGCGCCATCAAGTGTGAGTAGTGGCACCACCGTTTTGTCTCGTTCTCATAGTCCTTCGTTACCCCCAGGCTCAAGGACGACGACTTGGCAGGAAGGGTTGGCCTGCAAGTCAAGGAGCTCAACAAACTCATGGCAACTCTGGAAAAGGACGGGCTAATACAAGCGTGCGCCTTTTTTCTCTTCCTGGTCTCGCACAAAGGGCTAAAGCCGTCCTCTCAGCCATCGACAGAACGAACTTAAAGAGGGGGCCCAACGCTCCGTGGGCAGACAATACTTTTTCGTCGACTACAAGCGTTTCTGCAATGTTGTCAAGTGGAGGGTCGCCGAGATGCACCGTGTCATAGATACCGGCTTGCGCAACGTGAGTCCCATATCTGCCTGGTGTATGCAGGCTGTCATCCCTCCAACCCAACCGATCCGGCACAGCAACTCGACAACAAAGGGTATATTTGCCCGCTCTGCAGCAGGTCGTACACACCCCTAGACGCAGACAGGATCGCAGATTACGAGCGTGGGGTGTTCATCTGTGAAGACTGTAAAACGGAGCTCGTCGACAACGAAAACGCGGAGAATGTGCGTGGCAGTCAGGACAGAATGCAGCGCTTCAACTATCAAATGCGCTTCATACGAGAGGGCCTACGAAAAAGCGAAGAGATGGTCATGCCCCAGTAAGCCAAGCCGATTCCCACCAAGGACATCGTCTGACCGTTGCCCCGCAGCTTTGAGATATCGCAATATATTACTAAGCACTTTGCGCTGGACGCTGCTGCTCAAAAGGCCGCCGGAGAGCCCGGCCAAGGACTGAAAGTGGCGGGCTCGACGGGCGAACGACGGCAGGAGGACGGCATCGGCATCGTGCTGACCACCGACAAGGACGAGGAGACCGTGCGCCGCGAGCGGGACGAGGAGGCGGCAGCGAAGCGGCAGCAGAACATCATGCCGGCGTGGCATCTCAAAAGCACGATCTCCGGGGACCTCACCGCGCTCGGGATCAAAGAGAACGCCCAGAACCCCGCTGCCCAGGTGCCAGGCCAGGCGAGTGTAGATCTCGACGAGAGTTTGAAAGGCCTGGGGCGCGTCGTCCGACCGTCACCGCTGAAGACCCAAATCGACCTCGACGACGACGACGACGACGACGAAGACGTGAAGCCGGACGTCAAGGCGAGCAACGAGGCGGACTGTGCGTTATATATATATATTAACCCTCCAGACCACGCGCTTACTTGCCCCCTAGACTACGACCAGTACTACGCGTCTTTGGCGGCCTCGACGGCACCCTCGACGCAGCACACGCCGTCGGGCGAGTTTTCAGTGCTTGGCGACTTTGAAGAGGACAGGAAACCGAACATCGAGTATCTCGACTCGCTGAACGAGCATAATAAGCGCTCGCGATCGCACGAGAACGATCCGGCCGAGGCGGACAGTGCCACGGAAAGGAAGCTGGCCAGGGTGGTGGGGTGGGGCCAAGGCCAGGTGGCGAATGGCGACACGGAAGGAGTGTCTGTGGTGGTCGGTGCAGCCGCGGGGATAGATGTGGACGTGGGCGGGGATGTGCTGCCAGATGACGATCCAACTGTCTACGGTCCGTTCTTTTTTCTTCCTTCATGACTGTGTGCTTACTCGACAACCCCAGTGGATGGAAAACCTATGCCGTTCTCCCAGGTCGAAGAGGATCACCATGACTTGATGACAGCAGACGAGTGGGCAGCCTACTTCGAGATATTCCAACAACGGTCCTCGTAGATTGTGAGGCCGTCCCCCTCTTTTATGCGCATATTATATACATGGACGTTGCTGCTGCTGATTCGACATGAGTAGCCTAGTATCTACTATTTGCACCCATTTAGTTGTGTAATGCACGTCCAGTGCACATTTACTCTCCGCTGTGCCCCTAACCTAGCATGACTGATCTACACCAACAACCATTGGCTCTCCTCAACAACGATCCTCCTGATCTGACCACTAGTACCACTTTACGTTCAACGCCGACACACAGCCCTTGCAAAGCTTGAATTTCGGAATGTCTCACGCTCATGGTACGTATCTAAGTACTGGTTAGCACTCACATGGGTTACTGAGTTGCATGGTACAGAGGGGTGTTACGGGCCTCCGGTGACAATCAACACTTTCCCAGACGATGTTTTTCGAGAAATATTTGCTTCCCATCTATCCGACTGTGATCCCGATGAACATATGGAGACATGGCAAAGCCTGGTGAATGTCTGCCAAAGATGGCGACAGATTATCTATGGATCGCCACGCTATCTTGATCTCCATCTTCACTGCTCAGTGCGCTCTATGACTGATCGTGCGGCGCCCTTCAGGAAGAATCTCAGTCGCTGGCCAGAGTTTCCCGTCACTATTGACTTTACCATTCATCCGGAGGGAGACGATGACGATCTCATGGCTGCACTTGAGCACCCTGATCGTGTGCACCGCGTTAATCTCGTCATAAGGGGCTCAGACTCAGGGTGGGTGTTCGATGTGCTCGATGAGATGCTGGTGCCATTTCCGGCACTAACACATCTCGACCTTACGGGACCTGAGTCGGACGACGAGGATGGGGACTATGAACTCCCCAATGACTTTTTGGGCGGGTCTGCTCCATGTTTACAGCATCTCCATTTCGATGCAGTTTCCCTTAAAAATTTACCAAAACTTCTGTTGTCGGCTCGTGGCCTTGTTTCTGTCAAACTCGAGAACATTGCCGAATGTGGTTATTGTTACATTTCACCGAAGGAAATGGTTGGAGGACTGGCTGGGTTGACCAGGCTCAGGACCCTTTCCATTAAATTTCCGGTTCCTCACGATCCTTGTTACCCGAGCAAACAACCAAAATGGGACCCCGATCCTCCAATGCGTGCCGACCTCCCCGCTCTGACCGAGTTCGCATTCAGAGGCAACGACGAGTACTTGGAAAATTTCTTAGCCAAAATTGACATGCCTCGAATCGAGGATGCCACAATCGAGTGCATCATGCCGGTGGTTCAAGTTGAAGTTCCCCAACTTTCTCAGTTCATCGGTCGCTCGGCAAATCTCGAGTCTGCTCAGTTTGGGCGCGGGCGAGTGACTTTCGATTTTTACAATGCCTCTATCGAACTCGATCGCCCGCAAGGTGAATGCCATCAAGCCCGTTTTTCCCTTACCATAACAATCTTGGAGCCAGAGTTAATTTGCCTAGTGGAGCGCATGACCGGTGTACTCGGTCAGCTCGGCGCTCTGCTCTATAACGTGGATCGTCTCTTCATCAATGGGAATAACTCGAAGTACGGCGAAGATGATGGGATAGAAAGCACCAAATGGCTACCGCTCCTCCACCTATTCCCTGCTGTCAGGGTGCTGCATATATCTGGGGAATCCACTCAGCATTTTACTTCAACGCTCTACCTCGTTGCCACTGGCAGTGAGACAGCGACCAATGTGTTGCCAGCGCTCAAGGCCACTTGCTATGAACCGAGCGATCCCTCTCTTTGCACCAGGTCTTCGGTCACCCGTAACCGTAGTCAACACACAGCCCAAGGACGAAGTCGTTAAATGATTTGAGGCGCATCGGAGGCATGAAGAGAAAGTCATGTGGCAGTTTCCCCGTGTTACTTGATCAAAAGGGTCCCGAGTAGTACGTACAATACGAAGTTACAGTGTGATAGTTGAAATCAATTATTTGTATGTACTGGTATGAATTAAGTGCCTTGAACTCTGATACTCGCACAAGTGGCCCTGGCCCCCACTGGCATACAGTATCAAACTTGAACAAACCGGACATCTTCCCAACAAAGTCGAACTCCGCGTTGTGTTGAGAACAATGGTCTTGATGAACATAGCCACAAACGCAGATCAGCCAATGGCTCCCGCATAACCATACGCAAGAACGCGTGCTCCTAGAGAGTGAAAAAGTAGTGTATCTCTCCGCAGCTGACCTTTTCTGACCTTTTCAACAGAAACAACATACAGTTCCTCGGCCTTTCGCAACGGGTAATTCCCATATTCCCTACGCACAAAACTTTATGTTTAGGCGCACGGGATAGCAGAGTCACCGTTAACAGAACCCAACTAGCTCGACAAACTCTTCACAGAACACCACACCCTAGTATTGCACCTTGAGAGTAAATTTATCTTCCTTTCAAGGTCCTTTACTAGGGTGCAGGACTGGCGAAGTTGGAAACGCTGGCCCTGGAACGATATGATATTGGCGAATTCCATTCATTCGTTGCTTGACGGGTGCGTCTTCTCTCATTATCGCTCTGATATGCTAGCCGTCTACCAAGACACAGAGCGACAGAATACGGAATGCGACAACGCATGTGATGACATTACACATACCACAGAAAACGACATTAATTCGTAGCTTGATTGTTACTGTCCGTGAACCCTAGTGTGTATATGAAACCCATGAATTTCAACGTCCCACATGCAAAGTCGTGGGTCGACAAGTTCGATACCTAGTACGGAGATGAAGGAACGTATATAGTACTAGGTTAAGTCCCGAATTATTAACATATATAGTCCAGTCGAGTAGTTGGTCATTAGTTATTCGTAACGATCAATGTCAATGTCCGGTGCTCTCAAGATTTAGAAGGAAAGGCAAGAGGAAAAGGGGGGGGGATCCTTAGAATGAATGTAGTACAAATACGTAGCACTCCTATCAATTCCATGAAGCACTCTAGTAGAGGGTACTTCCAAAGAACCCTACAACGCGTCGTGTTAGATAACAGCCAAAGGCCTCGGCATCAGGTAAACACTTACAATATTGTGAAGTATACTTGACCTCAATTTCAGGTGATCCAGGCGTACACTAGAGAGACCAATATTAGTTGTTCGTCATTGTCGCAAATTGGGAAATGCTCACCCAAGAAGGTGGCTGTCCTGCCTGTGTCTTTACGCGAAAGATTGTCTTCGCGAACTTGCCGGACAAGCCTTCAAGCTCCAACCAGTCAATGTCCTGACTCCCAGTTGGCGCTGGAATATCCCCGATCTTGGTCGCAATAACGAAGGCTTCCGGGTTGCCCGCAGTCGGACCGCTATTTGTGAAGTCGAATTTTGGGCTGAGAGTACCGTTGGCATTATTGATGAAGTAGTATTGGCCAACGATGTCAATGCTAAACTTGAGATAGAGTTCAATGGCCAGATCGTAGTCATAGGGGTTGGTCCCCTCATATTTCGACCAGAAATCGTACGTGTCAACTTGGATTTGATCGAACTCAGATGTGCCATAGAGAGTGCTTATGTCCAACATCTGGGCATTGGACCCGAGAGGCCTATCCAACCCGTTCAATGTTGCAATGAAACGACAGACGACGATGACCTACGAGTAAGTTCCTGCGGACGTGCAGGTATAGTTCTGAGTTCCCAAGCCCAACACGACAAAATCTGCCGCGGTATTCGGAGCAACAAGCTGCGTCTGGCCGCTGGGGAGGTACAGAGCAGAAGAAGGAACGGTTCGTTCGCCGCGGGGAGAAGGTGCGGCGAGGGCTGTTGTAGCGAGGAGAAGCGAGATAAGGGGAAGGGTAAACATTGTGATCTTGAGAGTGCAAGGGAAGTGGATGGAGACTGAGGAGGACCATTTTTCATGGCTTTATAACGAAATCCAACTCTTGCAGCGGTGAGGCATTCGACGTCTTGCTAATGGATCACCGGCCATAACCAGATCATAGAGAGATCAAACCATAAGGAGAGAGCGGCTTAGCGCTGAGCGCTGAGCTATGGTAAACCTGTACATCTTGAAACACCTCGCTCGGGTACCTCGGAAATTGTTGGACCACTCTGCAGTGCGTACACTTTACCGTGGTCCATGAAATTTGTGAGAGTGAGATGCAGGCGGTGAATTATTCGTAATCTCGCTTTGCTTTTGTTAAAGTCACGTGAGCTTTACGCCTGCTCTGATGCGTAAAAACCCCTTGATTGCTAGATTTCACGCTCGCTTAGCCACCAGGCCCAGTCGTTGATGCCGTTGAGGCCCAGTCCTGTGCAACTTGAAGCCCCTCCCTCGGGGACCTCGGACCACCCCGGAATGTGCACACTTCATTCCGGTGCAGGCTCTGCCAGGCTGTGTGTCGGGAAAGATGTGGATAAAGCCTGAGGGCGGCCGCCGGCAATGATCGATCGTGCATCACGGCGTAAGTTTATGAGACGCCGACGTGACTACTCTGGCGTTGTCGTGTCTGAGCCAGGATCTTCTGAGTTAGGCATCTCAAGCACGACTTGGCTTGCGTTTACTCGAACTCACTATTTGTATCTCCCTCTCTGCATTTCGTTGGCAGCACTATGATCAATCGGCAGTGCCTTTGTGCATGTCACTACTAACACCGGTCCTCTGTGTAGGCGTTGACATTCTTGTCACCGATGCTTCACGCTTCACGTTACGTCGATTCCCTAGCAGGCGACAACTCCTTCATATTCAGTTTGAAAACAAGGCTGGCTTGCGAAATAATAAGAACGCCGCGATAGTGTATAACGAGTTGGTATATCGGAGGAACGCGTTGGGGTATAACACTGGTATAACTTGAAGTTAGAACGGTAGCACTGAGCGTCATTGTGTATTACATAATCTGAACTCTGGCTGGCTGGCACTGTGCGACCCATTCTCCAACTCCGTGACCAACACCCTCAAAGTCAGTATTTTGTCTCTGTTGACATGTTTGTATGTCTAACATAGTCTCCGCTTTATTTTATTTTATTTTTACCCAGAGGTATCCCTCTTTCCTTGCGTAAAACTAGGCGATACCATGGTTTCTTCCACCGTCAATGTGCGTGTCGCGTGTCCTCTCTCCCCTACAGCGGCTAATGTCCACGGTTATAGGTTGTCCGGTATACCGCACTTCTTTCAGGGGTTTTCTATGGTGTCTTTCACCGTCGGACGCTACAAAGTGCCCGTGATACAGACAAGGCACACCATGCCAAGCACGAACGGGAAGTGCTAGTTGCGCAAGCGAAGGAGGCATGGAAGAAAAAGCAGGAAGGCGCCAAGGATGGCGGTGAGTTCCGTCTTGTTGCGAACGCACCCGCCTGAATTCTCTCGCGTTGTCGGCTGCTAAATTGACGACTTGTTTTTTGCTTGCAGTCGTCACAGACCCAGAGGACCCTCGGTTTGATCTGGAACAGTTGATTGCAAAGTGGGAATCATCCTAGAGGCACCTATTGAGAGACACTTTGTTGCCATAAATTTATAGACCTGCTGTGCAAATTAAGCGTGAGAAACGCCCGTCAGTGCGCGTCGCGTCGACACCTTCCCTTTCCTTTCGTCTGCCTGCTTTGCTTCTCTCCACATGAAACCTACCGTCGCAGAAGATGAATTTGAGGATGCAGAGGAGGAGAATAAGTTCATCAACGAAGTGCGTCTTTCTAGTAGAGTGTAGAATCAACCCTGGTGTTGAACTTCACTGCTGTAGGAGTACAAGATATGGTATGAACTCCCTCGCGCGCGCAGGGAGACATTTTCGTGTAACACGTCTCGACAGGAAGAAGAATGCCCCATATCTTTACGACCTTATGATAACTCACGCGCTTGACTGGCCGAGCCTGACCTGCCAGTGGTTCCCAGACAAAGAATCGTGCGCCCTGCTCCCCCCGCTCTCGTCCCGAGCTGATCCTATCCCCCCCATCCAGTCCCTCAAACAAGCCATACACGGTCCACCGCCTTCTCCTCGGCACGCACACGTCCGGCCAGGCGGCCGACTATCTGCAAATCGCGACGGTGCAGATCCCAACCCGCAGCGGACCTGGCGCGGACGTCCTCGACCGCAGCACGTACGACGAGGAGCGCGGCGAGCTCGGCGGACACACGCTCCCCGCGACGCAAGCGCGCATCCGTGTCGTGCAGCGCATCAACCACGCTGGCGAGGTCAACCGCGCACGCTACATGCCGCAGAACCCGGACCTGATCGCGACCAAGGCCGTCTCGGGCGAGGTGTTCGTGTTCGATAGGACGAAACACCCGAGTGAGCCGGAACGAGGAGGGGTGTGCAAGCCCGATATCCGGCTCGTTGGTCAGACTAAAGAAGGGTCAGTAGCGTGTCTTCGTCGTAGTGCGCGGCGAGGCTAACGTCGGATACCAAGATTTGGGCTCGCGTGGAACCCGAATAGAAAGGGTCACATCCTCGGCGCGTCGGAGGACAAGACTGTGTGCCACTGGCAAGAATCGCATGCCACGCTCCTCTCTCCACTTGCGCTAACTCCAAGCGTTCCAGGGATGTGAACGCATACTCCAAGGGCAATTCGTCTATTGAGCCTTTGAACGTATTCGACGATCACACCGCTGTCGTCGGAGTAGGTTCTGCGTCACTGAGTACTGGTATGCGGAGCTAATGCAAGAGTGCAGGACGTCGACTGGCACGCATCCAATGAAAATGTATTCGCTAGTGTGGGTGACGACAAAATGCTCAAGCTGTGAGTTATTCACATCATGCCGAGTCTATCTGACAAAATAAAATAAACCCTCACAGCTGGGACACGCGGCAAAAGGCGCCAACGTCGTCATTGCAAGCACACGACCAGGAAATACTGGCCGTCGCTTTCAATCCAGGTGCCGAGACCCTCTTAATTACTGGCAGTGCAGACAAGGTTCGTGATCTCGGTGCATTCAAAACAGCTACTGAGCGGTCTGAACAGACAATTTTGTTGCATGACATTAAAAGACTGGGCAAGCCACTGCACACGTTTGAAGCCCACACGGACGAGGTACTGCACCTCGCGTGGTCACCTCACAGCCCCACCATTTTCGCGTCTGCGTCCAGTGACCGTCGCATTAACGTATGGGACCTTGCGCAAATAGGCGTCGAGCAGACCCCCGACGATCAAGAAGACGGACCACCGGAACTCATGTTCATTCATGGCGGTGCGCAACCACCCTCTCGCATTTCGTTTGCCTTGCTTACGGCTCTCGTACGTAGGTCATACGGCGCGTCCCTCGGACTTTTGCTGGGCACCCGGGGTGGGCGAGCACTGGACGGCCGTCAGCACGTCTGAAGACAACGTGGTGATGGTGTGGCAGCCAACCATGCACGTCTGGGCTGGAGAGGAAGTGCATGTTGAAGAGAAGCAGCTAGAAACTGAAGAAATGGAAGGCGTCGAGAACACAGGCGCATCCGGATCTGGGGCAGGGCGCGGTACAGGAAGCGGGATACAAAGCGCGCCCAGAAGTGGAAGCGCGAGCGCATCCGCAGGGGATATGGACGAAAGCTGATATTTTGAAAGCGTAGTTCTTGCTATACGACGGACGTGGTTGCGCGTACGTGGTAGTAAATACTTCGATCGCGGGGTCAGTGATAGTAAAACACGGGGGAGGTGAGGTAGGCAAAGCAAATGCACTGAATATGCACGCCGCTCGCGGTGTAGAGTTGTATATGCTATATATCTCAGAGAAAGATGAGTCTGATGGCCTCGAAAAACACTGAGGGTGTAAGTTGTGAGCACGGTACGGTACGTAGGAGAGGTAGCGCGATGCCCACCTCCGCCAACGACGACAAATAGAACGACCCCGAGAGCCCAGAGGCCGATTGGAGACTGTTTCGCTAATTTCTCTTTGCGAGAGGTGTTTACGGGGTTTTTTCCGGCACGAGCTTTGGCGCTGAATTGCTCGTTCCTTTGCCGGATTTCACGCGAGTTGGTCGACTTGGATTTACGTGTCGGGTGAGAACGGAGTACGTGAGACGAGGGAACGCACCATGACTGTGTAGATGGAAAAGTGGAAAAGCTAAAGGAGTGTGCGTGTGACTGAACAACAAGGCGGGCGTACGTGGCAAAAAATCAATATTTGACCGTGTTGTCTGTAATGCCCAAGATCAAGAAGACCTCCCTCAAGGACGCCCTCTCGTCTACACAAGCCAGGCTTAAGAAGAAGAAAGATGCCGCGGCGCAGGCCTCTATTCAGAAGGCTAAGGGGATGGCGACAAAGAGCATCGCCAAACCACGACGGTCTACGATGCCGTTCCAGGCGACGGATAAGATACTCCTCATCGGAGAGGGCGACTTTTCGTTCTCTGTAGCTTTGTTACAACATCCACCTCCACCCTTAGAACATCTTGCTCCCGCTAACATCACCGCAACCTCATACGACACCGAAGACGAGTGTTATATCAAATATTCTGAAGCACAACAATACGTTCGTGTACTGCGAGAACATGGTGCACATGTACTATTTGGTGTGGACGCGACCAAGTTGGAGAAAACGTCCGCGCTCAAGGGCAGAACGTTTGATCGCATAGTCTGGAACTTCCCTCACGCTGGTGAGTGAGCACGATGGGCTCAGCTTCGTCGTAGGGGATTGATGGAAGGAAGGCAAGGGCATTACGGACCAAGATAGAAACATATTGTCCAATCAGGTCCTCATCCTCGGTTTCCTTCGTTCTGCGGCAAAATTCTTGGCCTGTGGACCCGTGCCGCAGTTACAGCCGTCCCGAAAGCGCAAACGTTCCTCCAGCGACGATGAGGACAATGACGAGGATATCGATCAGACGGACCAGGCGGCAGGTCGCGCGAGAGGCACCATCCTCATCACGTTGCGCAATGTATCGCCGTACACTGAATGGTATGCTCGCCGCTTCTGCCTGTGAGGTCGATCTGTTGATTCCATCCCAGGGACGTCCCAAAGCTAGCAAAGAATCCACCTCTGCCTCGGTCGTCCATTGACCGACCAAATCCACGTTACATCTTACTTCGCTCGTTTGTTTTTCACCGGAGTGACTGGAAAGGGTACGAGCACCGTATGACAAAGGGGGAGAGAGCGCGGGGTCAGGGAAAGACGGGCTTGGGTGGGGAGGACAGGACCTGGGAGTTTACACTCGCAGAATAGCGGAGTTCGAATGCGACTTGCTATGTACAGCCAACACTCGAGAGCACTTCTTGGCCAACGCGCCCGTCTCTACTCTCTCTCCGTCAAACCGCCAAGGGTATACGACAACAAGCCCACTCCTCGCGTCTACTCGGAAAAGAAATCATTTCTCTACCACCAATATTTCCGTCTCCTCGAGTCTACTGCACAGTCCCCTCTCATTTTCCTCCAGCATGACAAGTTCTCCGTCCCAAGGCTCATAAAGCTCCGAAAAGAGATAGTACTCGCTGCTTCGCGTCATGCTTCTCCGACACCTTCCCTCGCGAACCCGGGCCCAATCCCTGTGTCAGCGCTTCCGACGCTAAGCGTCATCCGGACATCCCTTTTCGGCGTCGCGCTCCGTGACTTTGCACCAATCGACGCCAAGACGAGCGAGGAAATCGAGCAGACCGTACAAGGCGGGCTCGCCGTGCTGTCTCTCCCCGCCTTCAATCCACCGCAACTCCATGCGATCCTTCGCGCGCTTGAGCGCAACGTGCCAAAACCAAAACCGCCAACGGCGGAGGAGCTGAAGAAGGCGGCTGCGGTCGAGGCTCAGGACCCGCCGAATCCAGGCAGACGCGCGAAACGATCGCGCAAGATACTGGAACCCGAACTGGTGCTCATGGGTGCGCTCATCGAGGGTCGCGTGTTCAAGGCCGAGGGCGTGAGCGAAGTGGCGAAGTTGCCGACGCTAGGCACGCTGCATGCACAGATTGTTGGGTTGTTGAGTAGTCCTGGCGCACAGCTCGCTGCGGTGGTGAGTGAAGCGAGTGGTGGAAAGCTGTCGCGTACGCTGGAGGGCTTGAGGGAGAGCCTCGCAGAAAAATAAATAAATAAAGGTCGGAGTACTAATAAATAGAGTTGTCAATAATAAAGGGAGAAATACTCTTTGTCTTGGTTTTCAGTTTTTGGAGTTGGAAAATGTGTGTCACTCGCCGTCGTCGGCGTCGTTTGCTTGCTGAGGACCAGTTTCAGGGATGACGACGACGAGTTTCTCTACGGCGACTCCGAGCTCAAAGAGTCTTCCCTCTCAACAGTCGCCGCCCCCCCTGTCATCCCGTCACCCGGTGAGAACTCCTTCTCTTTGCACGACACAGCTTTTGTATTCTACTCGTTCCGACAAAATATATTCGACTTTTGCTCACTCCTTCCTCGCGTGCGCGTCAGTTGAACCAGATGAGTGAGTCCAGCAAAGCGAACTATCACGCGCACACCCTCTCACTTGCTTTCTGTACAGCGTTCCCTTCAGCAAGGCCGCGGAGACAGCAGACGACGACCTCTTTCCACCAATCCATCCGCCTGCTCCGCCTGCCGAGGCGGAAGTTGTCTTGCAACGCGATGACAGCGCAATGGCAGAAGACGGCGCCGACGCAGAAGCAGCGACCGAGGATGGCAGCGAAGAAGCCGATGAGAGCGACGAGGTCTGTTCCCCCATCCTTCATAAAAATGCATGCCGCCTTATTGAACGATACAGGACATCGAATTCATCATGGAGCCCGCAAATCGGAGCCTTGACTTGCGGTGCGTTACTATCGTTCACACGTTTGCTGTCGTTCATCTCTCCGCAGACCGACGAGACCTGCGGCGCGTAGCGCGAGCTCCACCGCACCACCTCCAAAAGGTCTGATCTCCGTCTCGCTTTTCCCTACCGTCAAGTGGTGCTTACGCCCCCTGCTGTAGGCCCGCATCCCTCCGGCCCATCCTTAACTACGGAGTACACACCCCGCGAACGCGGTACTCCCGCGAAGCCTCCAGCGGCCCAGCCCCTCGCGACGAGTACCCCTACTTCGTGGCCTGTTTCGACACCCAGCGCCAGCGCCACGCCTGCCGCAGCAGCGTCTCCCGTACCTGACGCCAAGCCAAAAACTGAAGATGGCGTCGACCCGTCTACGCTTCCGCCAGTCCCCGCACCGCCCTCGCACCCCACGATCGACCCGACTACGACGGGGATGCTCGAAGGGCGGCCGATCTTCGAGGTGGACATGGCGGCGCTCACAGAAAAGGCGTGGCGGCGGGCCGGCTCAGACATCAGCGATTGGTTCAACTATGGGTTCGACGAGATCAGCTGGGAGGCGTATTGCTACCGCCGGCGCGAGCTCGGTGACCTTGCCGCCGTGTTGAAGACCAACGTCGTGGTGCGTGCGCGCGTACCGATCGATTTTCATCTGTGAGCTTATCTTGTCGTAATACAGAACTTCTCCGGCATGCCTGAGGATCAGCTCTCACAGCTTCCACCGGAGCTGCGCACAATGGTCATGACCGGTGCAACGGCGATGATGGCCAACGGCGGTGCACCGATGATGCAGCCGGCCATGAACCCCATGATGGCCCCCGAAATGGCTAACATGAACATGGGTCCACAGATGATGAACCCTATGATGGCCAGCATGGGCGGCGAGATGGGTATGGACGGCGTTGGCGTTGGCGCGCAACAGGGCCAGGGCGGGCCAATGCAGGACCAGCTAGCTGCCAGTGTGGAGGGCTTTGGTCCACAAGGCGGCATCGGGGTGGGCATGGGCATGGGCGAGTATGGCCTTCAGGTATGTCCTAGGTTTGGTCGTTGACGACAGTGGCGCTGAGCGAGTGTATTGAAGGATCAGAGCGGGATGCAGCAGATGCAACCACAGCAGCAGCAGCAGCAACAATTACAGCAGCAACAACAACTTCAGCAGCAACAAATGCAGCCGCAACAGCTCCAGCAACAACCGCAACCGCAGATGCAGCAGCAACAGCAGTTGCAACAACAACAACACATGTATCAGAATATAGAGGCCCCCGTCGCGCCATCGCCGCCTGTGGGCCCTTCTCGCGGCATCCCGCAGGGACCTTTCCGTGGCCCGCGTGGCATGCGTGGCGCGAGGGGTGGATATATGCACCGAGGGAGAGGTGTGTCTCATTTCTTTCTCAGCACCCATCGTCCCTAATATTACACCCGCCCGCGTGGACTCAACCACTGACCGCGTCCTAGGCGCTCACCCGACCCCACCTGCACGATCTGCCTCTCCGCTCCCACCAAATGTGCCGACCGGCCCCAGGAATCAAAACAAGTACAAGGACCGGGATAATAATGCGCAGGCCGTCGACGGCTTGGACTATGGCGGTGGATTTGGAGGGATGGACCGGGGCAGTGCCACCCCTGCGGGAGATTTCGATGACCGTAATGGCCGGTAAGTTGGGGAACGCGGTCATTTACATTACATTTGAACACCTTGCTGATCTCTGCTGTTTCCACAGCAAGCGAAGGGAACGCTCGCCTAGCGAGGACCGGAGAGATTCGAAGCGGCGCTGACAGTGGCGTTATACTCTTTTATGTTCTTTATACGGCGGGAGGTTCTCGTTGCTTGTTCATGTTGTCGCTTTTTCTTGCTCTTATTCCCTTACCGATGATAATAATAAACTATATCATACGTCGATTTTTGTCTTTGGGGTGTGATGCTACAAGACCGCTATGCAAGAACAGATAGCAAAACAAAACAAAAAAATACGGTGAGGTGATAAAGTAGCGAAGTAAAAGTCGGAAGCATTGGTTGGCAGCTCAAGTCGTTGTCGAGGGTGCACGCGCCGAACGAGGATTCCCGTTCGAACGTCGGCTTCCCCCTCCCGACGCAGTAGCACGCGCCAATTTGCGTTTGTTCTTAGGCTTGACTCTGCACGTGTCGCAGAACCACACGCCTTCTGGGGCGACTTCGAGCCCGATGCACCCCAAATGGAACTACAGACACAAAATCAGCGTTTCGCGAATGGGGGAGAGAGAGCAGGGGATGAACTCACCCACTCGTGCTTGCACTCATTATCGTCACACGCGACCATGTCTCCATAACTGCCCACCTGGCACCAGCAGTACAAGCGCCCGTCGTCCGCCTCGGCTCCGTCGTCAGCACCGTCGCCCGCATCCATAGACGCGCCATTACCACCAACGCCGCCAGCGACACCAACAGCCCCGCCGCCGTCGATGCCCGGGCCGGTGAGGACCGACGGGTGGGTGGCGACTATCGAGCGCGCGACGGGCATGCCCGGGCCCTCGAGTTGCGCGTGTACAGGCCCGGTCCAGCCCGTCATGCCGGGCGTATACGACGACGCAACATGTGCGGCGTGTCCACCCGCCGCGACGCCCGAAAGCTCTGCCGCGCCGACACCAGCCAGTGACGAAGCTGAAGCGCCGTTCGTTGCGTCCGTCGGTGTCGCTGCGGGACGGGAGCGCCGTTTGTTGTTAGTTGGGTTGCGCGAGTTTGTAGGACGTGCGGTGGTGGTGCCAGGTGTGGCGTTGGCGTAGGCTGGAGGCGCGGAAAGGGCCGGGAGCTGTTGTTGATGCGAGGTCACTGAGAGGAGTGACTCGGTCGGGGAACCGGCACGGTCGGTTCTGGGCGCACGTTAGCGAGGGGGGGGGGGTGCGAAAACGAAGGGAAAAAAAATCGTACTTTCTTGAGCGGGCACCGTTCCTAGATCGCGAGTTGGTGCCGTCCGGATTCCTCTCCCGCCGCGGAGTCCTGATTCCCTCTGCGTCGTCGTCCCGCGCGCCGCGTCTTCGCTTGTTGGACGAGTTGTTCTGGTCGGCAGAACTGGAGAGCAGGGCTCCTCGTCTCCGGCGGCCGCTCTCGTACATCGAGAGGGGTGCGTAGGAGCGCGGGGCTATGTGCGGGTAGACGGTGTGGCGGGCAAGCAGGGAGGGGTTGAAGCCAGGTATGTGCAGGAGGAGGGACGTCATGTGTTCGTTCTGGGCTTTGAGGCCATCGGCGACCTGGGCGGCGACGCGGATCTTGTCCTCGCCACCGAGCCGGAGACGCTGCGCCTCGTCCGCGATCTCCATGAGGAGCCACATGCGCTGTTCCTTGGGGGAGGACTCTGTTTCGATCATCTCAATGAGGCGGGTGATCTTCGAAGTGAGCGCGTGCACGGAGGCAGAAAGGACGGCATCGAGCTCGCGAAGGTCGGCGAACTGACGCGAGACGTCCGCGGGAAGGGAGTCCAAAGATTGAGTGTATTCTGAGAGGAGGGAGAGGGCAAAGGCCGATGAAAGGGCTGCGGGGTCACTCGTGGTGGCCATGACGAAGAAAGGAGGAGAGTCGGTCCGCGAGGTGAGAGTATGATACAAAAGGCTCGTCTACTTAATACAGGAAGAAATGTGTAAAGTGAATCGAAAAAGTGCCCAGCACCGTGTCCGTATCGCCCACTACCCTTCACTTCTTCTTCGTCATGTTCCCCGCTCCCATCTGATTCGTCTTCCTCGCCTGGGACGACATCCCAAGCGACGCAAACATGGAGTGTTGGTCCCGCGGAGACGTGTGCATTGTCGAAAACGCATGCGGTGCGGACGGCCCGCTCGGGAAGAATCCCGCAGAGTTGGAACCGGATGGTGTCGTGTAGTAGGTTTGAGAGGGCATGATAATCACGATCAGGCGATTAGCGATTAGGTTGAGGGGTATGAATGATAATATAAAGATGGTCCTTCCGAGCGAGTGAGTGGTATGGGGTTGGGCGGTGCTGCGACCGACGACAAGGCAAGTGGAGCGGAGTGGGTGGGTGTAGGCCAAGCCTGACTGGGGAACAAGGTGTTCGGGTGGGCTGTATATAGCGACGGCGGGTGCGACGACTCTAATTGTGTCTAAGTTGCCAAGGTCGCTGATGTGGAGTTGTTGTTGTTGAGTAGACACACGTCGCGAAGAGCTCGTTGTCTCTTTGAAGATTCCTTTTGTGTTGCATTATATACTACTCGCTCAGCGTTTGGGATCTACGGGGTACAATGGTGGCGCAATGCGAGAGTACCAGGGCTGCCTTATTCCGACAACTCGAAAAGGCAGGCATTGAGGAGACCGACCCTTTTTGGGATGAAGAGCATTCCTAAATCGGGATCAATGACTCTGCGATGCATTTAATCATAAATTACGCTAGTGAGTAACGTGTGAACATGTACAGAAAGCGCAGAGATTACGGAAGCCCTTGCCAACGAAACCCGGACAAAAATGGATCAAGAAACGATTACAGCATTCATAGTAACGCCTCCCCGTCCTTGCCAGATGCGACCAACTCTCTCCATTCGGCTCGCCATGACTGCATTTCTGACCTGATCTTCTTGTTCTCTGCCACCTTCGCGATCCAATTCACGTATGCGTCCTCATCCTCTGGCACAAAAAAGGACGACAATAGGGATAATACCGTCTCGAAGTTGGCCGAGTCAGCGGTGATGTGATCTGCCGCGGTGATAAGCGGGTAATTCAGTCCAATGGCAATCCACATACCTCGGTAGGTCCATATAATAGACACCGCAACAATAACAAAGAGATCCGGTCCTTCAAGCAAGAATGCATCCCACAGCCTCAAGTGGGTCTGGAACGGAATCGAATTCGCAAAAAGCGTGATATACCACTTGGTTGCGTAAGAGGTCGTTGAGACGGTATACTTCTTGAAGGCCATATAAACGGCTGGCATCATCTCCTCGATAATCCGCTCTTGCACATATATCGACTCGAGCAGACCAGGGAACCCAGGGCTGAAGATATCGTGCAAATGGTAAGCATCGTGGAGGTGAACGAGCGAGGCATATGCGCGTTCAGGTTCAAAGTAACAAAGGAGCATGGCGGCGATGGGTCCCATTCCTTGACAGTATCCACACTGGCTACAACGCAGCGAAAAGCTATGCAAGACATGAAATAACGAGCGCTGTCTGACGAACACTTGGTTCAATATGTGCCCCCGCAATAAACTAAACTTGACTGCTCACCCAAGACCATACCGTGTCCGGAATAGTACATGGCCATTGATGGTTCGGGGTACATCGAGGTCGATCTGAATGTCGTATGACGAGTGTCTCTCCAACGCCTCACGGTATTCCACCGAGAGCGCGACGAGTTGATCCTTGTTGATGCGAGAAAAGTTATCAATTAGGGCTAACCATGCTGCACTGCGCCATCGGTCAGGGATCCCCTTGTAGGTGCGCCGCGAGAGCTTCTGCACTTTCGCTGGATTTATCCCCCACGTTTTGATGTTACTGCCCACATCACGTGAGCGTGGCTCGAGCATACGACCCCATTTTTCCATTCGCTCTGCTTCATGTATAGGTGGATGGGGTGTGGGAAGTGAAGAAAGCGTAGAAGCGCTCGTGCTTGCTGTAGTGACCACACGAGTTGTTCGCGACAGTGGCTTCAACAGCGCTGCTGTCGGCAATAAGACGAGACGATCGTGGGAGGGTGAGGAGAAAAATCCATATCTGGCGTTGTAAGATGAGGCGCATATGACGTCTCGTGGGTTGGTAGCTCACCTGTCCAAGCTTGCAAGCATTTGGAGCTCTTTCGGATTCAAATCTCTCCGCCTCTCAGACTCGTCGCCGATTGCATTCGCCGCCTTGAGCTCGCTCGCTCGGCTGTTCCCAATACGCGCACGGGTAAGCTCGACACCTTCCTCGATCCCATCTCCCTTCACACCGAGAACATCGAGTTGCGCATACGTACTGCGGACATGAAACGAGTCAGGGTCTTCGCCAGCAGAGGGGGTGATCGACAGATCACTCCGGTTTCTACCAAGAAGCTGATGGGACGTAGACGTCGCCGTGGTCTGCGAGGATGGACGACTTGCGGGGAGAGGAGGGGTAGTAGACGCATGTTCGGAAGGAGCCCCGTAGGATGAACGTTGGATGGCAGAGGCGTGTCCCGCCTGCCCTGATGAGGCATGTGATCGTGAGGAGGACGGCCGACTCTGAGGGGGACTGGGGCTGAGATATCGAGGCGATGCTAGTTCGGGCGTATCACCAGAGACCAAATTGGGAGGCGTTGACCCATAGCCACTATGCCGCTGGAGAGGCTTCGGGGGCGGTGTAGGTGGTGATAAGGTAGGGAGGGAAACAGGTATGTCTTCCTCGATACTAATGTATGGAGAACTCACGCCAGTGGATGACGACTGAGTTCTAGCTGAAGCCCTGTGAGTTGTGTCTGACTGACTGAGGCGTTGGTCTTGCAAAGTGGTGCTGTAGCGTGTACCGGACTTGCGAGACATATGGCCACTATTGCGGTATGACAAGTCGTTTTCCCTTAGGTCGGTTTTGAAGGGCCCATCAGCAGGCCAAGATGAACGGTGGTCGTCGCCGTACAGAGAGTAGATTTCCATGGTGGTTTCTGAGGAACTCCTATAAAAGTCGTCAGAGGACTGCGTGAGTCCCGGTGTAGACGGCGCAGTAAAGCTTAAAGGTGAAGGAGAGAGAGAGGGAGCGGCCTTTGGAAAGGGTGGAGTGCCGACGAGATTCGATGGCTCCATAAAAAGTGAGAAAGAAGGTGAGAGAGAAACGAAAGAACAGTACCGAAGACCGGCTTTGGCTGTCGAGGAGATGATGAGCGCTATGAGCACTTGAATAGGTCTAATTACACTAATCCTAATCTAGAACTACACGGGTGTTCATGGCACAGCATTCCGTGTCATTATATACTCTAGACAACTTAGGAGGTATCACAACCATAACAAGGCGCATGATGTCCATATTGGTACACGCTCACTCCGGATGGAGGAAATACACGGTGACAGTCTGATAGGATATATTAAATACACGCCAGCCTATTGTCTTGGTGCGCTGTTAAACTAAGGGGAACTCGGGTTAGATCGACAGGAGCGACAGGAGGAATAACCAAAGCACTCACGATGTCACGTAACTGCGACTGCGCATCGCCAAATTGCTTCTCCAGAAATTTCACCCGAGGAGTTTGGTCGGCTCACTGAATTCCAAGGCGCTGCAAAAAGGCCACCTTTTATCAAGGCTGTTGATATCATCGGTTAGAGCTTTCTCTTGATTTTTGAGGTCTTTCTCCATAGTCGTACGGGGGACCATCATGAACCTTTTCTAGGTGTTAGGAAACGACTACACACCAGAGGGACGATTCGATCAGTACATTTTACCAACGCCCTTGTAGACATTCACACTGTGCTCGATCTGGTCGATCTCACTGACGGTGAGTTGGAGAATACGTCGTTCTCGCTCTTTATTTGCGACTTGCTGGCGAGTAACGCTGAGGGCGCGTTGGGACTGGACGGCAGTTTGCTGGATTTGGACCAAGATCTGAGGGATAATTAATAAACTCAATGTGCTCCTTTCGTAGCGTGCCATCATGTCGTCCTAGAGGGGGGCATGCTGCATGTGCTTTTAGTTGATTGAGTATGAGTGAGTATTATGATCGTGATAACTTAGTTGCATATCCAGTAGACGGTCACAGGCTCCACCTCCACATCAGAAATGCAGCGGTTGTCAGAACCGGAGCAGGAGCAGAGGCGGTGGTGGTACAGAGAATGGGATAGGCAGGAGCAGAAGTCGCACAAGGAGCCCGGGCCCACGTAGATGCCACCGCAACGCCATGCCCCCTGCCAGGCATAACGATCAAGGAACAGGCGGAAGCGGAGGGTCTCGAGCGCATCGTTTCACGTCCCCTCGCTTCCAGGCGCGTAATGCGGTCCCGCCGATGCTAGCCATGACCCGGCCAATCTTGCTGGTCGAGAAAGCAAGCTCACAGAAAAGGCGCTATGTAGTAATAAAGTCGTTCGCACATGGAAAAGAACGATGAGTAATCCCGATTCTTCGAGTCTTCGTGAATGATTACGTCGTTTTATCTCTGCGGGGTTTTGGCTTGCTGCTGCTTTTTCTGTTTCTCGTTCTTTTTTTTCCGTTCGTCTTTCATCTAATGCCTCAGTACTAGTGAAACCTGTATGTACCATAGCACGGCAGACCTTGAGATCTTCTTAAAGTTCAGAACCTGAGTCTTCGTCCGAGAGACCGACAGAGGCGTCCATGATGCCTGACAGGCCTGACAGGGCGTGATGAGGGCAAGATGCTACTAATGATCTCAATCTCAACAATGATTACGGTGCAAGGGATTTACATGTTATTCTATTTTCGGTGTGACTCACACAAGAGAGACGAACCTAGTACAAGGGGATGTCGAAGTCGAGGTTGGCGCCGGGGAACTGGGGCTTGACAACGTCATTCCAGAGCCAGTACATGGGTGTGCCGTAGGTGATGTCGGAAGAGTCGGTCGGCCCAGTGCCACCGGTGAGGAGGGCAACGAATTCAGCAAGGGAGCTGGCAATGAGGGCCCCAGAGTCTCCACCCCTTGAGAACGGGCCAGAGTCGTTGTTGTAGGGGTAGATGGCTACTTCGACCGAGTCGAGGTTGCCGAGGACAGAGTATCGGCGCACATGAGATTCGAACCCAGCCAGACGACCGATAGTGGTGTGTGTGGTGAGGCCACGCTTGATGACGTAGCGCACAGGGTCACCGTTGTGGTCTTGATTGTTGGGTTCGCATATCTTAGTGGTAGAGAGAATGGCACCAAGCCTGAAAAGGTGATCCTCTGGATAGTCAAACTCGGATTGCGCATTGTTGCGAGGGTTCATCTGGCTCATGAACTTGCCAGGCTCAATTTCGGGGCCTTGGAATATGAACAGTCAGTCTAGGTACCTTTATCTAGACAGATCAGCACACACCTAGAGCAATGACGTTTCCCTTGAAGTTCGGCAAGAACTTCCTCTCGTCAAGCCTGATGACACACACATCCGTGGTGTAGCCGTGAGGGGGGGTAGAGAAACCGATAGGAGGAGCCCAGACAACATGTCCAATGACACGGTCGTTCAGCTTGGACCACTCCTTCTTCATCTTGATGAAGAACTTCTTGAGCTCCTCAATCACCACTTTTTTCTTGTTAATGTCAGCTTCAGTTGTTGCCAGGCCGCTTGCCGCTTGCTGGTTACCGGCCTGCGTTTGCCTCATGTACCTCACAACCTGCTTCTTCAAGACAGTGACGGTGTTGTTCAGGTAAGCGATATGGGCCTGAATGGCTGCAAGGAAGTTGTCGAAGGCTTTGTTGCCCATTAGCACAACCTTCTTCTTAGGTCCAGCTATGTAGGTGTAGTCAGAATTACGCTAATCTTCTCAAGGAAATGAATGTACTAACATAAGAGTAGGGAGTATTGCCATATCCCTCAGGGAACAGCACGTGGCGTGCTGTGACGCCGTAGAGAGTCTCACCGACTCTAAAGAAAAAACCCAAGGTCCCTTGCCTGTAGGGTGTCTTCAAGCCGGCAATAGGCAGGCCAAGGGCGGTGGTCACGGAATCTATGACATCCTTGAGGGAATGGAGATCGTTGACAGGTGCGAAAAGTTCAGGGCCAGTGAGAAGCTTGGCCACCGACTCACGATAAGCAATGTCGATGTCGTGAATATCATACTTTTCGAGAAGTTGGAGGATGTCCTTAGAGGATTCAAATGCGACGTCGCCGGTGAGACTGTCGGGAATGACTCCGACCCAGATCGTGACACGAGTGGTACCTATTTCTCTGCCGCTGTTCGCGTTCTGCTCCTCCCAGCGAAAGCGGGCGAGGTCGACGGAGGTAAGCTGGATTTCTCGCTTGTCGAGGAGTTTAACAACCTTGGAACGAATGTGAGTCCGCAGATTGCAACGCTTCGAGAAAGTCACGAACCTCATCACGAACAGTTGCCCAAAGGTTGTCCTGGCCCAGTTTGTCGTGACGGTAGACGGGTAGAAGCTGCATAACACGAGGATGTTCCCACGATGGCGGTGTGAAGATATCCCTTGATGACCTGTAGATCAGCTTGGGGCCCCGTCGTCTGGGACCGCGGATACCAAAGTAATATAGATACGCCTCAAGCTTGGGGACAACATGGCCAGAGGACTCCATGGAAGTCAGGCTGGAGTCATCGTCGTCCTTCTCCAAGAGATTGATACGTTCGGAGGAGTCGGAACCCCAAGAGCCTGAGCTGTATAAAAGACGCCCGTACTGTGCACTGCACTCTTTGGCGAATGCCTCTGAGTGGACGTGCTGGTCCCAGATATCGACTAGAAGGGTATACGAGTGGGTCAGTATGAAAGAAGTCCAATAAAACGTAAAACTCGCTTGTGGGTTCCTCAGACATCGTGGAGAGTATTTCTAGAGAGTGTCCCCGGGGCATAAATATAGAAATCGTCCACCCTTAGTACCCCTATCCTCCAAAAACCCCTGTAGCGGTAGCGTCATCATCTGGTACCGTGACTCAAAGCCTACGACTTACGACGAGGAATTCACTAGTTTGAAGACCCGGGTCTGGCTGTGCTCAGACCCTTATCGAGGCCTTATCTCGCTACCTCCCCTTGATCAGAACGATGGAAACCAAGAAGACCGCCAGTTGTGGAGTTATTATCATGGACCCTCGGACGAAAAAGGAGATATTACAATTCACTCTTTTCACTTTGTTCAAGCTCAATGCTCATCATTGTTTGTGTAGCGCTGTCATTTATGGATTTACAGGCAGCGACTGCCTGTGTATAACCACACTATATGATCAGGTTGGACCCACACCCCGCTTTTGCTACAACTTCTGGAATCTCTATCACCATTTCATCCGTTCAATGCAATGTGATACTCGCTCTCAGGCCTCAGGCCGCACTTGAAAACCCCTCGTTCGAGGAGTTGCGCGAAATGATCTTCAGTGTACCAGTGTTAAACCTGAGTACCTTATGTCGCAAGCTTTTCCCCGTGAAACGCGTGCCAGAGACGACGCTCCGACGTGCGAACGTGGAAGTCGACAATGTTACAAAATACGCCTACGCAAGTGCGGAGCCAATTACACATGCAGTCGATGTGGCTCTTCGGAAGCGACTCTTACTACGTTCTGGAATCCTTCATCCTGGCTGGCGATATACTCTACATGTTTCGATTGTCGATAGTGTCAAACTACCCAATCGAGCCTGGCCCGGGGATTCTTTCTTCTTTACCACAGGAATCACTGCCTCCAAGATTGGAGCGGCGTTTTGTGTTTGTCGTTCCCCCCGGTCTGCAATTAGCTGTCGTCAGCCGCAGGACAATTGTTTAGACAAGGGACCAAATAAGACGAGGTTATTCTCTGCAACGCTGAAGAAGCCCAACTAACGATCCAATAGGGTTTATACCTCTGCGTCAGATTTCGACCACTCTCGGCCTCCAGGTTGGACTCGGACTCTGTAGTTAGTTGCTCTGATCTTGGATTTGTTGAGCACATCTTTGTATTGAGTTGGCAGAGTTGGCAGGAGTGACTACGCTCCTTGGAATTGAACGTAATAATCAAGCCTCCCGTCTCGTGATTCGAGCTTCCACCTGTTGAATGTGAAAGAGAAACGAGAGAATAGTACCGAACATCGGCTTCGGCTGTCGAGAATTGAGAATATAATGAGCACTTGAACAGGTCTAATTACGCTAATCCTACTGTAAACTAGAATTCCACGCCCGCCTTTACAGTAACGGCGTTATCAAGGGGTGTTCATAGCGATTTACAGCACAGCCTTATGCCCCAGACGATTTAGGAGGTATTACCACCATAACAAGGTGTATATACAGTAACCTGGATATGGGGAAAGGAGTCCCATATTGGTACACGCTCACTCAGAATGGAGGAAATACACGGTGACAGTCTGATAGGATATATTAAATGCATGCCGCCTTACTGTCTTGGCGCGCTGTTAAACTAAGGGGAATTTGGGTAAGAACGACAGGAGCGACAGGAGGAATAACCAAAGCACTCACGATGTCACGCAACTGCGATTGCGCATCGCCAAATTGCTTCTCCAGAAATTTCACCTGAGGAGTTTGGTTGGCTCACTGAATTCCAAGGCGCTGCAAAGGATCACCTTTTTATTAAGGCTGTTGATATCATCTGTTAGAGCTTTCTCTTGATTTTTGAGGTCTTTCTCCATAGTCGTACGGGGGACCATCATGAACCTTTTCTAGGTGTCAGGAAACGACTACACATCAGAGGGACGATTCGATCAGCACATTTTACCAACGCCCTTATAGACATTCACACTGTGCTCAATCTGTCCAATCTCACTGACGGTGAGTTGGAGAATACGTCGTTCTCGCTCTTTATTTGCGACTTGCTGGCGAGTAACGCTGAGGGCGCGTTGGGACTGGACGGCAGTTTGCTGGATTTGGACCAAGATCTGAGGAATGATACACTCAATGTGGTAGAAAAAGACGGTGACTCGAGGAACCACCTTTCGTAGCGTGTCATCCGAGAGGGAGGCCATGCTGCATGCGCTTTTGGTCGATCGAGTATGAGGCACACAATCTTTAGGATCGTGAGAACTTATTGCCAGAAACGCGTTTTCCAGCAAACGCGTGGTCTGTTCAGCGCGAAAATATCGCCTCTGGCTTCGTCCGACTTGCAAATCCTCTTAAAGTCTCTGTTCGTTTATCCCTTTCAATGGCATCTTTCGAAGATTACGACGAGTTCGGGAACTACATAGGCGCAGATATCGACTCGGATGAGGAAGGCGACGTCGCAGATGACAACGTCGAAGTTCCACATGCGCAACGGCAACAACCTCTTGAGGGTTACGATGATGAACCTGCGGGTGGCGACCCAGGAACTGCCCTCATGGAAGTTGACGGTGAGTTTTACTTGCAATGGATGCGTGCTGCCTTCAACACCACCCTATGACTCGTAGAGGCCGTACATAATGCAGTCATCTTGCATGAAGACAAGCAGTACTACCCCTCAGCGTCTGATATCTACGGCGAGGGGGTTGAAACACTGGTGCAGGAAGAAGATGCGCAGCCTCTCACCGAGCCTGTTATCGCTCCCGTGAAGGTGCGGAAATGGACAGTGGAGGAAAAGGGAATGCCGGAAACGCGTTTCGACAAAGGGTAGGTGTTTCCTCACAATGCAGGTATTGCACTACTTACCCGAAGGTAGATTCCTCATCAACATGATGTCGTTCCCCGAGATGATTCGCAACGTAGCCGTGGTCGGCCACCTACACCACGGCAAAACGGCATTGCTCGATATGCTCATATTCGAGACCCACAAAATTGATTGGAACGCAGACAATCAGGCACGAATTTACGACGTATGGCTCGTCTCTTCTCGACACTGACGCGCTCTCTCTAGACTCGCTACACTGACGTCCATGTACTTTCCCGGGAAAGGGCGATTTCCATCAAATCATCACCAATCTCGCTCGTCCTCCAGACTACCGCCGGGAAGTCACATTTGATTCATCTCGTCGACTGCCCTGGACACGTGAACTTTGTGGATGAAGTAGCATCGTCTATGCGACTAGTCGATGGGATCGTGCTTGTGGTTGACGTTGTTGAGGGTGTCAGTGTGTTCTGGGCTTACCTCGTTTTACCTATGTTAACTATTCGTAGGTTATGGTCAACACGGAGACTATTATCCGACACGCACTGCAAGAGGGAATCCCGATTACCCTTGTGGTCAACAAGATTGATCGCCTCATACTTGAACTCCGTCTGCCACCAGTAGACGCGTTCTACAAAATTAAACACACCATAGAGGAGGTCAATACGTATATTAGGTTAGTCTGTTGCACCGACTTCCCACCCTAGGCTTTTAACCAAGGACTGTGGTGATTGTAGTGGTATCGACCCAAGCCCCCATCTCCGTTTGAGTCCAGAAAAAGGAAATGTTTGTTTCGCAAGCACGGACATGGGCTGGTGCTTTACCCTTCAGTCTTTTGCTCAAATGTATGCCGAGACATACGGTGCGTCACACGTCCTATCGTGTTAGCATGCTCTTGAACTTGGATCAGGTTCACTTGATGTCGTGGCATTCGCCGACCGCCTCTGGGGCGACATCTATTTCAATAATAACACACGCAAGTTCACCCGCAAAGCGGTGGACCCGGAGTCTCCTAGAACATTTGTTCAATTCGTGTTGGACCCATTATACAAGCTCTACAGTCAAGTCCTCAGCGAAGAGACTGACAGCCTCAAAGATACTTTGGCGGAGCTCAAGATCCACCTTAAACCTGTTATGTACAAGATGGACGTCCGTCCCTTGCTTAAAGCTGTACTTGACCAATTCTTCGGATCTGCTACCGGCTTGATTGACATGATCGTCGAATGGATACCGGACCCTATGAAGAGTGCCGCTAGTAAAGTAAGACTCGTGCTGTACACGTCTATTTGGATATTCATGGCATGACATCTTAGGTCGAGCGAACGTATACTGGGCCGATGACTTCTGAAATTGCTACCTCCATGAAAGAATGCAGGTCGGACGGTCCAGTGTCTGTCCATGTCACCAAGCTATATCACGCCACCGATGCCCAGTCCTTCCGCGCGTTTGGCCGAGTCCTTAGTGGCACACTCAGGAAGGGTTCACAAATCAAGGTGCTTGGTGAGGGATATTCACCAGAGGACGAGGAGGACATGATGATAGCGACCGTGGATGACCTATGGGCCTCTGGTTCTCGGTTCGTCTCTGCCCCCTATTGACTCACGGATTTTGGCCCTTACAACAGCTTATGCTCAGATATTTCGTCCCCGTGGAAGAAGTTCCAGCGGGTAACCTCATCTTAATTGGAGGTGTCGACACATCTATAACGAAAACCGCAACACTCGTTTCGACCGACATTGAGGACGATCTTTACATTTTTCGACCCATTAGACATATGACGCAGTCCGTGCTAAAGGTCGCCATCGAACCGATTGCACCGTCTGAATTGCCAAAAATGCTCTCTGGCTTGCGCAGTATCAATAAATCGTATCCGCTACTCTCCACCAAGGTGGAGGAGAGTGGTGAGCATGTGATCATCGGCACAGGCGAGTTGTACTTGGATTGCGTATTGCACGACCTACGCAAGCTGTTCGCGGAGATTGAGATAAAGGTTTCGGACCCTGTCACCAAGTTCTGTGAAACCGTATCGGAGACGAGCGCGCTCAAGTGCTACGCAGACACTCCGAACAAAAAGTGGGGGCAGGTCATTTTATGCAACCATCTGCTAACTTTTGCACAGGAATCGACTTACCATGATAGCTGAGCCTCTCGAACGTGGCATTGCTGAAGACATCGAGACTGGACGGGTCAATATGAGGATGACCGTAAAGGAGCGGGGCAAATTTTTCGAAGAAAATCACAAATGGGATCTCCTCGCATCTCGATCTATCTGGGCGTTTGGCCCCGACGAGCATGGGCCCAATGCGTTACTCGATGACACTTTACCTTCTCAGGTGAGTGCTCATCGTCTGACTATTGTTGAGATTTCTCATAGTTCTGTCAGATCGATAAAAAGTTGCTAGGTACCGTCAGAGAACATATCAAGCAAGGTTTCCAGTGGGGGGCGAGGGAAGGACCCCTTTGCGACGAACGTCAGTTGAATCGTGCTCTTTGCGTAGACATGATTCGCTGACTGATAGTTGGCAGCTATGCGGAATGTGAAATTCCGGATTCTCGATGCAAGTCTTGCTCAAGAGCCAATATTCCGAGGTGGCGGTCAAATCGTCCCAACGGCCCGTCGTGTCTGTTACTCGTCTTTCCTCATGGTGAGCCGAGTGGGGTGACGTTTCTCATGTCGGGCGGTAGTGACATTTGGTTGACAGGCAACGCCAAGGCTCATGGAACCGGTGTATTACGTGGAAGTTCAGGCGCCTTCGGATTGCATTTCCGCGGTTTACACGGTGCTTGCTCGGAGGCGAGGACACGTTACACAGGACATACCCAAAGCGGGATCACCGCTCTATACGGTAAAAGCACTAATACCAGTGATTGATGCAAACGGATTCGAGACGGACTTGCGCACGGCGACACAAGGACAGGCATTCTGTTTGCAAGTGTTCGATCATTGGTCACCAGTTCCAGGTAAGCGCGGCAGTGATAGTATATCACAGTCTGGCTTAAGAGACGTCAAGGTGACCCGACGGACCAGAGCATCAAGCTTCGGCCGCTGGAGCCTGCATCTGGACAGGCATTAGCGCGGGACCTTGTATTGAAGACGCGACGAAGAAAGGGACTAGGAGATCAAATAGCGGTGTCAAAGTACTTGGACGACGAATTTGTGGTTAGTCAGCTGATTTTGGTGGAGCGAAAAGGCAATTTTGAATAATTTCTTTTTTTAGCTCGCTTTATCAGCATCAGGACATGCCGACTTGCTGGGATAGGGCGGCGTGGAAATACGTTGGTGCATACGTGGCAGATTTGTAAATAAATAAATATAGTTATTTGCCCAGCGTGGTCGTCATTCTCTCTCTCACTCACTCTCACTCCTCTGCCTTTCTTTTCGTCTTGGTCCTTCGTATCCTCAACAATGCGAAGCGTTGCGCTCCCCGCTTTCCTCGCTGCCGCTCTGGTCTCTACGGCCTCGGCAAATGACCAGTCCCCCGTCTTCAAAGTACGCTTATTAGTGTCGTCATTGTTCCTTTGTCCCTAGTCTCACCTTGGTGTAAAGCCCACAGAAATCCAGGCACCTTTCCTCGAACAGTTCACCGATGGTTGGGAAGAGCGGTGGACCCCCTCGGAGGCCACGAAGAAGACCCCCGTTGGTGGCGAAACCTTCTCCTATGTTGGCAAATGGTCGGTCGAAGAGGCTTCCTCCTCTGTCATTGAGGGCGACCTTGGTCTCGTTGCAAAGAGCGTGGCGTCTCACCATGCTATCTCTGCCCCGTTCGACAAGTCCATCGACATGGCGGACAAGCCTCTCGTCGTTCAGTACGAGGTCAAATACCAGAAGGGCGGTAATTGCGGCGGTGGTTACCTCAAGCTACTCGAGGACGGCTTTCAGACTAGCGGGAAGGAGTTCTCCGACAAGACTCCATGGGTTGTCATGTTTGGCCCCGATCTTACTTGCCCAGGCACAAAGGTTGGTTTTTTTTTTTTTTTGCTGTATACAGGACGTGTCTGACTTTTGATGCCTTGTCGTACAGGTTCACTTCATCTTCCGCCACAAGAACCCAAAGACTGGCGAATACGAAGAGAAACACTTGAACACTCCTCCCAGGCCCTCGATTGATAAAACTACCAATCTATATGGCCTCGTCGTACAGTCAGTTTCCCTGCCATATCTGCCTTCCTTTTCTAACACGTGTATAGCCCTAATAATACCTACGATGTCCTTATCAATGGTGAAAGCGAAAAACGTGGTGACCTTCTCGAGGATTTCTCTCCTCCCGTCAATCCTTCCGCCGAAATTGACGATCCCGAGGATGTGAAGCCCGAAGATTGGGTGGATACCAAGCGCATCGCGGATCCCGACGCCAAGAAGCCCGAGGACTGGAATGAAGATGAACCTTATGAGGTTCTCGATGAGGATGCCGTGAAGCCTGAAGGTTGGCTCGACGATGAACCTTTGACCATCCCTGATCCTGGTTCGCGTTTTCCTTTGTGTTGACGACCTATGTATCCTCATTCACCTCACCCAGATTCTGAGAAGCCTGAAGAGTGGGACGAGGAGGAGGATGGCGAGTGGATCGCACCCACCGTTTCCAACCCCAAGTGTGAAGAGGCTCCTGGCTGCGGCGAATGGCAACGGTAATTAACATTTTTTTTCTTGTTGCCATTGTCTACACGTCGCATTGATACACCCACGCAATAGCCCCCACAAGGCAAATCCGCTCTACAAGGGCAAGTGGTACGCCCCCATGATTGATAACCCTGCCTATAAGGGCGAGTGGGCCGCCCGCAAGATCCCCAACCCAGATTACTTTGAGGACGTTACGCCCGTAAAGAGCCTCGCAAAGATTGTATGTTGAGACCCTTTCCTCTTACTTACTCGTGCTCATCAAAGATGAATAGGGTGGTGTTGGTATTGAGCTTTGGACCATGACGGAGAATATCCTTTTCGACAACATCTACGTTGGTCACTCCATTGATGATGCCAAGGCCTTGGCTGCGGAGAGTTTCGACATCAAACATTCCCTTGAGAAGACTGCAGATAAGGCTGACACCGCCGATGAGGATGACTCGCTCGATGAGCCGCCAGCCTTTGCTGAGAACCCCGTCGAATTCCTCCGCCACAAGGCATTCACTTTCATTGCCCTCGCGCGCATCGACCCGATTTCTGCTTTCAAGACTCATCCCGAAACTGGTGTAGCTCTTGCTGGTGCTATCCTCACTTTCTTCGGTATGCTTGGCGCTCTCTTCGGCCTTGTCGGAAGCCAGCAAAAGACTGTCACAAAGGTAAGATACACCTGCATCCCACCCGTTGAGTGCTGACGTATCGTTGTGGTAGCCGTCGAAGAAAACCGACGCCCCTACACCTGATGATAAGAACGTCAAGGAGAAAGCTCCCGTTGCTGCCGCAGGTGAAAAGAGGGCTGAGGAGTCTCCATTGAAAAAGCGGAAGTAGACCGCACATTGTCGCTTCGCGCTTGGGACGCTCGATAGACTAGTACCACTTAATCGCGGGGAGGGGACGACAGAGGGCTTAAAAGACTTGCGTTGGTTGTTACTAGGATGCGATGGAGACACACTGTGGGCAAGTAGTTAGTTAACTACTGAGATGTGGCTTTTAGTATCGTTTTTTCCCTGAAAACACTCCCGTAATCTTTCAGACTTACGAGTCAGCGTGCTCTGACTGTCGGACCTTTGATCACCGAGCCCTCAAATAGAGTCGTGTCTATCACACGATGACACCGTAGATACTTCAACTTGGCGATGGCTGTCTCTCAGCTTAGCGCTCAGCCTGAGCGTTCCCCCTCTTTTCTTCCATCTCACGACAGGACAACGCTAACGATGACTCTAGTGCCGCCGCTTCCTCTTGCACACGCACAGGTCACCCCGTTCGCCGCTCGCGCCACCAGTCGCCGCAGGCCCTCGCTTCGACTCTTACTGCCCACCAAACTCACCGAAGCCCTCGTGCTCAATCAAACACCATGGCTGCTACCACCCGCTCCAGCCATGGTCATGTCATTGAAACTGTCGTAAGTCCGAACCCGTTTACTCGTACCCCACGAGCTGACAATTGTCTCGTTTACAATCGAGTGTGCGACCGGGACGATGTCAGTGGCAAGTTGACCACAGCGACGACAAAGTCAACATAACTATGGTACGGCGGCAACGACAATGACGAAGTACAAAAACAACAACAACTACCTGGTGGGGGAGGGATGGTGATCAGGTTCTCAAAGATTAAAAGTAGCACCCTCGCTGTAGTAACACGCAAATAAATTTTTGCTTTACAGTCATCTCCTTTGAATGATCTTTTGTGATCTTGGCATCTTTTTCAGAAATTGTTTGCCCTCTAACAGATCTTTGAAAGATGTTGAAAGATGTTCGCCCTTCCAGCACCTCCGGAAGATGTCGACTCTCCCTTTCAACAGAGGAAAGCCTTCCTCGATTCTGGAGCTTCCGCCGTTACTTCCAGCGCCATCAATTTAATGCCTTGCCTGATGCCAGAAAGGTCTAAGCTGATAAGGTTGACGCCTAGTTGAGTTAGGAAACTTGATTTTTCGTGTATTAGTACAGTACGTTTTGTTGTTGAATTGTTGCGTGGGAACGCGATTGAAACTCAGACTTGAGATTTGGCTGGACCACAACGCGCGCGGGAAAACGACGCCCGACACCCGATACCCGACGCCATCCCGCCCATAGCGCTCGTCACATGCGACGTTCGACCATGGACATCACTACCGAGGCTTCTGGCAAACGCAAGGCCTCGGACGACAACACCTCAAGCACCAACGACGCGTCGAAATCTAAGCGTCCACGCAACGACGTGAGTCCTACTATCTTCTCGACATTGGCTTTATTGAAAGTCGAGGAAGCAGATGTCTACATCGAACAAACGCAAACGTACGTATTTGGCCTATGTAGCCTCTTATTGCTAACCCGTTTCTCAGTTCTTAATGGCGAAGAGCAGCGGAGCGGTTTAATCATAATCCGTGGCTCTCAACCCCCAGCCTCGTCCAACAGCAATGCACTCCCACAACCACCCAACAAGAAGGTCCGCGAGGCACCCATTAAGAAGGGAAAGCACAAGTCCCCGGACGAAGACGGTATGGTGGAGGCGGATGTGCGACGCATGCAGATTGAAACTGAGGCACTTCGACGCACCACACACCCCTCGCGCGACCCTGGCAGCGACGCATTCCTTCCACTCGCACCACGCGAGACCCCCCAAATCGAGCAGAACCGCGCCATGCGTGGCGAGGGCTCCCGCACACCTCGTCGGGCTTCAATGACCTCACGCGGCAAACGTTTGAGCAATAGTTTTGAAAGGACTGGGGTGATCAGTGCGTACTACAACATTTCCCGGTCGTGCATCTCCTGATATTTTTCCCAGCACAACCTCACTCCTCGGTGAACGACACGAGCCTTTATAAACACATCGACTCCGAGCTTCCTGAACCCGACCGCGCGCGACAACTAATATCATTCTGCGCGGCACGAGCATCCTTGCCCACGCCACGACTACCCGAGAAAGGTTCACCCTTATTCCAAGACCTGAAGGACAACTTGTTACTCCGATTGGCGGAGCGGAAGATCGATTTGAACGCTGCGAGGGATGATCAGCCAGGGTCGGCTGCGAATCTGGGTGTGGAAGTGCTCCCAAATGAGCAAAACGTAAACAATCGCGCGCGGACGAGACTTTTCAAAGACCAAATCCGATTGTACGTTTCTAATCCCGCTGCGATACGCTGAATCTCATTGAACGTTAGGGCAAATGCTGAGGATGCCGCGTGGACTGCCGTCGGGCAATTCTACAACGCTTACCAGGAGTCGGTTATGAGAGAGCCGGAGCAGCGGCAAAAGGCCAAGGGCAAGCAGCGTGCCAACCCAGAAGACAACTTGGATGTATCAGACTTGCCTGAAGAGTTCCACGACGCAGTCAACCTCGCGCGTCGCGTATTAGCGAAGGACGCTACTGGCGGACACAATCTTCACAGCCACCGATGGAGCGAGCTCCTCTACAAGGTGCGTTCCCAATCTTCGAGTATGTACTATCTAATCACTCGTACCTGCAGACCGATGAGCTCCACGCGCTCGTCAACACCGCCGTCCAAATAACAAATGCCGCAGAATCAGATCTAGATCGACGGTTCTCCCATCTCTCCCAACTCCTCCACGCGCGTACGCGGCGCACCGCCGCACCACCAACACAACCTGCGCCGACGTCGACGTCCCTCCCGCGGCGGCCCGCAGACCCGTCAGAAGCGCGCGACGTGTTCCGTGCCCTTGCACATGTCGAGGCGGCGCGTCCGGCGAATCAGGTCAGCGTCGCGGCCAGTCGCGCGGCGCGTGAGGTACAGCGTGCGCAGGACGCACCAGCGAGCGAGCGGCGAATCACGGTCGTGGCGCCCCCGACGCCGCGCACACCGCGAAGGCCGAGCACTCCTGGGCGAGGGCGATGATTTTACTACCCCATTTATTATTTTATTTTATCTTGCTGGTTCTGTGGTCGCTTTGCTCGCCTTTCGTTCATGCTCCTCGTTTTGTATGTTGTTATTAGTATCTACACACGGATAAACCGGACCGACTGTAGCGGACATTGTCATAAAGTGAAGCAGTTGCGAGAGAAATCGAAACAATCAAAGCATGTTCCGCGCGTCCCCTTGGATCACTTACGACCCCCCGGCGAGTGACAATCAACCACCTTCACAACAGCCGGACAACGATACAGACATGGATGCTCCCCAAATATCTACTCTCCACGACGACGGCGAGAGCCCTCCCTCCAACGCCTCTCCGGCTCGCACAAGCAAGTTCCGTGTCAAGCTCCTCGTAAATGAAGCGAGAATGGGTACGAAATTTATCACGTTTAATGGCGAGACAGGGGAGGAGGCAGGTATTGGCGAAGAAGCAGAGGAGGACGAGCCCGAGGAGGACGAAGAGGAGGACCAGCTCATCGACGACCAAGACGACGCTTCCGCCCACGCCGCTTCCGCTTCTGGGGCCGTGCCCGCCAAGGCCGGCACAAAGCGTCCAGCAGCCAAGACCAAATCCTCACAGGCGAAGCGCAAGGCCCGCCCCAGCGCCCCTAACGCACCCACACCACCGTCACAAGCCCCCACCGAACCGCAAACCAGTCCTCCGAAAGACGTCGTTCAGGACGCACCGACCCTCGACCCATCGCCTGAGGTTCCGCAGGCGGCTTCCGTACCCCCAGCCGCTGCCTCTAAGAAGAAGGCCGTCCCGAAGGGACCACGGCCGCACAACGCGCGCCGCGCAAATCGGCCCCAACAAAGTAAGCGGTACTCTCTCATTTCTCAGCGTCGATTCATCACACTCGGTTGGTAGACCACCAAAGACAGCTGCAGCCACAGCCGCCATACCGCCACCGAGCGACGCAGCTGCCGATTTTAGCGAAGGTGTGACCCAACATCCGATGCGTGTATATTCTCTCTCCCTCACACATAACAGGTCACGCTGGCACGGTGCCTTCCTCGCCCGCACCTGTAGACGCGCGCACGCCTGAGCCTGAAGCCCCAGCTCCCTCGGACGCCGCGTCCGTTTCTGTGGTACCAGCGCCCGAGCACAGCACCGTGACTCTGGAAGACCTCGATGGCATCCCGCACCCGCGCTACCCGCTCCCGACGAAGCCGTTCCAGGTGCAGCCACCGCCGAAGATTAGCACCGGCTACGCGCCCGTCGTATCCCTCGACCGTACCAAGACCAAGCCACGCCACTGGCGGCTCGCGCATCGCGAGGTACGCGGCGTCGCTGGCGGCCGCTGGTTCGCCCGTGCCTGGGTCGGCGAAAAGGACTCGGAGCTCGCCGTTGCGGCAGAGGCAGCGCTGTCCGCACCCAAGTTGCCCTCCTTGTCCATCTCAGCGTCTGCCACGGGTTCCCGCGCCTCGGGGAAGCGCAAACCCAAGGTGGACGCCGTGTCGACGGCGGCTTCGTCTCGCTCTGCCTCTGCTGCACCCGAGGCGGCCGTGCCCCCTGCTCCTCCGCAACGTTCCGCAATAAAACGTTCGGGTCTGTCAACGACAGTCGCTACCTCGGAAGCGGACATGGATATCGACGTTTCGTGATTTACACCCTCGCTTCTGCAACTGTCATACCTGCCGTCAGCATCACTTTTACATCTTGCCCCATTCACACCCATCTTAGCAGTTTAAGAAAATGTTCTATTGGATACGACACGCAAGCCACATTAATAATGTACCGTATCTAAACCTTCACAGGAGGCTTGTTATCTTTTTGCGCTGGTTATGGGAGTCGGTCAGTGTGGTGATAACAGAAAGAACATGTTCGTACCAATGGTGATCCTGTCACCAAGCGACAGCGCTATGCCTTGCGTCTTGCTGCGTATGCGCACGTGGCCAGTAATAGAGCCAGACTCCAAGCGTTCAATACTGAGGTTGGCGAGTGCATCCTCGCCTTCAAGGGATCATGAGCGTGCGTATTCAAGACGAGAAGGAAAAGACGTACCGAATAGACTTCGAGCGTACAAATTGGCAGACAAGAAATCAGAATCACCGGCCATGGCACCTTCGGGGTAAGGCAGGACATGTTTGTCGACTTCATGATATGCTTCAAATATTCACGTGGATCGCTGGAGAAATGTGTCAATGAGCATAAACGGTGAGTGAAATCGAACGTACGACATTGTCGTCGACACATTGACGCGGTTCTCCCATTCGAACTCGGTCCACATACTGCGGAACTATAAGGGAGTAAAACTGCACTGAGCGCCAACGTCGGACGGTGATGAAAATGCTACATGCCTGTGCCTCCGTGCAGAAGGCAGGTTTGATGTAGTCCATTATATCAACATGGATGTCGCTCAAGATGACAGCCTGCTCAGACAGATCCGGGCCCTCCCAGAGGATGCTACCGAAAATCACCCCCGTTTCTGTCGATGAGACCTTGATGGTGGCTTTGATACTCTGGAAGCCGTGCGGTGCAATAGTGTAAACCGTGGGCCGCTCTACAATTTTGAGGTCTCCGAGAGTCGCGAAATCCAAGCACAAATTTTGCAGGGTGTTTGAGGTTTGGTTAACCAGAAGGACGTCTGTTAACCCTCCGCATGAGTGTGCGCGACTAAGACGCGGAAAGTAGAACAGACCAAGCATGATATCAAAACCGTGGACCTTTACGTGCGCCTCAGCATAAATGGGGTCAGAGAAACCTGTCGGCGACGGTGAGGAGCGTGATGTAGTGTTTGTTTGGAAACATCACCAGTCAGTTGTGAGATTCGGCTCAAGTTGGAGACGAAATCTTCGTGCACCTCTCCTGCCCCCGTCGCACGCCCGACGTCTTCGTCATACTGTCAAATCCGACATGTAAATCCGGCATCGATTCAATCCCGAGCTAGGACTACGCACGTCGATCACATCATCCGCTGCCTTCTTGGTGAACTGCCTGAAAGTGAGCAAGTCGTCAACGCGCACTACATCCTGCTTCGCCGCCTCGAGCTCTCGTTTCTCTGCTGCTTTTTTCTGCACGAGTGGGTAAGTCACCAAGGCAATATCCGTAACAGAGGCATACCTCTTGTGCTGCAACCATCTTTGAATACGCAGCCTTGGTGTCGTTCAAGAAGATATTATGCACGATGGGCTTCACTTCAAGCTCACTCAGAGTCTGGATGCAGTTAAGTATACGTTCGCTCGAGTCCTCGTCAATAGGTGTAGTGGTAAATTTCGACTGGCCAACCCGAATTGTGGAGGTCATAACGAGCATCGCTTCCGCACGCAGCGCATTTGCTTTCTTGTTGTCGGGTGAAATATCCGAATATCGAAGGACGAGCTTGGTGAGTGCCCCAGCGAGAACAGCACCAGTAAAGAAGTCACCACCGAGTAGGAGAGCTAGGATGTTTAGGATCAGCTCGAGAGTAAGTGTCTGGAAGACGAAGAGCATACTCCGCAACGGAGGTTTAGTGGCTGTTTGAACTGCCTCTAGCCGCGCGGAAGCAGTGCTTGAGTATGCTGTTTCTGTCGCGTACGTGCCATCGGCAAGAACCTTCGGCTTGGTGGTGACGCTTTCCTTCTTCTCGTCTCCTTTTCTCTCTTCATCTTCAACGCTGGTCTCGTCGAGTAACCGCTGCTCTGCAGCAAGAATGGGAATTTCTCCAAGAACCTTTCTCACTTCCTGGAAAGTTTCAACGATCTCATTGGCACTTTCGACGTACTCCCCAAGAATCCAGAGGATACCACGGTAGACCTTCCCCGATTTTATTTCCGGCAGAGTACGAATGAGTTGCTCGGTAATTGAGCTTCGTAGTGCCGGGAATTTCTCAACCACCTCGCTAAATTGCGATACCAGCTTTGTTAGAGGTCTATACAAGTGAATGAAGGATACTCACCGGACGAATGCTACCACGTCCAGGGCTGAGGGATTACTTGAGTCACCAAGGAACTCCATCAGCGCGTGCACCACGCTAGCGGCGACTTCCGAGAACTTCACTGCGCATACGTGGATGGACTGAATCAACAGTTGGCGGTACTCGGGAGCCTGCACACGGGGTTAAAGCGAAACACGTTAAAGTTCTGATTGTGTTCTCGATACCTTCTCGTAATCTTGCTCTTGAGTTTTCTGCAGTTGCTTCTTGAAAAACGATACAACATCTTCCACATTCCGACTCGAAGTCATACTTAGAGCGATGCTAGTAGCCTTCTGCCGTACTTCGATGTCGGCGCTGAGCAAGCGTGAATTTACGGTAAGACGAGCTGATACGTAGAAGTACCTAGAGAGGACCTGAAGCACGTCCATGATGAGGTTGTCGAACACATGACCATGTTTGGAACGCAGCGCGTCGAGCCGATCAAGCACTATGAGTTTCACATTGTTGTCAGACTCTTTTGAGACAAGCTTGATGAAAGTGGTCGCAGCGGCTATCTCCCAGCAATTAGAAAAGACAACCGACATTGCCAGAAGATGCAAACCTTTAACTGCGGTTGCATGCTGTGTCAAAGTGGTGAGTGTGGTAGCCGCTTCATATTGTACCGCGTGCGAGGAAGCATTCAGGAGCTCGAAGATGCTTCGAATCCATCTTGGCTGGGTGTGGTCATTCTCATCAGATACTCGGCCTGAAACTAGAACACCTACCCTATGCGTCGAGTCGTTCTTGCAATCCAACCGGATAACATCGATTATGGCCATTTGCAACAACTCGTCGAGACTGCCAATCTGATCATGCACCTGCGCCACATACTCGACAGCCTTTGGCATAGCGCAGTTTGCGAGAAACACAAACGCATTGCGCTTGCAGGTGGCGTCAGACTCGGCAGCCAGGAACGTTTGTATGAGCTCCGGCGCGTCTGGTATGAGACTCTCGTACTCTCGGTAGATAGTATAAATTGCAAAGACGGCGTTCTTCCTAACATATGAGTGTCGATGTTCAAGGCATGACCTGCATATAGGGATCAGAGGCTCAAGGAGTTCTTGGTCCCTCGAAATCTTTTGAAGAAAGCGGAGGGTGGCGCCGCGAATGTATTCGTTTGGGTGTTGCTAAAGGCGCACGGATCAGGAGAGTTAGAAGGGAGGATGGCGGCGGCGTACAAGATCATTCCGTATGGCATTTCTAAAAAGTCAACACGCGAGCGGTTTAGAGAAGGGGTTCTAGAATATCCCAAGATAGACTCACACCACGAGAATCATCTCCTGCTTCAGCTTCCCATTTTCATCGTATTTGGGGCAGACTTCCCAGTAGAAATGTAACAGCTTCTTCAGTTGCTTGCTGCGTGATGGCATACAATATTGAATTATAGGCATGAGCAGCTGGGGCTAACAAAACGTTGCGAATCTATCTCAGCAATTTGGATGCCAAAGCGAAAATTCTCTGGCGTACTTGCGCATTGCCATTGATGGTGAGGACTATGATTTTACGCAATGTATCGATCTTGACCTCGTCGGAACCCTTCTGGAGGGCGTTGCGTAGATCTTGCGTGGACTGTGACTCTGAGCTATCTTCGTACACAACGGTATAACATGCCGCCTCTGGGATTGACATAGTGGATGTACGTGACAGAGGCTGAAGGAGAGGGAGATGCAGCGGTAGACAAGACACGATATCAAGTAACGTGACACGCACGCATACATTCAGCGCAGGTGTAACTCGCAATAAGCATGTCATCAACAATCCAACTACCAGAAGACCAGCTCATAGAGCTTCTCCTACAGCTCAGGGTCAGTTTCCTGTCGTTTACGCGTAGTCCACTCTCAACGATCCCAGAAAACAGCCCCGGACCAGGCCAAGGCAATCTTGAACTCGCAACCGCAGATCACATATGCTCTCGTTGCTCTCATGGTCAAGATGGGCGTGATCGACATTCCCATATTCCAGGTCTCCTGCATCATCCCTTACTGTCAACCTCTTTCTGATTCTTTCACGGAAGCAAACATTGGCTACCTTTGCGCCTCAGCAAAATGGGGCACAGACGCCATTGATACCCGCTATCCCTCCTCACTTACAGCCCCAAAATTCACGTAACGGGGCACCACAGTTTGCCACGCCTCCACCCGGAGCGTATGCCGTCACCCCACCGCAAGCTGGACCTGCTGCTTACCCACAATATATGGCCGGGTCGGAGGGGCATTCGTTACCTGCTGGTCATTACGGCGTGCCCGCACCCCAGCAAACCACGAGTCAAAGTATGCCCGCGGCGCTAGCTGCCATACCAGAAAGTCAAAGGGTAAGCCGTAATTTTGGCATTATTGACGGATGACGACCGACTGCGCGAACAGGAAGTTGTTTTAAAGCTTGTTAACATGAGCCCCGAGGAGATCGCCACGTTACCCCCGAACGAACGTGCCAGCGTCATACAGCTTGTACGTCCCATCCTGTTATTTGGCTCTGGAGACAGACTTACCAATGTAACTTCCCAGCGCGCGTCGTTAGGTATCCATTGATGTTATCAGGTTGTAATCGTGAAAGATGTCTGGATCCGTATGTTCCAGAGACGAATATATATGTAGCCACCAACTAATCTACGGAGACTCCTTTGAGCCGTAGCTCCGATTTGGCTTGAGATATTTCCTGACGAAATAGTGAAGCGCGTGGTGGACGGAACAGAAGCTTGACACATACACTCAACAACTCCGTATACGCGTCCGTGCATTCTCGGAATGTGTAGAGGCCGTGCCCGAGAGACCAGAGCGCATATGAACCAAATGAAACAAGTAACCACCATGGTAACTGGGCGTCATTTGAGTGTCAGGGACAGCCAGCAGCAGTATGATACAACAGACCACTGGAAGTATTTGCTCGGTAGGCTCCTTTGCAATGAACGGAACTGGTATAATTGCAAAGAGGACGAGAAAATATGTGATAGAGAAGATGGCGGATAGCAGTGCGACACGCCCTGCTCGTGTCATTTGTTGGTTCGGTGCTTTGTTGGTGGTGTTGAGCGCGTCAAATGTTGTTGCTCAGCAAGTGAGCGTGAGCGTAGACGTGAAGGAGGTGATGCTGATGAAAGTGGGCGCCCCCCGACTTCAACCCGTTTAGCATGCCACCGCCACGTCTCCAAAATCTACCGCTACCGACAGCGTCGGCGCGTGCATCTCCGGGACAACTCACCCCCCGGACGCCTCATTCTCGCGCTGGCCGCGCAGAAGAGGCATTTACTGAGCTTGAAATGGATCAATTCGGTGACAGTGACTACCGCGAATATACGCTTCAACAACAAAGCGAGCCACTCCTTGCTTCTTCCGATAGCGCGACTTTCCCTCCTTCAGGCTATCGGGTCAGGGGCGATGACGACCGAGATACTGGGACCGAAGGTCGGAATCGCCGCAACATTTTCCTATGGCTCTTGGCTCATCCCGGTCTGACTCTCGGATCCGGATTGGCTGTGGTTCTCTTCCTAATGATTGTTCTATCTTATAAGCGCCCCGATGTTCTGCTCTCAGCTGTTGGCGCGGAGGATGCAGCTTCACCTATTGCAACAGCCCCAAAACAAGATGATGCCCACTCCTCAGACCCCGAACTTTTTATCTCATATGAAAACTACACGCACTTCCCTTTGGACCCCATGGAATACAAAGCTGAATGCCACAAACTTCTGGGAGAAGTCAATGGTCCGAAGTACTGGTCAGGCCAAAAGGACGTCATCCATCACGGTGCCAACCCGGGAAAGTATCCCGTTGCAGAGGGGATGCCAACCAAAATTTGTAGCAAGACCATCACTTACATGTTAGACGGTCACGTCGGTTTACTGGCGGATCTAGCACTCATGGCTCAGGCTGCGGGACTTGCACGGGAGGTAATTTATCCTTGAATTCAGCCTTGTGAGAGACGCTTATGTGGTCGACTAGGTCGGTAGAACATTTTTCGTCGATGACACCTATTGGAACCGGGGAAAGTTGGTAACCTATCTAAAGAGCAGCCAGCATCTGCTGAAATTGATGAAGATGGACAGATCACTTTCAAGATGTTCGCATGCGCCAACCGGGGCCTGAAGGGGAATGCCGTGCACCACCTCCTGAAGGTAAATACATACAGCAGGCATGAGGCGAGCGCTGACCTTTTGTGCAGAATTGGTTGCATGTCCAAGAAACGCCAGGTAAGAAATTGCTTTACGGTATTGACGATGTACTTAGATGAGGCAGACATTGGGTATGTTCGTCGATGAATGTTAAGCAGACAGCGTTTATGACATCCTCTGGCAGGTCATTAACTCGCGGACGGCAAAGTATCATTTCGGCGATGCTTTTTCAGAGGAGTTTGAGGATCCGTAAGGCCGCCTGGTTTAACGTTTGCATATCCGACTAATGCTGTTGCGTTAGGCATGGCCACCAGCTGAATCGCCTTCGAGGCATCTACAATCGAGCACGAGAGTCTTTGACCCTCACAATCCGTCCCAATGCGGCGACAATATCGCTCATACACTCTGCTAGAGTTGAGATGGTGTCCTTCCTTGGTCTCGACTCCAACCACTCTGCTCGGGTAGATCAGTACCAGAGTATTCACGTTCGTCGTGGAGACGGCACCGGTTCATCGTGGAAATTTCACGACAAGAATGTCCCGGTTGAAGAGTACGCCAGCGCAAGCAACGCCGCGTGGAACAGACTGTTCCGCTCAACAGGAAACTCTGGGCCACAGGCCGTATACTTAGCTTCCGACGACCCGAAAGTGTTTGAAGAACTTCAATCTCAGCTTGAGCCAGGCTCGAGGATATTTTCTCTGGAAAGGAGCACAAACTCGGACCTTTCAAATATCGCGAGCCCCGCGCCTTACTTTCAGAACGAGTTTTCCGCGCTGCCCGAAGCGGATAGGGTGCGGCTCACAAAGGGTATGATTGTGGATTTCGCACTGCTTTCTGGTTTGTGGGCTTGGGACACTGACCCAAAACCCGGTGCGGTGATTTGTGGCATCGCGTAAGCCTTCTCTCTCCCGGAAGTCATTTGAGTGTTCATATTCCGATTTCTAGATCAAATGTCTGCAAAATGTCTGCTGTTGCATTAGACTGGGACCGTGCCTTTGGGTATGGGTTTGGGGATGACTCTGCTGGTAATGTGAACCAGGAGCATGCACACTGGATAGAGGTAGATGAAAAAGGGGATATTGTCCCCCCTTGGAGGGCGTTCCAGTTGTTCTGGTAGAATGACAACAGCACAGATGTGTGGTGCATTCTATGCGCACTCCAAATTTGCTCTGCAAAGACTGTTACAAGCTCGATCTGTCATGACTGGCCGTACACCGATCGAGTTCACGCAGTCCTTACAGTTGACCTTCGACCATCAGGTCGTATACCGTTACCCGACCGAAAAAGTCCGAACTCTCTTCAAAAACGAGCTTAATACTCCCCACGGGTTCCGTTATAGAAAGATCGAACGTTTGTGCACGATTAACGTCTTCGGGATAGATGTGTACAAGTTGTTGCCAGCTCGTGGTATCTTGAGATTGGGTGGCTACCAGACATGTAGTGCCGACGAAACCTCCTTGGAAGGTCATAGACAAGCGCTGTGGAATGACTGGGGTTGGAAAGGTAAGTTGGATGAATTGCGGTAGACCCTAGATGATTGATTATGTATTGAAAGAGATGCGGAGGCAAGTGATACGAGCCTGTTGGGACGTCCAGCAGGTCTCTGGACTGCCATCGACAAGGCAGGATTTTCCGAGGGACTTATCCAAGGTAGAACTGACTCTGTATGGGTGGATTAAACAAGTGTATTTCAGTGCAAATGATTGGCAACGCGTACTTGATCCGAGTGTCAGAAGTAATGAGACGAGTTAACATTAGAGTCGGTGTCTTATCTTAGGTTCGACCATCATGTCTCCTCCAGTGTCTCCTCCAGTGCCGTCCTGGCTCCAGAGTGCCTACAACCAAGATCATATCACCAACGTCTGGCGAATACTTACAGATCGCGAGGGCTCTCGCATCGGCGCCAGATCGTTGTCACTGGCGGCTTCACGTTGTCAACCAGAGCCAGATCCCTCCTGCGTTGCCGCCGCGCCCATTCAACTGCCTTCTGGCGCTCATCCCAGCGAGATCCTCGCGGATCACTACTCCATTGCCTTCGGTTGCTCCTCGGAGAACCGTTACCGTAATCGATATGCCGACATCCAGCCCTATGACCGTACACGAGTTGCCATAGACGGCCGTTATATCAATGCGAATTGGGTGCGGGAGCGTGTTGGAGGACGTTATACCATAGCTGCCCAGGCACCACTTCCAAGTACCAATCACGAATTCCTCAGTATCATTGCCGGCGTACATTCCCCTCTCATACCTCCCGGGGAGTTCAGTTCAAAATTCACGCGTGTGCGTACGGTCGTGCAACTGACGCCTTACTCCGAGTCCGGAAGACAAAAGGCTCATCCGTATTTTCCCTTTGAGCCCGGAGAGTCGAGGGTCATCCACCCCGTCAAGGAAAAGAGTGAGCTGCCACCTCTCAAGGTTACTCTGATCAAAGTCGAGGAGATAGAAAGCGCGAACTGCGTGGCGTGCACGGTGTCCATTACTCCAATTTCGGCTGAAGGACCAATGCCTACCGTTATGTTCCGCCATCTCTTGTATGGCACATGGCCAGACCATGGCATACCGGAACCGGAGGATCGAGCGAGTCTTCTGAGCTTCATCAAACTTGTGGACCGCACGAACAAGGACTTGAGCGGTTTGGAGGCAACGGCGATGTTGAACCACCTATCATAGTCCACTGCTCGGCTGGTGTAGGACGAACGGGGTCTTTCATCGCCCTTTGCTCGCTCCTGCGTAGCAACGGCCTCATATCCAAGCCCAACCCTCACAATACGGAGGTACACCCTCCGCTGCCGCAGTCCCCGTTAGGGCTACTTCCCGAATCGATTAATTGGGACGAAGTTAGCCAGGAGGTTGATTCGCTACGCGAGCAGCGTCCTGGAATGGTGCAGAGACCGGAACAGTTACTCCTCATATATGAGATCTTAATTGCGGCCTTCGCTTTCATGGCCAATGGCAGTAGTAGCTAATCATAATTTTGTACTTAATTACCGTGGGAAAACATTTTATAGTAACCAGCGAGAGCAACGCAACGGGACTATCCTTTCGTGTTCGTTCGTGGTCATGAACCTCAAGCCTTCCCCCTCGCCCTCATCTTTCTCGTAACCTCGGTCCTGGCTCACGGGGGTCACTCCCAGGAGCGCCTCTCCGGTGACGCAGAAGAATATGCTAGGCGACATGTACGTGTGCTTGCTCACAACTCGCGCAGTCTTGGGTTCAAATTTGTATGTCATCCTACCAGATGGCAACGGAACATCATATGTACGCAAGGACATAGGGATTCTCTCATCTAGACCCTGACCTGCCGTGACAGAGACACATTTGATCTCGCGAGTTTCTTCCAATTGCACGACCTTAATCGGCAAGTTCACAACTAGCAGGATCTCTCTCCATTTACCCTGACAGTCGATAGTGACGGTTTCTGGGACGCTGCGGAAGTCGAGGCGATATATGGTGTGCACCATGTGTACTCGCAAAAAAAATCAAAGGTACCGGTGGCACATGCGTTCGCATGTCCCGTGTTGATTAATCCGTCGTCTACAGGACGAGGAGGAGCACCAGGAGAAGGCCACCTTCATTGTTGATACCGTTTTCAAAGCCATTGACAAGAACAATGACGGTAAAATAACATTGGACGAGTTCGAAGCCGCAGGACTAGCTGCCCTGCCTAGCTTTGATAGCCTAGGCGCAGAGGGCACCACTACGATGTGGAGAGCGGTGCGTGGTCAAGTCCCATCGCCCCTGAACGCATCTGATTCTTCTTATCGACAGAGTTCTTCCTCCACCACGAAGGTGCGTATGGTGTCGCGCGGCTGCCGGTTTTCACCTACCTTTCTTGACTCTTGCTTAAGAGCAATTCCACAACACCCCGGAAACGCAGACCGATGAGTCGTACAACCACCCGGAGGATATTGAACATTTCGCGCACCATGAAGCTATCGAGCGCAAAGAAGCCGAGCGCGAAGCAAAGTTTCAGGGTATCACTGTAGACGAAGCACTCGCTCAACATGAGGAACCAGCGGCCTCCGCAAATCCTCCGGCTGCGCATCCCGCTGCCGAGGGCCACGAAATCCCCAAGAAATATGAGCGACAAGTCCCTGTGGAACAACAAGACCCTGCAGTACGATTCCGCCAAGCAAAGGCTGAGAGCGAATCTCATGGCGAGTGGGGCTCTGGTGAGGGAGGATATAAGTCACCGAAGAGTGCTTCAGAGAAGATGCGAAAGAATCTTCCCTATAAGGTAAATGTCGCTTTGTGTCTGCACCGAATTTCCTGGAGGTTGACAGGAACGCATGCAGTACAAGTTCCGTCGGAATTGGGGTGATTTCTAGTCTACAGGCGGCAAATCCTGGTGACATCGTTGCTCTCAGTTCCTCGTTGATCGTGTCATATTTATCCCGTTCATGGCTTCTCGCGATATTATTCCGTTAGTATTTCTTAAATAAACACCGTTCTCTAGTGGAAATGCGATGATGTGGCATTGTATCGGCGCTATTCGATTAGAGGAACCAGCGAGCACGTTAGGGTATCTTGATATTTTATTTAGGCATGGCGCCTTCGGCGCCCTCTAACTCGAATCATCGAAGTTCGAACATGTCACTTAATATGCCCCGCTCGACCTCGTCCCAGTCGATGTTACCCCCACTCGAATAGACGCTTTCGTAACTCGCAACACTGACGCTTGAGAAAAATGGAATCAAGTCACGGATGGAGTCGATCTGGCGTAAATGGTTGAGCATCGGGCGACGAAGCATCCGAGGGTTCGAGGCAGGTGTGAGAAGGAGATCCAAGGCAACAGGCGGTGGATTTGGGGCGTTTTCCTAGTACAAACTCGAGGTTAACACTGGCGATGTAATTGATGACTATTGACTCTAACCTGCGGTGGCGGTAACCCTCCCGCAATCTCTGCTAATTGATCAAGCATTGCTTCCGGGAAATTTTCATCGGGGCGATATACGGCGTCAATGGTGTCCGTGATGAAAGCCCACTGATGCCTGGCCCTCTGCGCTGAGTTGTGTGTCAAAGAAAGAAGTAAAGGGCATTACATTTGGAACTCCTCTGTTTGCAGAATGAGGAGGAGGTCGATGAATTTGGATACTGACAGGATCAAAGGCAGTGCCTCTGACCCGTCTAAAGGAACATCGATCATGGTTTGTTCAAGGAGCCGGTACTGCTGATGGGTCAGAACTGCAAAGGAATTATCAAAACATATACCTACCATTTCTGATAATATCACGGGCCAGAAGCTGTCCAGATTGTGTGGGCTGAGTCGGCATAGGAGAACCCGCACACAGAGATAGAGTTCCGCTTGAACGGCCGGAGCAGAGGCATTCTTCAAAGTGTCGACCAACTTCTCCTGGATCGTTGGAAGCGACGTCAAGAACTGATTCTTCTCACCGCAAAGCAGGATATAAGACGTTCTCCGCAGGTTCATAGATCGAAGCTGATTCTCCGTTTCACGGTTGGTAAAAATGTTCGTAGATGGTGCCGAGGTCACTTTACCTATTTGAAGTTTGATAGATGTATTGAACGGCAGAACACGATACTCACCGAGAAAATCAGCGAAAACGCTCTTGTCTGCGTCGACCCAGGCCTCGATGATGGACCGGAAATCTGTGCCTGCTTCAATTGAGGAGACGAAAAAACGGGAGTCGTTGACAATGTCTGAAATAACCCCTCGCCAGGCCTTGACAGCAATCGAAATCCGAGTCATTTCCCGCAAGATGGTCGAAATTGTTGATCGAAGTCCAATGGGCTAAGACACAGTCAGCTCAACGCGACAACTGCAGAGACATAGTTTTCAGGTACCGGCTCTTAGTCTTTAATGCCGGAGACACAATGTAATACAAGATGTTGGTGCAAACCGCCAGAACACGGTCGTTCTCCATTAGGAACTTGCGAAGTCGAGGTAGAGCAGTGTCACCGATATACTGAACAATCTGCAAAAGTCAGGCAAGATGGGCATGATGTAGGGTGCTTGGTAAGAGCAACGAGGAAACTATACCTGGTCGGCCTGGTCGACATTAGGCGGTGGGGACGGGGGTCTTGAACTGGGTTTCTCGTCCAATCGGGGGTCGGATGGCACTGCTCACAATATAAAATAATATCCTCACCATGTCGTCACGAGACTTACCCCGAGGCATTGGGGAACCTCGACCGCTTGGTGGGGCCAAACTGTCCTTGTTTCTCCGGATCCAATAATTGGTGTCTGTATTCCGACTGACGGATACCACAACAGTATCAAGAAGCTTCCCATACGTATCCTACGAAGAAGTTCAGCCTGTTTCCAATAAATACGAGGCAGGAAAAACCTGAAGATCTTTTCGTATACGCCTATCCTCTAAGGCGGTCGTCTGTGTTATCTTGTCCGCTAAGATAGAAACGCATCTGAGCGGTGATCGTAAGACAATGGCGGCGATGGGTCGACATGTTCGAACCTTAGGACCGAGAAAACCTGTGCCCGGAAATCCTTGATATTGCTTATGATATCCTTTGCTAACTGTAAGAATCTGTGCCAGACCTGGACGGCAAGTGGCCCTTCAAGTTGATCGAGGTAGTGCTCCAGAAAGCGGAATAGTAAACCGTCGGATCTAGTCGCTCGTCAATGGGAGGAACAGCCACTTATACAGATAGAACCCACAAGTTTGGGTTCACAACTTGTTTACGATTCCTCTCGGAAAGGCCACTGACGCGACATGAGATGCTTTCACATATCATATGTACGACATTGTGGGCACTGGTCGCGAGCGCATCTACGAGTTCGAATGCCGGGGTGACTGACAACGACGTAGCCTTTGTAATGTGTTAGGTTACATAGTAATCGGTTTGTTTGAACTGACCGATTTCTCTGTGTTCCAGCATTCGATGATGGACTCAAGAACCTCTGCGGGCTGCAAGCGGAAGAGATGTTCGAATACCCTTCGACAACGGGTACGCGTTTTCGTGCAGACGAGAGAAAGCATCTCATATTTGGGTGTTGAAGGGCGCAGCTCTGTCTGCGCTGTAGCAGCCCAGACGCTGTACAGAACGCGTACAGCCTCATGCAGTGAACGATACCCTGGTGAGCGAACCTGCGTACGATGATTACCCGACTAGTGGAGGCTCTAGTAACAACCGACCGTTAGTTGCTCTTCCAAATTGCTGGGCGCAGACTCTGATGAGAAAACACTCGTCACGATTCCCAGGATGCCTCCCGATTCCGTTCCTGGAGGTTTCTCTGGTGGTACGTCGTCCTCCTCTGCGTGCCCTGCGTCTGCTGTCGAAAGACTGAGAAGAACCAAACGTTCCAAAGAATTAAGTAACATGATCAATTCGGCATCGGTTGTGTTCGACTTGAAATCACGATGATCATGACCATCTCCGATGGCCCTGCGAATGTCATCTAGGCGGATGAGTAAATTTTGGCATATACAGTCATTCAGCGGGGAGACCAGGGTTTGGAGTATTTGATGGAACTGAGGAACAGCCATGAGAACGAAATCCAGCCAGTGTTGCAATACGGCATTGTTAGAAGGCAGACTGATCCCGTCCACCAACGTTTGCGCAAGAAGCGGGTTGGGCGAGGGCACATGTAAGTCTTCCGGCTTGTCGTGTTCTGGTAGTTCTGACGATGAGTCGGTGGCACCGTGCTTGAGCTGGCGAAGGGCGGCGGATCGTGACTAGCTGCCACCGCAGAGATAACCGAGTGCAGGAGATGAAGAAGCTTGTTTTGGAGCTCCAACCGTTGCGTATGAACAGAAAAGTACAACTTTCTAACAACAGCAGCTTGAACATTCTGAAGTGATGGTGAGTCGACCTCGCCGCGCGCCACGATGGCTTGTAAGAGGTCGACGGTTGTAGACTGTATGAGGATATTGGTAGGTGTCATAGCCTCGACACGCTTGAGTTTGCATTCTGATTGCAGAAAACTAGGGGACAGATAAGGCAATCTGCAATTTATCGCTGTAAGTTCAACCCCCACCTGGCCAACAGCTCTAAAAGGACGTCTTGGTAGGTAGCATCAAGTTTGGTCAGCCCGGCTGGCGAAAGACGGCCGTCAGCCCACTGAGTAAGAAAGACACGACGATACCTACCGGATTGTATTCGTTCTACGAGACCAGAGTGCTGACACCTTCGAACCAAACTCGTACGTGCGGTCTTTCCAAACCCTTGGCCCCCGAACTTGACGACGGATAGTAAAGTTTCTAGCAGGTGATTAACATACGTCTGGTCAAATGGACGCTCATAAGAGTAGCCCTGTAGTTGCTTTCCGTTGACATTGGTGGTAGATGGAACCCTTCTTATGGAAGGATCAAAAAGATCGTATAGGATGGGATCCAGTACACTGCAGCGATTGGGTGAGCCAAGCGAAGGTGAACTGACCGTAGATATACTTTACCGTAGGTAGGATTTGAGGCTACACCTCATCCACGTCTCGCCAATCCGACGGAGGTTGGGATCGTCATTCTTCAAAGTATCCAGAATGATCATCAAAGGAACTTTCAACGAGAAACCGGGGAGTTTGCTATCATCTGCTGGACGCGTCAAAAATGGTTCCTGTGACTGAAGTGTGGGTTACCTGTTAACCTCCACAGAGCCCCAAATGCGTGATATGAAGCCTCCTTTTCTATAGTGTCCCGAGATGCCAGGGTCTCGGCAATTATCGATTCCACGTGTCGATGCGCCGAGGTACTCTCAAGCGTCCATAAAAGACTAGCTGCGCGGGCGTGATACATTGAATAATTCGGGCGCAGATACCTGAACAGCTAGATGTTTTGAAGCAATCAGTAGTCACGCTGGGTTCAGAGACATGTCAGCCTACAGTGCGCAATAACTTGAGTACCACATGTCGTTGATCGATGGACATAGGTGGTTGCAGCCCACGGAAGCCCTGTAATGAGACTAGTAGAGTGATTACCTGGTCAACGAGGAGGAAGGTCGTGTCCTTGGGGACAACATTTGGTATGTGAGGTGTGATTTCCTGTACAAGGGACACTCACGTCCGTTTCCAAGGTCGGGACGAGATGGGACACCCAGTCTGACGGATTCCAATCAAGTACCAGGCTTTGCACCTTTTCCAGACCAGCAGCGGTCACCAGCTTGCTCAACAAAGAAAGTGAAACGACCAAGAGATCGCGGAACGCCTTTCTACGGTCAGAAGAGGTTGTGGTTGAAACGGCACAGGCGGCGCTAAAAGAGATGATATCTTCGAAAGCCGTCACGAGTGGCACCTGAGAAGTTGCTCTGATTTTATTTTTGGGAAATCGATTTTCTATTCCGTAGAATGCCACCGCGAGTTGTAACGGGCCATCATGCCCCTCGTCCATGGGGCGTCGAAGTAACGCGGATGAAGGGATCTCATCTTTGAGCGCGTGTAGCAGCTGTAGGGTATCAGACATAATTGGGAGAGAACCTCCTGTCGAATTCTGCATGATCTGATTCTGAGATGCACGTGGTCAGATTTATCTCCGATATACCAGAGGAATCCAACCTGCAAGGCCTCGCAAAGGGCTGAGAATACAATTGGTAAATGAACGGTCTGGATCTCTTCATCCCGAACATGTATTGACTTCAGAATGAAGCGAGCCAATCGGACTGCCTACGTCGACAAAAATGAGTAATTGGAACTGCACTGACAAAGCGTGATCCGAACCTCATTATGCGTCCCATCTCCAGTGAGTTCATTCAATATCGCACTTAATAACTGCTTCCACACAATTTGTGGCTCCACAGCTTCGTATAGTATACTTGCGGTCATCACGACCTGCATGATTACTATGACAAGGCAACGAGATCGCAAATATAAAAACCTACGTCCTCGCCGGATGCTGTGTCCGATTCAATCAAAACTTTGAGAGCCTTGAAAACGTCCAATACGATTGCTTCCGTTAGAGCACCGCCTATCTCCCACTTGTCTAACAAGGAAATGAAAACTTTGAAAGGTCGGGATTCAGGGTACTCCGTGGATGGAGAGGACATTTCGGTCTTGAGATATGAAATAAGCAGTGAGCGGAAGTCATCACCAATACACCTACGCGCAAAGTCGTTTGAAGTAGTCCCAGAGAATGAGCGCGAAGATATGCAATCTGCTGTTCTGCGTTCTCATCCGGGCCAAGAAGCCATGTGTACAGACGACGATTGAGAGAAAGGTCCCTTCGCATAACAACACTGGTCGCTGCTCGCATAATAATGGTGCGATCTTCGTTGGACGCCCTCTGTATTGCACCTCATCCAAACGAAGTGCCTGAAGAATAAGATCCAGGCCATTACGACGGACGAGTATGTTGTCATCCTCCAGCGCCGCGGCAAAAGCGCGGATCATGAGACCGACGTCGTGCCCGAGCATCGTTTGGAAATCTATTAAGAACATGAGTTTCCAATTCTCATTCACTCTTTAGCTTAAAGGTATACCTTTTCCAGCAATCAATCTAGGCAAGCGACGAGATACCAAGTTCAGAGCGGTACCGCGTGCAGATGGAACGGTCAGCATGATCAACCAGACGTTCTCTAAGAAATAGGACAGCGAAACAGTGGTGGACAATCCGTCGAGTAGATTCAAGACCTATCTTGATGTAAGTTGTTAGACCATTCCGTCTAAGAATCACAGTTACCTGCTCGAAAAACTCGCTCGTCTCTTCTTCGAGTCCGGGAAGAAGAGCGAGAATGAATGACTTCATCACAGGCCTCAAACTGTTGTTCAGAGGGAGAAAATGTGCGTCATATATATTTATTAATGTGAGCTAAAAAGAGCATTGTGGGCAAAAAACGAAATGTGGAAGGTTCATAGCACACCTTCACCGCGGTTGCTGAATATTCGAAGAATGGGAACAGACCCGATGTCCAAAGGAATAAATCTCTTCGCAAGCCATCTGCCTGTGACTGCTTCAGTTGCGTTGATAATGAAAGTCGTATATTCTCACCCCAATGACTCCAAGGATGTGTGTATAAACATCTAGTGCCCTTTGATGTACACCAGTTGGTAAAGCGGGATTCAAGCATTGTGAGAGACGTTTCGCTACGATGACTTTTCGAGGAATTTCCTTGAACTGCAAGTACGCTTGGAGAGTCTTCACCGGGTGAAGGTAATCAGTACCCGTGAAACCAGCCTTAACAGGGTTGAGGCGTACCTTTAACAACTGCTTCAGAAATGCAATGAAGTCTGCCCACTCGTGCACGTTGTCAAATGAGTTTAAGCATCTGTCAACTTGTTGCGCATATTTCTTGTATTTAGGGTCGGAGGCATATGCCTGCTGCGCCACTGCTGTCGTTCGAGCGCATTAGTCGCGTTCAGTCTATTAAGACTACATAATCACACTAACCACGTTCCTGAGCGGAAGTCGAAAGGCCTTTCGCACCTTTCGTTCCATATTGGACTTTCTTGCGGCTAGTTGAAGACATTGAATGCTGCTTCTTACGTGCACTCGAGGGAACTGCACTAAACAACCACAGCAGTATGAGTATGACGGTAAGGGAGCGGAGCCTGGCGTTTGTAACCGAAGTAACCACGTATTAGGGTTGGGGGTACACATATCACATATGATTATGGTATGATCTACATCTACAAAACGCTAGGCCCCCTGCATCTCAGAGTCACCGTCCTCACTGCTGACGTAGATATTGAAATCTTCACGTCGTTGGGCGATAGCCTCGTTGAATCGTTCCTTGTGAGAATGATTATTGGGTACAAAAAGGAGTACGAGTTACTACCCACAATCATGCCTGCTGCAACGGGTATTCGTAGTGCCATTTGAAGCCGCTGGTCGGGACTCAGGGCAAGGAAATCATGAAGAGATATCTGGCTGAGGATCGCCGCAGCTGCAAAGGCATTCATCCCATCAACGCCCGCTAGGTAGCTCTCCTCCTGCAAGTAGTATCACTTCGCTAGTCTTCATGCAGAAAGCGCAATGCGAGATATACCTCTTGCTCGTCAGCTCCCAACCACAGGCGATCGTCCCAGGGACCCCATTGAGATTGAGATTCAGCCATATCGCCCAGAGTACGAACCATGGTCGCGGCTTGTTCATCAGAACGAGCAACATACATCTGGATATCGGTCTGCGGCCGCTTTTCTCCATATGCCTCAGCGATCGCTATGTCCCTACAAAGCTTCTTTAAAGATCGAATAAACCGAGCAGACAAATCCTCTTGTCCTCTCTCGGTTTGACGGCTCTGCAAACCAGAGATACTATCACCGTAAAGTTTGAAGACTACGGCAAGCCGAGTGTACTTCCAAGACAATGAGCCAAGCCTACATTTCAGAGAACGAGAATCGGAAGGAAGCAGATGCATCGGTGAAAAGACCAAAGCTGTGTCGCAGTCAAAGACGAGATCGGCGCCATTGAGCCACTCCCTCTCGAGGGGATCTATGCGGAGCCAATCATTGCGAAGTGCACCCATGAGAGGGCGATCTTGAAGTATTTCAACTGAAGAAAGGTATCGATGGTCCGGATGGGTGGTGCTTGCATAGGTGGAACTGGAGTAGTGAGGCTCGTGAGCTCCCAAAGCAACTGTTCAATGTCAAACAGCGGTGGTGATACCCTCTGCTGTTCAGAGAAAGTTGGGGAGGTAACAGGCGTGTCGTGGCTGGGTCCTGCTATACACTTTTTGGCGAGAATAGTCAAATACTCTCCCAGGGATTGTTGTTCGTGGACCGTCGACCGTTGGGAAGGCGTAGACGAAGGCAAATAGTCGCCGTCAACTTCGTGACCTTTGAACGAGTGCAACCAACTAGGGCAGGGGATCCTAGGCATTCCGGACCCGTTATTAAGACGGGATCCTGAGGCGGACCAACTGGTGGTAGTACTGTAGCGGCGAGCTGCGCAGACAACTGCACATGCTGTGCGAGAGCGCCATCGCTTCCGGTACTAGATGCTGCATCTACCTTTCTACAGAAAACTGAACGTGTGGCTGCGATCTATAATGACTCACCATCCAGAGATGAGGAGAGAGGAGGAGGAGACAACGCTGGCCGAGTGGTCACTGAGTTCAGCCGGGAGTGACTGGTGCCTTCCCTGCAACAGACGCCCTGAGACCAGTACAGTAGGGTTCGGAAATAGGAAAAAGCAGTCGAATACCTCCGAGAGACCGCCAGCAATCACTTTGTCGGACGTGTGCGACCGCAAGTTGCATTATCTACGTCCCATTGTCTGTGTATCCCCGGTCTCGTTCTAGATTAGACATGCGTAGCGACCTAGATTTGCACCTCTCTGCCCTAGTTAGTAGCACATTTGAATCAGAACAGTCGATTGAAGTGTGATCAATGGTGGAGGAATCCGATTCTGCGGTGGTACGTAAGATTACTTGTATCCCTCTATGGTTCTCTCCTCGATGGAAATAGGGTGTGTCAGAGGATGTGACATATCCAAGAGGTCAGCGAGCAGATGCTTGTCTTCCCCTGCGTCGGAACAGGCATTTGTGAGAAAATGGTAAAAGTTCGAGACGCCAACAAGTTCCTCGAGAGTCGGAATAGCCTGTTCAGAGCTATAAGGCCTACCCGTTGACAATCGTTTGATTTCCAATCGATACGGTAAGTGTCATAGAATGTTAGCTTACCTCCATGTCAGCTCTAGATTCAGCGACTTAATGCCTTTGACTGAGCAGAAAAAGGAAAAGTCCTGGTGGGTGAGGAGAGAGCCCAAATCGCTGGACCAAGGAAAAGTACGAGTGTGTACGTTTGGGGCAGGTAACAACGGAACTATCACATGCCTTGCTGTTAGGGTGACGAATTGTTGACGTGAAGCACGCACCGTCCATTAAGCCAGTCTCCTCCGGGCAGTCAAAGAAATCGGGATCAATCACTGCTTTGAGAGAGAAGCCAGAGAGAAGCCAAAATGGATTGTCCTCCGTGTCGCCCGAGTGTTGCTGAATATCGCTGAGGACCGGAGTAGCGCAGAGGTGGTGGGAAGAGGTGAGTGAGGTGAAAATGTTGTCAGTCGGAGATGAGACTGACACTGAAGTTGCTGAAACCGAGGTCAAATCTATGATAGTGCCAATATACTCTTGTAAACTGGTCAAAAATGGTAAGAAAAGAAGCCTATTTTACTCGGAGAACCTACCGCTGATGCTGACCAGGCGTGTTCAAAACGCCGTGGTATCCCCCAACTCTTGACCTCCTAGGCATGCAAACCGCATCTGTGGCGAGGACATCGTAACGATCCCCATCTGATGATACACCCCCTACCCATTTTCGCTGCAAGAAGGTCACCAATCGGCTCTAGTGAATCCGAAGATGGGGCAAAGATTTCATCATGTTCTCTTAACCGTCATCCAGGGATGATGTTGGTGGTGATGACGTTGTAGGTACAGCTACTTCCAACTTGGTTGGTTGACGGCGACGAAATTCAGATATAATCACGTACACCACGGTCAGCGGTAACCAGTTCTCAGGAATTCCCTCATCGTCATCGCTCGTTGCAAGAGGTGTTATCAACGGGAGATCTGCCATTGTCATGGGAACACGTGCAGATTTTCTTGGCGTTGCATTGCTCCTCGAGAACAGGGGAGGGTAAGAGGAGAAGACGATGAAGGAGTAGGTGACGGCGTCCGGTGCAGGAACGCACTAGATGGTGATTGCTCTACTTCACTACGCCGCGGGGCAAAGAAAGGATTGAGTGACACGATTTCCTTGGACATATGGCTCGCAGTCAGTCCGGGGTGACTAGTGAGGTGAGTCAAATCGAAACTTTAGAAGTGTCACGGGAGCTCACATTAAATCCTCCGTCATGACGCCAATATCGTTGCATCCGAATCTTCTGTATATTCCATTCCACACCACCCGGAGACACCTCCGAGATGGACAGGAACTGACAGAGTTACTCCACTGTGCCCAATTCTCGGGGTATGTCGGATGGAGCGAACGGTAAGTGCAGGTAAATCTGGGTCATAGTGAATATGTGATGGGGCTATTATGATACGTGTCAGTAAAGAAGAAATTCAGGCTGAATATGAGGACAGACGAGTGCAGAAAGTATCGAGAAAATTGTTCTGTTTAAATGGCACTGCTCCGATGGTGCGACAAATGAGCTCTTGAGCCCCTTTGATCGTAGTGGGGTTCAGGTCTTCCCATGCTTTCTGAGGTTCAATGTTCCAATTCTCCTGAGCTAAGCTGTCCAATGGGTCCGAGGGAGGCAAGAGTGAATGAGTAATATCTTCCGCAGGAACAGGGAGTAGGCCGCCAGTGAGCGCCTATACGCTAAATGGTATTCAGCCTTCTTTGGCTGCATCGTAGCAAGACCGACCTGGTAAACTCGTAGTTGAGTGTGATCAGTGTAATTAGTAACGAGGTGGACGGCCACATGCTCGTCTAATAGGTGGTGTATATGCACATATAAAGCCTGCATGCTGTTTGTCTTCGCGGTCATGGTCAGACCAACCAATGGCCCGATTCCAGTTATAGACATGACATGGCGGGCCGGACAAATAGCGCATACAATCATTACTGTCCGGGGTAATTATAGACATTAGACACATCTTTGCATCTCTCGCTCATGTGGGAAAGGACACTACAAGACCTCATTCGTGGTCTACGTGCAAACAAAAAGGATGAAGCCAAATTTCTTGCCCAAGCCGTGAACGAGATTAGGCAGGAGATCAAGAGTAAGGACATGGAGCTCAAGGCTGGAGCGGTCCTCAAGCTCACCTACGTACGTCGCTAGCGTCTAATAGAAAATGCTACTAAAACCCAGTGCTAAAGCTGGAGATGCTTGCCACGACATGTCTTGGGCATCATTCCACGTCGTCGAAGTTATGTCATCGCCCAAGTATCATCTTAAGACTGTCGGATACCTCGCTGCTACTCAATCGTTTGGCCCCGACACGGATGTTTTAATGCTCACGACAAACCTTTTGAAGAAAGTGAGACCAGCAATACTTACATTGGACCAATCATAGACTCGCACACAGGATCTGACTTCAAATCCCAATGACATCGCAGTCAGTCTAAACGGGCTATCTAATACCGTCTCGCCAGACCTAGCTCGGGATCTTTCCAACGACGTTGTGACAATGCTCAGTCACTCCAGACCCAATATTCGCAAGAGAGCGGTCATCGCAGTCTACAAAGCGCTCATAAAGTATCCTGAGGCGGCGCCTTTCGCCCTTACAAGACTGACGGAGAAGCTCGAAGACCAGGATCTAGGTGGGTGATTGACTATTGACCTTTGTCGAATTGTTTGGTCACCATCATGCTAGGTGTCGTTGCTGCCACGATCAACGTTCTGTGTGAACTGGTTCGAAGAGAGCCAAGAGACTACCTTTCTCTGGCCCCTCAGCTTTTTCGTTTGATGACCACATCGTCAAATAATTGGATGCTCATAAAGCTGATCAAATTGGTAGGTGATAAATGTTTAGACGTTGCAGGGGTTGACAGTGTCACAGTTTGGTTTTCTTTCCCCACACGAGCCGCGTCTGGTGAAGAAGCTCCAGCCTCCCATCACGGAACTCATATCCACAACACCAGCTATATCTCTTTTGTATGAATGTGTGCATACTTGCATCGTCGGCGGAATGCTACTGCGCTCATCCGGTGACGAACTCGCTGAACTATGCGTTACCAAATTGGCGGCATTTCTCCAAGACCCAGATCAGAATCGTAAGCACATCGCAGCTTGAGATTGCCCTGACCTTAGGAGTTGCGCTCTCAAGTGAAGTATATCGCGCTTTTAGCGCTTGTGAAGATAGTTCCCACGCATCGTCATCTCGTGGCAAGTACCAGGACATGATATTCTCGAGTGTCAGCGATCAGGACTTCAGCATCCGCATGCGTTCTCTCGATCTACTTTCAGCCATGGTGTGCCGCATTCATCCCACTCTTTACAGGCAGAGTACTGTAGCTGTTTTTGACTGCAGGTTACCAAAGATAGTCTCCAATCAATCGTACAGCAGCTCTTGTCGTACTGGTTCGCCCGGACTCGACTCCTTTCCCTGCGGCAGCATCGTCACTGGCCGTCGCCAACTCTTCACCTCCCCCGAAGGGGCAGGGTTGACTCTTTCCCCAACGCAGCTTTCTTCATACCGACTTACCCTTGTCCAACGCCTCCTCGAGATGTGCTCGCATGACACGTACGACAACATCGTGGACTTCCAATGGTACCTGTCCGTCCTCCTGGACCTAACTTACGTTGCTTCCGTCAACGTGGGTGATCAGATTAGGGATCACTCGTGGACATCGTGGCAAGAGTTAAGGCTGTTAAACGTTGGGCAGTCGAGCTTATGACAAGGTTACTAAGAGATGATACATTTCTCGCAAATTCACAGGAAGAAGGTAGCTGTGCAGAGGTTCTGTGGGCGGCCGCTTGGATTTGTGGTGAGAACAGCAGGTAGCGCATCTCCTTCCCCTGTTGACCTCCAGCCGTCAAGTTAACTCCTAGAACAGAGAGATCGCTGAGCCACAAAAGCTTCTTCGTATTTGCTTCAACCGGATGTCTCTCTTCTCGCCTCGGAGACGATCGGGGCGTATCTTCAAGCTGCGATTAAGCTTTTCGGTACCTGGTCAATGGAGCTATCCCAAGATTGGGACAGTGGAAAAATTCAAGATGCAAGAGAAGTCGTTGACGCTCTGATTTCACGTCTCAAGGACTTCACCTCGCACTCTGAGATTGAAGTACAGGAACGGGTGAGTCCGCGTGGTGACTTGGTGGTCGCATGTCAAATGTCATTTTTAGGCCGCAAATGCGGTGAAGCTCTTCACTTTCATCCAAGCCGATCTTGTGTCTTTTCACCTCGAAGACCCGGTTGATGGTACCCCGGTTGATAACACTAGCCAACATCCCGCCTACCCAAAGAGCCTGCTGTTGATTAACCCACTGTTTTCTGCTTACGAGATGAACTCTGTCAACTCAGCGGCCCAAGAAAGTATCTCAGTTCCGGAAGGCCTTGACCTTGATGTTTGGATCGTGCCACCTCCCCAGGAGTTGTCAATGCCTGCTGCTGCAGTCGCCGATGATTCCCAGGAAGGGGAGCACCCTCCGACCAGAAAGAAGGTTAAAGGGAAAGCGAAAGTGAAAAGTTCAAAAGTGGCAACAATAAAACCCCATGATTCCCAAGCTGATCCTATTAATCCCCCGGATCCTTCAGAGACGGAAGAGAGGATAGAGAACGAGAGGGTGAGTAGCTCGGTCCTGCCGATCTTGCGAGGCAACAGCGACTTACTGGCCTCGACAACCAAAAGCGACGGCTAGAAAGGATGGAACTTCGTCGACACGACCCATACTACATACCAGACAGACCGTACTCGGTACCATCTGCAAGTGATGTCGATTCCATACCAGTTGTCCGTCTAGATGACCTCCCACCCCCGCCACAAGGTTCGTACAACAATATTCTCCATTCCCCACATTTGATCTCACTACCAGTTACAGAAACCCTCTATCCTAGTCTGCTGCGTGACTTTGCGACTACCACCACCTCAGTGCCCTTCGTAGTTGATAAAAACGGAGAGATGCCAGAAGTCGCGACACAGCCAGCCTCTTCCGGGGTGATCTCATCTTCACCAGCTTATGTCCTGGACGAGCAAATACCTCGCCCAGGAACCCCAGAGCCCATTAAGGTGAAACGCACCAAGAAGAAAAGGGTATCAACTGCAAAGTCAAAACGGGCAGATGCGGAATGAAGTCTGCACTTTGTAACTGCGATAAAAACTCTCGTTAGCACTACAAACTATATAGTCCACCATGAGACACATTAATGCTTGACTTCGGTACATTGTGGTGACAAGGATGGGATGTCTTCGCGACAGCGTGAGAATAGATAGTTTAATGGGGGTAGGATGGGGTAGGGTGGAATCCAGGTCAACACCGATCGTCCTCAACGTGCTCCACTGAGTCAACAATTTCGTTCACAAGCTCCAGAGTAACGCCCGGTATCGTTCGCTCAGCTTCCGCGAAGGCCCTCTGCAAGGCACTCAAAGCAACGCGCGCTTCTTGTGTTGATACACGGGGGAAAAGCTAGGAAAACGGATGAGGAAATCAATCTCGTACATAGCTTGCGTTCCTTACCGAAGCGATGGCTGGTAGAACGACTGAGTCCAGCATTGTTGTATCTGGCAAATCATCTTCGGGTAGACGATCCTCGAGATCGTCATATTCGTCTGATGGCTCTCGGCGCACCCCATTTCCGTCGTTGCTACCCACGACTCCGTGTCGGACAGTGGCTTGCTGATCGTGTTTTCGCGGGGTACCTCGGTCAGACGGAGCCAAGGGAGGTAAGCGATCCGGCTTGACTGTTATAGAGGAAGCGACGGTAGTGTCTGTGTCCGCACTGGGGTCTCTCCTTGATCCATTGGCGCTCGTTATAGAAGCTCCAGAACCTGAAGACGCTCGGGAGCGCGTCGTGCTATTGTAGTCCCAAGTCAGGGGTGGACCAGAGGTTTGGACAACACTTGCACGCCCTATCGTTCCTGGCCGCGCAACGGTTCTGACAGTGCCAAAATCCCACAAGTCTTCAGGATCAGTCGCACCCGAACTAAGAGACAGTGAGCGATGGAATAGAATAACGCAGAACATTCACTGACGGGTCCTCGGCTCGATCGTGTGTTTCCTCCTCCGCGCGATCCCCTCCTTCCGCTTTCCATCGCTCGTGGCGCTCTATCAGCTCGGTCAGGTAACTGGTCTTCTTCGCCATGCGCATGAATTTATGCTTCAGCAATTCGCGAGCAGACGGTCGCTATACCAAATAAAGACAAGACCAGAAACGAAGAACGATCAAACTCACGTCGCGAGGGTCTCGTTGGAGGCAATATGAGACAAATTCCCTGAAAGGCTTTGAGAAACTGGCATCGAGCTGTGGTGGTGGATTCTTGGGTATCAGAAACAAGACCTGCGAGCGGGATGAGCTGTAAAGTGGAGCTTTGCAGTGATGTAAGCGTACCTTCATAGGATGAAGTTCTGCGTAGGGTGGCTCTCCTTTCGCCAATTCGATGGCAGTGATCCCAAGACTCCATATATCAGCTTTGTGGTCATAGCCACTCTGTTTGATAACTTCTGGAGACATCCAATAGGGGGTCCCTACAAAAGTGTTCTTCTTCGCGGATAAAGTACCAGACAACTGCCCCGAGACACCAAAGTCGGCGAGTTTCACTTCCCCTCCGGCAGAGAGTAAGATATTGGCAGCTGTGCCAAAGACACGTGTTAAGCTAGAGAAGCGCAATGGCATGACTGGCCTACCTTTGATGTCGCGGTGTAGCTTTCCTTCAGTGTGGAGATAGTCCAATCCACGGAGTAGTTCCCGAAGAATAATCGCAATATACTCCTCACGGAAGACACCCGGTTTCATCTGCACAAGGCTCAAAAATCTGTCAAGGACTAGGCAGACCAGGACGCACGAGATCGGAGCAAGAGCCACCCGAGCAGTACCTAGAACAGACGATTAGACGATTATCGAACCTTGGAGGTGGTGTGAACGCACTCCATAACTATCCAGAGGTGCGATCCTTTGAGATACGAGCCGTGATACCTGCGAGCGTGAATGTCCCGTCCGGAGATGGTAAAAATGGAGACAAACTTTGTTACATGAGGAGAATCCAGCTGTGACAGTATCTGAATTTCTTGTTGGATATCCTCAATCTCATCCTCAGCACTCTCGAGGTCGATTATTTTGATGGCCACGGTCTTCTGTGTCCGCTTATCATAGCTACAGAACAGCGTGGGTGTCAAGTGTGATAACGAGATGATGAAAAACGCACCCCTTGAAAACCTCACCGAAAGAACCCTTGCCTAGTTTCGCTCAATTCGTGCATCTGGGCTATAGAGTGGTGAGGGGACACACCAATCCTGTCCTGCTTTACGTAGAATTCTTCGGGATCCGAGTGGTGAGAGTCCTAGTTTGTATTGAAGAAAGGAAGCAGTGAAAGGTATAGATCAAGCTTTTGTGGAATATTGAGTAGCGGATCTCACCATTGGTAAGCTCAGCTAAGTGTGGGTTGGGTATGCGACGGGTATATGAGATAAATGTGGTATGTCGGCGCCGAGAAGTTTTTCCCGCGGGAGTAAGAAAAGGTGTGCAAAGGTGTGACAAGGAGTTGAACAAAGAGTAAAGAACGAGCACTTGGGCCTGAGGTCGGCTATTGTAGCTAAAAAGCAATACAGTACAAGTGCAGCACAGTCGCAGTACCCCAAACACGTGACTGATGACTCTACTATATTACTTTATACGCGCTGCAGGTGGCACCTTCACAGACTCTAAATGACTGAAACCGAGGCCAGATACACCGCCTTTCTCCACCGTCTCCATAATTGGGGTACGCTGTAGTTGAGAGCTCGTTGACGGTAACGTCAACCCGTGGTGTCGAATGAAGAGCCCCATCAAGGTAACAAGTAAGAGCGCAAGAGAACACGCGATGATGACATGGAGGTTATCCTCGAAATATGGGTCATTGACTTGGGGATGTTCTAGTGGCTTAGCGGTGATGATGATGGAGCCGTTGTTGGTATAAGACTGAGTGAACGAGTCATTCGCCAGAACGAGGTTTCGTGAATGAAAAGGTCGATGGGGGGAGGCATTTGAGCACAAAAATCTAAGAAAGAGAGGGCTGAGGGCGAGAATACGGCCAATTTGAGAGCCTCGGTGAGCCATCGACATCTTCCGTGCAGTAGAATGGACGAAGACAATGAGACTCCAGTGCGTAACAAGTAAAAAAATAGTCTCATTTAAGAGTGGCCTGAAACCTGATCAAATGCGAATCTGCCGGTTTCGACTCCATCCACACGGGCAGTCCGAAACCCATTGGCAGTGGTTGTGCCGCTGCTAGTGGACGCGACTATGTCACGAGGATGTTTTCATCTGTCACGTGTATCGGCGACTGACGACGATAAAACAAATACCTTCAATAACATATTGCTTCAGAAAGAAAATACGAAGAAGAAAAAACTGCCAGTAAATGCATCACTTCGAGACCTTAAATAAAACCTATGAATAGTGGGCATTGGAGGCACACTGGAACAATTTGGCAATCGCAACCGTAAACTGTATTTTGTTCCATCGTAGTATGGCATCAAATGTTCTTCCGGTGCTCCTGTGTGAGAGGATAAGAATACGAGATAGGGGACGAGAGAGCGAACAAGGTTCTGACCGGAGCGTGCGTTGTCTCGTGGTCAACATGAACGAACGCTCTCTCGACATTCGGTAGGACTTCTATTTTATCCTGTAGCTGTTGACTGATATCATGAGCCTTCCATAACGGCGTGTTTGCATCCATCACAACGTCGACCTCGACAAAGTAATCCTATGGGGATCGATCAGATATTGGACTAAGCACAAGATAGGCGCAGACGGACAGGGCCACTCTAAAAGTAGGCTTAATCAGGCGCCACAGTTCGAAGATTTGATGACATACGTGATATGCACGAACAGTATCAATTTTCTCTATTTCATCGCTGAATGTCATCGCTTTGTAAATGATGAGCTGGAGGAAATCATGAGGAGCAGATTTCCCCGCCAGTAGCTCAAACTGAGTATAGATGGTGCGAGTCCAAGCCACGATAACTCCAAGAGCAATCTACGTACAAATGAGTGTCAACAAATTACGAATGAGAGATGTAACTCGCAAGAATTGCTCCAATCGGGTCCAGATCTAAATTCAGAGTGTTGAGCGATATAATAATCTTAAAAGGGAATGCATACACCATGCCAGCTTGCTACCCCCGGCCGACATGAGGAGACCTGAGCACAAGTATCAATATTACAGGGCCACGAGAACCACCAAGTAACTCACCGAATGAGTTTATAAATATGTCATTGCGGTGGTCCTCCCAGAGCACCTCAACCTGACTCGACTTGGAACGTAACGAGTAACAGTAGAGGAATAAAAGAAATTTGACACCTTCGAGTTAATCAGCACAGTAAGTGAAGAAAGTCTGGTTGGCGTACCCAAGGCGGTGCCAACGGCGACGACAGAGGGTATGTGAAAATCTTTCAAATCATTGTTTTTATGGGTTATCAGGTCTCGCGCAGACTCGATTATCACGATGAAGTTGACGGATGCCATGCTAGGAGCAAAGTCAACAGCGATCCAGTGCACCGATAAGATTGACCTCGCACAGAAAACCTAGGGATGAAGAATCAATGCAATCCATGGACGGGGCCAGAAGAACGTACCGTAGATCACATTGCCTATGGTCTCCAAGCGTGCCCCACCCACTGGCCATTTATTGACATCCATTTTACTCGATTTGTAATTGATGTAGTAAAGGAGGAAATTACTGCCGACGTCGAATACCGAATCGATGCCCGTAGCCAGGAGAGAGAAGGAAGCGGATGAGACGGCGGCATACACTGTCCAACAAAGTGACTTTAGTAAAAAATCGACGCAACAACAAATTCTGACTTTGCAGTACCGCAAGCGCAACATTGGCAATGAGACTAGCGCGCACTGCAATTTTCACCTTGAGATAATGAATTAAGAGGATCGCTGACATGATGCGCAAACGCTTACGGGTAACCGAGAAAGATCCTCTTCGTGCCTAGCATCTTCCGTGTGTTCCTCCATAGGTTTCAAGAGAGATGTTATAAGCTATAGTTACAGCGTGAGTAGGGAACATGAATAGAGCAGAAGGGACACCTACAGCATTTTGTTTATGATGATAATTGGCGAGACGTTTGCCTCGCTTGCGACTGCGGAGCTCCGCAATCTCTGCGTCGGTCTTGAGACCATGTCCGAAATTGAATGGATCCCGACTTGGCATTAGCTGAGGAGTAACTCGGTTTGGGTTCTCCGGGTCCGTTTTTGCGTCATACGAGGCCAATCGACGATCGGTTACCACCGCGTCGGGCACCTGCATGAAACGATTAAAAACGACTTTGGAAGTTGAAAGGAAGCCACAACGGAAAGGGATGGATCCGGGTTTCCAAATCTGGAAGAGGAATTTAAAGTAGAGGATCCAGCAGCCTGGTTCGACATGGTCGCGGTGAGCTTGCGTCTGAGTAGAGGAGGCAGGCAGACAAGATTACCAATCAAGTCACTTGCTTTTCCCGGACATGTTCTCCGACTGGGGGGTCATCCTCTTCCTCATCGCGCAAGTCATGATTTATTCAGGCGTCCCAATGTACACTGATCCCAGGCTAGCGTGCTACTCGCTCTTTCCCTGTGGTTTCTCCTGCCGCTAGGGAGGCCACTATTTCGGACGTTATGGGACCTCATGGTTGCCAGCGCACACTCCGGCGGTGGTATGAATCCCGGCAGATATCGACGTGCTCCAGAGAGGGAGATATGGGAGATGGAAATTAGAAATAGGCCGGGTTGATCTGGGCCATACGCGGTTGAGTCCACTCAGTCCGATATTAAATCTCACACCGTCTGTTTCACAAGTTGTAATGTGTTTTCACTTGGAGGCTGACTGCCCCTACTCGAATTCACGAGTGTTCCAATCCTGACTAGCATCTTTGAGCCAACTCCTATCGCCATTCTATGTATAAAAGTGGGGATGGTTAGGCAAGAAACCCACAGCTCCTTCCCAACGCCCCGTCATATTATAACCTTTAAAGCACTATTCGCCATGAGACTTCCTTCTAGCTCTTCCCTACTCCTTGCGTCGTTGGCGGTGTCGGCCTCGTCCTCATCGTCTCTCTCTGCCTTGGCAGCCCCCGCTGGTGATATACCAGAGGACTCTTCGCCTAACCAAGTTGCACATTGCAAGGATGGCGCGGTGCCTCGCTCACTCGGTGCGTCTATTGGAAGCGCATCCACCTTCTTTTCTGACACAACCACAGATCATCTGCAAAGCCGAGATATGTTCCTAGAAACAAATGGCATCGTGGGGGACATAAAAAATATGTTGGACAAGCTCGTTAGTAGAGATTCTGAATCGGCCCCAGATGGGGACTCGACCAGTCCCAATTCTCCTAAGGCTCCTCAGCCTTCAGCTCCCACCACCACTCCAGCAGACTCGAATGCGAAGCAGGCTGTCCCTTCCCCCCCGGTCCAGCCACCAGTCCAACCACCAGTCCAACCACCGGCCCAGGTCCAGCCACCGGTTAAAGCACCGGTTGGTACACCGGGTAAGCGAGAGCTTCTCCCTCAGCTCCCGCCCCCGTTACCTCATGTTCCGATATGATATTGGATTGAGGGTGTTGTCATCGATGTCATTTGTTGTATCCTTCTGCATGCTACCGTTCTCAGCCATTCTCAGTCCCAACGGGATTAATTTGCTACATAGTCGTGTCGCTTGGTTCTTGCTATTTGCCATTCTGCTGTTTCAAAGTATATACTTCGTTCTGGTTCAGATATTTTTGTATTTCCATTTTATTACTAGCTCGTCGTATCATTCAGTGCCTTGATTCGTAACCTTTCGGATTCGGAAACTCGCCGTGGGCCAGGATGGTATGTCCGACTTAAAGAAGAGCCCTGACTCCGTCTGTCTTCTGCAAAGCTTGCAGATTGTCGTTCCCTATCGGCCACTAAGATCAACAGGTCGCGGTCACGGCGGATATTTCACTTACCGCCGATGTGCTTCTGATCTAAGGGCGCGGGATATTGGTGTGAGAACAGCAAATGTACGATATACTCACTGATAAAGATGTTGGGTACAGTCCTCTGTTCTGTCAGCTGCAGGAGGTATCCCTGAATCTCGGAACCGTCGTCCCGGGTATCTAGTCTAGGACGACAGCTCAAAGTCAGAGTTGGCTCCTCTAACGCACAGCGACGACACGTACTCTAGAACCTTGACCTCTACATCCGGAAACACGGTTGCGAAAAGATCTTTGGCACGTGTGCAATATGGACAATAGGACTTGGAGAAGATGACAACTCTATTCTGAGCAATAGTTTGCTACATATCGCGCAACGGTGAGAAGAACGCGGGTTCCGGGCAAATTACATACGTACGCTAACGAAATCCTTAGCGACCATCTCTTTGAGCTGTCGAGGAGATGGACTTGATGACGAAGCAGCAGACGCGGGATACAGTGCAGAGAATAGAGATAATCCTCTACGCAACATTGTGGTTATGCGAGACGGGTACTGGCACGTGCACGCATTACACAGAGAACTCTAGCGCGCGCTTATATACCCACCATAGGATCTTATCAGACATGCCTCAGCCCTCCTATCAACTCCTCGGCCCCACCACCTATCGACTCCTTTTATTTCGCTCGGACCATCCATCCATTTGGTTTGCTTTTCTCTTGCCCTCTCAGCTCTTACATTCACTCGCCCTCACTCTTGTTCTCGTTCTGCTCGTGATATATCTGTCTCGTCTTTGCCAACGAACTGGCATCTTGCACGGCTGACAAACTAGCCACTCTCGGACCTTTTTATTTGTTACCATCCACAATGTCTGACGAACCCACAAGCGAGTTATGTTACATTTTATTGGTCTTCTATACCGACCCACTCGTCTACCCTTCTAGTTGATAGCTGGGACCAGCTAGTCCATTCAGAGGCTTTCGACAAACAGTGCATTGCACAGTCCAACCGCCTTACATCCAACTCAGGTTCTTGGGGTTCCGACTCCTCTGAGAGTAGCAAGCTCTGGGAGAAGGACGACGACGACGACTCCAGCCTGACTTCCATGGAGTCCTTTAGCCACATTGTCCCCAAGCTCGAAGCGCATCTGTATTACTTCGGCATCCGCGGTCCCAGACAACGAGGCCCCAAGCTGATCTATAGGTCATCAAGGGATAGCTTCACGCCGCCATCGGGACCAGGGCAAGATACTCGCGTTATGCAGCTTCTACCCGTCTACCATCACGACAAACTGGGCCAGGATAACCTTTGGGCAGCTATTCGTGATGAGGTTTGTGACTTTATCAAAGCGTTGCAATCTGCGGACTTACATTCATTCCAAGGTTGTTAAACTCCTCGACAAGCGAGAAATCCGGCTTACCTCCATCGACCTTGCCCGCTTTCGCTGGGAGGAGCAGAACGCCAACGGCGGCAGTGAAATGGTTACCACTCGCGTCACGATCTGGGTCTGAGTCATTCCCGACCGTCTCAGCGGTGATGTCGCATTCGAATACTCTAAGGACATCCTCCAACTCCTCGAGAAGCACAATATTCACGACATCGACGTTGCTTATCGTGAGTCGGTGGCCGAGCTTCTCACTGGCCCTGAGCTTTTCGCACCTGTCAACGATCTTCATTCCCTCAAGGATGTCATAGATTCCGTGACCACCACCCTTGGCCTGCCTATTGCCGGCTTGAAGTCACCCTACAGGCAAGGGACCTTGGGTTTTTCTTTAGAGTCGGTGAGACTCTCTACGGCGTCACAGCACGCCACGTGCTGTTCCCTGAGGAATATGGCAATACTCCCTACTCTTATGTTGGTACATTCATTTCCTTGAGAAGATTAGCGTGATTCTGACTACACCTACATAGCTGGATCTAAGAAGAAGGTTGTGCTAATGGGCAACAAAGCCTTCGACAACTTCCTTGCAACCATTCAGGCCCATATCGGTTACCTGAACAACACTGTCATTGTCTTGAAGAAGCAGGTTGTGGTGTACATGAGGCAAATGCAGGCCGGTAACCGGCAAGCGGCAAGCGACCTGGCAACAACTGAAGCTGACATGAACAGGAAAAAAGTGGTGATTGAGGAGCTCAAGCAGTTCTTCATCAAGATGAAGGAGTGGTCCAAGCTGAACGACCGTGTCATTGGACATGTTGTCTGGGCTCCTCCTATCGGCTTCTCTACCCCCCCTCACGGCTACACCAAGGACGTGTGCGTCATCAGGCTCAATGAGAAGAAGTTCTTGCCAAACTTCAAGGGCAACGTCATCGATCTAGGTGTGTGCTGATCTGTCTAGTCAAAGGTGCCTGGACTGACCGTTCATATTCCAAGGCCCCGAAATTGAGCCTGGCAAGTTCATGAGCCAGATGAACCCTCGCAACAATGTGCAATCCGAGTTTGACTATCCAGAAGATCGCCTTTTCAGGCTTGGTGCCATTCTCTCTGCCACTAAGATATGCGAACCCAACAATCAAGACCACAACGGTGACCCTGTGCGCTACGTCATCAGGCGTGGCCTCACCACACACACCACCATCGGTCGTCTGGCTGGGTTCGAATCTCATGTGCGCCGCTACTTTGTCCTTGGCAACGTCGACTCAGTCGAAGTAGCCATCTACCCCTACAACAACACCTCTGGCCCGTTCTCAAGGGGTGGAGACTCTGGGGCCCTCATCGCCGGTTCCCTTGCTGAATTCGTTGCCCTCCTCACCGGTGGCACTGGACCGACCGACTCTTCCGACATCACCTACGGCTCGCCCATGTACTGGCTGTGGAACGACGTCGTCAAGCCCCAGTTCCCCGGTGCGGAACTGTTTTTCGACATCCCTTCGTAATCTTCCTTCTGTCTCATCAATGTCAAGGTCTTCGCGAGACGTTTTCGCGTCGTTTTTTTTTGGTCTACGACTTCTCCCTGCTCCTCCATCCCCCACGCTCCTTGTCTTCTGCGACTCGTTTCTCGTTTCTTGGCATTCTGTTATGTATTGGTTGGGCTATTGGCGCAGACAAGTGTTCGCTACACAAACAATGATGAGCTTAAACAAAGTGAACAGAGGGAAGAAATGGATGCATGAACGCTTGTAATATCTCATTTTTCGTCCAAAGGGTCGTGATAATAACTCCACAAGTGGTGGTCTTCTCGTAAAGGTTTCTATCGTTCTGATCGAGGGGAGGTAGTGAAGATAATAAGGTGCTGGGTCTGAGCCACAGCGAGTTCAGGTAGAATTCCCTGCGCGGACTCATCGCAGTCAACCAAAGTCCAGACCCGGGTCTTCAAAGTAGTGGATTTGAATCCCTGGGGGGTCTCGTAGACGCCTCCCTTCACAAAAAGATACCGCTACCAGATGACGGGCTTCCCCCCACCAAGACGTCGACGCAATGCATAAAATATCCATAGCCTTTCCCTTTCGGTCAGTAGGTTTCAATAACAATAAGATCACGAAGTGGGGCACCCACCAATTCCGGGTTGTCCGATGATGACAACGGACAGAGGGATCATGTCTCGGCGGTCAGTTTTCATGTAATCATCACAACAGTTGTATAGCTTGATGTAATCTTTCCGAATCTACAATTTTTCCAGACTTGGGATGCCGATATGAAGGATGTAACAACCAGCGTCAGTCCCGTTTTCCTCGCCATCTGTGTCTTTAGTGTCGTCACCTCCTGAGCGTTCATCCACACCCACAGCCATGGGTTCGGGTTCGTTCTCAAGCTGGGTCTCGCGCCAGTCTCTCTTCGGCTTCCATACTTCTGCACCAGAATTTGGCGTGTAGTCTCGCAAGCACTCGGTTTGACGGAGCCGGCGCCAGGGGGCTGGGTATGTAGGGACGATAGAGGACAACGAAGAATCCTCTGCTATAGTGTTCGCTGGTAAGAGCAAGTCGTGTTAAGACAAATGATGGAATGGCGCGATGACGCCGCGTGCGAAATGCCCCGCCTCCCAACGAGTGCCTCAGTGCGAGGTGCGCTTCTCCCTCCCCGCCATCGTCCCGTAGATACATCTGTCCCCGTCGTCTGCCCCTGCCTGCCGCGTCTCTTGCCATTTTTCCTTGGCGTCCTGTTCAGGAGTGCAGGCCACGGCTCTTTTTGTGCCTCCAAAAATATAGGTCTAGTGCCGTGAAAAGGTCAATATCTTATGAAACTTTCCTCGACGACCTTAGCTGGGGAACTCCCGAACTCTTGGTCATGGCGCGCCTCGTATGTGTTCACCTTACGTCCTTTCATAGAAGGCCAGGCTCTCATCGCAGGAAATGGCCGAGCGCTGTCACCGCCGACGGTGACGGGCCTGATAATTGTGTTGCCACCCGGGCATCGTGCGCGGCCCATCACACTTGCGGAGCTCAACAAGCCCCTCGCGGTGGGCGAGCCGGCATCCCGCGCCATTGCAGGAGATGGGGCATTCATGTTCCACCCTCTTGCGGGTCTGCACCTGACCTGCGTTACGCTTCTCCATGCTTACGATGCCTACTATCAGCTTTGGGAAATGCAGTGGCGAGATTAGGCATGAAGAGCGCGTTGAGCGCGAAATCACTGCAGGCGGCCAGGGCATAGCGATTGTCGTAGAATAGAATAGAGTTACATTTGGCCTTTCAGCCTGAGTACTTTGGGACCAGCGTGAACAGTCATTCTCAGCTCATTGTCGTGTTGTAGAATATGACCCGTCCGTCTTACCTTATCCGCAGATGTCTGCGTTTCAGGACGCAGAGACTTGTCATTCTTAACCTGGTGCTCATTCTTTCTTGAGTGGCAGAACTTTGTTTGTGACTACAACGGCAGACGTACCATTTCGAGGGAATTGGGAGCCTGGCGTGCGTCGCACCTCAGGATCTTTTCAACGTCCGGGAGACGTCGGTGGATGAATTCGAGTGCTTTACGCATCAGGCCAAGCTGCTCCGCGAAGGGCATGCGAAACATCTCAGTTGTAGGAAGGGCGATGTATGTCCAGTCTGTTGTTGGCTTAGCGTGGTCCGGCCATAAAACACAACGAAGACGCACCGGGCGCAATCCACTTTTCTGCGCCGACATCCTCAGGACGGAACACAATTCTTGGCGTGGCACCGCGCGACTCCTCAACCGCCGCGCCGCGCGTGACGATGAGCTTTACGGCCTCTTTCATCCTGCGCTTGATCTTGGTGCGCACGGTAGGGCGGAGCGCGACGCGTGAGTTGAACGCAACGACTTGCATCGACATGTCGACGCTGCGCTGTTCTGGCCGTCGAGGACGTGCCGGGTACGGCCGCGGCGCGTACGGCAAGGAGTACGGCGCGTCTGGCTTGCTGAGAAACGCTTTTGGGAACGCGTAGAGGCAAAGTGTTTGCTGACCCAGCGCGGCGCGAGCGCGTGCCTCCGAACCAGGGGGAGATGGGAACCAGGGTAAGACGGGTCGAAGAGCTCTGAGGTGGGTTGTGGCCTGTGCTTGGTGATGAGGACGACGCCGGAACCAGGGGTTGTGTGTCGAAACTTTGAGGGCGACGTCGTTAGATAATTGTGAGGCAAAAAAAGAGGTGCCAAGCGCACGTTAACTGATCTCAGAGGGGTGTGTGCCCTAGGAAGGATTGCGAGTTCTGGAGTTTTCAGGCGCGGAATTGCTTGCATGGCAGAGCTAGAGTTGACTCTGGCGCCCAGAGAAGCGTCTGTGTGACATAAGCGACGATCTTCTGGCAGTGAAATCACTCTCACTCACTGTCGACCGTTGTTTGGTCATTACAGTAGCAGCGCAATTGGCCCGCAGCTATGTCGATTGCGAGACATGTCAGCAAGGTAATGGATCGGGTCGCTCCTCTTGCACTGGCAGAGAAATGGGACAACGTAAGTCCGCCTCATTCGGTTGTGAGCCTTGTTTCACCCGTTAACAAAGCTGGCCAGGTCGGATTGCTACTAGGTTTCTACGTCCTTCATCTTCTGGGTCATTTTACCATCTGACGCTGAATCTCCTTATCAAACGCGTCACAGAAGCTCCTCCTCAGCAACAGCAGCAGCGTTCTAAGCAGAACATCTTGCTGACGATCGAGTAGGTCTCAGGACTTGCCAAGCACAAAGCTCGTCCGAGTCTGACCTGGCTCCCCATAGTCTAACTACCAGCGTTGCAAACGAGGCACTTTCATTACCGGCGTCCATGATCATCGCGTATCATCCGCCCATTTTCAAACCGCTCTCCTCTCTAACGCTGTCCAACCCCATTCAGGCGTCTCTGTTACGCTGCGCTGCCGCTGGTGTTTCTGTTTATAGTCCCCATACCGCCCTGGACTCCGTTTACGGCGGCATCAACGACTGGCTTGCGTCTGGATTGGGCAGTGGCAGCATCGATTTGATCGGGGAGGAGCATTCCAGCGGACGAGGCGGGCATGGGAGGCTGTTGAGGTTGAGCGAGAAGACGACCATGTCAACTCTGCAAGAGAGAGTCAAGAAGCACTTAGGTGTCACCCAAAGTTTGTGCCTCGCACATATATGCAATTCTCGCTTGCTTCGAAACTGATACTCCTGCAAATCCTCGTAGTACAAGTGGCACTGCGGACTGACAACCCCAATCCAGATGTCCAGTCGATTGCAATTTGCGCTGGCTCAGGGGGTTCCGTGTTCCTTGGAGTAGACGCAGATGTTTATTTTACCGGGGAAATGTCACACGTACGTAGGCCACCGCACTCTCGAGTTCTTCAAATACCCACATGCTGCATACATAGCATGAAGTACTTGCCGCCGTTGCGACAGGAAGAAACGTTATGCTTTGTAAGTTCTTCAAATGCCCTCCTGGTAAGAACGCTAAAAGTACCATTTCCAGGTGGACACACGAACACGGAACGAGGTTATCTCCCAATTCTTGCATCTAAGTTACGAGAAGAACTTGCAATACACCTGGGTGACGAGAAAGATTCTATACCAGCGGACATTCAAATTAGTCAAGAAGATAAACATCCTCTAGACTTTGTGTAACATTGCGATAGACAAATGTTCTATTTGTTTCTGGATCCGGACCCCTCCAGACAACCAAACACTACACCTATCGATCGACTTCCCTGTGATCGGCATTTATTCAGTCCTAGGTTAAGAGATAGAGTCTGTCTACTTACCCGAATACGAGATCCATGGTCCCGATAATAGTAACAACATCCGCAATGAAGTGCTGGAATCAACATTAGTCAATTAGCCACGGCAACACAGACAAAAATCTTACATCTAGAAATGAGTGATATGTCAGATTAGAGTCGTTCATTGGAATTAAGGATGCTCACGTCTCGACATGAAATCAGCCCCTGCCAAATGAGCAAACCCTGGAGCACGGATACTGCACCGATATGGCCGGTTCGTCCCGTCGCTGAAAACGAAAGTTGGCGACAACTACATAACAGCTTCGCATGACTTACGAAACTAGATAAACAGCCATTTCGCCTTTGGGGGCCTCAATAGCCGCATATGTTTCGCCTGGAGGCACGGAGTACCCTTCAGAAAATATCTATAGAACCGTTAAATAAACGAAACTCGTGGAGGGAGCCGAAAGTAAATTGCCTTGAAGTGATGAATAAGAGACTCCATGCTCTCCTTCATCGATGCGCGAGGAGGCGGGACCAATTTGTGATCGTCAACCTTGACTGGTCCGGTTGGGATCTTGTTCAGGCACTAACGGCAAACACTCCAACTTTTCTGAAATTTGTGCGTTTCTTGAATCATACATACCTGGTTAATGATGCGCAACGACTCTCGGAATTCTTGCACCCTACACAGGTAGCGATCGTAGCAATCGCCATTCTTTCCAATAGGAACGTCGAATTCGACCTAGACGGCGGGGGTATCAACTAAATGTGTAGGGGGCAAGCTGCGCGGCGTACTTCATCGTATTTGTCGTAAGGTGCGACTTTTCTGAGATCCCACTTAACTCCACTTCCACGGAGCATAACGCCAGAGAAACTATAGTCGAGAGCCTCTTGCGCTGTCACCTTTCCGATACCGATTGTCCTTTGTTTCCAGATTCGATTGCCAGTTACGACTTGCTCAATCTCGTCCACCCGAGAACCGAATTGTGTCGCCCATTGGAAGATATCGTTGAGAAGACCGTGGGGGAGGTCGAATGCCACGCCACCGGGGCGGACGTAGGCGGCGTGAAGGCGAGCACCAGAGACGCGCTCGTAAAACTCCATCAATTTCTCCCGCTCTTCGAAACCCCAAAGGAAAGGGGTGAGAGCACCGACGTCCATGGCGTGAGTCAAAACAGCCATTAGGTCTAGAACGGGTTGATTGGACGTCCCATACACTAGAGGGAAGAAACGCACGATTGAGAACGCGTGTGATTTCTCCAAAGAGCGTTCGAATCCATTTTGCGCGTTCCGGAACCTCGATATTAAGGAGCTTCTCTACCGCGAGGGAGTAGCAGAGCTCATTTGTCACTAGAAAAGATATCAGAACCGTTTGCTTCGATGTGCAGCACAAAGATGCCCACTCATGGAAACATAGTCCAGACGGTCGAAATATGGCAGAGCTTGAATGTAAGTTTTGTATTCTATCAACTTCTCGGTTCCTCTGTGTAGAAGACCAATATGCTTTGGATCAAGTCAACACTTGTCCCAGAGGTCGAACGCTGTACTCACAGGATCGGCCCGAAGAATCTCCTCTCCATTCAGCTCCAAAATCAGCCGAAGTACACCATGCGCGGCAGGGTGTTGGGGGCTAGCATAGACAAAAATAAGCCAAGGGCACGGGAAAGGGTTCATCCAAGGCAGCTCACCCAAAGTTGACTGGACAGAGTGGTCGGTCTACAAGCTTCCTGAAAGAGAGCTAAAATATCTCACCGGTGAAATGTCTCATCTGCGCATCTTTCCTCGTTCCAGACTCTGCTAGAATGTCACTTGCAGAAACTCCTTGGAGGTCTTCAGCTATATGCTTCGTGTAGGTGCCATGTGTAGCGGTTATTGGCTCCTGCGATGCGGACTGGGAGAAAGCGGGCGTGGAGCGAGATAGAAAACGGCGATGCGAAAGGCCAATATTTCGTGCCAGCTGACGCCGTAGCAATGCACTGGCCATGTCGACGAGGAAGGAACGAGTCGGGATGTGAACGCGCGCGAACACCGGCGACGGCGCGGGTCGTCCACCAAGTCCGCGCTCCCACGGTCCGTTTGTCAGTTTCTCAATCCGCTCCTCAACAGGATCTATCGTCCTTAGAGCCCGTCGTTCCCATCCTCAGGAGCGCCTCGGCGGACAAGATACTTGCAACAAGACGACAAATCCATTGTGTACTTCTCGTTCGCGTGTGCTGTGCAGTATGCAGCAGTACGTACATACAGTATGTCACTCCAACGAACATGCAGGTCTCCAAATCTACGGCACCATCTGCTCCACTCCTACTTGTGTGCTTCTAGAAATTGATTACGATGCCGAGTGGACGCGCTGCCGTGATATCAACCTGAGGATGTGGGGAGTTTTTGGCGTGGCCTGCCATTTTCAGATCATGTGTCGCCTGGTTATTCAAACGTGGCTAGTGCGACCACCTGCTCCGCCCGCCCCATTGATTTCTCCACGTTCACAGGACAAACGCTACAGTATGAGCGTTGTGCGTTTACTTTGTGGAACTTCTGATGTCCAGATCAGATCGGTCGCTTACTGCAACAACTGGCTCCCGATCTGACTAATTCACGATTCACTTGCCGGAAAACACGCCTTTTCTTTGTTGGGGTATGATTTCCAAGTTGTCTTTTCACTTTCCAGAAAACATGATCATGGAGTAGATGGGAGAGGGAGAAACAGGACTCGTTTGAACGAATTAATCACGCACAGCTCTTGCGAATCTCAAGCGAGTTCAGTCTTGGGTTCGGTTCAAAATAGATTATATATTCTCCATTCCCCAGCGGATTCACGCCGTGAGTAACTTAGCACAGTAGGAAATCCGTTGGCAGAGTTAGCAACACTATTTCTGCTCTCGAAGAGCCCGTTAATCTCAGCACTCGATGTGTTTCGTGTATATGTTCATTCATGTCCCTCTGCACAAAGGCAGATAACCATTGTCCAAATGTCCAATGTCCGGGTACCTAAACGAGAAAGTCGAACCGTTTACGCTACAAAATACGTCCGAATAATTGGGGTGGCTAAGATCGCCAGTCCCAGTCCGCGGATCGGAAGGCCACTAGCAGAAATTATACGAAGACGGCACCCGCAATTACACCGACGACAGCCGCGGCAATGGAACCGCCGATACCACTACCAATGTTGCTTCCCAGGGCGCCATTTCCATTGAAAGAACTCGGAGAAGCCGACGAAGAAGCGCCGCTTGAGGTGCCACTTGAAACCGACGAAGACGTGGGTGTCACCGAAACACCAGAGCCAGATGTAGATTGGCTGCTCGCGGGACTGGTAACGGAACCAGACCTTTTCGGAAACAATACGTTAGAAAGTGCGAAACAAAACGAAGAGATACACGCACGGTAGTGAGGACGACGACGACGGGGTCGTGGAAGAACTGGTCGTAGACACGGTTGCGCCGATAGAAAAACCACCGCTTGTAGCATAAACCGAATTGATATTGCTTGGTGGTTTTAAGGAAGTTGGTCATGGTGCACGTAAAACCCACTATTTGCCTACCTAATATCGACAGCCTGGATCGTATAACCACCACTGTGCACAACGTCAGCCTGAAGTCATGGTAAAGTGGTGATGATTCTTACGAGGCAGGGACTATAGGAAGAGTAACTGTGATGGTTCCCGTGGATGTAGCGACATTGTTCGCAATGGCAATTGCGTTGTTGAACAGGGTGGGATTTACCAGCTCGAGGGAGAAAGTAGAAGGGTCCGTGCTAGTGCTCGACCAAGGGATCGTGACTGATCCTCCGGAAGTGGCATTGGTGGGAACAGAGGTGAAGGTGAGAGCAGAAACCAATGGGAGGAAAAAGAGAATGACACTGGCCAAAGGAAGGTTAGCTAGAATGAAGTATTCAAATAGAGGACGCCACTGAACCCGAGGATAGAGCGCATTGTGTGCGAATGGGAGGATATCGTAAGGCCGGTAGTGGAAGAGGAAAAAAGAGTGTGAGGAAGCCGTAGTGTCGCGGTGGTTTATAGGTTGGAGCGCCGTGCGGCGTAAGTCAGCCGCCCGAACGCGTGTAACGCGCTGTGTAACGCGTAACGCTCCGGGTGATACTATTTTTAGATCGACAGCGGGCAAAAACGCAGGTTCGACAACATTCTGTCTTTGACTGTGACTTCAGATAGGCAGAGGTCATGACTACAGTACTGTATCATACAGTATTCCTCTCAGACTCACAACTTGGCAGGGTCGGTCCAAAGAGGTTTGCGTTTTTCCTAGCGAAAAATCAAAATTCGTCACCCGGATCTCATAAACGGAGCTATCGTTCGCGTACCCGAAAGGCTTTGAGCCCCTCCTGTGAGAGTCACCACGAGTGAAATCATCGAACTTTATGGAACTTTTAACGCCTGACTTACCTTTATGTTCTCCCCTCGATAAGCCCTTGTGCTTTCAGGGCTCCGGATGTGTGCGAGGGTGGCTTGCTCGACATCCCGTGCTTCGCGGCTTCAATTAGTGCTCTCTTTGTGCTTTGCACAGCATCGGGCGAGTTTTGAGTAATCCTGAAAGCCCACTCGACCGCTGTCTGTAGCAATTGAGCCCTCGGTACTACTGCGTTGACACTAGGCTTCATGAGCAGACTTATAGGCCGAAAGACGACCACCCTCACAATCCAAAGCGCTGATATGCTTCCATGGCACTCACAGTACGGCCAAGGAGCAGCATCTCAGATGCAAACTGTCAGAATTAGTTAGCCTGCAAGCCCACAATGAAGTGGAACTCAGACCCACTTGATGTCCAACGGCCGCCTGAACCCGTGGTATACCTTCGAAGGCATACATTAATATCGATATTGCTCGGCTCGTTCCACTGTATGTCACTCACCTCCCTGTGCTGCAACAACACCTCGCTTTACTTCCGGAAGTGCAAAAGCCGCATCATCGCTGGCAATGACAAGGTCACAATTGAGTACCATTTCCATTCCGCCTCCGAACGCTATCCCATTCACCGCGGCGATTATGGGCTTGGACATGGTGCGCCGAGAAAGAGACCCAAACCCATTGACAGCCTGAGCATAGTACGCTTGGTGGTCCAAACTGCCAAGTTGAGCGGCCCATCTTAAAAGCAAAGTTAGCCGCGTTCTGGACTGGTACAGTCAGCCGAATAAATCATGTACGCTTTCAGATCGGCACCAGCGCAGAATGCTCGACCACGGCCCGTAATAATCGCTACCCTTGACAACCGTGAAAGGACGCTCGCTAACAACCAAGGACATAAAGTACGAACCATAAAGTAGGCTCTCCCTCGAACCAGTTTAGCAACGTTTCTAGGTCGCCTTCCATGACGTGCCACATGGCGTTCAAGGCTTTGGGACGATTCATGGTCAGGAGAACAACATGCTCCTTGGGGAATGAAACTTTGACCTCATCCGAATGAGAAGGAGGGGAGATGTTGCTATTGGACATGCCAATAACAAAAACGCGAAAAGGACGACTGCCAGGAGCAGGCACAAAGGCTAAGTCATATCATATCTCCCGCATCACGGCTACGCGCCGGAAGCATCTCAGCCCCTTTTGGAACAAAAGTCGATTTGATCGATCTGTCAGGCAAAAACAACGACGTCACCCTGCCCCTCGACACACTGTAAAACTAAAATGCTGGAGCTATGAAAAAAAGAACCATACAGTGCTCCAAAAAAAACATGTTGCTTGATCGATATGATACAACGATGCACTTCCCCACTATGAACCCCATGCACTCCCCTCGTCTCCTCCGTCACAACGTCTTGCGGCCGACTCAATTGATGGTTGAATTAGCATTATTATGATAGGCTTGGCGAAGGTGGTGATAGTACAGAGAGAATATCACGGTGCCATGCGTGGCATTGGGATTAGATATTTCTGGGAAAACATTTCAATTCGTTGGGAAAACGAAGGGAGAGAAGCAGAAGACGCATACGGCACGGATGACGGTAGAGCAGCTCAGTGGCGGCCGCTGCCGAAAGGGCAATTTGGGGAGTGAGTTCCACGCCACCCACAGTGGCAGCATTGTGGTGCGCTGAAGTTGACACAAGGGTTCTCGATATCCGTCCCTTGACGGGGAGGGAGAGGGATGGCAGAGGTCTCAAACTTGGAGTTCACGGGTGGGGACATGGCCGGAATAAAGACAATGATGTCGGGGACGGGACAGAAAGAGTCAAATGTGGTGTGAGGGTAGAGTAGTCGATGTGAGATGGGTGCTCAAACTGGAGAGTCAGGGTCACTCCTTGAGCCTTTTATCATCTTCGGGTTATGGGCGATTGTGGCCGTACTCCATATGTCCCAATTTGGAGGGGGAGAGAATAAAAGGAACGGCTGTGTTGACCAGAGTATTGGACAAGATCAAGGAACACCTTGAGGAAGCTAGCTGTGGACGAAGGTTTGGATGTGCGCCAGACACGGGAGAGGTACCAAGGAAAGGTTAACCATAAGCGGAGGTATATTGCCAAATGGAGCACAAATAAATCCACTGATAACCTGATAACCTGATAACACTAATGTTATGTACCTGGATAAGGTCGTGTACCCGGTTTCAAAGTCACAAGGGCAAACGTGGTGCAAGTGAGCGCGCTTCCAGCGCTTCCCCGGTTACAACCACCCGCTCCTCTGGTCCTCTGTCAGTTGCTTCGATCTATTCAATGATTCAAATCTGGAGCGCGTGTAGTGTCACCCTGCGTCCTTTCGAAGCCACATGTACACACGCAGAACTAGACTGACCCTTGACCTGACCAGTCGTACCACATCATATGCTCTCCTTGATGGCCACGAGGCGTTCTGGCAGTCCAGCCACTGAGATAATAGAGTGCGATGTGTTGACATCTGTTGCACTTTCCACAAGCCAGGATGGTGGGATGGTGGTTATGTGGCATTGATTTGGAGTTGATTGGTGGTTGTGCTCGTGAGATTCAGTTATTAATTTGAACAAAATGTATGAGCCCTTTCTGATCTCGCTTGCAGTGTCCCTCCATGGTATTACAGAAGCCTTGGGTGGGGTGTGAATAAGTCTGGGCAGGGCCCCAAACGTTTATATCAATCATTTTTCTTGCAAGTTCCGTGATTGTCGTTCGGCACAAAGAAAAACAGAGCGGAAATGCCGCGGCCTTCGGTTCCAGACAACTGCATTACTTGCAGTCCTCTCGCTTATGTGCCACCAGCAGGCATCAAGGACGCATGGGACCGTGCCAACATCTTGTCAAAAATAACTAGCTAGATCATCGCTATTAATACTGTGTATTGAGACACTGTAGACGCCGACAGTTGGGTTCTGTCAAGGACTCAATGCTGAGCCGAGGCAGCTGGATCAAGCCGGGTTCCGAGGCGAGCGCGTTTAGCTATGACTTCTTAGTCGCTGGTGCCAAGTGCCGGGGGGCTGACCTCCTCCTTTTCCCATCTCGAGTCATTCCGGGAGTACGACAACAGGCTGTGCAACAACCGCGTTTCGAACCGAGCAACTGTAGCGTTTGAATGGCAGAAAAGAGGGTCTACACGTGTTGTATGACTTGTTGGAAACTACCCCGCCTTGTGCTGTGGTGTTGAGGAAGCGCCAGGAGGTTTTCGAGCGAGCCATCACTCGAATATTCCCTGGGGACACCAGTCTGAGATTAATCAATACGAAGTGGCGAATAACTTTACTCTTGGAGTGGGGTGTTCCGTCGATATCGGATAGCCTGTTCTAAGCACTCTCGACCCCATATGCCTCGTTCTACGCGGGCCTCCACCGGCCGCCACGCTGTCCAGACTGCTCGGGCCAGAGGTATCAATCAATAAGAACCGGTGTATGTGGCGTGCAAGGTGATCCGCCTGTCCGCCGTCTTTCAGATCGGAGATAGACATGCCAGCCTGGAAGGGGTGCAGTGAACTGGGCCAAGCCCCTTGGAACTGAAATCAATCCTCGTGTTGCACATAGCCAACTCCACGCGGATAAGAAGGGCTTCGCCATACCATGTCTCCAGCTGCGTTCCAGGTTCGTACTTGTTCAATGTCGCTCGGCGCGGTCAATGGTTCCGAGCCCATAGTCACGAGGCCTACAACCAGTCACGACCCCTATAATCGAATGCCTCGATGTCGGCAATTACCATATCGCCATCGCGCTGTGGCGCTTCGAAGATGCGGGGTGAAATTGAAAATGTCGGGGTGCATTACTGATCCGTTCAAGCTCGAGAAATTGACTCGAGTTACTCATTCGGTGACGTGCGGATGGGACGCGAACGGTTTCTCGCCCGTCTAACGAAGGACAGGGCCCACTTTTTCATGTCGTGATATTCAAGGTGTAGGAACATTCGAGCCTGTGATTAATTGCGGTTCCAAGACGAATGCGTGACTACAGCTCTTCCACCCTCACCTGTTTAGAAGTTCGAAGAGAAGTCATGACTTGATCGATGGGGGCCGATGAGGCCTGTCCGAGATGTTCAACACGCCCCTTCAACACACCTGACAGCTGCCAAGATCTATCTGGAAGCGTTCGGCACATTATTCGGTTCCTCCTAAACTCTAACCTCTCAAAGTGAATAACCGAGAAACACGATCGGTCCGTGCGTAGAAGGCGTTGCTCCGTGACTTGTTTTGTAGACAGACTCTTCAGATGGAAAAGTTGGAGCCTAAACGACGGCAAGCGCATACCTTTGACCCGGTGACAGAGCTTGCGGCCTCAAGACGGCTGGAAGGAAAGAATTGTTCGTGTCCGCCGTCGTAGATTTAGAGGTACAAACACCTTTTACGTTGAAGAGTCGTGGAGATTACTTTACAGGGGTAGTAATACGGGGATCTCCGGTGAGATAACTTGACGGAATGAAATACCCGCGCTTCCGGCGAACATTCTCAGATATCGATCCGAAAAGTGTCGTCCACCAGCAGAGAATGGGGCGACGATTCCGGGGATATGCAACACGAAGGTGAATTCAAGCACGATCCAGTTATTGGGAACGCCCATATCTCCTAAGAGAGGCCGTGATATAGCAGTGTCTCTGTGCAATCACGGCTCAGTGGCGGGATAACGTGAAAGGTAATAGCCCATTTGGTCATGGAGAACGGGATGCAAGTTGCTGCGCAAGCGCTCAAGCTCAGGGGACAAGAAATCTTCGCACCGGAAAGCCGACAGAGCAAAAAAAGAGTCAACAGGACCAAATGGGACCGTGAAATGATCAACTGCAAGGCTGCGGGCATCATTATGCAGCCGTTGCCCGCCTCGTTACAGATCCAGAAAAGGTGCAGAGGCACCCCCGATCGTGATGGGGAATCGCTGTTGATCATGCCCTGTGATAACTTGGATATGGGCACCACTGTCTACGATGGATGTGATCATGATTGCCATGAAATGGAATGCGTCATCCATGTCCACCCCAATCTTTGGGGCGGGGCAGAATTAGACTTATCGTCAAGGCGGAGATGTCATTTGGATCGTATAGATTGAGTTACTGTGGTGAAACATCGCGAGTATTGTAACGTAGGGTCGCGGGCAGCGACAAAATTTCAAGTCGAGGGTCATGTGGTCATCCACGGCCCGCACAGCCCGGGCCTGAGCCTAGTGTCGTCACCAGGTTGTTCTCGTATTGTCTTTGCCAGCGGGCATTTCATCATGGTATGCTATTTCGTTTCACATGCACCCCTTAATTGCTGATTTGTTATGATCCGAGGTGGTACTCGCCGCTTCAATATGTACCAAGGGGGGTAAAGGTGTGCCGGCTCAATTATATTCGCTGGTACAGATACTCACAATGACCAGCTGTAATATCGCGACAATTTAGGGATATGTCCCGGACTAGGATTGACGCTTTGCTGGCCTCCTTTCCAAAACTCATACCCGCCAATACGCAACACACTTCCGTCGAAACAGCTGAAGTTCGCTATGTCTACCAACTTCTTGAAGACCTTTATATTGTCCTCATAACCAACAAAGCCTCGAATATCCTGCAAGATATTGAGACGCTTCATCTTTTCGCCCGTGTTGTATCGGACATGTGCCGTAGTGCTGACCAAAGAGAAATCGCGAAGAACTCTTTCGAATTGCTTGGAGCGTTTGACGAGATAGTGAGCCTAGGCTACCGAGAGCAGGTCAATCTGATGCAGGTCAGAAGCATTCTGGAGATGGAGAGTCATGAAGAAAAGATTCAAGAGATCATTTCCAGAGTACGCTTAGTCAACCATGCTAATTTCGTATTGATTGACATTCCTTGCAGAATAAGGAAGCTGAAGCTAAGGAGGAATTGAAACGCAGGGCCAAGCAGCTGGAGATGCAAAGACGGGAGCAACAAAGACGCGCTGCTACTGGTGGAGGTAGTCTGGGTAGCAGCAACTATCTTGGCGGTGGAGTTTCCGGGTATTCTCCCGTCGCACGATTCGAAGCCCCCTCGTCTCCGGCTCGGGCGGCGTCCCCTGTAACATCATCTTTGAGGGCCCCAGCATTTAAAAGTTCTGGCATGAAACTGGGCAGCAAAAAAACAAAGCAGGCCGAGCTCTTGGATGCTTTGGGCGGTAGCGCGCTTCTTTCGGAGGACATATCTACTCCCAACACCCCAGCCGCGTCTACTCCCGAGCCCACTATAGTCAAGGACATCAGAGGCTCTCTCCCCATGGTCACCCCCGAAAGGTACGTTACCTCTTTCGGTTACCCTAAATTCCAACTGAGGATCTCGTTAGTGTCCACATTACGACGAAGGAAACCATCACGCTGTCTCTGTCCCGCGAAGGTGGCATAGAATCGCTGGAACTGAAGGGTGACATGAACTTGCACGTAACAGATCCATCGCTCGCTCGGATCAAAGTCTCTCTGTTACCTTCGCCGTCTGTAATCGGACCAGAGCTTCAATTCAAGCAACACCCGAACGTTGGGAAGTTGGCCGTGAACAAAGAGAGGATAATTGCACTCAAGGATCCCTCTCGTGGTTTTCCTGTCAACCAGTCCCTCGCGGTATTGAAGTGGAGGTACACGGGAAAGGACGAAAGTTATATCCCTCTTTCGAGTGCGTAACCCCTTTTACTTTCCTGGCAATCATTGACCCCGGTTCGGAAGTCAATTGCTGGCCAACGCCCTCTAATGATGGCACTTGCGATGTCAATATCGAATACGAATTAGAGAATGAAAACGTTTCCCTTTATGATCTTACTATCTCTATCCCGCTTCCGTAAGTAGCGCTGCTTCGACGTTAATTACCACACTCGGATTTCACAATATTTGACAGTGCTGGTTCTTATCCGACGGTGGCGCCTCACTCTGGCGAATGGCAGCTCAACCCGTCCAGTCACCATCTCGATTGGACCATACCTCTCGTCAACGCCGATGACCGATCGGGGGCTTTAGAGTTCTCCGTCAGTGGCAGCGATGTGAACGCATTCTTCCCTGTTCGAGTATCCTTTGTGGGATTAGGAAACACTGTGGGTGTCCGTGTGGCGTCAGCCTCGCGAGTAGACGACGGCGAAGACGTGGTGTTCTCGGAAGACGCGAGCTTCACGACTGACAGTTACCTTGTCGTGTAAGCCGTGCTGTGTAAGAATGTTGATACCAGCGCAGAACATGATTGTCATATTAGTGTCGTCCTTTGAGAATGGGAGATACAATGGCCAGGCAACACAAATAGCAATGCAACAGCTCGGTTATGAAAATAGCAATATGCGATTCTTCGAAGTAATTTGGGGCGGATACTCGGCGACAAGATCGAGGAATTATTTTGCTCTTCCCATTTGGGGACCCGATGCTGTGACCGCAACACTCTCGGTTTGTCCTCTAGATGTGCTCTTCAGACCCTCGATCTCGTCGCAATTGAACAATCTCTGACTTATCTCCGCATTACACTGCATATTGGTTGCTCATCATGGTAGGATCTGCTCGAAAGTTACCCAGTCAAGTTTCATTGTCGTTCAAATGGAAGGTTCGCGCCGTCGTGCGAATGATATATTGGCCGCTATGCATGATACTAAACATAGATGCAGGGTGTCCGACTAGATCATTAACAGAGCGAACAAGATGAAGTTTGGGGTATATACAAAATTTACATTCGATAACAACGTTTGACATTTCGAGTGATGTGTCCATGGGTCATCAGAGTCCGGGAATGTAAAACAACAATCAGTTTACCCAATGGTCGCGTGGGCCAACGTTCTACTAAAGGCCTTCGGTGTATTTTTAATCCTTCCTTCCTCATCGGGAGCACCGGCAAAGGAAAATCTCGCCTGTATATCCCCCACAGACAGGCGATTCGGAAACGTCGGTGAATGACGTGGGATCGCTAGGCTGTCACCCATGTCGAAATGTGGAACCTGGGGAGAGGCGGAGTGTGGTCTTGGCATGGCGGCCACCGCCATCATTGGAGGGGTAAGCATAGGTGAAAGTAATGGGATCGAGCCTTGCGTAATGCTTCTCGTGAGCGCGTTGGGTCGCTGGACTCGTGGTGGTGGAGCCTGGGTGTTCTTGGGGTCCACCAGCATCTGAAAGACGAGAAGACAAGCAAAGGCATCGTTTCCAGAATTGTGTAAAGCGAAATCGAGAGGCACGTGGAGCGAATGGAGGATACTGCGAAGGGAAAGCAATGAACTTGGCTGCCGAGGTGACCCCGTCTTCGCGTCGAGCATTGCACCTCGAAGTCCAGCCTTGAATAGACAGCTCTCGTAGATAGTGACATCGACTATCAAAAGGTTGTGCGGTAGTTCTGATCTAGGCGTAAATGACTGTGATAGTTCGCATGAACAGATGCTCACTAATCTTCATTTCGTCGAACCGGCGAAGGTCTTCGGTTGCAGAGTGGGTGACTAAAACGAGACTGTTCGCCTGGGTCTCAGAATCAGGACTGGCAAGACTGCTGTGGCAGGTATATCAGAAGCATGTAATTCTGCGATGGGATTTTTCTCACCTAATAATAGCCTGAATTATGTGTGGCAGTCCAGCCTTCGACACAACTTGACTTTCACCGAACTGAGAAAGTAGGGTATAGCCCAGTGAGGTTGAAGACAAACGAAGATAACCTTACTGCATACTGCCGGGTGTATATCAGCGACCATGTCTTCCGTGACCATTAGTCGACCTAATTATCCTACCTGCCAAGGGAATGTCGGATTGTATTTATTGCGGATTTTGTCTGAATACTCGCTGACAATATAATGTCCCCTTCTGTTGAAAGAGTTAGGAAACTACGTCTGCGTTTTACAGAATGACCTTACCTATAATTGTCCTCGGGAATCGGTGGCCACGTTTCCAGTCTGTAAGCAGTGATTCGGATCGGCACGATCAGCATTATCATCTCTGACTTACGCATCTAAGTGGCCGCAGCGAACAGCTGCATAACCCCATTCGAGGACTGTGGCTGCGTTCCGCTCCGAGCTCTCGAAATCGATGGCAAGAAAGGACTTGTCGTGAAGGTCCCAAATCTCCTGGATTGCTCTTGGCTCGCCGAGGCGAATGCGGGCCTTGAGAGTGGAAAGGTGCACCGCGCGCAACGTTGCGTGGAGCTTTTTGTATGAAGAATAATCGGAGACCGTTCGTAGCTGCCGTTGCTGCGTTTCAAACGGGTGTACTTTAATGACGTTGTCGACCAGTGGCAACGTGTCTCCGAAGCGCGTCTTGATCATCCTAACGAACGCGCCGACGGATGTCATTCTCGTGACTATGTGGGCTCTTCCCGTGTATGCATCCGTGGCGGTGATGACTGGCCACGAGAAGGACAGGAAATCTTCAAAGGTATTGAACAAGTGACCCCAAGAGCGTTCATACCTGTTCCAGCATGTAAGATGTCAATTTCCCGTCTTTCGAACATATCGCTACTTGCCAGGGTATTCCGTTGAGTTGAAAATAACCCATGTATGCAGCGTACACCTATCGAATGAAGTGAGGCTTGAACGAAGTCATGGTCCTTGAATGTGCGCACAGACTGGAGGTCATACTCCCATCCTTGACTATCAACGAGTTGAAAATCGGACATTTAATACGACGACTTGCACAGTGGGTTGGTACAAACAAACTTTCGCCCCGTGGCAGTTCGCGCTAAAAGGCCTCGCGGCCTGAAAACTCCATGTTTGGGATGGCACGTTAAGGCCGCCTTCTGATATCAGAACGTGATCCGCGTGGTGCCAGTGAATGTTTTCGGTCAACCGCTGTTAACCGCCACTACTCTTCGTCTCCGGCTATACAAATAGGACAGAAATAGAGCCGCTATATTGTGCATTGTATCTCAGTCAAAACTGCAACAAACAAATACGGATAGAGCCTAGATGGCGAACGACTACATGGAACAATGAGAGTGTTTACAGAATCTAGCACTAGCAATCTGCAGGGTTACAGAGTCAGTCACAAGGCCTTTTGCGGCGATAAGGGGTTGAGGATCAGAGACTTGAATCGTCCCAAAGGGAAAAACAGCTCAGCGTGCCTTGACACATCGCGGGCAAAAGTTCTGCATCTTGAGAGAAATGTGTGACAGTGGCACTCACGGTAGGACACAAATGGAACCATCAAAACTGCAGGCGACGTTAATCCATTAACACAAGACGAAGACCTAGGGAATACGAGCTAGTCAGAAAATTGCCAAACTAAAACCCAGCAAAAATCAGAGAATGTATCGTATTATTTTCGTGTGCGCGTTGGCATCAAAGTGAGCTGAGTTGGTATCATCAAGTTGGGGGATTAGAAAGGGAATGAAGCGAGACTCACTGGAGCGAAGAAGATTGTTGCCCGTTCGTTCGTTGCAACAAGACGTGGGAAAACTGTGGGCAACCTGGACCACGTGCTTGAAACTGTACAGTGCGAAACCTTAATGCAACAATATTGCGGCTTACCAACTCTAGCTCGCCTAGTATTATATCCACGACTAAGATGCAAATATTCGTCAAGACACTCACGGGAAAGACTATTACCCTCGAGGTCGAGTCTTCCGATACTATCGACAATGTGAAGGCCAAAATTCAGGACAAGGAAGGGTGAGAATGAGTCTCGCGTGGATCTAGTCTCGATGCGATTTCTCATTCATTCTTAGAATTCCCCCAGATCAGCAACGCCTTATTTTTGCTGGGAAGCAGCTCGAAGATGGAAGGACATTGAGTGACTACAATATTCAAAAGGAGTCCACTCTGCACTTAGTTCTTCGGTACGCTCACGCTCGTTTTGCGCCGAGAAATGGCTTATCTCATCTGGTCTGTATAAAGTCTTCGTGGCGGCCTCATCGAGCCCTCACTGAAGGTACTTGCAAGTAAGTACAACTGTGACAAGCAGATTTGCCGCAAGTGCTATGCCCGCCTTCCTCCTCGTGCTACCAACTGCAGGAAGCGGTCGTGTGGCCACTCTTCCCAGCTTCGTCCGTCAGTATCGAGTTGAAACATGTCCGGCTACCCTCACTCATGTACTTTCACAGGAAGAAAAAACTGAAGTAGTCTATTTACAAGTGGGATGGGTGGTTGTTTGCGTGCCTTGTTCGTTGACGACGTCGTGTAAATACATACTCTTCATGAATGGGTTTCGGCAGTTCGGCCCGGTACTGTTAGTCGCAACTTTTACTTGTACTTGATCGTATAAGCGCCAATGAACCATGCCCAAGAAATCTTCACTTGTCTTTTCGGGCTCCTCGAAATCTAGACGACGACGGGGACGACAGAACGCTCCCCACAATCCCCTGCGTTCAGACGTCTATGAATATCAATCCCAGAAAGTTCGGAGGGCCAACGTTCCTCTTTCTCTTGACAAAGAGGAAGCAAATGAACACGGTCTTGGCTCGGACGGCGATCTTGTCGCTAACATACGGAACCCACGTCTCATCGGCGAAAGCGTTGAGAACGAGGAGATCCCTTCGGAGGATGACGAAGAGCTGGATAGCGACGCAGCGTTCGAAGAGAGTGACGAGGAACGCTTTGCTGGGTTCTCCTTCCGGAAGGTGCGCCACGTTCTCATCCTTCCTTTTATTGTGCTCAATGCCTGCATGGTTAGTCCCGTGGTAAGATCTCACATAAAGGGCCTATGGGGAGCGATGCTTCCGGCTCCCTAGAAATAGATCTTGATGAAGAAGGTGATGGCACTGCCGATCCGGAAATTGGCAACTCGGAGGATTTTATCGATATCCTCGACATGCTCGATGGTCGTACAGATGGTGACACGAACGACGAAGGTCTTGCAAACGTTGCGCACCCTGGGGCCCACAGCGCAGGGAGAGGCGATGATGAAGAGGGAGAAGGACAGGTGAACGATCACGACGAAGAAGAGGAAGAAAATGATGATGTGGAAGAGGAAGAGGAAGAAGAGAAAGACCCTTCCTGGTCCGCAGACGAGGACGTGGACCCAGACGCCATCGAGGGTCTCGAGAAATTTGTCTCATCTCTAGAAACGTCCAAGAAGCGCCAAGGAGATAGCGACATTGCGGATACTTCCCTCCCACGGAAGAAAAGGCTCGTGGAAGAAAAGGCGACAGCTGGAGAAGAGAGGGAGTTCGCAGCTCCGCCGTCTGGTTCGTCTGGCTATGGTTTTCGGCGCATTAATCTCAACTTCACTAGGGCAGCAGCTTCGATTAAATGACTTGCTTGCACCGCTGGCTCAGCGTTCATCGGCTGTGCTATCCCTTAAGAAATCCGTTAAGATTCTGGACTCCTCACGGGCTCGTGGCGCACCACTCTCTGCACCGCTACCCCAACGGACGCAAGAGCGATTGGACAGAGAAGCAGCATATGAGCTGACAAAAGCAGAGGTCGACAAATGGACAGATACGATGAAGCAGATTAAAGAGGTTGGCTCATACACTCGCGTCATACACTGGCTAACCTTTCAATCCAAAGGCCGAACACCTATCTTTTCCTTTACAAGCAGAACCGGTTGCAAAGACGTCCAATCTTGAGCTCACAGCAAAATTCAAGGTCAGGACTATTTTGAGGTGTCTGCGCTGTGGCGTACTCATTGGTACACCTTTGCAGCCATCCACAGAGTTGGAGACCGCCGTACATCAGCTGCTTACCCGAGCACAGATGAGAGAAGAAGATATTGAGAAGACCGAGGAACTCAAAATGAACCACCTCTCAGCTGAAGAGGTGGCTTCGCGGCGTGCCGAAATCATGAAGAGTCGCGAGCTCCTGTTTCGCGCCGAAGCTAAGGCGAAGCGGATTGCCAAAATCAAGAGTAAGACGTATCGACGCCTTAGAAGGCGCGACAAGGAGAAACATCGCGACGAAGGAACTGACTCAGGGGGGGCCGAAGTGTCCTTGAAGAGGCAGACTGAACGTGCAAAGGAGCGAGCTACGCTCAGACATAAAAGCACAGGGAAGTGGGCAAGAGCAATGAGGCAAAAGGGGGAGTTGGACGCCGATCAACGTCAAGACATGGCGGAGATGCACGGGCGAGGAGAAATGCTACGCAAGAAGATCCAAGGGGTACAAGAGAGTAGCGACTCTGAATACGACGACGACGATGGGGACGACGAAGGTTTGACACGACTTAAAGCTCGTGTTTTCGACGAGCTAGCCGAGCTCAAATGCGAAACATCCGACCCACCCAAAGAGAAAGGCAAGAGCGTCTTTGATATGAAATTCATGCAGGACGCAGCTGCACGCGAACAGCGAGAGGTCAATCAGCAAATGGACGACTTGATAAGTGAAATTCAGGACTTGGACAGTGCTCCCCACGAAGACGGGGTTGACGGTCGCGAACCAACTCAAGAGGACCATGCTGTCACCTTTCAGCGCATGGGTGGAAGGATTTCTCTTAGGCCAAGCGGCGTAGGTTCTCTGAACCACGAGGCTCACAGTGCACTCACCGTTTTCGTAGTTAACATCGATTTTGACGCAACGGCCGACGCCATCGGACGCGTCAAGTACAACCCTCAAGTCCACCGACATTGCCCCCTTCTCTGGGGTAACGCCAACTACGTCGCCTGTCGACTCCCAGCCTATTTCTGTCCCTCAGAGTCAGCATTTTCGACAACTTAGCCGTGTGGATAACCCTTGGCTTTCCCGTAGCGACAAATCTTCGTTCACAACTCTCAAGAAGAGCGAGGTTGTTGTCAGCAAGGACAGCGACAGTGTGGCTAAGGCTAAAAATAAGCTCCGGAAGAGGCAGAGAGAAACCGAAGATGAAGTAGCGAAAGCCCGGGACGATGCTGTACTTGAGATTTCCCCCGCAGACCTGCTGCTAGCACCACCACAGGGTAGTCGACGAACACGAGCCAGAACAGCGACTCTAATTCCGACGAGGTTGACGAGGTCGAAGAGCAAGAGGAGAGGCTCAAGCGTAAAGTCGCTAGCAGGAGATCCAATGCGTTCGGACAAAAGGACCTTGTTACAATGGCCTTTGCAGGAGATAATGTCGTAGAGGTTTGGGGTTTTCGCATGTTTGGTACACTTTTGACGCTCATCGTACCAGGAGTTCGAGGAAACCAAGCGACGTGAGATCGAGCAGGACGCTCCACGAGAAGTCGATACTTCGTTGCCTGGTTGGGTAAGTTCGCTGCTCTCGGCTCTCGTTTTCTATTTTGATAAGCGACCTTTGAAAGGGCGCTTGGGGAGGACAAGGAGCACGCAAAGCGCCCCCCAAAGCTAATCTGATGAAGAAGGTTGCAGGCATCACACCTCAGTCTCGAGCAGACTTTGGTAAGGCGCATGTGATCATTTCTGAGAAGCGCGACAAAAAAGCGGCGAAGTTCCTGGTTCAAAATCTACCATACCCTTATACCAGCAAGGCACAGTTCGAGCGCAGTCTGGAGAACCCGCTAGGGAAGGAGTGGAACACACGTATCGCCACGCAGCGTGCAACGCTGCCAAAGGTCACTAAAAAGGTCTGGTGCCTCTTCTACGCCTGTGCAATGGGAGCTTACAAACGAAATAAACGTTTCTTCAGATGGGGACAATTATCAAACCTCTCGAGAAACGACACTAGCTTCCTCCTTTTCATTTTTCAACAGATACCACGCATACTACTTTTTTCAGTGAGACGATCATGAGCTCTCTCTGTGAGCTTGCATAGTGCTCGGAAACCACTGGCCGCTTCGCGCGCCAGAAGGTTGTTTTATCATTTGACGAGACTATTTTGGCCAGCTAGAATGTTATGGATTGCCTCGTCTTTGCAGCGTGACCTTGATATCATGGCGCTCCAGATAGCATTAGTACATCTGCAATATGAAGTATACGCCTTGTGTTGAGTACGAAGTCATTCGTTAATGACTCTAGAGGCGGTGGAACCTACTCCTAGGACAAGCAGCGATCTTGCTAACGATAATGGATATACATTTTTCTGAGTAGATTCTGCCGTGAGGTTGGAAGTGGGCTAAGCACATCACGGGCAAGATGTGGCCGACGTGCAATGAGTCGGCAGTAGGATCTATGCCAGAATATACAACTCGGCTCTGATCGCGAAGAAAGTCTCGGAGTTGTTCAGGCCTAGAGAATCACCGGTAGGCTGGTAGGACGCCGTATGAAAAGAGGTGATCGCACTTGGTAACTTGCGAAACAAAGCCTCTAGAAGGCAGTTCTTCAAGAAACCCCACTCGAGTAGCTAAATTGCGTCGGGACATATTCAGCATGCATATTTCGGTATGTGGCGTATGTGAATGAAACGCTACGAACATGAGCGTCACGCGTCACGCGTGACATGTGACAAATGCTCCCGCTCATGCATCATTATCCTCAAGATGCCAGCCAAGTAGCTATTTTTCCACGCAGAACAGCTGATCGTAAGCAGTCAAACCCTTGTTTAAAGTAAGTTAGCACTGATTAACTACATAAATCATAGTGTCTGGAAGGATTGCTGTTGTAAGTGATCATGCAGCCATTGAGGGACGTTCCTTGGCAGTGGACTTCCATCTCGGCAAATGGACCAACGATAGTACTCCCGTGTGTAGAGTTCTCTCAGGCATCAGACCAACACTAAATCACATTAGGTTATCCTTGGACGCCCCAGGGACCAGTCCCCGACTTCTCAAACGGTAAGTTCAAATATTTTGTGACATCGTTTTACTTAGACCTTTTACAGCGCTTCAAAGAGAAGGTCGAATCGTGGCACGATCTTCAACATCGAAACGTTTTCCGCTTCTTTGGTCATGTCAAAATAGACGATACTGTCTATTCGGTGTGTTCAGCAAGATTGTGGAGAACGATATTCTGACCCGTTGTAACTTCAGGTCAGCCCATGGATGGAAAACGGTAATATTCGAGACTACGTTCGAGGAAATCCGGACGCCGACCGTATGCTTCTACTCGGCGAAGTTGCTTCGGGTGCGTATAGTGTCTGTCTGGCTTCGTGTTATGGCATGTATTGATGGCCCTAGGCATGGAATTCCTCCACGAAAACGGCATTGTACACGGTGATTTATGTGGAGTAAGATGCTGTTAGATCAGTCGCTCTGTCCTCTCACGCGCTTCATATCTAGAAAACCGTTTTGATTGGCGGTGATGGCAAAGCGTTTATCTGCGGGTTTGATCTGGCTGGATTTGAGAACGTAAGTCACTCTCGTGTTGTTCCTATCATAAACATATCCCTTTTTAGCCAACCTCCGATAAATCGTGCCATCGTTGGCTTGCCCCTGAGAGGATGACAGCCGCGGGTGTCACTTCACCGACTTTCAAAGCAGACGTGTGGTCCTTTGGTCTCCTCTGCCTAGAGGTCTTCACAGATGCAGACCCGTACTGCTCATACCAAGATTTTTATATCCCTGTCTTGTTGGACCAAGGCAAACCACCCGAGAATCCGGGGACTGCAACAGTTGGCCTTAGTCCGAAGATGTGGGAACTTATGCAATCTTGTTGGGAAGTCGACCCAGCCGCGCGGCCTGACATGCTCAAAATCCAGCAAGCCATGCGCGACATACTTCCTCGTGCTGAGCCTCGTCCTACTGTCATAACTGTCAGCCCAAGTACTTCTCCGGCTCAAAACGAGCATCCACTACAGACTCTCGTTACCCCAACGATCGAGGGTGCTTCATCACATGAGAGTCGTAGCTCATCTGAGAGCTCACCTGTACAATTTCCATTGACACCCCCGCCCATCAATGGAGAATTACAGCTTACTCTGGAGACTAGCTCAACGATATCCTCACCGTTTCTGAGCCATCTGACTGAACAAGAAATAACCGAGACGCTAAGGAAAGGAAGTAGTGCCTCATCATTGACTCCTGCGCGACCGCCGCCTCTCCGGGAGGACGACTACGAGACACACAATCCTGAGATACCGATACTATCTCCACTCCCGCGATTACGATCATCTACGTCATCGTCGCGGCCACCCAATGCACGAAGCTCGTCTCCTAGCCCTTCTCTAGCATCTAACTTACAAGGCCACGCAAGTGTCAAATCCTCACCACCGCAGAGCCCGACGAGTGCTAGTGAATTATCTCCGCCATTTTGGAGACTCAGTCGGTTGTTCCCTAAGAGGTCCGAAACAAGCGCCTCCGGGAAAAGTGATCCAGCCACAGTCACAGCAAAGCCACCCAAGCACAAGCCTTCTCGTTCTGCCCGTGTTAGATCTCAGACAGACCCGGTCGTGACACCCAACGTAGGACCTTCTCGGTCAGCGACTAGCTCACTTCCTATTATAACCTCAATCCGTCAACGGGTCCCCGTGACTGATGAAGTCCTACGGTCTCTAAGCAAGGCGGCGAGTGATCCTGAGAACTTTCTCCGACTTGCGAAAGATGGGACCGTGTTAGCCGGAAATCTCGAAGGTCTCCTCTCTCGAGCCATAGTTGGTTCCGCAGATCCGTCCAGGGAAGCAGACCCGTCCAGGGATGAACGCTTTAGGGCCGCTTTTTTGACGATTTACCAACTATTCGCGACCAGCGAACAGGTTTTCGAGATTCTAAAACGGCGCTTTGAGGCGACGTCCCTCGACACCTCCTTGGCAGGTTCGCGGTACTCGTAAGTGTACCAATTGTTTGGTTATAATTTTCATTGACCATTCTCCCAGAATCTTACTTTTCGTCGAGAGTTGGCTCAAGAAAGGATTCGAAGACCCAGATCTCATTTGTTCGTCAAGGATCAGAGAATTTGCTCGTTCCGTCACTGGTTGCCAGACGGTGGAAGAAAAGGCTAGAGAAATCGCGAGCTTGGTCGATGCCCTAGATCATGTGTGTCAGAATGAACGAGCTCGACCGAGATTGCTAATTTGAGTTTTTTTTAGGTCCGCCGGTCCAATCCAGAAAATTGTCCCGACTTACGACGCGATCTTGTACCACGCCCCCGGGGGATCACGCCCTCTGATGTGGCAAATGCTTTCACCGTAATCGAGGGCAGCCGATTTGAGAGGATTACTTACTGGGACTGCGTGAATTTCATGCGACAACACCCCGATACACGGCGTTTAGATGCGTTCGACGCCGTCCATGAATTGCTCAAGACCTGGGTTCGGATATCCGTGTTGGGGTAAGAACGCTGCCTGTCGCTCAAGATCGACGCCGTCAGCTCACTGCTCGCGACAGGTTCGACTATGTAGACGAGCGAATGAAGGCATACGAGTTTTGGATTTATACGGCGCAGGTTGGAGTTTTTTCTCTTGGCATGACAAGGCCTAACCCTCGTCGTAAGGCATTCCGTAAACTGAATAATTTTTCTTCGACATCAGCGATTGTTACTACATTGTCATCACCACCCATCTCAAACCTGAAGCTTACGTGCGATAGCAAGACCGCTAACCAGGTTCTACACAGATTAGCTAAAGATATCTCGGACATCTCGTATCGAAATGTGATCCATAATACAGGAACGAAACAGCTCATCCCTTGGCTAGGTAGGATCGGACTCGTACATAACTGTCACTATCTCACTCTAATGTTCATTCCATAGACCCACATCTGACCTCCCTCAACTCAATCTTCGTCCAATCCAACCCGATTATGGATATGGACGGCCATCCTATGATTGATTTCAAGCTGCTCAGCGAGCTTGCATGGCAGGTCGACACAATCGTTCAGTACACTCCCCCTCGCATCGGACACGCTGCGCGTCAGGACGTATTAGCTTATGTCGAGTATAAACTTAAGTCAAGTAGTAGTGATGACGCCTCGCCCACCTCGATGAACGACCTCGGCGCCAAATGGACACTAGAAGAGAGCAAGATGCTCGATACCCGGGAGAGGCTGAATTCAATCGGGCTCCCATTGTCCCCGCCACGTCGCAATGAGTCGAACGGTTATGCATCTCCCACTTGTCTAACTTCGGACTTCTATCTATCTTGATCACCACTGTCTTTATTTCAACCATGGCAAGATCACTACTTAATACCTCAGCCTTCCATTCTTGTACCATTATTATCGCCCCTTCATATTCGTTCAGGCTGTTTACCCATAGTTATTTATTGGTTTTAGTGGCGAAGATTATAGGGTGTACAACACAATATAATGGTGTAATGGACTTGTGATTGACTGGCGATTGCGATAGGGCCCTTCGGGCCCTATTTGTTAGAGTGAATACCACACGACATCAGATGTATCATTGCTAAGTCAGAAGATACAGTACGTGTATGCCTGCAACTTGGCCCACAATACATTTTGGATCATGAGAGGGAAGAAAGGAAGTGAGAACTTTTTTTACACACATTTGTTGTCTTCGTCTTCGGATGACTCCGCCTTCCATTTTCCAAGTTTGTTTTGTTGAGAACTTAGAGAGCACGCCGCATGGGATGTGGAAGGAAAGCAGTCCCCAAGACATTGGGGGAAAGCAACAGTGACACAAATAATGACAAAAAGATGTGGACAATAATGCATCGGGAAAAGATAGTCACAGACAGGAAGGGCACTGACTATATGGACATCATGGCATGATTTAGTAGCAGGTATTCTACATTACTCGGTAAGTGTTGGGCCACTATTTCTGATTGCGTCAATTTGACATAACACAGTACAGCTGAATCCAAATTAGGGGACCCTTTTTTCTCGAAACTTATATGCAGCTGAGTTCAAAGGGGTGGCCCGGGAGCGATGCCGGAGTTTTTTAAGAATAATTTTCCAGATTACCTATTTTTCATTATCCTTTTTTGTACTTAACTGTGAACCCAGCTGCACGTCAGCTTAGACTCAGCCACATGTGCAATTCGGTCAGGTGTCCCCTAATTTGGATTCAGCTATAACACGGATCAAAAATAGGTACAGGGACATAGCAGACGATGATTAGTTTACAGTCGCATAAGACACATATTACAATCATCGTGTCCCACACTCGATCATGTTTTGCCTTGTTCTTCTTTATAGGCCCGAGCTACATTGCGGCGCACTCAAAATAAAGAGCAGGTGTACCAAAAAAGCCCGATCAAACGCTCATGCGATTTTCTAGGCCTGCGTGCGCATCACGCTTACGTTAACCAAATCAAGAAGGTATGCTTGATAAGTGTACGGTATAAAGGTAGGGTTTACAGTAACGTAACGAAAAGCACGGTAGACATGCAGTAGGGAAGGAGAGCCGCACCAACGCAGTCACTAGATCCGTCAAAGAACATGATTAGTATATATTCAAGGTAGAATCGGTCCATAGGATCCAGTACAGAAATTCAGTCAATCTTGAACCCCTAAGTGGTGAGTTGCAAGTTAGCAATGGGAGGGAATCAGGGTTTCGAGCCATCGAGATGTACCTTTGAAACGTTCCGGGCCAACATATTCTTCTTGATATAGTGATGGATGCGGACGATCTCAGCCCACATGAAAGAAGGGACAACGACGGCCATAACAGGGATGGCAATAATCCAGAAGCTAGGGAAATTACTCGTTTAACTACGCTGATGAACGTTCAAAGAAGACGTACACGATATCCGTATGCCCGTGGTGAATGGACCACATGTTCTCGAAGTTCATGCCCTAACAGACTCTGAGACCATTTCTGTGTGAAGGAAAGGAGCGAGCTTACGAAATATCCCGTTAGCAAAGTAAGAGGCAAGAACACAATAGTACATAGTGTCAGGCGGCGCCTATAGACGTTTTGAATGATGGTTCGAACAGACACCATAATCCAAGACGTACATCACTTCGTTCATCTCGTAAGAAGCCATCTGCGATCATTGTTGTTCAGTCCTTTGCTCAAAAGCATTCAAGATTCGCGACATACGTTGAAGGTGTAATTAATCAAGTTCTCTGCCATGGCAGTATACATGTCTAAACTGGTCAGTGCGTATTCTATGTGGTCGTGCACGTCGGCCTGCAGAGAGAATTTGTTAGCCTAACGACATTTCAAAAATCGAAATAAAGAACTAACGAGATATATCTTCGCCTTATGGGACATGTATCCAACGACTTTCTGATCCTCGGTGGTTGACGACAAATCGAGGCATGCTGCCGTTCGATCGACATCATAGCGTCTCAGAGAAAAAACCAAAGCTTTGATGGGTTCAAGGGTACGCTTATGCAAAATTAGATCTCCAGAGAGGATATGGACTAACAATAGGCATAAGTTTAACGTCGGTGGAGAGGGGTAAAAATGCGAACGACTGCGGACGGTTGGGACCTTGGACTTAATGAGAACCTTTTGTTCCAGCAGACTGAGCCGCGCATGGTACTCGTCCACGACTTCCAAAGCACCGTCTACGACTGCACAGTCACGTCAGACGGGGTTAGACCGGGTGAGAGTAAAGTAAATGACTTACCTAGATCGAGCAGACTTTCGACGAGCAGGGAAGGGTCAGCGGTTGTTCGCAAGGTAGTGTCCCGCTGGCGAATACGCGTAACAATAGAGTCAGTCAAATGGAAGTTTGGCTTTGATTGAAACGAGATGACGGTGCCTAAAAATAAAAACTCATGAGACAGAGTGACGAAGTAGGATAGAGGAACATCACCGTCGCGGAAAAGGAATATGCACATAGGTTCGATGCGCACGTCGACGCGATCTCCCTTTTTCAGCTCTTCCAACGTCAATTCCGCTGCAGCGCGTCTTCGTTTCTTTGCCTAGGGGAAAAATAAAAATGAGTGCGTTAAATTGGCGTTAAGAAAGGTTCACTACCAGAGCCGATGCTCTGCGTCCCCCCACTTCCGGGTCGATAAGAGTGGCTCTGTCGGCCTCAAATTCGTCGTCCATTGGGTCAGGGTCGTTTACGTGGCCCACTTCGTACACGCCGCCGTCAACAATGCCTAACTTATCATCGTCAAAGTGGTGGGGAGAAGATGAACGGGGCAAGCCAGTGATTGCCGCAGGAGAGGACCATGCTGCTGGGGAACTTGCGGATTCGCGAGACGCTCGAGTAGAAGAGCCAAGGGTATGGCATAGGACGCGAATGAACAAATGCTTGGGATAATAATCAGCCTTGGAGCGCGAATGGCTGCGCCGATGAAGCAAGTCTTCGATGGATAGAGGATGCATATCTTGAAAACAACTCAGATTTAGGATGTGGTAAAATTTGCAAACGGGTGTTACCATATTTCAGAGCGAGTGCACTGATGACATCCCAACTGATGCCTCCTATGTTGATCCAACGCACTTTTACCCAGGGCTCGGGGGCAGACGCGTCGCGACTGTTGAGGAACTCGACAAACTCGCCGTTTGTCATGCGACCAGTGCTGCATCTGATCGACGAGTAGTCGATGATGTCGATGATGCATTTTTGGCGTATGTTACCGAACGCGGCGAATGCACTCTGTCGGCGGGGGTCGACTCCTGGTTCCGCCCCGAGACCTCCACGGCGAAATATGGCGGAGGTGCGATTGACGGCGATGACCTTCCGGACAGAAGCACGAAAGCGGTCTTTGGGGGAAAGCGTCTGTTTGGGTATCGTCGCGACTTCGGGTATAGTTGCGTCGCGTCGAGTCTTGCGACTGGTAGAGCTCTTGATACTTCCCGCACTTTTTAGAGTGTCCGAATGCAATCGTGGAGGGCTCGCGGAAGCTCTGCGTTGCGGAGAACGGCTTCGCACGGGAACTTCGGTGATTCCTACTTCTTCATCTGAAGTGAGGGATTCGCCATCGACGTCGGAGAGACTGTTTTCCCTCGGCATGATAGAATGGGAGACAGTGCGAAGGCGGGGTAAGAACGTGTTTCATGATGTGCGTGTGTGCATGGGAACAACCGGGCGCCCGGATGCCTGTCAAACGGTTGTCCAGACCTTGACAATGGCCGCGCCCCGGTGGTACACAGCCCTCAAACAGGCCGTTGAACAGCACTCCAATTCGAGTCGTAAGTATATCCGTGCGATTTAACTTGCCTTCGTGACCGCTTTCCAGTCATCCAGCTGGCTACCGTCGATGACACAGGGAAGCCTTGTGTTCGCTCACTCATACATCGTGCCTTCCTCGTGCCGCCCTCTAGGCCTGCATTCCCTGTTTTAGTCGTGTCTGCCGACATTCGTACTCCGAAGGTCCATCAGATAGCTCACGCGGACACAGTCGAGCTCGTCTGGTGGCTCGACGCTACCTTGGATCAGTTCCGTATCTCAGGGCTTGCTCGTGTCTTTGCTTCGCCACAGCATTCCATGTCGGCCCCTCTACATACTGCCGTCGAGTGCACTGGCATCAATGCTCTCGAGATGGCTGGGGTCGACTGGGAGGCCAAGCGACGCGAGCTCTTCGACGCTGTAAATGAACAGATGCGTGCTACTTGGTGTCGCCCAACCCCTGGTACGCCTCTGAAAGATGGAGAGGCAAACGACTGGCCTGTAAGGGTGCCCAAACTGAATGAAGCGAAGACGGACAGAGAGAAACAGCTTGTAGAGCTCGCTCTCAGCAACTATGCCATCATCGTCATCGAACCGCTTAGGGTCGATTGGTACCAGATGGCCATCAAACCAAACCAACGGACGTTCTTTACCCGTACGGAAGACGGTTGGAGTGAAGAGGCGGTTGTTCCATGAACAGGAACGCGTCCTTCCAAACCTTGAATCTAGCCCAATATCGTGAGCACCCTTCTCGTGATGGAGTGCTCGACGTCTAATCTTAGGTATTCTAGGGGCATTCTAGGGTGTAGTTATTGTACACGAGCACGAATAGGACAAGAGATTCGTCATACTCTCCATGTATTTGTGTTATGATTGAGCGTTTGCTAACAACCAGTCACCGTGTTCGCATAGTTGACTCTCGATACCTGTACCCTATATATGTTTGTTGCAGGACCAGTTGTGTTGATTTCGATACGGCGACAATACAGTATCACAGAAGAACAGATGTAATTGTCGTCCGTAGTCCGTCACCGGGGCCCTATGTCCTGAGCTTCTTTGGGTCTTGTTCGTCAGCCCCGTCTTCGTCCTCTTCTTCACCGCTATCTCTGGTACGTTTGACAGAGCCCGTAGGGGCCGAACCAGCTCCTGCCTCGGCTTCGACGTAAAGTTCATCGTCTTCCTCCTTCCATTGCTTCAGTTGCTTTCAGCAACGCTAGTACTAAATAAATCATTTAACCCCTCACCTCTCCTCCACCCAGGAGTAGTGCTGTTAGGTTCGAACCTTGCTGGGAACCGGGTTTGTGAACATGACAGATGATTGCAGAAATGCGGGGTCCTTACACCGTTATGTCCGCTTTCCCCACCTTCGTCGTCATCCTCGTCGTAGTCTTCGTCGCCTTCTTCGTCCTATGATGTAACGTATAACAAGAAGAAAACACAAAATAATTTCCACCTACTTCAATATCGTATTCATCGCTTTCCTCGCCTTCTAAATCCTCGGTGTTGTTGAGATCGTCTTGAGGATGAGTCTCTGCAATTGGAGGCATGACGATGTATGGCAGAATATGGAAATTTCTCGGGACGCCTTTCAGACGTCCACGACTACGTAAAGCTGGAAGTGAATTACGCGTAGATCAGGATACTTGAGTCAGTATACAGAGATTTGCAATGTCAGAGCGTTACTAGTGGCTTATAAACTACTTCACGTCAAAGAAAAACTGCGGCAGATTGTAAAGAGGTAAAGAAATAACATGGTATGAACGCTTTCCGAGATTCGTATGGCTTGTTCTCACAGCAACTTCGAGCCAAATACACGCACTGAAGTAGTTCCCTGAGTAATTTGTTTTCACCTAACTGAGTATCAAGTACGTACCAGTGCCATCGGGACTACCAACGCCATACAACATTTCCGTTGGATGGAAAGTTATGGAGCTTGATCGCGGGACGTACTGACACGGGAATCCCCGAGTCGGAGACGTCGTCAGACCAGTGCTCATGGTTGCCGTGGAAAGAACTGTGGGGCGTGATATTGAATGCACAACAACACGCTGAGTCCGCCAGTTCGAGGGCGATAGGGAAGAAACCCTGGAGGGTGGATTGTGAAAACCATAATGGATATCAGGGCTTATGGCGCTACACACCCTGCAAACACTCCGCCTTGGGAATGAACATCGAACGCAGCAAGTCCACCGGGGAACAGATCCCAGGTTTCCACGGCCCTGTCAGGGCCACGAAAATCCCATAATTTGACCTCGCCATTCATACTAAAAAAACGATTTTAGAAGTCGTCCTCAGAGTAAAAGTAGGACTGACCTCGCCGACAAGAACTGATTCCCAAAGTGAGGATGCCAGCGAACGTTCTGCACCCAATTAGTGTGATCATTGAAAGATCGTACAATAGCATCGTCCTCTTCTAAACGTCGATCAAACACTTTGGTTGCTCCATCAGCAAAACCAGCCAGTAAAACCGAAGACGGGCCTCGTTCAGATGCAATCGCTGTAACTGGGCTGTCAGAGTTAGTTTCCAGATCCTGCGAATGCCCTCGTCATGTCGACTCTCAAACGGAAAACGTCTACGTACCAGCAGCTGGGCTTCCGTATGGGCATCCCACACTCTAATGATCCGTGAATCGCCCCCGACAAGTAAGAAACCACCTGCTTGTTTCCAGTCCACAACCACACCGCTTCCGCGACGCACGCTAATGATCTCACTCAGCCCGCGGAATGCGCTGACCATCTGAACATCAGTGTTGCTAGTTGCAGGATCGTAGCTGCGGTAAAGTCGAATCATGCCGTCGGCTGGTCATGAAATTAGTGGGACACGAAAAGTCGTGGGCATAGCACATTACCAGAGCCCGCAAGCAATATACCACCAACATCTTGATTGATAATTTGAAGTGAGGTGATGCTTGCTTTCTTGGGGTTACCATTGCAGAAACTCGACAGCTGCCGGCGTCGCGACCAATCCCAGACACTAGCACTTCCATGTCACTATCCACAGGGTATTCATCTGAATCTACGAAACGGACCTGATGATGTCCGTCTCATTCGCGACAGCGATATGGGGGTCGTATGCGTGGAACGCCATGGACAGCGGGACGCCATGAATATGCAAGGTAGTCACGGTTTTATCCCAAGGACGACCAACTACGCCATTGTCAGCGCTTGCTCAGTAACTAAAGAGAGCACAAACAAGCGATCTCCGCCTGATTCAGAGTCTCGGAAAGGACTTGTTCGTTGCGCTGTTGGCGCCAGGCTTGGTAATTGTACTCCAGGCTTCCAGGCTCGTCAGCTTCCGCTTGCTATGCAAATAATAAAGGGTCGGCTCTAGACAAATTAGAATAATTACATGCCACTTACCCGCATCTGTGGTTCCTTAAAGTATTCGCAGCACCAATCGAAAAACCTGCTCTTTAATGGCAGGACATCGCGGATGGCCGAACCCGTTCCCAAGCCGAGAATAACACTGCTTCCAGCCGAGTCGCTAGAGAAGGTGCTGTCTGCAGGGCTATGGGGCACGGCGTTGCGTCCTCTCGCTCCATGTGAAGCTCTCCGCCGCGCACGCAAGCGTTCCATATCTTCCTCCATCAACGCCTCCATCACATCAGACGGTAGGAAATCAGTTGCCTGATGAGACCGATCGTCTGTCGAAGACCGTGCAGAAGCTGTTGGAGAGGCCGGTGCACTCTTTGAAGCAGGAGGCACTTGGGGCGATGGAGGCCGCGAGTACGGTGATGCGTACTGTGCGAAATTGAGATTTGGAGATGGAGGTCGTGAGATGCTGCTCAAGGAAGGAACTATGGGCGTGTGGGTATGTGTAATACGATGGGGAGAGGAGCGGCCGTCCTCGATAGATGGAAACGCAATGCCTCCGGCCAAGTTCTTGAGAGCGTTCGCGAAGGACGACGTGCGCTTCAAAGTGCCTGTTACGATATCGCTGCGATTAACAGCGGGCCGAGTTACGTTTGGTGATGCCGGACGCGTCATAGACGTCGGTGAAGAAGTGAGGGATGATCGGCGGGAGCGAGCGCCTGCAAACGTACGTGGAGGGGAAGGTAACTGATGGAGTGTGTTTGATTCAAGTCGAGTGAATGGTGACTCGAGAAGGAGGGCCATGATGTAGTCGACAATTGTCTGAGCATTCGTCGCAACTTCGTGATATGGGTCAACTGAAAGCTCCAGGAGCACTGAAAAGATCGTAAAGAATGATGACAGTATGACCCGATTCTCCTCGCGAACTTCTTCATCTCCAAAACCATCTAGCCACTCGGAGATAGCTTGACTAGTCACATCATCTTCACGAAGTTCATTGTTGGCACCAAGCCGCCACCTGCTGTCTTCTTCCCAGTACACCCAGGCGCAGACGACGAAATGTCCACGCCATTCCTTGACAAGACAGCTGACGAGAACTAAGAGCTCCTTCCGTACCATAGGACTAGCGTCTTCCTTGATTGCTAATGCGCTTCCTGTAACGACGGCTACCTCCATCCGAAAGTGAACGCGTTCTTCCAGATGGTGCATAGTCCCTGACCCACCCCCACCAGTCTTCGTCGGATTTGCCGACCCAGAAGCACCCATGAAAGTCCCAAGAGCGAAGAGTACCGCTGCACGCACTTCCGGTGAGTCGTCCGTTAGAAGGGAAATGAACTTGTCCTGAGTTCCATTGTCGACACCAAAGATCTTGATATCATCATTTCCATCCCACATTTGCCCGATGCATAAAGCCGACCATTGTCGCAATAGGAAGTCGCCTTCATCCAGACGTTCAAAGCAAGAGTGAAACACTTTCTCTCGCCAACAAGCATTCTGACCGTGCGGGTAGTCGCGAGCAATAGCTGCCAAGACGAACGCACACATAGCCTTGTGTTCTGATCCATTGGGGATAGTAAGGTGCTGGGGATCTTCGTGAGCGGCAAGAATGTTGGCAAAGTATTTATAACCTCCGTTACTGTAGAGGTCGACCTGGCACGAAAGATCGACAGCAAGTATACGGGACCATATGAAAATCAAGACGGGGCGTAGATCTTGGCCCCCGGCTTGAAGTAACTTGGATATATAGGGGAAGATCCCAATGGCAAGAGCGAGATGAACTGCCCATGGGCCAAGATCAACGAATTGAGAAAGTAGGACCAGGGCTCTCAGGCGGTGGGGCTGAGACAGAAGAACCTGGAGAACAATTGGCAACTGCTCCGGAGGCTTGCGTGGGACCAAGTGGTGGTTCTCTTTCTTCGTTGAAGTTACAGAAGATCCTGGGGCACCACCCGTCTCATCCTCCTCGACCTCAGACGCGTCGTAATTTTGAAGAGGTAGTGACAAGGGCCCGCGTTTCGTCAACGCAGAGCCCCCACGAGAGATCCAGACCTCAAACGCCGTCAGTTGATCTGCAAAGAAGCGGCTAGGAATGTAGTTGTAGATTTTCTCGCCAAGACCCAGCTTATCCTGACGAGGAGTTGCGGCTTGTGCCTGGGCCTGCCTCCTTGCCCTGATGGATGCGCTCCCCATCGCCATGTCAAGCATACTCGTGTCGCTATGCCTGAGCAACTCCGGAAGCTGGCGTAAGCAGGAGTCAACAGCGAGGTCCCACGCTGCCCACAATGGATGTGTATTAGTTGGAGGTAGGGACGGGGATGTATGCGGTGTGCAATGGTAATTCTTCATAATACGTTCGGCCAAAAGAAAATTTCTGAAAAGGGAAGCGATCAGAAGGTCGGACCTATAGAGCCGAGTAAAGAGTTCTCTCGAGAATGATGTCCATGCAATGGTGTCCGTAATTGCGGTAAATATCCAGTTAAGCTCTCCTAGAGGAGTACGCCTGTCCTTGAGATCCCCTGGGACTTGCATAACCATATCCGCGGTAATGTTATTCGGGAGCTGATTGTGCATGACGAAGTAGCGTAGGGCAATATCGATGGGAGAGGTGAGGCACGAGGTAAAGAGATCGGCTGGGAGCTCCGGGCACGAGGGCAATTGTTCGTTTGCGGCGCATGCGGCTAGCTGTATGGATTCAGAAAATGGCGGAGCACCCTCTAATCGACCGGCATTGGCATTCTCACTGTCACGCCTCTGGGCGTAGATATTAAAATTCAGCAAGAGATTTCCGGCCGCTGAACAATCCCAGATGTAAACGCAAGGGGTTCCAAGCCAGTGCTGAACTTCGGCCAGGGAAACGGGTATGTATTGGGTATAATTCCTGTTGAAACACCACAGCTCGCCGCTAGCGGTTGGTTTGGGTACCCCATGGCCATTGTAGTAGAAGAGTACGGTGTCTTCTTTGGCCTGCTTCCTTAGTGTGGCACAGAAACGACGCAGATCTTCATAAGAAGGGTCTAAGATGGGCTTGTATGATAGTTTTGGACTTAAGCCCTCGAATTGATGCTGCAGGTTTGTTCCAATGACTTCAAGGGCTTTATGAGAAGGCATGGTGTGTGGATCCACCCAGCACTCTAGTACTGCACATGGATTTGTCTTGACAATGTCTGGAGGGTCAACATCTATGTTCAGACATAGGACTAATGCGGCATTAGCGGTCTTGAGCTTTCCGGGAGATGATCTCCAGGGGGACATCTTAGGTGCCCATGAGGGAGGTGGGGCGGGGTTTCCGCAGGTTAGGTGGCGTTTTGCTGACCAGTACGGAATGATAGGAATGGGATCTGGGGCTGTTCCCACTGACTCGTTCCCTCTTCCGTCAAGCTCAGAGCTATCCGCGCGGCCATGACCTGGGTTCGTTTGTGCAGAAGACGGTTCGGACGGTGTGGTGAAGAAGTGGCGACCCCCACGTTCCGTGTCAGTGTCTGAGCCGTGACTCCGCCAATAAGAGGGACCGGGTCCATTATTGGCTCCTAGAAAGAAGTAAGTACCTCGATTGCAGGGGACGGAGAATTACATGCCATTAAGATGCCCGTTTTGTCTACCAGCGTGCATGAGGATAGATGGGAGGCTAGGTGTCGCACAGCGATATTTCAGCGGAGAGCTTCAACTGTTGCAGACTCGCGCAGTTCCGCTATCCGCTGTCGTTCCGCTGTAACAAGGCGGCGGATTGGATTGGAGGAACGAGTCCGAGGTCCGACCGATGTGATCGTCGCAGTTATCGTCGCTTCTGTGAATCACGTGCACGCAACTCCGCTGTCGTCTTTACCGCGACTGTCCCGTCCCACTCAAGGCTCAAATCCAATGGACTTTCCCTTAGGCACTACCGTTGACATAAACCTGGGTCGCGGGGTGGTTCGCTTCTACGGGCCGACATCCTTCTCTTCAGGCAAATGGGTTGGCATCGAACTCACGGAACCTGTCGGCAAGAATGATGGTTCAGTAAAAGGCGTCTCCTACTTCCCATGTAAGATGAATTATGGCGTCTTCGTAAAACCCAGTCAGGTTAAGCTCGTCGAAGATCTGCCACCGGCGGCTAGTGTAAGCTCTCTCGACTTCTCACAGATAATGTCCTGAATGGTGTTGACATTCATCCGGAGTCAGGCTCACAGTTAGGTTCACAAACTGTAAGCCGAACAACCCTCGGCCACTCGAGAACACCCAGCACTGGTCTTTCGCGTGTGCCCTCTTCTCGTTCTATCCCTCCTCCTTCTCCCCGTGCCGCTAGCCCCCTCAAGCCTGGTACAAATCAGAGTGCACGCGCTGGCGCAAGACTCGCCCCCCCTTCTCCTACAAAGCGTAGTCCGATTCCGAGCATTCAACCACAAACTGCTCTCAAGAAAACAGTTTTGACACCAAGGCGCTCTTCCGTGCATGACGGTACCTTACCCATGGGAAGTTCGACGGTCACTCGTGATTACACCCCTGATGCGGCGTCCCTCTCACGGGCGTTACAGTCCCGACAAGTTGCCTCACCTGCCCAGCTGCCCCCAGATCGTGCGCTGCCAAGCGCCGCACAACCTTCCACTACTTCTGGTCGACGTTCTCCTATCCCATCGTCACTCCCAGAGCAAAAGGGATCGGTGAGAGTTTTTTTTTGAGTGCTGGACCCTACGCTAACGGTTGTAAAGTTAGGCGTAAATGACGAGGAACTGCAAGAGCTTCGAGCAAGAGTCCGTGTTCTAGAAATCAAACGCGCTGATAGCGCTAGACAGGTCCAAGAACTCGAGACAAGGCTCAACGAGGCCGAGTCCTTTGTTGCCGTGCGACCCAAACTCCAAGCCAAACTCGTGCAGCAACAGACCGAGCTTATTGCGGCTCGCAGAGAGCTTGCTGATGCACAGCAACTTTCCGAGCTTACCGAAGCCCGTAATCTAGACGCGTTAGAACAACTAGAAATGGTCATGCTAGACAAGGAAGTCGCGGAAGAACGTGCGGAGACTGCAGAAAGTGAAATCGAGGAGTTGAAAGAGAAGTTGGCAGTTGTGGAAGTCGAATTAGACGTAATAAAGCAGGGTGCTTGTAAGTATGCCACTTTTTTTCAAAACCAAACAACTGACTCGTTCGAAGCAGCGGAAGGAGGGAACTCAAGTGTGGCCGGATCTTTAGCTTATATCCAGTTGGAGAAACAGAATGCTCGTTTAAAGGAAGCCCTGGTTCGGTACGAGTTACTTTTCAAATGCTATTCATATCATGATGTCACGTTTCAGTCAGTCTCCGTGACCTAAGTCATGACACCGAGCAAGAACAGCGCAAGAGAATAGCCGAGATGGAAAAGGATGTAATGAGTGTCGACGATCTCTCAAGTAATGGCCCCGTAGCTCTCTTCGTATTTCACATTTCAACTGAAACCCACTAAGCGCAACTCGAATCTACCCTCATCAAGCTTACCAATGCAGATACGCAAATCGAGGATCTAAAAATCCAGCTAGATGATGCCCTTGGAGCAGAGGAGATGGTTGTGCAGCTTACAGAGCGAAACCTCATGCTTGGAGAGGTAATGACCGTCGTAAAGGCAAATGTCCAATTTTCTTACAGTTCGCACCTAGAAAATTGAGGAAATGCGAATCACAATCGAAGACCTAGAAGCTCTGAAGGAACTGGGCGAGGAGCTAGAGGAAAACCATGTCGAGACAGAGAGAGCGATGCAGGACGAGATCAGTACGTGTTCTTTTATTCGTTGGAGTGTATATAATATCGTTTGCATTGTAGATGAGAAGGATGTTCAACTAGCAGAGCAACAGCAAAGAATAGAGACGTTGGAGGAGGTCTGTCAAGACATGGAGCGGACTATCACACGGTTCCGAGAGCTAGTCATCCAGTTAGAAAGGTCAGTGACATCGACCTCGGTGTCGAGAGATTATGCTAACTGAAGCGGACTGATTCAGTGAGCTCGAAACGCTGCGTTCGGAAACGCAGAATGCACAAAACGAATCGGCGGCGGCAGCATCACATACGGCCGCGATCATGTCGCTAAATCTCAAACTGCAATCGACGGCTACAAGAAATCAGTCCAGGAATATCGATCACGAACTTAAAAGAATCGAAGCGAACGAGACCAAGGAGTGGCTCAGTATTGTCCAGGTAATGCGTTATACGCGTATAAATACTTCACGCATTGACGAATAATGCACTACAGCCGTACTTACCCCAAATATATACCGAGACAGACGGCGATGCAACAAGATTCTATCTCTTTTTCCAGAGAATGGCTTCTAAAACCGATCTCATAAACACGGTCACCGCGCATGCCCACAACTTGCCCGAATCACTAAATGGTCAGGTTTCGGAAACCTTAGTTGGTGTTTGTGAGGTAACGTCCTTGTTCACGACGATCAGACAACGATTATTGATCGTACTATTAGATGAGGGGCGCCATTGCAGTGCTTTCGACGCTTTGCAAACGTTTTGCTGCGATCATCCGTCACTGTGACGTGGAGTCCTTTATCGGTATTGGTAGGCTTTTCCAAGAGATTGCACCATTGGAAAGGCGGATCGACATGCACATCGATCTCTTGCGACGCGACGAATTTCGGGAAATGGAGTGCACAGGCGACATCAACAAGTACGGTCTATCCGTTTTTCTTGCAAATGCCTCGTTCTGAAGAGTTTTAACAGAATCCAAGCGCAGTTCGACCATCTGGCCGACACTTACTTTAAAAACTTCGATTTCGACCTCGGCGAACGTGAACTTGGTCTCGTCCTTTCGTTGGACCACGATTTGGACGTGTACGCATCCTCCATGGGGTTAACGAAGACCGCTGTCGAGGCTATTCTAAATGACGAAGGTAGGTTTTCGTCATATATATATATATACTTACTCTGTTGACCATACGCCAATTTCAGATATCGCTCGAGATCTCAATGGTATGGATCCCGGAAAGAGCTTCCTGGAGCCGATCCAGAAATCACTTGATCAATGCAAGAACGCCAAGGCGGTAGCGAGGTGGGTTAGCTTGTCGCATCGAAGAGTCAGGTACTAACTCAACCTTACAGGAAGCTAGTCAAGCGCTTGGAAGAACTTGCCCACGAATCATCCGCGCTGAAAGCCTATCTTGTTCCACAACTCGAGGCCCTCTGCAATATAGTCTCTGAAATGGTTAACCTTGGAATCCAGGTAGGCGGATCAACCGACAATGCCTGTCTTTTTCATGTTGAATTACGTCACAGCTTGCTCAGCAAACAATGCCCCATGTCGATGAAGTACGCGCTTCGAAATCCTCTTTCCAGCTCGGCAGAGTCCTATCATTTGTCAATAACGTTGCCTCATCAACGGTGGCAAAGATCTGCAAGAACACGGCATCTCCATGGAGCGCTTTGAGTGACGCAATCTCTGAGCTCGTTGCTCAAGCGAATGCACTGTTCCCAAGCACTTTGGATATTGAAAACATCGTAAAAAGTGTGTGACGTCCTCCTGTTTGGGGTATTGCCTAATTGCGGACACAGTCACCGGGGTGGCACCGTGGATAGTTCGCATCGAAGAGGTGAAGGCAGCCGTGGCAGTCAATGAGGAAGCCGAGCGGAAGGTAGCACAGCTGAACGAAGAGATGCAAGGGCTTGTGCGCACTTTGAAGTCCAAAGATCAGAACATCCAAGAATCGGCTGTCAAGATAGAGTTGATGGAGCGCCGCATGGAAGCAGCCAAGAAGCAAGCAGAGGCGGTTACCGAACTAGAAGGGCTCCTTGGGAAAGCACAAAAGCAGGAGAAATACTATGTGGAAGCGATGGAGCAGCTCCAGTCCGAGTTCGATTCTCTGGCAAAAGAAAACAGTAAGCTCAAGACCACCTCGAATGCCTCCGAAAAAGAAGGTACGTATTACAACGTTCTTCACACCTCACCTTCTCATCTCGTGTTAGCTTCCGGTGTTGCTACGCCCACACAATCACAAATTGTCCTACCTGTAGACGGTAATTTGGAGACAACGCATCTTCTAGAACAGGTATGCTTCCCTCCTGCTCTCCCGTATTCTGCACGCTCAACTCGCGGAAGCTCGAGAACTTTAGAGGAGCAGTTCGTTTCTTGCGAAAGGAAAATTCCTACTTGAAGGGCAACGATCTCATGCGGGAAATTGAGGAACTCCCTCGGCTCCCCGAGACGCATCGACTTCCAACGCCACCGTTAGATATATCTGGCCTATCGGATACAGACGAGTCTGACACAGAGTCCAAACACAAAGTGCCCTCGGTCAGGTCATTGGCGACGGAGACGAAGACGTTATACAGGGAGGTCATCAAGTTCTCTTCAACACCGCGTGTAGTGGATCTTTCCACCACGAAGACTAGCCAGGGTGGTGGAAAAGGATGGGTTCCAAGAAAGAAGACTCCTACATATCAAGTTTGGGAGCGAAAGACGCAGGCTGAGCGCCTCAATCGTAGGGTGCAAGGACTGTTAGAACGAACAAGCGCGATGGCGACTCGGATGTCATAGTGATGATAACTTAAGATATAATAATTAATTAATTAGTGCGAGTGTAGCCGATGTTTGCCGACAGTCGGAGGCTGAAATATTGAAATTGAAAGGAGTAATCAAGAAGTGCGAAAGGGACGCGCCACCGTTTTGCCACATCCCCGCCACAGCAACAGTCTCACCAGCCACAATCTAACGCGCTCGCGCCGTGTCCAATTCAGAATTTCGGTTTCTCATGGTCAGAACCCAGCTTAAGCCCACGGTGAGCTTTCGCTCCCGTAACGACGAACTCTTCCCTATATCTTGCGTATCGGTTGACATCATTTATGTGCCTATTCGTTAGCCTGAAGAAAAGAAAGACACACAGAAGAAGAGATCTTTCTCTAAGAAACCTGAGACTGGTATATGGCCCTGCAAAATAAACGGGTGCAATAAGGAATTCGCCCGCGAGGCCGACCTGAAGCGGCACCAGAGAACGACAAAGTTACATTCGCAACCAGGATTGTATGTCATTTTTGTGTGCTGCCCATGATAAGTTACTAATATTATCCAAGCGCTTGTCCTCAGTGCGAAGCAACCTTCACGCGGGTGTGTCCGTCTCACGCTTCTATTTTGTAGAGATTCTTTCTGACGCTCTCACTCATAGACTGACGCTCTTAGACGTCATCAAAAATCCCGGTTAGCTCTGCTCAATCAGTTCTACCTCGAATGCATTGACTTACTTGTTCAAGCCATAACGGTGTTATCATCGAACCAGGGCCACCAGCTCACAGTGAGGAGAACAACACCGAAGAAATATCCCGGAGTCGGGGTGCCACACCAAAACCCAAGAACAAGGTGGTGCATCTGCCCCCGTCAGTCGCTCCAGGATCTGGTGCCCTTCCAGGCTATTATCGCCAGCAGGGTATCAACGCAGGTAACAATATGTCATCCCGACCACATAATGGCAACCTTACGTTGTCCGTAGAATTTGTTGTTTTCGTTCCACCTAGGACGCAAGGCGTGATCGTTGATCCTAATTATGCTGGTCATCCAACATCCGCGGCGCGTCTAGCCCAGCCGTCGTGGGGGCCACCTCCGTGGGCTGATGGTACACAGCATGTTCCCCCCTATCCTATTCCGGGCGCGCCGCCGGGTTACTTTGCCCCCTACTACCACCCAGGGATGCCACTACCCCTAGCCAACGCTCAATTTCATCCGAACGGAATAGGTCAACCATATGCACCCTCAAGTAGTTCTCCCGATGGAACCTGTGTGCCTTCAGACGGCGAACCCGAAGTTCCTTGTAGCCCACACCCTCCACAAGAGCTAGAGGTCGGGCGTCCCGACAAGCCGGGAGCGCATGGACCCACAGAATCTTCTGCTCCTGTTATCGATCCCTCTCTTGACGCACCAGAATCGCATCCCAATAGCAAATCACCTATTTCACTCGCCATCACGTCTGCAGCTATGCAGGCAGTTCTAGTGGAGACAAGGCGCATCGCAAGGCAGCAGGGCGAGGGTGCTATGGATGCTCTGGAATCAAGAGAGTCTTCACCTCATACCTATGTTTCTGAGAGCACACCGGCAAAAGTTATGAAGTGTGGTGATTCCAACGTTCCCTCTGTACCTTCCGCTGCAGGACGTCCATCATCCACGATGCTCACTGTGGATGGTGAGACAATGTTACATCCTGGTGGGTCTACGTCTACTTCGTGTCGGTGTGACGGGTTACTGACATAACTGTTCGTGCTTCCAAGCTGAACTGCTGACACAGGTTTGTGTGGATTCATCGGGTCTCACAATTTTACTGATGCACCGCAATAGGAATCTCTTGCCTCGCCTCCACCAGCCGAAGACTCTTAAGTTAGTTGGCTATACATTAGCCAATGATCGCATATCCTGGTCATTCCTGCTCGGTTTCAATTCCGAGTCAGTCATAATAGTCCATAGAACTTTTCATGTGGGTATTAAATTTTGTATTATAAGCTGAGGAAAGCTTAATGCGGGAGATAATACATGTATTGTATGATGTTATTACTACCACCTGACCGCTGTTGAGAGTGGACGATGGTCACAACTGTGCCCACAAGAAGTGCTGTGTGAAGATTTCATTTACAACACAGCGACCTTTGGCCACGGATACTGGGGTCCAACCTGCAACTTGCTGTGAGTCTCGGCATATAAAAGGTTGAAGCGTACTCACTAGTTGGACACACATGGCCCCCATTTTGTGTCCAGCGAGGACAGCTTCGTCTACAGATTTACCAGAAACAATTGCGCCTAGGAAACCGCCAGCAAAGGCGTCGCCAGCGCCGTTGGTGTCCACAATTTGTTGGTCCTCCAGGCTGTCAACGGAAAAGATCTTTGGTTTGTCTGGGTCTGCAGCAGAGACAACGACAGTCGATTCAGAACCCTGGGTAATGATGACCGTACGTTGGCGGGATGGGTTTGACTTGGGGAGCAACGCAATCGACCTAGCGATGGCTGGAATGTCGTCCTTGTCAGGTAGACCAACTGCGCTGGCCCAGGCAGCCGCCTCGCTCTCGTTACCAATAACAAAATCGCAGTAAGGGAAGAGTTGCTCAAGTTGAACCTTGAAGAACTGCGGGATAAAAGGAGCAGAAAGGTTGACGACAAACACCTAAGGAGAGGATGAGCAGGATATCTAACAAAGACGTTCTCCAAGGAATGGAAACTCACCTTTCCGCTGTCTGATGCCTTCTTGGCAACTTCGATGGCGGACTCCACGCCGTGTGTGAGGAAATAACCCTCGACGTAGAAGAATTTTGCTCCATCGATCAAGCGTGCAACTTCAGGGGTGGACAAGTGGGTCTTTTCGAACTTCTCTGCGGCGCGCAGAGTGGTGACGAGAGACCTAGAACGTGATCAGCCGACGTGAAGGTCAGCAATGGGGGTCACGTTACCTGTGATGACCAGTGATGACGACTGCACACGCTCCCGTCTGCTCACCCCTCTTGACGAGATAGGCTTCTGTGAGACCCTCTCTTTTGTTCGCCTCCCTGAGCTGTTCGGCGAGTTGATCGTCGCCGACGCAGCCAGTATACACGACGGAATTGGGGGGCAACACATACTGCGATGTATTAGGAGATGCGATGGCAACAGAGAGAAATTTCATACGGCAGCACCGCGGGCAGCATTCTGTGCAGCACCACCGGCGACGTAAACCACTTTGCGTTCATTCACAATCTCAGTGTATCTTTTTTAATAAAGTGAGTGAAATAACGGAGGCACGAGAATAAGAAATATAATGACATTGGGAGGTGCTCCTCTCCAGCCAATATAGCGTCGTTCGCCTTCAGATTGTACTTTTTGAGGAGATCCTCTCCACTGGTGACTTGGATGTCCAGCAGGGGATTTCCCATACAAAAGAGGCTATAAGACTGCTCTGACATGGCAATAACGAATGAAGAATGGTCAACCGTGGGAAGAGAGTCGGAAAGATAAGAACAGAATGATCCAATTCGATCCGATCGCGGATGATGACCCCGACATCGGCTAGTATCATGGCCAACCCCGTTCGCGTTGCACTTCGTGGCGACGCTATACTCAACGATCCTCATTGGAATAAAGGCACTGGCTTCACAAAAGAAGAGAGAAAGCAGTTCGGTCTCGGCGGACGGCTTCCGTACCAAGTCAATACCCTCGATGAACAGTGTCAGCGTGCCTATGACCAACTCGTATCCCTCGATACTCCTCTCCGGAAGAACTCTTTTCTGCAAAGTCTCAAGGGGCAGAACACTGTACTATTCTATCAGCTCCTCCTGCGTCACCTCAGAGAACTTATGCCTATAATCTATACCCCAACCGAAGTGTGTCTTCCTACCCGCGCTCGAGTTCACCCCGAGTAACGATTCTCTTCTTTCTAGGCAGACGCGATCGCAAATTATTCGCACTTGTTTAGGCGGAGCGAAGGTTTATATCTCACGTTCGATAATCAGGATTCGATGGAGGAGGATTTTCTCGAACAAATCAAAGGACGCGACCTCGATCTTATCGTCTGTTCAGATGCTGAAGCCATCCTAGGCATAGGTGATCAAGGTGTAGGAGTGGGTTATCTTTACTCTCCCTCTCTCCTTAAAGTCATTGTTGATGAGACTCACTCACGATAGGGCATTGGGGTACTCGGCGTTCATTCTTAATATCCGATCATGCTCTGACCACGACCTTGATGTCCAGATCTCAACAGCGAAATCCGTCCTCTATACGTAAGTATCCCTCACCTTCGCCCAAGCCAAGTTAGACCAAATCCTGTACAGCCTCCTCGCTGGTATCGCCCCCACCAAGTCTTTGCCAGTAGTTCTTGACGTCGGAACAAACAACGAATCCCTCCTTAGTGACCCCTTATACGTTGTGCGCCTGGCTTGTGTTGTCCCCACTATTCACCTTACAAGAGCGTACTTAGGGTTGGCGTCATGAGCGGATTTGTGAGGATGCTTATGACCAATTCATAGAGAAGTAAGGCCTAAGCTGTGTCTTCCTTTGGTCGTAGCTCATTCGTTCTCGCAGATTCGTTCAGTTGGTTCGAAAACACTTACCCCATTCCCTGCTGCATTTCGAAGACTTCGGCGTGACGAATGCCCAACGCCTCTTGGAGGTATATCGTGACAAGCATGCCATCTTCAATGATGATGTGTGCGTCCGATCGCTATACCGTCGTTCGACCCCTCATTTTCTAACAGCCAAGGAACTGGGGCTGTTACTTTGGCTACTGTTATGTCAGCAGTGGGTGTCACCCGGAGTTCCCTTGTGGACCAACGTTACATCATATATGGTGCCGGCTCCGCTGGCCTCGGAATCGCTCACCAGTTACGCGACGGTATTGTGCAAATCAATGGCGTCCCTGCGAGCAAGGCGAACAATCAGTTCTACTTGATTGATAAGCATGGGCTCATTAAGAAGTCACTTGGCGACCTGATTCGTCCAGCGCTACATGACTTTGTGCGTCCTGATGAAGAATGGGAAGGAGTACCGACCAACGAAAAGGGAGAAATTACGCTCCTCGAGGTTGTGAGGAAGGTGAAACCGACGGTGCTTATCGGATGCTCCACACACGCTGGAGCATTCACCGAAGAAGTCGTACGGGAAATGGCGAAGCATGTAGCCCGCCCCATTATTCTCCCACTCTCCAATCCAAGCCGCTTAGTGGAAGTTGACCCAGCCAAGGCCAATAATTGGACAAACGGGAAGGCCCTTTTGGCGACAGGGAGTCCGTTTCCTCCTGCAAAGGTGCCCGGCGGAAAGGATTACATGTGAGCCTGCGTTTACCTTTTCGATCCCCACGCACTGAGCCTGTATTCGATATAGTATCGCCGAGTGCAACAGTGCGTCTTAAGTATCATCACCATCTTTTAATTAATACTTTCCTCCAGATGCACTCCTTTACCCTGGCCTCGGCTTTGGCGCCGTGCTAGCAAAGGCTAGATTACTGACGGACAGCATGATTCTCGCCGGGGCCCAGAGACTTGCCTCACTATCCCCCGCTCTCAAGGACCCAGATAATGCTCTACTTCCTGACTTTGCGGATGCGCCAAGTGTGAACTTTGAAATAGCTATTGCGGTTGCAGAGCAGGCCATCACCGAAGGCATCGCTAACGTTGACTGGGGCGATCAAGAGGTGAGAGAAAACGCAAAGAGGATGCAATGGTTGCCTGTGTATGAAGAGTATGTGTACGATGAGAATGGCGAGAAGTAGGAGCACCCGTAGTAACGTCATGACTGTAAGAGTATTTTGTACTTTCGGAAGTTACCGAGCGCGGGATTGGAGCGCGTGAAGGTCTCTTGGTTGCTCAATCTCATCGCATCGCTTATTGCTACAATTTCCTGCTACTTCACTATGACCGAAGTCAACCCAGCGCCAGTGGCTCCAGACCCAACGTCTGTTGAAATTCCGATTCCCATCGACCCTGCACCAGCCTCGACAAAACCTGAATTTATCTCAGAAACACTCTACATTCAAAACCTGAACGAGAAGATCAGGATCGATGGTTTGTCTCCCTCTTCTTTTGCTTATTCACGCGTTCATCACCTTCTCCAGTCCTTAAATCATCATTGCGTGGCCTTTTCAAGTCTTACGGCGAGGTACTCGACGTGGTGGCTCACAACAACCTGCGGATGCGCGGACAGGCATTTGTATCATTTGCGTCTGCGGATGTTGCCCAAAAAGCTCTGAAGGAAGTCAGAGGGTTTCCTCTGTACTCCAAGCCGATGGTATGCTCCTTCTCTCGTATATGGACTAAACGACCCACCTTGATGTGTTTTCAGCAAATCTCATTCGCCCGTACTCGCTCGGACGCTGTCGTGAAGCGGCTGGACGCCGATCATTACGAAGAGCATAAGCACCGGAGACTGCAGCACAAGAGTGTGTGCTTTCTTCGAGCGCAATCGCATCCACTCATGATCGTTACCCCTTTACCTAGAGGTTACCCGTTATACGAACCCCCTCAAACAGAAGTTCCGCGCGAAGCGTCTAGCCACAGAGAGTGTGCACTCCTTGTCACTTTTTTATGTCGTGTTCTCCGATTGCTTATGGTTCTCTAAATGTAGCCGATGGTCCCGCCGTCGCTGCCCCCAGACGTCCTGCTGTCCAGATGCCGGACGAGTATCTGCCTCCCAACAAGATCCTGTTCTTACAGAACCTGCCCGAGAGCGTCAGCAAGGACCAGCTCATGGCCCTCTTCTCACAGTATGCATCGTCTTTTCTACCTCTTTCGTAATTTGCACGCGCTGACACGCGACAAGGTACCCGAACTTGCACGAAGTTCGTCTCATTGCAAACAAAAAGGATATCGCTTTCGTCGAGTATATGGACGAAGGAAGCGCAACTGTCGCGAAGGAAGCGTTACATAACTACAAACTCGATGGCGAAAATAAGATCAAAGTAGGGGTCCTAACTGTCGGTGACACCTGACGCCACTGACGTTTTCCATTCAGATCACGTTCGCGAGGAAGTGAAATGCTCACACCCAACGGGATGGTAGTGCCAGTATTTGAGTTGAGGCTATTACTGTACCATGTATTTTCTTCACGTTCAACACTCAAGTCTTTACCATTACTCCCTAACCTGACACTTGTCAAACCAGGGTCCATCGTGCCGACTCGGTCGTATGCTTGCTATTGCCAGAGCAGCGGGTAGTGTACGCTAGGGTCTTACGTCTGTTCTACCTGTTCCTCGAACCCCTGAAGCACTGCGCGGACGTTCTTTCCAATCGTCTCCATATGATAGCCCCTGAAACAGGAGAATGAGGGGCTGTGGGCAAAAAAGGAGGTCTGAGCTCACCCTTCCATCACAAAGAGTGTCGGCTTCCCTACGTTTGCGATAACTCGGCCAATGTGAGTATAACAGGGGTGGGACAACTTGAAATCGCTGATGGGATCATCAATGAAGGTGTCGACGCCCAAGCTGATAAAGTGTTCGATCAGCGTTCTGGTGATAGAAAAGACAAAAAACCTTATCAGCAAATATCCGGGGTCAAATCTCTTGATATCTTGAACAGCGTTTGAGAGGGCGGCGCAATAATCACTGTCCTCGGTGCCCCGCGGTAAGGGGTAGTTGATATTGGTGTTTACACCATTGTCCATTCCTTTCTCTGTCGTCGACCCGGTGAAATCTGGCAAAGATTCGTAACCAACACCACATTGTGGGCATGAAGATATACAAGGATAATCGCCTTCCGCATGGAGAGATACGTAGAGGACGCTGGGATCTGAGTAGAATATTTCTTGCGCTTCCCAAAACATTAGCACGACAACCTAAAACATGCGAAAGGTTGATGACGCTTACTCCCATTCCCATGATGATAGTCAACGTCAAGAATGGCGACGGTGAGTTTATCTGTAGGCCTTTGGTTGAAACCTTGAAGAAATCGTGCGGCGACGGCCACATTGTTGATGAAACAGTATCCACCGGAGAGGGAGGTTCCTGCGTGGTGACCCGGGGGGCGGCTGGATGGGTTGACTTGACTCGGAGAGCGATGGCAATAATGTGAAACTCAGGCTGACCACAGAGCGAACACACCGATCTTGGGCCCACGGGGGCCCGAAATTATCGCCAGTTCTCGAGCAGCGGTCAATGCGACACCGACAGAGGCAATTGCGGACGAATAGGTCACTAGAGGCGCAATAGTGCTACTTTAGTTGGAGCGACAAATACGGAATGTAGCATAACTGACCTTTCGTGATGGGACAACTGAGGTCGAAGCAGTAGTAGCCTAAATGACGTCTCTAAGCCAAGGTACGGCAACTCTCACACGCGGAATTAGTTGACCTGCTTTGGCAATGGGACACAGTGCATCGACTTGGCTTTGGCTAAGTCCAGGTAGTAACAGCTTCTGGTGTGGAAACGTTTCTGGTAGCACTGCGTCCTGAAGAAGTGTGAGTCGAAATCCGGAAATATCCATTGTGTGTTAGCCGATGATACCGCGTTGCCACCGTCCAGGATCCATTCGTCATAGGCATTTCTTAAATAGCTTAAATATCTTTGGCCATGTACCATCTCGACGTGGCCGATGATGTCGATGCTCCTAGACGATGGATCCGTTGACTCGAGTTGAAACAAAGAAGGACGTTCCTCTAATTCTTTCTTGATAACTTGCAAACGAGCAGGACTCTCGAAGTAGGGAACTTTTTCCCCAGAGAGAATTTCATAAGGAGGGTCGTGGAGGAGGCAACTAGGATCCCAGAACACCTTCATTTGGTACCGAGACGGAGATCCGAGAGAGTCGAACGTACTGGACGTGGAACGATCTGAGCGAGATCGGGCATTGTGCCAATCTCGATTGACGAGATCAGCGCTTGATTCATCCGTGATCGCCGAGTGACTTAGTGCGGGGCAAAGTGCAGCCTGAGAAGACCATCAGTGACAAACCAAGTCCATCGTCCTCTCCTTTACTAGTGACCGTGTTCGAGTTTTCTTCCCAGTCTTTAAACATGATTTCCCCATCGCAGGGTTCGGGTGAGTCTCCAGGAAATTTCCACATAACTTACTAGAATACTGTGACCCACTACCGCATTGATCTTGACCACCGCGATGTCCTGTAGATAATGGACTTTTTGCCCACGAAAGGGTTCTCAGTGCCACTTTCCACAAAAATAGCTCGGTAATCTCTCTCGAGTCCGTTTCAGAGGTATATTTCACGCTTCAGAATGCCTTCATGACTATTGAGGCATGCAATAGAGAGACGATTATTCTCCTGGTAGCTCTGGGTATAACACCACCCAAGACGGTAGGTGTACCCATCCCAGTGTATGCACTTTACACGCATTGACTAATGAGTGTCCTCCGCTCAGAAGTAGTTTCTGACGGTAAAACGTTATCTGCCATAGTACCTTTCTGTTGACGACTTGATTGTCCACACCAGGTATCGCCACTGTGACCCAGCCGCAACCCCCGAATCGCAATTGCGCCTCGGAGGTTAGCAACGCTGTATAATTCTTTCATATTAGCGTATCCACGTGCGACTTCGTTTCGTCTAGCGTCCGCTCGTGCCGCTCAACATGCCCGAAATATTTTCACAATTGACTGTCTCTCCTGCTGCCTCACATTCTCGTGATGGAGGGAGGGAACAGGCTAGTCGTCCACGGGGGGCTGGCACGTCCGGTACGAATCTCCAGTCTGAATTAGCCTCTGCACACAGATATGAACGGTAAGTTGGACGTTTTTGCGCCTATAAAAGCATTCTCACTGGATATTATAGCGCCATTAGCAAACCGGACAGTTCTCGTTTAATTGAAGGCCCTGAACAGCCTGATCCCGTTCCGACACCTGCACCCCACCGAAAGACGCCCTCGCCACCTGCCGTTCTCGCACATCCCCCTCCCCTCGCACCTCTTGTTCAAGGGAAGCTTCGCTTACCTCCTCAGGTTATCTGTCATTCGCAGAATGTACAGCGTCTCATGGATGATCGAGGGATATCTTGGGGCGTCCAGTATGAACTTGCGCGTGGCATACTCGGAGAGAAGTGGAAATGGGCGGACGTGACTGACAGCGTTCTCGATCGTCTCCAAGGACCCAATGCTGTCGCTGCCTCGAAGGTCCGCTCAGTCATGGCGGATGCAACGGGCGAAGTGAACGCCGGAAACCACGTAGATTTCGGTACGACGACACAAGAACTATGGTTAGTCTTAGAGCCAGATGCGCGAAGGCGGTGCGAACTGATGGCGCGTCCCAGGGCCGAGTATGACAGAGAGCAGAATGCCATCATCGAGCGTCAGTCACGGGGTTTGGGTTTACAAGGCGAGTGGCAAGGCGTAAGAGATTGGTATGGCGGTCGAATTCAGCAAGTTGTACGGCTGTCCAAGTCCAATGGTGTGTTTCGCTACCGCCTTGATCCGCCAAGCATGCAGCGCTCCAACCGCTTCGCTCGGTTCCTGGGTTCTCGGCGAATACTCCAAATAAAGCTTTCGAAGGAGACCCAGTATGCGAAGGACGGTAGTATTCCTGAGCATCTCAGCAGTCGCTTCCTTTTATGTGGCCGCGTCTTTGCTCCATTTGCCTCAAAAGACAGCAGTGTGTACATGATGGAGCTGAACGAGGATGCCGATCGCAGTCCCGATCGCCACCAGGGAGATGATACCCGGATCTCACTTTGGGACTTCATAGCGTGGCACAACCCCTTATCATCGAACATGAATCAGGTCAGGGTGATATGTTAATCCCAGCTCACTTACTTGATCTTCTTCCTGTAGCCGATGAAGAAGTGGTTCTCACGGTTCGACCTTGGCCTCTCAACGTCCGTCCCAGTTCTTCGGTTTGAGCCCGATAATATCAAATTCATCTCAGATATTGGTCAATATATGGCTTCATCTGCGCGAATGTTTGCTAACCTGGTTCCTTACAGAAGCCAAGCATGACCAGGAGAAGACGCCATCGGAGATGATCCTCACTGACGGGTGTGGGTTCATGAATGGAGCAGCGTTGACGCTGATTGCGCGGCATCTTGGTCTCTCGAGTCGCCCTACTGCTGTACAAGGGCGTGTGGCCGGCTCGAAAGGGCTCTGGATTTTGCACCCCGAACATAAGTCAGCCACGGATCTTCCACAGATCTGGATTCGAGACTCACAAAGGAAGATTCGGCTCCCCACCCTCGGGAAGGACAGTGCCCATGTTATTTTCGACTTGGTGGCACAATCAAATAATATTACCTTCCCATCTCGGCTTAACAAGCAATTGACCGTCAATCTAGCCGAGAATGGTGTCGATGCACAAGTTTTCCAGGAACTTTTGCGTGGAGGTCTGACAGAGATATTCGCTGCCCTTACTCAATGGGATGGCGCTGGGGCTATGCCATTGCTCTGGAGTTATGTGAACAACTTGGGTGGTGTCTCTAGATCTCGCTTGCAGAAGGTGGCACGCGGTCTTGCACGAGCAATTGGTCTTGCCAAGCGATTTGATATGGACCGCGAAGACGCTGAAGACGACGACGACGACGACTCAGAGGTGGAGGTTGAAGCCAGGTCCTTGCATCAGACAGTGCTCGACCTGATCCAGGCAGGGTTTCACCCCCAAAGTTCCCCATATCTCCACGAGAAGATGCGCTGTGTGCTAAAGCTGGCGATGAACCAATTCCTGAAAAAATATCGTATCGAGGTCCCTCAATCTGCCGAGGCATTCATTGTGCCAGGTATGTTCCAAGCATTTGTATATCCGACTCGAAGATACCAACTTTGAGTTAATCTTACAGACCCTCTGGGAGTTCTAGAGGAGGGGCAGATCCATTTCAAGTCATCACAAGAGTTGAAAGACCCATTGACGGAGACGAATGTGTGCTCCATTCGCGGGCCAGTACTCGTATGTCGTTAACCTTGTGGTCGACATTGCCACCACCATTCAACTTTTCTTAGGTCAGTCGAAATCCCACGATGATTGCGTCAGACATTCAAAAGGTAATCAATGATCTTGTGTCTAGGATCGCTGCTAAGTACACCCTTAGGTTGAGGCGGTTGAGCACGAGCTATTGGCGGATTACACCAATGTGGTCGTGTTTCCCACGAAAGGATCTCGCTCACTAGCAAGCTTTCTCGCTGGTGGTGGTTCGTCCTGTCCTTCTAGCTTTATTGATTACAGATTTACCAATACGGGTTTTCACAGACTACGACGGAGGTGCGTCTAGACGTCATTTTGTACCATTCATAATTCACCCAAGAGGAAGATACGGTTATGATCAATTGGGCACCGTCCATAGTTGGACAATATAATAACCCAGATCTCGTCGATAAGCCCGATGGCTTTGAGGAGAGGAACTTCAAGGCGACCGTGGAAAAAGTCACGTCATTTGTTGACCGTCTGTCACAGCCGACTCTCCACGGGGATCACAAGTTTTTCTTCAAGGCCATGGTACAGGGTCTCGGTAATAGCAAGCTTGGAAAGTACTCGAAGTACCACGAGTTTTCGACTTACAAGAATGGGTACTCAGATCCAGAAACAGTCAGACTAGCCTATATGTAAGACGTGTATTCCTTTCGTTGATCAGAGTCTTATGTATGCCCTGAAGGTTCACCACGTGCCTAGACTCGAGGAAGACGGGACTTCGCGTCTTGGATGATGTCTTCGAAAAGGACTCCAAAAAGTACGGGTGGCCCTTGCCGGGGTGCATGCGTGTCGACGAAGAAGTGGGTGAAACGCAGAACGCCGTTATCCGACGGGGCGCAACACTTGGGCCGTTCATCCTCGATGAGTTGCTGAGCTTTGGTAATAGCGTTGCAGAGAACTTCTGGGTTGAGTACGACATGCGCGATGGCCGGCCTGCGGCGGAATTGTGGTTCAAGTCTAAAGATCCACACCTCTTGCGGCCTTACCAGCGGATCTCGGAAAAATTATCGGAGATGAGGTCGCTGCCCCGGGTCAAAATTGATGAACTTCTTGTGGAAGCGTGGAAGGAGCTCCGGGAGATCAAAGAACATGTCGATGCCTTGAAGTCGGAGTGGGGGAGTATTGGCCGGTCGAAGGCTTTGCAACAAAACCCAAGACAAAATCACGCGATTGACATTCTTTGCCGGAAGTTTGCGTCGGCGCCGGACGTGCCGCATCTAGCGCTGCTCGGCGACGTCCCAGAAATTTGCGCGTCATACGCTTACTCGCTCTGCGTATCGAATAATCCCAAGTTTGCCTTCGCTATGGCTTTCAAGGAACTCTGCGGCATCAAAGCCCGGGAACTAGGAGGGACAACGTTAGACCGCGAGTTCGCCGAGCTCATGTCGATTCCCAAACCCACGGTGCGCGCTTTGTCTGCGCTTCGAGCCTCAACGGCGTGACGCTCCAGCAAAACCGTTCTGGAGAATGAAGGATGGTCGGCGCCGTGGAAAATAACAGTCGCTATGATTCGTTCATTGATGAAATTTCACCTTTCATCTCCATTGATATACCTAGAGATCTTGTGGACATTCTTCAAGAGTACTTTTTTTTCGAATCCATTTGCGTGCGCGTTGGGGTACAGAACCCTATGTAGCACTACACGAGAATATATCTATGATTGCTTTTCTAAGTCCTCCTCCTTCTCTCTTCTGTGCCCCTTCAACTATAACCTCCCCACCCCCGGCTGGGAGTGGCTTTGCGTCACGTCAAGTGTTGATGCTGCCGAGGCGCCATTGCGCGCCATAACGAAGCAGAGTGCCCAGAATGCTGGTTGCGTCTTGTTTCTCGCATTCCTGCACGTATATAACGGGTTTCGTCCTGGGCTTTCTCGACCTTGCTGCTCAGAGGCTTCTTCATATCTTGAGTGGGCGTGTTGGTCTACCCGGCGTGGCGTGGGGCTCTTGCGGCTGCGCTTCTCCCCGCCCTGGCCTTCTCGTCTAGGCCATCTCCTCCTCTTCCCTGCTCCTTCCTACCCCTCTTCTCGTCATACCCCGTCTTCCTACGTCTGGCACCTTGCCTCCCGATTCTGGCCATCCCCTCCATGTTTAAATTGGCCCGTAGCTTGAATATAGTTGGCTATTGGCACCGTCATCATCTTCTGGTTCAGCAATGTCTTCAGGCTCGGATTCCTCTTCTTGCAGTGGGAAATGCCTCCGCATCTTCTTTTGGGTGTCAGCACGCCGGGCACTTCGCTTCCTCCGCTCTTCCATTCTTGCGACCACTTTACTTTGAGCTGGCTGTGTTTCCTGCTGTCTCAGCGCTGACATGTTGTGTTTTAGCTTTTTCCGCAACAGCGGGGGGAGGTCCTTTTTGTCTGAGGATGTTCCTCCTACCGCTTTCTTGGCTTCGGTGTCCACTTCCTCGTTACCTCTTATGCCCGCATGTCCCGCTGTCCATATTCTTCAAGTTGTATATGCGGGCAGACGTAGGGTCAGTTGAGATTTAGTTGGCAGTGGGAATTGAAGTGATGGGTGGACATTGGCGGTGCAAGGCAGCGGGAGCGGCGGCCCGCTGGAACAAGGCTATGCGGGCAGCATGCAGTCAGCATGCGGACCTTGGTGCGGACTACATGCGGACTGCATGCGGGCAGTGGCTCAAGCAGTGGCTTGTTCGCCTGATATTGTGATATTGTCAAAAAAAATCTCAAAACACCTATTTCCATGGGTCGCTGGACTCAATATGACGAGGTATGAAATATCCGTATATCTACTACCCTCTATGCGACTGACGGGGAGTATCTAAACAGGACGATTATCGGTTACCTGAGGGCATGAAGCGAGTTGGATACGATGCTGATTCAAGTAAATATATTTTCCGCGACACGGGCGGTTGTCTGTGGGAGGGGCAAGAAGGCAATCGTTATGGCGAGATGACTCAGGGTGCGCGTGCACTTTTAACTTGAAGCCTTTTGGCAATCATGACAGACTTGAATTTGTTGTTGAAGTCTCGGATACTCGTACAACCACTCACAATAACGAATTTAACTCGAGGTCTTTTGGCAATCATGACAGACTTGACCTTGTTGTTGAAGTCCCGGATACTTGTACAGCCACTCACAATAGTGACAAAGACGACATGGAGGAGGGTAGTGTACGTGTAGGTGGCTATGCGCCGGTTTTTGCGCTTCTTTATGCGACTGACGGGGACTATCTGAACAGGACGGTTATCGGTCTCGGATACTTGTACAGCCATTCACAATAGCGACGAAGACGACATGGAGAATGGTAGTGTACGTGAAGGTGGCTATGTGCCGGTTTTTACGCTTTGGGCGTCATTGCAGAGTCGGACGGCGACAGAGCAAGGGTCTGGAAGGGGATTAGGCTTGCGACGCTTTGACTTAGCAATGGGGGTCAAACTATAATATGTACGACGAGACGTCACACGGCTGTATGATAGTGTCTAAGGTAGCGAGGAGCATCTACGTCTATCAAAGGGTTTTAAGTCTTTTCGTCTAACTGTACAGTCCTACAACTACGACCTTTTGCGTACGATTCTGGTGAGTAAGTAGAAGTCCCTGATGAAACACGTGCTACGAATGTCTTCGACGTTGATGCACGTTGATGACTCATTGTCACGACACGTGATCCCGTGATTTATCGACAGTTTGTACGATGCACGTATCCCGCCTTGAAGAAAGCTTCCACTAGCAAACAGATCACGGAGGAGAGTGGGTTGTTGATGTGGGTTGCGGAAAGACTTATTTGGTACTAAGTTTTTGAGGGCGAAATAATTCAGAGTTCTCTCTCGTTCACTTCCCTTGCCGTCACAGTCGGTCTGAGTCACACTATCACAAGGACTGTTAGCGGTCCGTTCGTCAGAGCGATTGATAGCTCGATCTCAACACCGGTACTAGAAAGTGCAGTGGGTTCCTTCAAGTTGTAATATAGGCAGACGTGGGGTCAATTGTGATTTAGTTGGCAGCAGGAATTGAGGTGATGGGTTGACAGTGGCGGTGCAAGGCGTCACCGTGACCGGGTCACCAGAGCGGTGCAGTAACGGCCCGCTGAAACAAAGCTATGCGGGCGGTGGCTGGTTCGCCTTATACTGTGACAATTGTCAAAAAAAATTCTCAAAACACTTATTTCCATGGGTCGCTGGTCTCAATATGACGAGGTATGAAATATCCGTACATTTACTACACTTTGTGCGACTGACGGGGACTCTCTGAACAGGACGATTGTCGGCTACCTGAGGGCATGAAGCGAGTTGGATACGACGCTGATTCGAGTAAATATCTTTTCCGCGACAAGGACGGTTGTCTATGGGAGGGGCAAGAAGGCGCTCGTTTTGGCGAGATGACTAGGGGTACGCGTGCGCTTTTGACTTGAGGTCTTTTGGCAATCGTGACAGACTTGACTTTGTTATTGAAGTCTCGGATACTCGTACAGTCACTCACAATAGCGACGAAGACGACATGGAAAATGGTAGTGTAAGTGCGGGTAGCCATGCGCCGGCACCTGGAAGTGCTGTGGGTTCCTTTGATACTTTGATGTTTATGGGTAGTTAACAACCCTTCTCGTAGGCTGGCACCACTTACCCACGATATTCGACTGGCAGCCCATATCGAGTGATGTTCCCTTTCTTTCTGATTGTCATCGTCGTTCTGCTGCTGGTCTGGCGGGTCGTCGTGTCACCTGGGTTGGTACCCGTCAAATACCCAGTGTGTCCAGAGGGCAGTTCACGCGTAACAATTGTGGCAGGGGACACCTGCTGGAGAATAGCTGAGGCACACGGGTGTGGGTTGGAAGCATTGAAGAGTGTCAATGCGGGCCTACGCTGTGAGGGGCTGATACCTGGAGAGCAGATCTGTGTTCCATTGTCGGTATCCTAGATCTCCCAGATCTCTTGTCAGATTGTGTTATGGAATGACGTCAGTTGGTTATAACTTAAGCACGCGGGACGGAATGCTTGAGCCTCGCCTGACTCATCCCCTTGCCTCGTCTTCTTCCCTCTCCTTTTATCTAGTGATACATCTCTCCAAGCTTAAACCATGTCCTACAGCTCTTATCTTAAACCCGGTTATCATTGTAGGTTTAAACTGACCATTCGCCACATCTCGTGCTCAATCAATCGTCACTCCCAGTCTTCTTTGTTCTAATCGTTGTTATTGCCATCATCGAGGTATGTGCTACTCACACGAGAATGCAGCGGTATGATAATCCCATTCTGCAGCTGTCAATATCCGCGTGGTTGACCTCACGCTATAACTCTCACCACAACTTCCTATCCACCACTGAACGCGATCGCGTCCGATTCCTCCTTTTCTGCTCCATCTGGACGACTCTGCTTTCCCCTATCTTTCCCGTGGTGTTATCATTAGAGAGTTTGGAGGTCCTTTCGAGCGTTGCTGCTCATCTCGTCTTGTTCGTGCCGCTTCTTATACCCCTAATATTGCTACTGATTCGCTCCACTCCAGCTTGTTTGTATCGTGGGTGTTCTGGCTCTCAGGGGCAGCGGCTATCACACAGTCTCTCAATGGGGGGCTTAACTGCGGGTACGTCGCAAGTGCCTACATCCCGCCTTTACTTACATCCCTTGCGCGAAGCGATCATATAATCTATTGCGGTCAGTTGAACGCACTTGAGGCATTTGCATGGATTGAATGGTGAGTGTTTCCTCCAGCAATGATTGAATTTACCGTAATTTGTGCGCAGGGTCTTTTTGACGTTTGGGTTCGTATTCGTTATCGTCCTTGCTGTTCGGGCTGGACAACGAGGCCAAGGATATCGCGAACCAGTTGTGCCTAAATGAGTTACGACCACGTGACTTGTATTTGTTATCATTTTGAGTCTTTTGTATTTTCAAGTTACTACGCATGCAGCCTCCCTGTCTCGACTCCGAGTTGAAAGGGGATTGGATCATTTTTTGTCTATCTCGCGGCGCGGCTTCAATCCCTCTTGATTCTGAAAGGTTTGCCTCGTGCTAAGTATAACTTGTCGGACGCGCTCAAGAGGTACACCGTCGGCGTGTCCACATCGTTTCGTGGTTGTGGCTTGGGCCCTGATGAAAATTGATCAATCAACCTCGGACCGCCAACTCTGGACTTTGCGGTTGTGGTTGTGGATTGTAACTGTCCCAAACCCGGTCCTTATGTTCGAATTCTTATTCTGTAACTCCGCTGGTTCAAACAGTTCCCCGCCGAGGACAAGGGGTACTGGAACTGTACTGGACCAGCCAGCGCTTTTGTGTTCTCGTGATCAAAGCGATGTCTAAGCCAAGCGCTTCCACAACAGCTCACATGTGGACAACCCCGCGACATACTAATTCGCCCTGTATTTAACCGTGGCGACTGTGCCGAGGAGATGGGCACATCCTCAGGCCCTCTTTGTCCCTCCACTACCACCCCTGCATCGTACGAAGATGCTCCCTATTCCTATCTTCCTCTTACTCGTCTTCAGTGTGGCGATCGTCGCGCCCGCACCCGCTATTTTGATCCATCTTATGAAGACTATCAGTCTTCCTGCGCCCCCGTCACCTTTCTTAACTCTGCCTACACTGCCTTCCACATTCATACCGCCTGCAGAAGAAACGCAGTATCTTCCTGCACCTGGTCCCCAACTCACTCTCGATATTGCGTCCGTATGCCACGGTCAAAGCATCGTGGATATGGCACCTAACAGCACCACACCACTCTTACAACCGCATGGGGCACATGGTTACACCACCCATGCTACGATATTACCCGTCGTTGTATTGGCAATGTTCAACTGTCTGGTATGGTTCTCCCTAAACTTCTTGTCCCCCCACTAACGAAGGTGCAGGTATACAGATTGTTAGTGGACGACACCAACGGAACAAGATCAGAAGAAGGATCTGAACAGTCGATGGTGCGCATGTTTTGTCGATAGCCGCCTTCAAACAACGGAGCTCACCTTGTCTTTGTTGCTGACAACAGCCGTGCCAGCCTTCGCACCTCGTACCCATTCTGTCCGAAGAACCCATATGCTATCATACAATTCACGAGATCCCATCACCTCGGCCTTTTATTGAGACCAACATATTAACCACGGGATCCTCAGAACTAAATGGACTTTCTGATATGGTTATGGCCACATCGTGTCTCGAACTGGGGCCTGGAACTCAGTCTATTGCACTTTTCGAACGATATTCCCGGTTTCCCGGGGACTTTCGTATGGGGCTTTAGCTGGGGACTCTGAAAAGGCAACGAGCCATGACTCGAGTGTAGCAATATTATCGGTCTCGGATTGCACACCATGTGATGATTGGACGCAGATGGCACATTCTACAGATTCCGATGAACCCGGCTCGGCACCCATTGCCTTGGTTGCTGCGATCAAATATTCGGAGTTCGTGCCGTCGCAATGTGTCCCGGGCATTGGGGCTATGAAGACAGGTGTTATCCTTTCGAGTGCTCCCCTTTCGCAGGAGCCGGAGCCAGAGCGCCATGGTGAACCTCAAGATAGCTCTACTCTACTATCGACTATCATCGAGAGCGCTTGCGATGTAAATGGAGTGCACCAGGCGTCTTTGTCGTATGATCCCGAGGGCGACGACGATGACGAGACTTTTGACTACAAAGGCATAGACTGGGAACCAAGAGCATCTGGGGTGCCCACTCCGCCACCTTCCTCCGAGATCTGCACCATTGCTTTACCTTGCTCTTCGCCAGAACCCCGCTTCAAACATTCGCGCGCCCCATTAAAGTCACAGAACGAGTCTATGTCGCGGTCTTTATCAACATCCCCGAGGGAGCCAGCACTACAAAGCTCGACAATGTATGCATTGGACGATATCCAGGTTGGCGTCAAGTGCAAGAACGAAGCTGAGGTGGCATACAGCACGAGACGTAGGTTTAAACGTGCTTCCGCCGATGATCTCAGGGCTATGATAGGTCTCGTCCAGGCGACTCGTACGTGTTCAAGCCAAATCAATGTTGATATGCGCACTGACTATGACCGTCAGCCTTTCCAGTTCCTGACTGCGGCCCAGTGACCCCTCTACACAACGTCACTGATAAGGGTATTGGTGAGTGCCTTCTTCTAAGTCAGCGATGTGTACCCACCACGCATCAGCTATCAAAGAGGTCGCGCTATTGAGGGAAGACCTGCCTATCTTCACTGCACGCACTTCAGCGATTGGCCAGGAAGTGGCTTCGTTTGCTGGACCACCACAACCGGTTTTCGCCGGGCTGAGGGCTTCAATACATGCACCACGCAACGATGACCTTTCACGTACGGAGTTGCAGGAGTATGTTGGGACTTCGGACTCAGCGTATGAAAAGCAAGCAAGCTCATTCCCGACTGAGTCTCAAACTCGATCCCACTCACCTGACCTCGTCTCCACGGCTGATGAGATTCAAGTGTCCACCCATAGCGCTCCGAAACCCGGTTCACAGGAATATACCAACCCTGCAACACTGGAATCGAGTACATCACAAACCAGTAGACTCGAATCCTCCACGATTGCACCAGCAGACGCGGATGCGACAGTCATTCAAACGCGCAAAGAACCCGTGGAGACTCTGGTACCTCCGACAATCGTTGGTCCCAACGTTCTACGCGGCCTAGCCGCATCGATACACGCCCCCCAGGGATGCCCATCAAACCAGGCTAAGAGAGAGAGAGCGGTACATTCGGCCGACGCACCGAACTGGGCCACTGCGGCTAGAGAAGACTCGATGGCGGCGTCTCGAGGCAGCAGCCCAGCTCAACTTGGAAACACGCCGAACCAACGACTTGACGACGGCGACGAACCGGACGTCCCGACTGCCACCAGGTGCGCGATCCAAGATGAGAACGAAGGGTCTGGCGTTGACGACTCCGATGGTTCGATGCGTCTCGCAGACGATCGGGACGGCGCAGCATGCTCCTACGAGACGGACAGCGGGCTCGACGCAACGGACGACTTGAATGAGCAAGAGTCCGCGACACGGTCTCGGCGATCTAGACGTCGGGGCAAGCCGCGTCGACCACGAACAAAAGTCCCCTACCTTCCGCCGCCCCGAATGCGGAACTTAACGCAGCACCCAGCCGCCGAAGTATTTGTCGATGCGCGGGCGCTGCATAAACTAGCCGCTGGGCCCGTAGGGCAAAATCTCTCGCATACCCTCCCACACCAACACCCTTCTTCGATTTCGGGTTCGATCATCCCGCCACAAGCTGATCAACTTGGGCAACCTCTCGTTTATCGCCAAACACCACAGCAGTATATGGGCTCCCCATCAATGGCGGATCATTTTCAACTATCACATATTTCCACTCTGCAATCTCTTACCCCTCCTGCGCCGTACTATCCTATTTTCTATACTCAAAACCCTCAAGGAGAAAGGGCCACTCCCCTAATGCCTTGACCTACCGTACGGACGTTCGTTATTTGTTTGTTTGTTTTTCTTGCTTGTCTCTACTTCGAGAACATTCGCTTTTTATAAGTTACAGTTACTCGCTAGTAACCTAGTCGTATTATACTAGTACTCTTACAAGGATGCCTCTCATTTCTATATTACAACATGCACAGCGAGCTTCTCGGCAGTTCTACGAACACGGCCGTAGTAAGTTCGACAAAGCACCGACGGATGCTCTCAAAAAGCGGAATTATGGCTTGCGCTTGCATAGTCGTAGACGTAGACACGTCCGTCGTTGTCGCCCCTGTGGGCTCAATGCATCAAGACATCAATGCAGATTCGAGAGACAGTCCACTTACACAACAAGCGGCTTCTCTCCGCTGCGAGGATCGCCGACAGAGAAATGGCCAACATCGACATTTGGCCGCGCGAGCACCTCGCCGTTCCCCGTGTCCTCGCCCGACCTACGCGTGTCCCAGAAACGCACGCAACCTTGCACAGAATGAAAATTAAATGCGATCTGAGCTGCAAACGCAGGGTAGAGAGAGCGGCCTCACCATCTGACCCACCGGTGATGATACCAAAACCTCTTCCGCACCACCCGGCTACCCAGACAGCTTCCATGATCCCCCATTTTTGTCCAATGCAGCAGTCGTCTTCCCAGTGTAGGTATCGCAGCATTGGTCCGGCGCTACGGCCCATGAACCGCGAGTCGAATATCTGAAGCTCATCGTCGCTGCGAGTGACTGCAAGCAGGAGACCATCAGGACTGAAGCTGACGGTTGTCACCTCGCCCTCCTGTGGCACAGACTGCGGGAAAGACTTGGGATCAAAAGAATCAAACTGAACCTGGTGGATGGGATGTTGCCCATCCCTCCTACGGACGTCGTATATGTTCATGGAGTGGACACCAGGGTCCGGGCCTACAGCACAAAGAGCAAGCCGCGCACCTGCAATAATTAAATGTCAGTACGACTCAGCTCTATAGCTTTGATTTGGATGGAATTACCATCTGGGTCCAGAGCCATGGCATCGCCACTCCCTTTGGCACTGAAGTTATAGACACACCGCCTTTGATCTGGATCAAATGCTACATGGAAGCCACTGTAATCATTTGCCATTTGTGCCTCCGAAGAGGCAAAAAGCATGTCTGCAGAGGCTCCATGGCCCCAGACAACAGAACCCACCGATTGCTGCACACCCTGCGGTGTGACACGCAAGCAAATGGGGTCCCCAAATAACAAGCCAGGTTGAGTGCTGTGGACATAGACAGAGCTAGAGAAGTGGGTAAGATTGCGCAACACACGGTTAAATCAAGACATACCCATTCATACAGGTCACGGCTAATAGAGAGTCCCTTTTCCTATACACGACATCATATGGGGCCCTGGGATACATATCTAGATAAAGTAGGAGCACTCATGGGACAAACGTTAAATAAATCACACTGACAATGTCCATTAGCCAACTTCTCGCCATCTAGCCACAGTTGAACAGAGCCATTATTTCCCGCAGAAGCTATGACATGACTCCTAGTGAGAACTCATATTGAAAGTGAATTGATGTATGAAAAACATATGTATACTGATTAGGATCAAAGCTGATGCTGTTCACAGTATAGCACTTGCGACATGTTGGCATCTGAGATTGGTCAAAACGGCAATGGCCATGTAAGATGGTGCCTGGTGCACATGTCAGTCATGAAAATAAATGCCACTTTGGATACATACTGTTTTGTGCTTTGCTTTCTTGCCAGACTTGCAAAGTGCCTTCATGGTTGTAAGGGTCTGTGGGCTGTGCTGTGCATGAAAGATAATTATAAGTCAAAAGCCAACTATCAATATTACTCACTGCCAGCCATACCAGCAGCACCTTGGATGTCTGGATGGCCGCCTGATGCTGCACTAGATATGGCAATGCACCCAGGGTTCTGAATGACTCTGTTGATAGCTTTTTAAAGGGGAAGTTAATGTCAGAAATAATATAATTTCGTCTGAGAGCAACTTCAATCTCACCTCCTCCTGCCCTCGCGAATGAAGCTGAGACTGGCGCTAGCTTAAGGACTGTTGGCCGGTTTCCAAAGGAATTCTGCTGCTTTTTCAGAGCAGCAGCCTATAACAGACATGGGATAAAAATGAAGCTAAGCTGACGCTTACTCACCGTCACCCAGATAAAATCTTTTCGCAATGCTAGTGACAGCGGAGGTGGGATAGAGTTGTGTTCCACCGCTGAACCATGAACTATCTTTGATGTCGGACTATGGGCAGTTGCAGTGGTTGGTGGCGCACTGGTGTGCACAACACTGTTATCACTGCCATCAGACCTGGCACCTTCCTCTGAATCAGAGCCATGGATAAATATGATATCCTGAGGCATTAGTCAGAGGTTGGACAGAGCAAGAGCAACAGTTGAACGTTGAGCAATGTCGACTCCACAGACCGAGGTAGCAAGTACGTACTAGCGTTGCATGCAAACGTGTTCCCACGTGGCTCACAAATTCAAAACCGACTCGATACACTACTCATCGTCCCGTTGAACCAAACTACAGACTAAAATCACACTTTGATAAAGGATTATGTTAGTCAGAATCTACATCTTGCGCTTTCCGAGTAGATCTGCTAATCTGGCAGCAGCGGCACCATGCCCTGTGCTGCGACTCTGCTTGATGGCATTTCCATCGGTCGCGTCTTCCAAACCTTGCCCACGCGCGGGTGGAGACTTGGGCCCTCTTATTGTACGCCCACCACCAAGCACGAGGGAAAACCGTTTTGCAAATCCTTCGCCCTTTGTATTAGCTCGCGCGGTGACCGGTGTCGTTTGCAGCCCTACAACAGGCAGAGAGAAGCGCTTCTGCCGACGAACAGTGTCCTCAATACGTGATGGCGAAGACGTTGAGGGGGGCATATACGCGGGCACAGGAGGAGCAAGGGACGGCGCGCCTGAACCATTCGAGGGAAAGCCCCTCGGATGCAAGGATGAAGGCGAGGCAGAGATGGACTCGTCCGTCTGCGCAGAAAAGTGGGAAGTACTTGGACTAGGCGTCACCTTCAAGGTCTCTTCTTGAAAGTTCTCGAGAATATGGAGGAATGAAGGAGGGCGCGATGCAGGCCTTAGGCGGATCACCGGATGCACCGAGTCACCTTGTTCGTCTCCTTCTTCAACGGGTATATTAGAGCGCACGTCATCATCCGCGGTATCATCGATGCGCGTCAGAGTACGCTTTGGACTACTTTTGTCGATTGCCATAAGTAGTGAAGGTGGGTTGGTGAGTGCAAGAGCAGGGGTGGACTGCCAGGAGGGAAAATTTGACAAAGAAAAAGTCGGCGTTGGGGACGGTATGTTAGAAGAGGCGGAGGGAGTGAGAACCGGAAATACTGTCTCGTAGCAGGCATCACAAGCACGCGCCGGCTTTCCTGGTTCTTTGACATCCGAGTCGATAATGTAAAACGTCTGGGTAAAGCGACTTGGTCAGATCAGTAGCGCTTCAGTAGGATCAACTCACACATCCGGAGCAGCTCGCACAAACACAACGTCCACACAATCTGCAGTGGTGTCGCCTTCTACGCCAATTAAACGATCGGCCGCAACGCATGCAACTTTCCGTCTTCCCATCCGGAATCCAAACCGCAGGTACAAAATGCTCCACCCTGCCACGCCTCGGTCGGCTTTCCGCGTCCTCGGGAAGGTGTGGCAAAGCCTGTAACGTTCTCCTTAAGTGGTTTGTGGAGGCTGACGATGAGAGAGTTGAATTTGGGTGAATCACGTTCAATGATGCAAGCAGGGCAGCTTTGGCGTTACGGATAGCTGTACTCCATTCATCACGCTCGTCGTCGCTAGCTGAAGATTAATTAGGAACCTCAAATCATAAGGAGAGCAGTTTCGAGCGTGGCCTTACCTGCATAAACGACAAATGATCCTTCCGGACTCCACACCTCAAATCTGGATTCTTCCCCAGCGTCCGATGGGGTGACAACGATCTCCAGGTCCACAAGATCTGCTTTGCCCTTGAACCACCACCTCTCTTCGCCATTCCCACTACTCGCCTGTCGTGTCTTCATTCTAGGGCTGACGACACTACGGCTGGACAGAGCGCTCGAAGTGGGGCGGGTAGGCGACACAGGCTGCGAGGTGGGTGAGAAGCCTTTGCCTGCACCAGCAGCTACTGCACGGCTGCGCAACGCAGACAGTTCAGCTTCGCTGCGGCTACGCGAGCGCATCATCATCGGACGTGACAGTGGCCGAGCCTTAACTCCTTTCCAGTCCCAGTGTTCAGCAGACTCGCTGTCCCCCTTGTCGAGATTTGCAATCCAGAGAAGACAATCGGAAAAAAGAAGGAAGTCGCGCTCTTTCGGGAGAGAGCCGCGTTCGAATTGGAGAAGCGATCCACGTTTGAGAAATGTGTGACCTGGGGCGACGAGTTGGAATGGGAGGTTGGGTGTGTTACGTTGAAGAGCCAGAAGAGTGAGGGTTTGAGCGTGAGTGTGGAGAGACGCGTTCAGAGAGGTCGTAACTAGGAATAGCATTAGCTTCTCCGACAAAACGAGTTTTCGAAGGGCCACGTACTCTTGGAAACAAGTTCATGAACAGCCATAAGAGAAGAGTATTCGGGGTCTTCGGCATCGGTACAATTTATGAGATCCTTGAGGAGAAGAAGATACCTCGGACAACGCTGAACAATAGTTAGAAGCCAATCCCGCAGTTTGAGTTTTCCGCAACGGGGATCGGCTTCTTGTCTGGCGATAAATGCAGAGAAGGTGGAATTGGTGTTGAGAAGAGTCGTCAAGGTAGCCAAGGATGTGCTGAACGAGGTGACAAATGGTGTGTACAATGACAAATACGGAAAATGAGACAGAAGAACAGGGGACAGATGTGGTGGAGGACTTGAGGGTGGTGCGGGCGACTGAGGGGAAATGGTGGGATGAAGGTGTTCATTAAGCGAAGAAAATAGGGCACGATGAAGGTTCCAAATATCAATGAAATTTGAAAAGACGGATGTGAGACTTGCGCGGTCGAGAAGATATTGCGGGGTATCAAGTGTAGCGATGATAGGCGTAAGAAATAACTGTTTAGTAGTATATGGTCAACGAAGATCATAGTTAAGCTCACAAAGCCGAACTCACTTCGTAAATAAGATCGAGACCTTGGACGTACGTACGTTCGGTTTCGTAAAACTCCTCGATAACCTTACGACGTTTTGCTTCGGCTTCCTCATCGGGGGCCCGATACCCGCGTCTGCGAACTCCTTTTCGACGGGCTTCTAAAGTGGTTCGTCTAGACTGTGACTTCTTGGTGGGGGAAGAAATAGAGCTCCGAGATGCACCGTTCTCAGAAATAGATTCGAATGAGGCGAGACTGATGACAGACTGTCTATTCAGGTTGACGTTAGGAGTGGCGGGAAGGGAGATGCGACGAAAGGGAAGGTGGGTAGCGAGGGGTTGAGGGGACATGGACAACACAGAGGAAGAAGTATCTGGATCTGAAGAGGGGAACGGAAGAGCCATTGTGGCAGAGGACATGGTTGCGTGGGCCGTAACGCTCTCTCGATCCACCCAACTATATGCGCGTGCAATGCATTTGAGTGGGGTACCCTCTCTGCGCCTAAGTTACCAAATGTGGCGTGGTTCCTCGGTCCGGTGGGAATATCGGTCCGGTAATAATCAGCTATCGGCATCATCCGACGACTGTACAGCTGACCAGCCACAATTAGTGGCGGCTCACTTCAGCAGCGTCAAGCAAGCAACACCCCAAAGCCAAAATGTCGACAGACCTTGAATGGCTCCTAATCCGTGTCCGTGACACTACTTCTGATCATATTCCCAATTCTGACACCCTGCCTAGAAAAATAATTCTTTCCTCGTCAAGCGGCTCAGAGAGGGTCCCATCTTTTCCAAGGAGCAAGTCAGTCCACGTCCGCCGGCTCGATACCCCATATATGCTGACTCATATGCCTACAGGGGAACCTAGTCAACATTCACTCGCACAAGTACTCTGGTCTCGCTAATGCCAGGGTTAGCATACTACGCCACCGTGTCGCTTTTCATATCGTTGAATTCCGTCTCAGACCATCGATGTGAGATCATCCCCAAATGGCATTGCCGTTACGCATCGCAAGGGAAAGGCATCACCGCGTGCCGTCCGCACTGCCTATGCTACCAATACTATCAGCAGCAGGACGGGCCCTCGTCGTGCCCTCCGCATCGCCGCACAAACGGCCAAACGAAACTACCGCCCTGACCTCCGTGCTGTAAGCGCTCGCCTCTTGCTATCCTCTCTTATTTTCGATTCTTTCTTCTCTTCGAAATGCCGCATTCTCGTTAGAACCCACTGGAGACGCTGTCAGGCGTCATGAAGGATGGGCGTGGACATGTTTGCAAGATAAATCCCAACCCAGACGGAGCCGATCAAACTCCTCTGTGTCACTCGCCATACGCTATCGGATTTCGTTCGATTAGGACGCGAGCATCCGACGAATTGGCGTTGACATATTACTCGAACCCACTTTTTTCATGCCACCCTTTTTCGATGTGTTTTCTCTGCGGTAGTTTCTAATTTACTCGACGCTACAGGTTGCTGTTGCCAGGGTCTCTGCCCTTGTTGCAGCACGAAAAGATCCGAAACCAGCTCCGCCGCAGAAGGTCCGTGGTAAAAGAGCCAAGGAACTCGCACGAGGGCTTTCGGTCTAGTTATCGCATTACTACGAACGTATGATTGTCTACGATCAACTCAATATATTTCAGAGCAGACAGCATGCATGCATGTAAGGTGATTTTATGTGAGTCAGGATCTGGTCATGAGGTGGGCTTGCGCAGGCGAGACACATTGTTTGGAGGCGATTGTATGGATTCTGTCCGCACAACTCCCGCTCACTTCGACCGAGCTGTTTCAAGCTCGGTGAGAGATGAGCGGTTACCGATGTTGCCACAGTCAAGACCAATGTGCAAGGACTGTTGGGTAACTGTCTCCGTGATGTTGAAGTAAACGCGACTGATTGAGTGACTGAGTCTCCAGTGATTAGCTTCATGAGGTGATCTTGTCAACTAAAATTACCGCAATACTATACAACAAGACGGTCAACTGTGGAGGGGAAACGTTATTAACAGAAAAAATCGCTCCAGTTCTCCTGCGGACTTGTGCATGCAACCAGAATGATCAAAAATACATATAAGACATCGACTTCTGTTCCCTGGATTCTTTCATCCCCTCTCATCACGGTCGGGCTCCAATTCAGCTTTAAATGGCAACCTTGCCTCCTGGTTGGGAGATCCGTGCATTGATTCTGGGTGCGCCGTTCTGGTCTCTGCGCTGCCAATTCTCTTCTGCTTTGCGCTGTGGGTTCTCACGTAGCCGTCGTTCGTTTTCATGTGCTCCGTGGCTCTTTCGTCGCTCCTTCGGAGGGGCTTCCTCGTCATTGCGTGCATGTTCGGCGTTCGGCTCAGTCCCCGTCCCCGGAGCTGTAGGGCGAGGGTAATCTGCAGGCTCTCCGGGCGACGCGGCGACTGCTTCGTCACTGGTTCGAAATAGTAGGCCGTAAGCACGACTCATAAGTACACCACAGCAGGTGACTGACGCTTGGTTACTTGTTCGAACGCGAGTAGGAAGGGATAATCGTCTTCCACCTACTCTCACTATAAAACGTGAGGCTTGTTGTGCTAGTAATAAGAAGTACATTAACATACTGGCGGGAGGATGTTGGGACATGGCCGGAGGTTGGCGATAAGACGATGAGACTCCTGGGGTAAAGTAAACCCCCGGCGGTCCTGCGGAGAGACTTTATATTTCATCAATAGTAACTGTGACGTCATCATCTTATCTATGGACAGCACCGCTGGGCTTAATTCATCAAGGTGACGACCATGTCCGGAACAGAACTTGAGAAAGTATCGACAAGCAAGGCTTTCGGAGGCGACCTCATCAAGTACAAATTCAAAGTAGGTTGACTTCGCTTCTGGCGATTACTCAACGTGGCTGATCGATGGTTGTGTTCGTTATAGTCTGCAGCCCTTGGTGGTTTATATGCAAGCTTTAACCTGTTCTTACCTGCAAAGGCGGCAAATGCCAAGGTCCCTGTCCTGTTCTACCTGGCCGGCTTGACCTGCACGGAAGATAATGGGTATGTTTGGCTTGACCGCTAAAGCAACTTAAACATGATACGTTTTCTACCGCACAGCGCACAGAAAGGGAGCTTTCTCGGTCCTGCTGCCAAAGAGGGTATCGCGATCCTTTTCACCGATACCTCACCCCGTGGCGCAGGAATTGAAGGTGAGAATGACGATTGGGATTTCGGCACAGGTATGGCGCGCTCCCGCACTTGTTCGGGATGAATGTACTTTCTCCACAGGGGCGGGCTTCTACTTGAACGCCACGAATCCAAAGTACGCTCGCCACTACAACATGAGCACACACATCCAACTCGAGATCCCTCAAATTTTGGAAAGTGCCGCTCTGCCCATCGTGAGCACTGGCATTCCTTGCCTCATCTATGCTGAATTAGCTGCGCAGGATATCACACGCATGTCCATCTTTGGCCACAGTATGGGTGGCCACGGTGCGCTGTGCACATACCTCGCGTCCAAGACGAAACTGTATCGTTCTGCGTCTGCCTTCGCGCCTATCTCAAACCCCATCAATGCGCCGTGGGGGCAGAAGGCCTTTGCCGGATATCTTCAAGGTGGTACTAAGGAAGCAAAAGAACTTTACGACGCAACGGAACTGATTTCCAGGCACTCCGATCCCGTTCATATTCTTATTGACTATGTTCGCTGCATTCGCTCTTGCCTCGTGGCCGACTAACGCAAACTCAGGGAACCAGTGACAATTTCTACAAAGCTGGCCAACTTATTCCGGAAAACTTCCTCAGTGCCGCACGTCAGGCAGGCTACGACGAGATGCAAGTTCGTGTGAGAGAGCAAGACGGTTACGACCACAGTTACTTTTTTGTAAGTACATCAATGAGTCCTTTACGACGTACACCCAGCTCAGACCGTCACCGGACTAGGTCTCCACTTTCGCGGAAGACCACATTCATTGTAAGTAGCCCCTAATTCCCAGTTGTCATCGATACCAACGCGTAGCTCTAGTTCATGCCAACTTTTTAAAGGCGTGACAGTTCCTGATATTGACAACTAAACAGAGTTTTACGATCAAGAATGAAAGCATTTTGTGTACTTTTAGGAAAATCACGATAGCACAAGGAATCGAAACCACATGAACTAGCCAAAGTTTGAGAACGACGTAGGCGCTACTGAGGATCACAAGTACAACAGAGCTCAAGTCAAGGAGACACGTTCTTGAAAAGCCTTCTCCAGGTTTTCGAGGTCGCAGTAAATCCATGAAGTTCCTAGAGCCATGGCAACAGTAGAACGAGACTCGTAGTTATACCTTAATAAACCAGTTACGAGCGACTGGGCTATAAGTTCATCAATGTCATGTCGGCCGCGCAATGCAATCCCACCACAGAAGTACAAGACGCACCAGCAGGTAGAGAATGCCAGATGTTCTCCGGGAATTCGACCTGTCCGCGGACAATCCTCTGCTTCGTTTCCAGCTCACTGGATACAGAAGCTTGCGATACACTATCGAAGTTACCCTCATCTCCGGTGAGGGCTCGGTGTCGATCGAACGGATGACAACCCCTGCGATGACGGGAAGATCAATCATACTTCGTGGACAAAGCCAGCTCACGATAGCATGATGTAGAGTACGACCCCAACACTCCAGCAGTCGGCTGGCATACCAACATACTTTAGATCTTTGCCGTCAAGGGCCAGGATCCCCTCGGGAGGTAAATAAGATACGGTTCCGCAAACGTTCAGTGTTGACTTCGCTGCCCGAGGGCGGGCGAGCCCAAAATCTGCCAGCTGGACATGAGGGTAAGGTCCCGGAGCGCGTAGCAAGATGTTCTCTGGCTAAAAAGCAATGAGCACGATATCCCATGATCGGTAAACAATAGAACCTTGATGTCTTGGTCACACGAAGGGCACCAGGGTCAGAAGCCTTCAAGCATCAAAGGCATGACGTACCCCTGTGAGAGATTTCTTTTCTGTGGAGGTAATCTAGTGCTTTTAGGAGTTGATACATTATATATTTTGCTTCGCCTTCACACAGTCGGCCTTCACTTTCTTCATGACTCGTGATGTAGGTGAACAAGTCACCGCCAGTGCACAGCTGGAGAAATATATGCCTAATCATATTCGCCTTTTTAAGTTAAAAAGCGGCGAGAATATAAAGTTAACCAAACAGAAAGCGGTGGTGCTCTTCCACGGCAAGGATGCGATTGATATTTGGCTGTTTTAGTGGTGTTTCAACAATACGACAAAGAAGTTTCGTGTGCACGTACGTGCTGAACTGCAGTGAGGATATCCACTTCTTTCATGAGACTTGAAACCTCCTTCCCACTCTTGGCCTTGATGATCTTACAAGCGACCTGCCGACGCTTATGGCAGTCCATGGCCAAGTGAACAGTCGCAAAACTCCCGCTCCCGAGACTATGTGAAGTCACAAGAAAATTGCCTATTTTCTAGCGTTTGTTAGTATGTTGTTTGGCGCAACATGAAAGACAGAGGATGCCCGACTTTCTGCGTGGGCCGCGTGGGCGGTGTCGGATCGAAAATGGATGCCCTCTCTCTGCACTGTGCGCGCAGATGATGGCACCGAAATCCTAGATGTTCAAATTGAGTCATGTGCACCACATACAGAGAAATTGCTCACTCCGCGAAGATGGAAGCTCAATCACGTCGCCATCCATCAGCAGCACAGACGAGCGCCGCACTTCATGCCCGTTCAGAGAAAATCCGTTGGTGGAGAGATCCTGTGGAGAGGTTTGCGAACTCGATGGAAAAAACGATCAAAAGTACCTGACACGAGACCGTGATACCACCTGCGCTGGTGTGGACACTGTAGAATAGAGCCGAATATTGATGCCACGGAGCCGTCGCACACTGCGCTGGAACTTACGCATACAGCTTGCAATGGACATTGGAGATGTAGCCATCCGAGATAACATAGGTGCTGGGGTAGCATCAAGAGTGCCCCATATCAGTAGACAGCGGGTTTTTACCAGAGGTTCGGGTTTCGTCCAATAGTGACAGGTTTATTGATTTCGAGAAGTAGGACTAAAAAAGTTAATCATCATACTTTAGGGCAGATAAGTTGGCTGCATCCGCACCTTCTTTCTTACCGTCTACTTTCTCCAAGGAGATGAGCTTGGCGCATATATTTTGACTCATTGTCATGATGTGCGGTATGCAGCATAAATGCCAGTCGCGTCCCAGAGATTGGTACGGTCATGTGATCTTAGAGATTATCCATCGCTCCAATTAGATTACACCCCATCTTCTGCAATCAACGACCAGTGACTCTTTCTGACACTTATGGTACGCGGGTCGAATCTACACTTTCTGAGTTATTTATTTTTTTGCATATTAATAGGCACCAAAGGCGAAGAGCTCAAACAGCAGTGGGCTAGGGAGGGCAATCATAAATCGCAGAGCGCGAGATGCTCGTCAGATAAATGAGTCAGGGATGGTGTGTAGTAATTGAACGTCTGTTACAGCAATTCTCACTTAGGATGCTAGTACACAACAGACGTCGATTCAACATCTCGTCTACAGTCTGTTACCCAGGAAAAGGATCTGGACGAATTTCTGAATACAGCTCAATTGGCTGGCACAGAATTCACAGCAGGTGCCATGCTCGTCACTATGCCTCATCTCTTCCTAGCTCACGTTTTGGTCAGAACGTCGGAATCTCAAGATAATCAAGGCTTCTGTGAGCTCATCCCAGAACCCATTCTTACTTTCAGAGCAAGAGGAAGTATCCACGCTAAAGAAGCATGGCGAAAATAAGCAACGGTTGCGGGTTCCAAGAAGACCTCCATGGACTAAATCTATAAGTCAGGCGCAGCTGGAGCGCCAGGAAAAGGATGCATTTCTTCAGTGGCGAAGAGATCTTGCAGAGTACGCATAATGATTTTTCGTCCTACTCGTTGTATGGATCATTTATCTTCACGTGGTTTTCAGGCTGCAGGACAAAGACAAGTTCTTACTTACACCTTTCGAGCGCAACCTTGAAGTGTGGAGGCAGCTATGGCGGGTTATTGAACGCTCTCATTTGATTGTACAAATCGTGGACGCTCGTAATCCTCTGAAATTTCGATGTGAAGATCTCGAGGCCTATGTCAAGGACGTAGAAGGTGCAGAAGGGGAACAAGGGACAGGAAAGGGGAAACGAAAAAGTTTATTACTAATCAACAAGGCTGACCTACTCACGTCGAATCAAAGGTGCGCGAAAAAGGACGCTAAAGTTGTTCAGCGCCCATTCATGTATTTACTAGACGCATCTGGGCAGACTACTTTGACTCGCAAGGTATCCTCTATGCCTTCTACTCCGCAGCAAATGCCACTGCCCGACAGGAAGCACTGCGGGCGACATCGGCTATTGAAGAGGACACAACGACCCAAGACCCGACGTCCGAGGAGAGCAAGCGTGATCCGTTCGCAGAAAAGGACGCGAGTACACATGCGGAGAACAAACCGGCAGATGAAGATGCCGGTTCAACATCCTCGAGCGAAACAAGTGATTCCACTCTGTCCGAAAGTTCAGGTCGAGAGGACTCTAGTCTTTGGGAAGACAGTGTCGTCGACGAAGATCCTCGTGCCAAAGTACTCTCAGTTCTCGAGTTGGAGAACCTCTTCCTTGCATCAGCTCCGGAGTTGTCAGGTGAGGACATCATCGCAATCACGTACATCTTACAAGCCTTGACCACGTAGATTTCCTCGACGCTTCTGGGAAGCATCCTGACAAACTCGTCGTTGGTCTCGTGGGCTACCCAAATGTCGGGAAATCCAGTACGATTAACTCACTTCTTGGAGAGAAGAAGGTGTCGGTGTCGTCCACTCCGGGAAAGACGAAGCACTTTCAAACGATCAATCTGTCAGATCAAATAATTCTTTGCGACTGCCCGGGGTTGGTATTCCCGCAATTTGCAACAACTAAGGCAGATCTTGTTTGCGACGGCGTCCTCCCAATCGACCAGCTTCGCGAGTATACAGCCCCGGTTACCCTTGTAGTCCGACGGATTCCCAAAGAAGCGCTCGAGGGGACATACGGACTAAATATCAAGCATTCGGGAGACGACAGTGATAGCCCAATAAGTGCAGGGGAACTGCTTATATCCTACGCTGGTTGGTCATTCCTCGAGTATATTCTGAAGGCGTGTTGACTGCGGCTAGTGGCTCGTGGGTTCACCCGATCAGGGCAAGGCAACCCCGACGAGGCTCGCGCCGCGCGATACATTCTGAAGGATTATGTAACTGCAAAACTATTGTTTTGCCATCCGCCTCCTACTTGTCCCGCGGATGAATTCAATCGAGAAACTCGGGATTTGATGCTTAGACGCGTCATGGGAAAGAAGCGGGCACCCACCACTCGAGTGGGCAAAAATGCTGATACCTATCTTGGTGATATCCTCGGTGACACTGCCGAACCTTCGCCAACACCGGGACAGAGCCGGAAATCTCGTGTCTTGGACAAACAGTTCTTTGATGAAAACGTGGGCCTTTCCGCGCGTCCCTTCACCAAAGGTATCGGGGGTAAGATACAGAGTGTTTCGCGCCCGATTCTGTACCCCCACCACCTTTCGGTCGCGAACGATGGGACTCCTCTCACCGCGAACGACGTCCAAACTGCGGCGTTGATAGCTGGAGGGCCACAAGGGAAAAAAGATCACAAAAAGATGAAACGAATGAAACAGAGAAGCGGAAAGGGTTACGACTAGACGTGCTCCGTAGTTTCCTACGTGTACATGTTTTTTTGGAGGACGCTGTATTCCCAGACTACATATTATCTAGTACTGGTAGCTGGTAGCTGTGGTAGCTGTTCGGCGCTCAGCTGCTATGACGAGAACTTTTTTTTTTTGGACAAGCGATATATTAAGTGCAGGAGATAAGTTAGTAACTAAGATAACGATAACTACGCCGGTTTATGACGAGAGCTTTGCGACTGCCTTCAATACGGTAGCACCGGGCCGGGGAACTAACCACTTCTAACTTATATCTTCGGGTTCGGCATTAGTCGAGCTCATGGTCTTCCCTGGCTGGTATCTTTCAGCCCGTTGCTATCACACGAGACAATGTGGTATCACAGTTCCCACAAATTCAAGCGTTTTTGCACTCTATCGGTCTCTGAGGAGGCAGGCCAGGCTTCTACCTCATGAATACCTTCGGTATCATCCTCTGCTTCGCACGCACTCTTCAGATTTTGAGCTTTTCACCTCTTACAGACAATTTTTCTACCTCAGACTATCTACAAGCATCAGATCCTCACTAGATGCAGGTCGCAAAGACAAGCAACGATTAGGAACTCTCAAGCGACTCCGAAAGGTCATGACAGTGATTTTTGCAATTGCTTTTACTGATCCTCCTTCCTTTGGGAGGGTTCACGTAGGAGCTATCAACGCTAAAACTTGCGAACAACGGACATAAACATGCCCTAGATAGCGTGCTGGACTTGGCGTATGGCCGTAAAGGGCCACTCAAATGGAGCATCATGGCCGTAAGCCGTGCATCCCATGTCTGCGTGAACTCCTTCACAGGTTCTTTTACAGCCCCTGCTCTCTGACCCAACCGTGCCAGTACCTGCCCGAATCATCTCGCCGGTCGAGCGTTCGCGTCCACCAGTATACTCTCCGGAGCTTGCTGCGTTACTTCTGTCGCCCTACAGCCGTTCGTCAGGGAAGGCATTATTGAAGCCATCTCATCTTCGCGAGCCACCGACGTTGCCGTCGAGAGCAGACCCGACATCCGAAGATGCTCGTCTATTCGGCCCATTCAGCAAGCGTCGGCAAGTCAACATTCGCTGGCGCTATTTTTCTTACCAGTGGAAACGGATCTACCCTCCGCTCGAAGTTTCCGTGAAACACCCGGAGCCACAGAATACTCCCTCACAAGACGGTTTTGTCCCCGAAACTGGGTTACGAAGCGTGGGTTTGCAAGGTGCGGGGCTATTGGAGGAACTCAAGATACTCGCGGGTGAAGTCTCCAAAAAACCGACCTCTCCTCGTAGAATCGATTCTGTGTATCGCCCCGAGTCATCACCTACCGCCGCCGACCGAGGATCGTTGCCAAACCGATATCTTCGCAGACGATACCGAGAACTTCTTGGTCGCATTCCAATTCTTACACGCCCGAATGTACCCGGAGATCTGACAACAGCAACAGCGCCCAGTGGCCGTCCAACGGGTAAATATGAAGTGTCATTGGCTGCCAATGCCATGTCCTTGCGCGTGCAACATGAGGTAGCGCATTCCTCGGAAGTAGATGCAGTTGATCTAGCGTGGTTCTTACAGGGGAAGTCAGATCTTTAATCACTTCGTAAAACACTTTTATAAGAGATGTAAGGGGGTTTACCCGTTCCGATCACTATCTCATTTAAGCACCTGTGCTTATCCATAACGGAAAGCAGATACTGTAGTTTTATCGTGGACGGGTTGAGGATCCGGGATTAACTTACGACGATTCTGCGTTTCTCAGTCGGAAGGACGTAATTGTCCTGGTTTTATGGCACGTCAAATATGTATACGTTAGAGTAATCGTAACTGGGTCATTTAGAGATCGTCAGGAATCCTTTGGGGCCCCCATCTCTAGTCCATGCAGATCAATAATATACATGCTATAATTTTTATCCGTCGCCTGGGCTCCAGAGCGATCCTTCTGACTCTGGTCAACACCGCATTGCAGGTTGAGCATCACTTCGTATTGCTCGAACGTGAAAGCTCGTTGTTTATGGATTGACGCAAGCATATCCTAGAAAAATGTGCTTTAGTAAAGGGGATAGTATTGTGCACAGACATACGCGGGGATTGATGGAGAAGAGTGAATAGTATTGTTTGGCTCGAAGAAATTCTCCATCCCGTGCGTCGTGCACGATGCTTTTTACGCATTGCTGGAGAGCGAGCATGTTGCGGCTCATCTTCTTCATACCCAAATCATTCGCGAGGCGAATATAGCGGGCATTGTAAATGAGAAGATCGTCGAAGAGATAACCGATCCCGTCGAAGATGAATCTATCGAATAATTAGAAGTGTAAGTGCGCGATAAGAAGGCTTACTTTTGTTCTCGGGGAGGTAGAGTTGTGGACGCAATGTCGTGATACTCTCCGAGTTCCAGGTTGAGATCTATTATGTGTGGATCCGGCTCTCCGATGTCCCGGTCTACATGGTAATTGCCCTATGAGCTAAAGTCAGGACCTTCATCAACGTTGTAAAAACGGCATGCTTCACATGACGCATGGCAAGATCAAGGTAATGTGCTACACGGCAGCGGACGTCTATCCTGACAGTATGCAGGATCATCTCTGAGAGCTGGTCGTAGGTCTTGAGTAGGGCGTGGAACCGTCTGTGATTTTGGTAAGTATTCCACGAGTCAGTCGTGGATGTAGCTTCACGTACAGTGCCATTTCTTTCGAAAGCGGTAGTTGTAGCTGCTCGTCGGGGCTAAGGGGTGCAAGCGAAGGTAGGGACGGTGTGAAAGGGGTGACGGCATTGGCAAACTCCATTTGTACAGTGGAAGTTGGTGAAAAACTTTCTTCGGGAACGGCCTTCAGCTGGTTGAGCCCAGCCGTGAACCACGACTTGAAATATGCCGTAAATCATATGAACATTAAAAATGTATAGGCGTATAGGCGCACCACGCTTCGATGCAGGTTACAGAGAGCGGAAATGTTTCTCAAGGGACTTATTAGTTCCCCTTTTCCGATTGACCTGTCTCCCATGGACTGAGACTCAGCACCGCGCTCTCGACGGTATAATTCATTCTTATCCAGATCTGTTTCCTGAGATAAAATTAAGTTGATGTAACTGTTCACCACGACTACAATACGTACTGAAGCGTGATGCAAGTCGCTTAAACAAGCAATGACCTCCGGATTTTGTGCCCATTGTGCTGCAATTGCAACACCGGCGTCATGATCAACGCTCGGATTAGACGCTATCAAGGCTTGGAATCGATCACTACAGCGTTGGTAAAATTGAATGATGACCGTAAGAATTAGGCGAGCATAATTCTCCCGGTGAAATGGTGTTGTCCTAAGCATTACACATAATGAGTTGATGAGTGCCATCAGCGTTGTGCTTGCCTGCACGACTTTAGATATTAACTACACATAGTAGGATCATACACTCACGTTCACCAAAGGCTCCGTCGAGAGCCAAGTAGAAGATGTATCAGGCACGAAAGCCTCGGGCCCTTTCAATGTCTAAGCACATTGGCATCATGTTTAAGTGTGCCGTCTTACCCGTCACGGCTTGATGAAACAGTAGAGAAACCTTCTCCTCCAATTGTGGCAGATAAACCTTCAGGACAAATTCATCTAAAACTGCACTCGATGCTCTCGCAGCCTCGAAACCAGAAGGTAGAATCTCCATCACGCGATCGATGAACGAGAGCATGGGTTGAAATAGAACGGTGATGTGAAACGCGTCAGGCTTGACAAGGAGCCGGTGGTGTTGATCCGCCCCGAGCAATCTTTCATCCGTCCCGACAGTGGCCAAGGTAGCTTGCACGGGAGTTTCTGAAGAACCCTGCACGAGACCAGGCACAGTATCCTTCAGAGCACGATTAAGCTCATCCTCGTGTTCGCGTAAAGACTTCGCAGTCAGCTTGGGATCAGTGTCGGCGAATCTGAAAACGTGCTACAGCGAAGTCGTCCTCAGAGAACCACGGGGTATGATGATGGATTCAAGTACCTTTGCTTTATCTCGTGAGAATCTACCTTCTCGTAAAACATCATTTATCGATGATATAGGATTCCGGCCGGACATGACACCTTGCTCTTCGTCTGTTAGGTAGTCATGTACTAGGCCCCGAACCTAATAAGATGGGTTATTACGTTAAGGCACATTATCGTACTGTCGCAATACCTCAGCTTGCACGGGCATCCAAATCTCACCCAGAGGGAAGAGAGCGCCGGGTTTGGTACCTGAAGAATCCCTGAAGTCGCGCCTCTGTAGTTCCGGTCGTTGTAGTGACTGTTCGCAAAGCACGCATCAAATTGACTGACCGATCCAATCCTCTTCGCCACTTCGTACACGACTCGCAACCCTTGCAAAACAGCATCCAGTTTAGAGTATAATGTCCAGAATAGATCTCGTAAGATTTCGTGGTCTGCGTGTTTAACAGATGATTCCAGTGCGGTGAGGCGTAATTGTAGCGGACTGATCGACGGGGTGTGTCCTGTTCGTGTGCCCTCTAGCAGTGAGCTTGGTATGTCCAGTAGGGGACCACCGGTAACAGCGGGTTTCGATGTGACGATATACGTTGTATGGTCCTTGGTACCCGGGCTGTTACCGAACAATAGCGACGAACGACGATTGTACTCTGCGCGTTCACTGACTTCGTCGACGGTGCTATCGACAAGACTAAATATTTCGCCATGGAGTCGCTGAGCGACAATGTCCAGACCACCGCCAAGTTTCCCAAGAACTGAGAGCGATTCCAGTAAAGTCTCGATGTAAGTAAAGGAGTCGGTTTCCGGGTGCCGTTGGTTCTGACTTTGGGATATGTTGGCCAAATTAGACAAGGATGAAAGCGAAGTGGTAGCAGAAGGGCCAGCAGGGTTCGGGTAAGATGGGCTTGCCGGTAGGGCTTGCCCCGAACTAGAGCCCCTAATCTTAGGATCGTCAACATCGTCTGGAGGGTCATTAGGACGGAGTGCGAGGTCCTGAAGGTATCGCGTTAACCTCGAGTGTTGAGCCGCAGGACTTGGAGTAATTGGGGTGCTTGGCGAAGTTGGGCGCTGAGTTAAATTGCTCGAATCAAGCGACTCGTCTTCAAACTCAACCCTTGGCACTTAACGGGATGGTGAACAAAGGAAGGCACGATACTTGATGACTCACTGGACTGTTGGCCAACGGCGTAAGTAGCCCAACGGCTTTCACACCAGAAGGATTTTAAGTAGAGGTGATTGTGCAGTTCATCGATAAGGATATCCCTCAAGGCCTATACATTGCTGTCAAACACGGCAAATGCAAATGCAAAAAAAGTCACGGACAGATTCCTGCCCAACGAGGTACGCACGAAGATCGGCAACCGCTCCAATATCAAGCATATCCTGCTTATTTATCGTCTTCAGACTTCGTACGAGCAGAATAGCTGCCTGTAACAGGCGTTTCTCGGAGATTAGACTCTCCAGTACATCAGGTACAAGTCTGAGACGCTCGCTGAGAGTGATTCGATAAGCTAGCAATTACCGAGCGACACGTAAACCCACACTTGATCGAGAAGGCGAAGCATCTCTTCTAACGTTTGCCCTCTTGTCCACATTTGAACTAGGTCCGCACGTTTGTTACCCAGGGCATCTTTAGCCTCTTGGAGGACCGTCCTTGCGTTCTTAATCTGCTCCTGAGTGGCTCCCAAATGATTCAGTAGCGAAGCGTGGTGTGGAAGAGCAGCAGCAAACGCCTGGAAGTGTTCTAGAGAATTTTAGTGTATGGTCCCTCGAGGTGCCAATACCACATACTGTCCACTGAGCCTTTGAGAGCTTGTGAAAGCATGCGTTTCGTCCGGCGAAACGATCCACTGTCTTTCCCCGCTGATGAGTCGTCAAGAAGCTGGAGAGCAAGATCTACAGGGTTGAACTGAGAAAAAGTAAATGACGTAGACTCTATTCCGAGAATAACGGTTTTACTTCTGGATCGATTACAAACTCCCAGTCGTCCCTTATTCTGTCCAAGACAGCTGGCTGGAGAGTCAGCAGGGATCGCTAGACGATATGTCACACACCATCAATGTCACCAACCCTAGCTGAACCATTTTGTCCGCGTCCGGGAATTCGACTCTTGATGCGTTCTTGAGTGGCGACTTCCGCTTCCATTGCTTGTTGACGTTCTGCCCTTTGGTCCTCATCATAGGATCTGATGGTATTCTTTCGCAAACCGCTCTGGAAAGCGGACAGAACGGTGTTTAGAGATGCTGGAGATGTGACGTCGGAATCCTCAGTTCCAGATCGAGCTGTCCGTCTCGTTCTAGGGCTTGACGCATCCCCGTTCGCCGTACGATAGGCAGACAATTCTGACCTCGTTGTACTTGTACTGGCACTGTCCTTGCGGTCTCTATGAGGGGCCCGGGCCTGATAAACAGCATCGGAGATGGTGTAGTCCGGTGCTCTGTTCACCCGAAGTTCTGACCTTTGAGGACGGGAGGGTCCGGTGGGAGAGCCGCCATAAACGACGGAGCCATTGCTGGGGGTTGTAGGTCGAGGTGGACGGTTAATCTGCAAAGGCTTTGTAGTTGCGGGTGTGTTCGAAGACGTATCGATACCATGTAGCGGGGGGCGTCTAGACGGGAACGAGGGTGGTTGGCGAGACATGGCCTGACGACGTGACCTTGGTCTTGCGTGTATGGATGCTTAGCGCTGAATCGAATATACCATGCGGTCGCTTCGCTCACCCCACACGCACTACGCCGCGTTTGTTATGTAATGGCGGCTTCACGTAATAGAAACGCGTATACACGTGACGCAATTAGCGGGCTTCACCACTCGCCGCTCTCCTTCGCGTCGTCCACGATGTCCACCCCCGAAATTACTCAGACGCGTGCTCTCACTGCAGAGAGCGCACTCTCTCCAATTTCCCTGTCGTCCGGCGGCGTTTATAGAACTAACGTAGACCATAAAGCCGTAGTTTACCTTGATCCACCTCCTTTGCCTGCGTCGAAGCGCGTCACTTATGAAGCCGTTTCAAATCGAGACCTCCCAGAAAACTTTGACTACAGCCTCCCTCTGTCACATCGTGCCATCGTTGGTGAATATCGCGATAACGCCACCCACTGGTATTATGTAGAGAATGCCGACGGTATCGTTTACAGGGTGAGTTCGTTACTGGCCACTCTCTAGCTTGCCCCTCCCACAAAAATATTGACGTCTGTCAACAATAGTTCAAGGCCCGTACTTTCTTGGAGGCGTTCCCACATTCTGTCTCTGAATATCGTACGTGAATTATCTTCTATCTCATGTATGCATTAAAGCCCACTTCTATTTTGTTGCGTATCAGTGTACAGGAAGAAGGCTGGCTTAATCCCACCCTTTGACCCTTCCGCCTCAAATGTTCATCCCGACTCCCGTGCTAAACTCTTGATCAGAATTCCTCCAAATAGGAGTGCCAAGAAGCATGGACCATCTAAACGATACCCTTCTGTCGAATCGCTCTCAGAAGAAGAATGGGAACGTGACGTCGCGGAAGGAGACAACTTCCATGACGATGATGACGATGACGTCCGAAGTGTGGCATCATCACTTCCCGTACGGAGAAGAAGTACAAGACATTCTGCCATCCAAGGCGGCTCGGGGCGCAGCGACCTTCCTTTCAGTCCCAGAAAGACGCGTGTCCGTAAGGCCCCCCTTAGTGAGAGCGAAAGCTCGTTGACTAGCCTCTCCGATGCTGTTGGCCCTACTCGGAGGTCTACCCGCGTCCGCAAATCTCTTAGGATCCGCGATGCAAGTTATGAATCGGAGAGTAGCGACTCGGAGGCAGGCTCTGACCAGTCTTTCTATCCGAATCGTAATATCCGGTCAAAAAGCAAGCCCAATATCCCAAAACGCGGCAAGGCATCGCGTGCTGCTTATGGGCACATCCGTAGTATCGCTGACTTAGGGTATGACGATCTCGAGAGCGGTGCTCTGTCTGCCCACAGGTCCACGTGCGAAAGATGTCAACGTAAACCCACCCACCTCTTGCTGCAGCAGCAGCGGAAAGCGGCGACGAAGAGCAAGGCTAAACGAAAGCCGAGGGATGAATTCGAAGAAGACAGTGATGGCGAGGATAAATTGGCTGCTTTGGGTGGATGGGTGCGATGGTAGGCCTATACCACCGCCTTCTGGTGACAGTCGCTAATTGTCACATATTTTCAGTCTAAAATGCCCCTTGTCCGCGCATTGGCGCTGCCTGGCCAGTACACAGCGTGATGAAATTCTCAAAGCTGTACAGAACCGGGACCTTTTGGCTTTGGACTCGGCGCATGGGAAAGATATTGCAGACGGCAAGAACAAAGACCATGATCTCCCGACCCAGCTTCCTCCGAAGCGACCTGGACTCGAATCTCACCAGACCACCGAATTTATATGTTCCATGTGTATGAAAGGCGGTATATGCATGGGCTGCAAGAATGTCGCTCTCGAACCGGAATCCCTTGAAATTCAGAAGGTTGATGATCATCTATCCCTCCCTAGCCCTGCGATACTCGAGGGAACGGACTCTCTCTCCGAACAGAATCCCGCAACCAGGACTCAACTGGCGGTACCTTCCAAAGAACTTCTTTTCCGCTGCAGGCTTTGCAAGCGGCTTGCCCACTACGCTCATCTCCCGCCTCCTAACGAAGCGATGGATAACAACGCGGAAGAAGTAGATACCGAGGCCATTGCAGAATATTATCAACGCGATCAAGATTGGTCATGCTCTGATTGTCTATCCTTTGTGTATCGCGTGGAAAAGATCCTTGCCTGGAGGCCAGATTTGCCCAACGCAATACAACCAGAATTACCAATCGGAGAACCAATCGGCACTAAGATGCAATTACCCCGCGAATACCTCGTCAAGTGGCAAGGTCGCAGCTACCGTCGCGTACAATGGGTCCCTCACGGATGGCTAGCTTCCGTCCACGCTGCTCTCTTGCGCAATTTCCTGATGCACGGGTCACGAGTCAATCTTCTAGATCATGCTGTTCGGGAAGACCAAGTCGCCAATGCAGTCTCGGAGGGGGGCATCGGTGGATCGAGTAAGGAATCGGATGATTCCCCACCCGAGACTCGTTTGGAAAGGACCACACTGTCAGCCATTTCTGATGCTGAGAGACGTATACCTCCGGCTTGGAAGACGGTAGATCGCGTCCTGGATGTCTTGATGTGGTGTCCAAACAAGCAAAGGTCGAAGACAAGCAAGAAGAAAGCTAAGACAACGTCTGTGGACCCTGATCACCCTCCTGACCCCGAGGCTCAAAAAGAATGGAACGAAGTCTTTGAATTCGGCGAAGAACCGTCTGCCCGGAACACGAGGACACTGGACGAGTTGGAGGCTGAAAAGGAGGACGACTTATCTGTCGAAGACATTGATCGTGTCGTCTGGGCCTTCATCAAGTGGGATGACCTAGGATATGACGAAGGTAAGCCCCGGTGCTTGTCGTGGCGTTTCGGCCTATTCTCAACAAATGTAGCTACCTGGGATTCTCCACCTCGCCCCGGGGAACCCGGGTACTCTGCATTCAAGGTAGCGTTTGGGCGCTTCCTAGAGTCTCGGAAAGTGCATATACAGCTACGTAGCAAAAAGCAAATTGAAGTTTTTGAGAACCGTCGCAAGAATGAATACCGCCAGCGCCATGCCTTGAAAGAAGGCGAACAACTCAATTTGGGTCAGCAAAGCCAGCTTAAACTCATGCCGTTCCAAGTGAAGAAGGCTTTTTCAACACCCGTTCCTATGTTCTGAAAGACTTTATCTTTGTAGGTTGATGGGTTTAATTGGCTCTGCGACAACTGGTGGAATCACCAGCCGTCTATCCTTGCGGATGAAATGGGATTAGTATGTACTTGTTCCTCTCTTTTCACCCGACATTGATCCCCTTTTGCAGGGAAAAACGGTCCAAATTGTCGCTTTCATTGGAAATATCATCAAGTCGTTCGACGCTTGCCCTATTCTGGTTGTTGTACCCCATTCGACAATTACCAACTGGGCACGGGAGTTTTCAAGTTGGGCACCTGGCCTCCGTGTCGTCCCTTTCTATGGCGAAGCCAAGTCTCGTGATGTGATCAAACGGTACGAGTTGACACATTCGACCAAGATACAAGGGACTACTGGAGCCAAATTCCACGTTCTTGTCACCACATATGACACTATCACGTCAAAGGACTTCAATTCGGTAATCAAGAGCGTCCCCCGATGGGAGGTATTAGTTGTCGACGAGGGCCAGCGGCGTAAGTCATTGTTCTCCGGCGCTGACTACGTCTAATGGCCCTGTTAGTCAAAAATGACCACGGCCTCTTGTTTAAAAAGCTGAACGAACTGAAAGTATCGCATCGCATCATCATGACAGGCGTAAGTTCTCCGTCTTAACATTATTCTCTTACCTCATATCCCTAGACCCCGTTGAACAATAACATTCGGGAGCTATTCAATCTCATGAACTTCCTCGATCCGAACGAATGGGGGGATCTTGAGCGACTCGAGAAGGAACATGAGGAATTGACTGAAGATCTCGTAAAGGAGCTACACAATAGACTACGCCCTTACTTCCTTCGTCGCCTTAAGGGTCAAGTTTTGCAACTGCCACCTAAGGTTTGCTATCGCCATCGTGTGCGTGAGCAGGGCTGATAACAGTTTGTAGAATGAAGTCATCGTACCTGTATCCTTGACACCATTACAGAAGGAGATCTATAGATCCGTGCTCGGTGTGTAAACTCACTGTACCATTTCAGACTGCTTGCTAATGCATCGACCATGCAGGGAAAAATATTGAGATACTGAAGACACTGGCATTAACTTCTGTTGACTCCCGGAACTCTACGAAGAAGCTGAGAGCGGGTAGCATGACCAATATCCTTATGGACCTTCGGAAGTACGTATTTCAGCTGTTCTAATTACACCGCCCTTATGATCTCCTTAGGTGCATACAGCACCCTTACCTTGTATCTCATGACATCGAGCCAAAAGGGTTGGACCCAGATGAGGCTCACTCTAGGCTCGTCGCTGGCAGCGCAAAGTTGCTTCTCCTACAAGGACTACTACCCAAACTCAAGGCTAGAGGCCACCGTGTCTTACTCTTCAGTCAAGTTCGTATCACCTCTCACAGATTCTTCTCTTTATGCTGATGCAACCGCTTAGTTCGTTATTGCCCTAGACCTTATAGAAGACTTTCTTGACGGAGAAGGATTCAAGCATTTGCGTCTAGTGAGCGAGATAAGTACTTGGTCACTTGACAATCTCTGACCTCTAGCTAGGATGGCAACACGAAGCAATCCGAGCGACAGAAAGGAATGGACGAGTTCAACCGTCCCGGATCTGATGTTTTCATTTACCTACTCTCTACGCGAGCTGGCGGCGTTGGTATTAATTTATGGAGCGCGGACACTGTAATTATCTTCGACCCCGACTTCAATCCTCATCAGGTACGTCTTTGTGGTGCAACCTCCATTCATTCTCCGTATTCACTGCTTCCAGGATCTTCAAGTATGGTTCTCTGCCCTACTTCTTGTTGCCGTATTCTGATTCGTGTTCAGGCAATCGCTCGTGCCCACCGCTATGGCCAAACGAAGCCTTGTTTGGTGTTTAAGCTGATGGCTAAAGATACTGCCGAAGGTGTGCACGTGGATAATTCTGTAGCCTGTTCAATAAGCTAACGTGTCTGGTAGAGCGCATTTTTCAAACTGGGAAGAAGAAACTGGTTTTGGATCATGTCATCGTCCAAAAGATGGATGACGAAGAAGGCGGCAGTGATGTCCGATCCATCTTGACGTATGGTGCTCAGGCACTGTTCGATGAGACAGCGGAAACGCGCAAAATTACTTGTGCGTTCAGTATATTCGCCTGTCACCCTAGTTGTTCACGTCTTATTACTCAGATTCTGACGTGGACCTCGACAAGTTAATTGAGAAGACTGAGACAGAAGTTGAACAACCCAACGATGCAGGCGAAGATACTGGTCATGCCTTCTCATTTGCCAAAATATGGACCGCTGAGAATGATGGGTTGGAGGAAGTGGACGACAGGGCTCGTGAACCACCAGAGAATGTTGATTCTTGGACCCACACCTTGGAGCTCATTGCGAAGGAAAAGGCCCAGATGAAGGCAACCGAGCGTACCGGACGAGGTGTCCGTCGCAAAGCCGCGATTGCTGCTGGAAATCAGGTATTGTCGTCGCTCCTCTCACGATTAACTAAGGCACTCACCTTTACGCAGAAAATGGTTGATTTCTTAGACTCTCCAGGCAAAAGCAAACCCAAAGGGAAGAAGCGAAAGAAATCACGATCCGCAGCGTCCGAATCCGAATCTGATGCATACGTTAATGCTAATCTGAGTCAGTCCGAGAACTCCAGCGACGGGCCAAGTCAAGAGGATCTCAGGCAAGACGTCGCTGAACTTCGCAATCCTGTGGTAGAAAATCCAAAGAAGTCAACTGGCTTGTCTGGAAATGGATCTCTACCTCCACCCGCCTCCGCTTCTGTCAGCCTACCGACTCCAAACCCTGCCTTTCCGGACAGCCACGGTGCGGCTGCTCCTCGACAAGTGGCGGCCGTTTGTGCCATGTGCGGGAACGCCCATCAAGGCACGTGTGGGATGACTGAAAACTCGGAGAATCTTGTGCATTACCGCCATGTTTTGTTCACCAATGAGACCGACGAGCCGTTTGAGGAACGTGTGCGTCCAATCGATTGAATCATGCCAGTCTAACCTCTGACCTTGTTGCTCGGATCAGCGGGATGCCATTGCAATCATTGATCACACGTTAGAGAAGCGAGGGCAGCTTTCCCTTATCTATAATCAACCTTTGCGACTCGTTGAGAGGGTTAGAGGCGAGACGTCGGTCCCTTCCAGAAACAATCCCGATATTCGAGTTCAGAGGGCACCGACGCAAATGCGTCCCAAGAATAGTTCCCAGAAAGCAATTCCGAACACCAATTCATTGTCTTCTGCTAAGTCCGCAACGGCAGGACCGCCGGGAGCAATGCAGCCGGGGGGGTCTACTTCGCACAAACGTTCATCTGATACCCAAGCCCAAGGAAGCGCGAAGAAGAAGCCTAGGACGAACAACGCCCCGGGTTGTCCTATCTGTGGGGGAGCGCATCACCTTGTCAAAGACTGTCCCGTAACTGCGGCGGGGCCAGAGAGGTAGGGTTCGTAGTCGCTCAGTTTGGTGCCTCGTCTCACTGCTTGGCGTGGTAGCATTCAAACTGCCATCTCACGATTGAAGTCTCAGCCGGGCCAAACTGCCACTGTCGCTGCACTCCAGGGAGTTCTTCAGAAGTACGCAAGGCGCGCATCTGGACAGATGCCAAGTACAGGTATTCCCAGGTAAATAGCGCAATAATGTATCCAGCAGACGCGCGCTTTTCTTCATGGAGTGCGCCGAGCTCCAGTAAAATAACACTCCGTATAATATCTTGTAACATATTATCGCACTAACTAGAGAATCTATACTCACTGCTGGTCCTCACACAGCGGCATTCTAGACAGTCTGATGTCACATGTCACAGAGCGGCTCTGCGCTTAGCGCTTAGAGATGGCTAACGACTTTGTCATCCTCTCCTCTACCTTGACTCCTACGAAAGGTTTTCACACGTCTTCAACGACACACCTTGTTATACGTGGCTCGCGTACGCATTCATGTGCACTACACCTCTACTTCGACCTCCCCGCGCAACTCTTCGCGGACCCATATGAACTGGATCATCGACGTGGATCATACACGTTCGAGCGTTTTAACCCGGGAAACTTAGAGGCTCCCGTGTTCGCGCCTGGTGCCGGTGGGCCGTCTGGGTTATTGTTGGACGTGATTGTCCCAGAAGGTGATAGGGGCGAGAGTCGCGAAGATAACAACATACTCAGCATTGAGGTACCCTTGCATGCACGATACGGAGTCCCAAAAAAGGATGGCGAACTGATAGACGAGGTTGTACTGCCGCCTCCGCAGGCTTTCTGGGCATGCCCTCAGGAGCACGCTGACGGTGATGGTAATGGCGGAGGTGCGACTCAAATTGTCATGCCCGGATGTGAACTCACTGTCGCATTGGTGCTTTGTGCAATATATACTTTATATCCACAGAACACATGCAGGTACCTGACGTCTTACACAAGGTCGTTGAATTTGCACCTGCACTGAAGCGTGCATCGAAGTTCATTTTGATACCGCATTCGGAGGCGGTACAGGCACAGACGTTTCGCGTGCCTGTGGGAAACGCGAGAGACATAGCATTGGTGGAAACTGGTACGGTCGTGGTTGTTCTACTCGCATTTATGTATCTCCTTCGCACGATAGTACGAGTGTCCCGGCGTACGCAAGATGTAGCCGTAAAGACAAAGAAGGTCATTTGAATGGAGGCGTTGGTATTCTAACCACAATTATATGCAGTTTTTGAGATACTCACGGATTCAAATCGTCGTCCATGATTGAACTTGGTCTGGAACGATGACAATCATGATAAGGTGTATCTGTTATGGACTGATTTACTCAGGCTGGCGTGGGGAGGCGCTCTCGGGGCCTCTGATCGGTCCTTCAAACACAACTGGCGTCGTCAGCGCCTGCTGCAGATCGGCTCGGTTCAAGCCCTCAAGCAGGCCTCAGGCCTCAGGCTTTCTACCAAGCCAGAGCCTCAGGGTGGAGAGACAACACCGATCGTTCCGAATTTATGGATACTAGGACATGCATCTTTCGCACCCAATGGTCTATTTCTGCATACGATGCCCCCGCGTTAGTCCGCAAAGCCAGAAGGGCCTCACCTGGATGCAGAAGGGGTCTTACGTGCAAATTGCGTTCGTGTTTGGAATCCGTCCTTCACTTCCATTGATTGGCTGCACGAAGCCATCAAAGCTCCACGCGCTTATATCGCCTGCGACGTCACAAGTCCGCGGTCGCGGGCACGTGCGCAACGCCACCGACCGCTTGATGGCTATCCGACGTCAAATACGGGTATTGTGCGACCGGCTGGTGGAGCGCTCGCAGGTTCTGTTGTCCAATGGTTTCGGAGCGCCAAGCGTTTAATTATGTCCTTAGCGGGTCGGGCGAAATATGCAATGCTGGTACCCTGAAGCGATGCTTTTGTGGGGACAGACCTCCTCTCAATTATCTCGCCTTCTGGTTAGACGTACCACGTACGCTCTCTCGGCAGTGCGTCTCGGTCACGTTTTTGTGTTCAAATACAGAGCTTTATTAAATTTCGCAGCTATTTCCTCGCCATATTTTGTTCACCGATGAGAGGGGCGAGCCGTTTGAGGTGCGTGTGCGTCCAATCGATTGGTTCTTGCCACTCTAGCGTCTGACCTTGTTGTTCTTATCAGCGCGATGCCATTGCTGCGCTCCATGGAGCTCTTCCGCAAGGCGCGCTGTTGGACAGATGCCGAGTACAGGTATTCGCAGGTGAATGGCGCAGTAATGTATCCAGCAGATGAGGGTTTTTCTCCATGAAGTGCCGCAGTAAAATAACGCTCCGTATTATATCTTGTAACATTACAGTACCGCACTGACTTTGAGAATACTATATATACTCGGTGCCTCGTCGGTTTTTTCGAGTTATATTTTCTTTTTTCTTTTTCACTCTCCGCGAGCTCCGTTATGCGCTCCCGGGTGCTGTCAGGGTCGACCGCAGCTCCACTGTGCTCTCAGCTCTCAAAAGCTCTTGTGCTCTACGGTGGCTAGCGTTCTGATGTGCTTTGCTGAAGCTTTGCTGAAGACGCCACGGAACTTGCGCTAAGCTTATAGAAGACCCGGCACGAGGCCGTGTGACCCTAACATATCGATGCCTCCTTTATCGATCCAGTCGAATGCTTCTCAAAACCTTCCGCAGTCTTCCAAGAGGCGAGCTAGTGACACATTGTGTACCCCCGGTCGTCCCCTCAAGAAACCCAAGGAACTTAACGTTGGGACAAAGATGATGATACCTCCCCTTCCTCCCATCCAAAGCGATGCTGCACTTGCAATATTCGTCCATCGTTCACTCAAACCGTCAGCGCCAAATGATACCTTTGGAGATGGCGAACGACTTGCTTTTCTCGGGGAGCAAGTGCTACGCATGGTGGTCGCAGAAGTACTCTTCGAAAAACGACCAATGCAGGACGCAAGGAATCTACATGTATGCGCGGGCGTTGCCTCGATTTCCCTTCTCCTGGCGGATATTCGCATTAATATGGAATGACCGCAGGAAGAGCTAGGTCAGACATTGACAGACGACGTTTACGACCAATGGGTGACCAATTACGGTATAAGGGAAAGGGTTGCTTGCCCTATGAATCTCCGCGACGAGCTAAGGGAACCCGCGGTACAGTTCTGATTCGTGATGGACGAACAACAGTAACTGATGCAATGGTACATAGGAAACCCAACATCTGTTTCATGCCTACGTTGGCGCGTCATACATAGAAAGAGGCCATCGAGATATCAAAGGCTGGATCGGCCCATTAGTCGACCCGGAGTACGAGTCGAGGCAGTCTGGGCCCTCCACTTCTGTCAATCCACCGCCACCTGCGTATGGCGCACCTCCTCTTCCCAATAACCCACCAGCTCCGGGGGCGCCGAGGGTGGCATCTTTGTCGTTGTTCAATGAGATGGCTATGCAACGTGGGTTAAAGATCGAATGGAATGCGAGTCAGTCTGGACCAGGTCACTCTCTGACGTGGGCGGTATATTGCCTTGGTGAATACGACCAATGAAGTGCGGCTGGGTGTCAGTTTGCTGAGATCCTTTCCTCCAGTTAACGGAATAACGAAGGGCGAGGGTGTTGGGAAAAGCAAGCAAAAGGCGAAAGAAGACGCCGCGAATCAAGCGTTCCAAGCTATGGGCTGGGGTGCTGCGGCGTCAGGACCATACCAATGTACGTATAGTGCTCTTTGTGGTCCAGCAGCTATGACACTGATGAGAGAAGGAACATCAGGAGGGTATTCGATGGGAGGGAAAGGAGACGATGAGAAAGTAGATTGGCGATGTACCGTAGTAGTGAAATCTCACCAGTTGACGTTGACTAAGCACACTGCATTTCTTCGCGAGGCTGCACCACCACTTTCACTTTCACCTTGTCCTTGGCCTTCCATCCCCTTGCTTTCTACCGCCTTCTCCTCTTCAATAATCCTGAATCGCTTCAGCTCCAGCGATCCCACCCTCTCCTCGCGCCCAGATATCCACCATCCTCCGCAATTCTAATCGTTCATCAATGGTCAGTATCCCAAGCTCCTCTTTCACATCCAACCTCTCGCCCCCACCGGGCCAGTCGCCTCATACTGTGATCGACTTGACCACTTCGCCCTCGCCTTCTCCCGCTCCGAGACTACCACCTCCTGCTTTACCTCCGCCGCCGCAATTTTCACCCTCGGTACAACCTATTACCTTTGACAGCGCCTCACTCAGAACCCCTGTTTGCATCGGTCGTCTGGATGTGACGGCCCTAATTTTATATCCATCGGCATATCTCGAGATTTCAATATCTGAACCATCGAGTTCAGACCCTGTTTGGGGGCCCGTCCGGTTACAGTACGAGCGCACGTCGCATCATCCAGGAAGTGAGGACACGGTTCACATCAAGACCCCGAACAGGAGAGGACCTCATGGAGATATACATCCTGGCGAGGACTTTGCTATTGTCGAGCAAAGGGTCGCGTCGATATTAGGACCTATGTTAGGAAAGGGTCTGATACGTGTGGATTCAAGAATTCGCAAAGGAAACCGGCACGTGCGTGTTTCGTTCTGCTCAGCCATTTATCTCATCTGAACGTGATTTGCACAGCTCCCTGTTCTCCCACTTGAGGTCCTTGTTTATACTCCAAAGGGTAACATCCTAGTCGTCGGAAACTTTCTCCGCCAATCTGGCCTCCTTTTGGAACACCCACTAATAGCCCCAACTAATATTCTTTATCATAACCCACACAACCCACCACCAGGAGGTCATGCGCGCGCCCTTATGGCGGGTTCGCGCACCGATTACTACGGTCCAGGCGGCAACTCCGCTCGACTGTCTACCCCTGTATCCGGGAAAACCGTCGAAGTACAGCGCGCCCAGGTGGACGAGCTTTTCAAGAACTTGCGTGGGGGCGAAGAGCTTGAAGAGACTGAACCTCGTGCGTCTTTGCACCATGTTATCTATCTTCTCATCAACTGTCCCGTACCTCCACAGCCCCCGAAATCGGAACACTTCTCTATCCGCATCAGAAGAAAGCCTTGACTTTCCTTCTGGAAAGAGAGCAGGAAATTGACAGGGGTGACCTACGCTCTACCTTGTGGCAGTGTGTACCCAACCCTATCACAGGCCAGAAGTCGTGGTGCCACCTCGTGACCCAGACCGAGCTCTTCGAAGCGCCTTGTGAGTCAAAAGGCGCTGTTTTGGCTGACGACGTGAGTGTGGCGTCACTTGAGTGGGATCTTGCCTGTTGACATTGACAATACCCTGCACGCGTTTGAAGATGGGCCTAGGCAAGACGATTACCACTGTCTCTCTTATTGCTGCTACTCTTTCGTCTGCGCGAACATTTGAGGCAGCGCCCCTAATTCCTCCAAAGCCTCCCAACCCCACTCATTGTGAATCCAACCTCAGTGCAGAACATTTTGCGGGCCGCGTATGGGGGATGCCACCCCCCTCTACTTCTACACTGTCCGTAACAACTACCAAGGCAAAAGCGAAGGAAGCGAAGGCACAGGATCTAGCTGAGGAGCAATACGCCAGAGCCTGTCGTATCAAATGCAAGAGTCGTGCTACTTTGGTCATATGTCCTCTTTCCACCGTTGCGAACTGGGAAGAGCAACTCCGAGAGCACTGGAATGGGCCCGTCCGCGTCTCAGGGGGCTCAGGGAGCTGCACTGGTGCAGATGCGCCAGGAACTCAGATCACTCTTCCAGCTATGTTCACCAACAATACAGATACGGAGGGGCTCGCTCCGGATGACGGAAATACGGTCTTGCAGAAGAAGGGAGGCACAGTTCTCCGTGCTTATGTGTACCACGGCAATGCGCGCCGTCCAGACCCTACTTTCCTCGCGGACTTTGACGTAGTTATCACTACGTATTCCACACTCGCCTCGGAGTTTTCAAAGCAAACGCGTAGTCTTGAAGATGGAGAAGATGCTGCTACCGACTCTGGCAATGAGGCGAATGGCAAGCCTCCCAAGACCTCAAAACTTGGTAAGCGTAAGCGGCCAGGTAGCAACGGGACAGAAGCCACTAGCCCTCTTCAAAGTGTTAACTGGTTCAGAGTAGTCTTAGACGAGGCACAGTGAGTAGCAATGATCTTTCGGCCAACTAACCCAACTTGACTGGTCGGCGTAGCTCCATCAAAGAACTTAACACCGTCGCTTGTCGCGCGTCGTGTGATCTTATGGCAGATCGGCGGCTATGCCTGACGGGAACTCCCGTGCAAAACAAGCTAGATGACGTTTTCGCACTAATCAAGTTCTTAAAGCTATCACCTCTCGACGAGAAAGCTACCTGGACGGAATTTGTGGGAAGCCCTGTGAAATACGGCCAGCCTCTTGGTGTTGCCCGGTTACAGACCGTTATGAGGAGCATCACCTTGCGACGCACGAAAGAGAGCAAGACGCCGAATGGTCAGCGTATCTTGACTCTTCCTCCACGACGTGACGAACTCCGGTACCTGAAGTTCGACCCTCAGGAGCAAGAACTTTATGATCGCTTTTTCAACGAGTCGAAGGCTGAATTTCACGAACTGTCTCACAAGAACGAGGTCATGAAGAACTACGTAGGCATCTTGCAGAAGATTCTTCGTCTTCGGCAGATTTGCGACGATCTGGAGCTTGTAAAGAACAAAGGCTTCTTTGGCGACGCACCACATGGCGCATCCTACGAAGAGACCGTTGCCGCAATTGCTGCGGAAGGCATCACTGCTGAGCGCGCTGTTGTCATATTTACTCTACTGCGCGAAGCCGCTACTACACAGTGCTCCGAGTGTGGGGTCGAGCTCTGTCCTCCCGAAATCCCATCCAGCAGCGGCAGCGGCGCAGACGCCGAAGCAAGCGCAGCCGCAAAGCGTAGCAGAAAGTCAAAGACTTCACGAGCGAATACGCGACCGAATTCGCCGTCTACTCCGCCAGCGCCGCGTCCCATGATGACCCGATGTCAGCACCTCTTCTGTTCCTGTTGCTTCAAGCGCAAGGTGGACCTGACGTGGCCTGACTGCGAACCTGATGCAGTCAGGCCATGCCCTGTATGCCAAAATACCCTCCGGCCAATGGACGTCGTCGAATTCGATCTAAGCGCGGTGGTCACAGAAGCGCCAGCAAGAAAGAAATCGGGCAAACGGGAGAAGAAATCGCGCGCCAATCTGCCAGAGGGGAGTTTCCGTGCATCCACCAAAGTCAAGTCGTTGCTTGGCGACCTCGTACAGTTTTCCAAGGCCAACCCTCATTCGGCCAATTACGACCCCACCTCGCTAGAAGTGCAGATGGTCGACGACCAAGGGAACATCCTCGACGACGGAGTCGTCAAAACCGTGGTCTTGTACGATACGTCCTACATTCCCATCTGCAAATACTCACAGTAGGCTTGGTGTGTTGCTAGCTCGCAGTGGACAACGATGCTCGACAGAGTGGAAGACGCTCTGGACAATACCGGTATTCGCTATGAACGCCTTGACGGCACTATGAAACGCGAGGATCGGAGTCGGGCCATGGAAGCGTTGAAGAATGATCCCAGTTGCGAAGTCCTCTTGGTCAGCCTGAAGGCAGGCGGCGTCGGCCTAAACCTTACTGCCGCTCAACGTGTGTACCTCATGGATCCATACTGGTAAAGGAAGCACTACCCTCACAGAACCTGACGATCTGACCAGTCTTCCTCACTCAGGAATCCCGCGGTCGAGAATCAGGCAGTGGACCGCATAGTACGTGATTTTACTCCACACGCGATTGACTTGGGCTGATAAAACCTGTGGTGTAGCACCGCCTTGGCCAAACAAAGCCCGTAACGACGGTCAAGTTGATTATCGAGAACTCAATCGAGGCTCGCCTGCTTGAGGTACAGAAAAAGAAGACGGAACTCGCCAACATGACCCTAGGACAAAACTTCAGCAAGCAGGACTTGATGCACCGTCGCATGGAAGAGCTCAAACAGCTCTTCAGTCGCTAGTAAGTACGCACGGCGTTAGAATTCCTCATTTGGCCATCTGTAGTGTATTTGCTCTCCGCTGTTGCGCAGACGGTTTTTTTTTTTTTTGGTTATGTTTGCGTTACACGTCATATTGCCATAGCTAATCGGTGTATGTATGGGTACAACACTCACGATAATATGTAGATGTCCTAGAGTAGATATGTTAACAACAACTCACACACAATTAAAAGGCCATCTCAGCGGCGCTACTCCTGGCACTGAACGCATATATAAGACTTTGGCTGACGAAGAGACCAATCGATACACCGATCGCAACCTGAATCATACGCAGGCCGAGGGTAAAGCTGCTGTAGTATTGTTGCACCGAGCTGTCATAATTTCCAGTGAGACCACCAGCTTGGGCGAGACCAGACTAGACAGACAGCAAAGTGGGTCCCCGCAGCTCAAGAGCCTTTCAAAAAACGGTAATAACGCACCGGTACGAGGAAGAGAACCCCAGTAACCATCGAAGTAAATGCAGTTCCGCGAGACCATCTTGAATAGATGTTGCCGAGCAGGCCAATGACGAGTGCCCCAGCTGCAGGCGCGAGTGCGCTCTTGTCGGCCAAGAACGAGTTGGACGCCTTGTTTGCCGCGTAGGAGCAGCACGAGAAGGCGATCATGATAGGCAGCCTGGAGCTCCGGAAGGACTGCAGATTCGAGAGCGAGGAGCAGGTCGAGTATAAGGGCACAAGGAAGAACATCGTCCACCAGGGGAACGGCTGTCGGTACCACGGCCAGTCCGGGTCGCGGTAGCATCCTGTGAGTAGAATGTGGTGTCAGAGATGGGGGAGGGGATTAAGTGGCACCAACCTCGAGAAACGTGGCTATTCGTGGCATTGACAAATCCGAAGGTCCCTGCGAAACTAGGTTGGGTCGAGGAATCCGACGCGTTGAGAGCGGTAAACGTCCCGTGAAAGACGTCGGCCCGCAGACCACTCTTGATGACGCCGAGCGAGTTGTAGTGTTTGTGGTTCACAAAAAGGATGGATAGATCTGAACCGATCGTAAGACCAAAACCCTTGGCAGAGTAAGCGGGATCAGCGTGACACCCCCCTGAGAGCGTACTCACCAAGAAAAACGTATAGATGATAGCGTATATTAGCCTCACCGAGCCACACAGGATGTTTCGAGAGGTCAGCTCAAGTGCACTTATCACTGAGGGGTATCAATATCCGTGAAGCGTTCAACAAATAGGGCCAGAACAAAGGACGAACAGACTGTGAAGCCGGGGAGGATCAAGACTACGCCAGCAGATGAAATCGAGCTGTAGCAGAATAAACGGCCAGGTATGCTGCTCAGGGATCGAGCCACAAAGGAAACGATGATAGAGACAGATATCCTGGTGCGAGTTATTAGCTGCACCATGCAAGGGATTCAGACACATACTCGTAAACGTTCGCGTAGACAGAACTCTTCGCTGCTGCCTGGAGACCCAAGTATTGCAAGACACACGCACAAGTCCCGCTGACCCACATGTCGATGAAGCTACCGCCGAAAGCCAGAGGGCAGATGACGGATGCACAGACGAAAGCGAGACCACAGCGCGCGATGAGAGGATACAAAGGCGGCGCGCGTAAGATACGATCGAGCGCGGAGATCCCGTCCAGGACTGCAGTACGGTCGTCAAAGACGTCGCGGTAAACATCGTGCACGCTGTTCAGCGCCGAGAGCGCGATGCGCCCGCTGGAGCGCACAAAGTGCAGCTCGGTCGTGCGCGTCTCGCCGTCGTTGAAAGAGACCATGATGATGCCGGGGATGAATGCAAACGAGGCGTGGATGAGCAGCTTGTCCGCCGCCGCGAACAGCTGCGTCTCGACGCGATGAGACGGCGCGCCGAACGTGAGGAACGCTTTCGCGAGCAGGAGAATGAATTTCTTCCGATGGTCCACCGCTGCGTGCGTATCACATCACAAGCGATCAGGTCAGCTGCACACGGTCAAAGTTGCCAGCAGGCAGACGTACGAGCACGGCTGTTCTCAGATTGAGACACAGAGCTCTTTTGCTTCCAAGGCGCAGCAGGGAGCTGGACCTTCTCTTTCAGCGCAGATACCGCCGTCTTTGATAGTTTCCGCGCACTGTCCAGTGGGTTGATGGCCTGGTTGCTCTCTGACGTGGCGGGTTCAGAGTCGTCATGGCCCGGGCTGGCGTTATCTGAGTCCCCGAAGAAAGAGCGGTGTGGTTGATTGCCGCGGACCAGAGACGACAGAAGAGTCGATCTACGCCGCGGCTTCACTTCTACCCGCTCAGGCCAAGAGTCTAATGGATCTTTTGAGTGGTCGTAAGAGAAGCCCGGTAGATCATCTAAGGTTCGGGTGGGGTGTCGCAGGCTCGGTTGCGACCCGCTAGTTCTTTTGTCCACGCCGCCACTGAGATCGTCACTGCCAGCAGAGCTTTCTTGTGTATCGTCCGATGGAGAAGAGCCCACGAGAGGATCAGCGGTTGACTCGAGAGACATGATGATGGTGGTTTAGATATAAGGATGAATATCTCAAACAAGCTACGATCATATTCAGGAATACAAAACTTCTACTACCGAATACAGCGTTTATCGAGAGCGAGAGCAACAAGAGGATCCATAAACTACCAGATCTGCGGTGCCGGAGGAAGGTAATCGGAGGGAAGCAAGAAAGCGTCGATGCCACTCTGGGAGAAGGAATTACCGCCTAGACTTTGGTCAGATAGCCAAACGGGGAGTTGATCCGCGGAAGTGGCTTCAAATCCACGCCATATGTTATTCACGTCGGCAACGTATCCTGGTGGGTATCCGGGAAGGCTTGGAGGAACGAGCGATGGATCATACACGCTCGGAGAGATGGGGGTCGGATTAACCACCTGATTGACTGCCATACTCGCCGGACGTTCACTTGGAACTTTAGGCGGATATGGCTCGCGCGGCACTTGCGGAGAGCGGGGCACAGCACTCGGCTTCCGCTTCATGCTCCTCTTCAGCATCAGCTGCAGAGTCAGAGCATAGCGTTTACCCGGAACTGAGGACAATTGTGTCAGCGCTGATGGAAAACATGTCGGCATCACGATTCTCACTTTCTGCCATGAGTGAGCCAGCGTTTCGACCTGCTCCCTAATCTCGATAATATTGCATTCATTGGGACTATTGATGGTATCAGCCACTGCGAGATGTGAGAAGATGGGAAGCACATACAACAACCGAGCAAGACGAAGTAGGAAAGAAGCGGCAAAGGTAGCGGTGGCGTGTGTATAGTGGACAGCTATGATCATCTCATCTCAGATAGGAGACACGCTTGAGTTATTAACAGGACTACCGTATTTCATCCCCTCCCGATATGAATGAGACTTGACAGTCATATCTAGACCCTGACGAGCAATTTGCATTGATTTGATGGCAACTTCCCTCTGAGAAGCGGGCATCTTTCGAACATCCTCTGGGCCATTGATACCTCGCAAAGCAGTGGCGCTATGATACAATTCTGCGTGAAGCTGCTGAATCTGGAGACTTTGGCGGTAGAAAGCTGAGATGGGCGGTGAGGTAAAAGTTCGCTGATACTGGTAAGAACGTACCTGCGTCCTCGTACTTCTGGGAGAAAGCCTGGTCCCAGGTTTGATACCAGTGCTTAAACTCGGCATAAGCACTTCTCAATATTTCGAACGTGCGCTCGTCCACAGGCCCGTTCACGTAAGGTGACAGATGGTTAGTAATTCGTTCCCGAATCGCCATCAGCTCTACCATAGAAACGAGACGCATGTCATCCTCAATTGCCAGAGGATGTCGCAGCAGGAAGCGGCATTGCCATATACTCTCGTCATCTTTCAGGATGGCAGGCCGGCCGGTACCGTACGACATCCTAGTTTGTGCACAATCAGATACGAGGTGTCTCTGAAGGGAAACAAAGCGCGCACTGGTGTTCAAAAAGGTACAGACAGAACCATGTGCGAGCCGCAATGATGAGTTGCCTGTCTTCAGATCCATCTGAGACTTTATTGCTTTCCATGCGTCGTAGAAGCTTTGGCCAGGCCTTGTGCAAAGCTGTACGATATTTAGAATATATGACGACAGTCAAAGGCAAAACTCACAGAGCTCCAAAGCCATGCGAACGGCATGGCCACCGCTCAGCCATCCGTTGTCCGACCAACCGGACACAAGGACTAGAGAGTCAAACCTCGGTTCCTTCGTGGTCCTAGACAAGGTAACAACGCACTCATTGCCTGAACAGCTTCAACGCTCAGTACTGGCGCAAACAGAGTTGCACACGAGATGGTCTGGACCTCCTGCAAACACTTGGTGTACAGTTCACTTGGCTTGCCTGAGGACGAGGTGTGAGTGAAGGCATTTTCCGAGCTGCACGACAGGCCTTACCACCACCATCGCGGACTCTAGCAGCGACCATGCATATGCTGTCAACAGCAAAAGGAGATCGGTCGTGCAAAGACGTGAACGTATCGACGGAAGAATCGAAGATAGGAAGGAACGTGGAACAGCCATGGAAGAATCTGCAAGAATCTCAGAACGATCGCGTCGGGTAATGAAATTAAAGTCACATCTTAAACAAGTCGGTTGCTTCCGCTGCCGATATGATGCCCTTGGATACCACTTCCACACCAAAATTAGCGAGGAAATCATGGCGCATCAGAACATTAAGCATACAGTCGGGGAATTTGACCCGAGTAGGATGGCGGGTCTTCCGCTTCTTGTTTGGCCTGCGTGATCGAGGATCGGGGGATGGCGATCTAGTGTGACTTTGAGACTCGGTTACTTCACCATTTTCCTGCAGACATGAGTGTGCATAAACGACACAAGTCATAAACAGGATGGCGCCGACTTGCCTTGGCGGCTTTTTGAATGGCAACGTCGGCCAAGCCACGCAGCACCTCCCAGGGTGCTAGGAGGCCCGAGGCTGGCAAATCGGCGGCGTCTTCTTCGACGTCGGACGAGTCTGCGCTCGTCGCGGTGGATATCGCTAATGGCCGTTTTCCAGCTCCAGACCCAATGGGGACACTAGTTTGCTTACTGAAATGTCGGGCGTGACCATTACCAGCGTACTGATGCCTTACTGAAGAAATATTATCATGTTGAGGACGAACGCCCGTAGATTCCATGCTCGAAATCGGGGGCAACATCGGTGGATGGACCCCAACAGGGGTATGATATTGTTGGTATGCAGGGCTTCCTTGAGACACTTGAGATGCCTGCGAGTCACCATTAGGCCGCATTGGAGGACTTGGATACATCTGCAGAAGAGTCAGGGATTTGGGGCTGTGAAGGTGGAGGGGACCGACTGATGGTTGGGGGGTGGTCATAGTAGGAGGTCCCATGTCTAATTGGGGACGCGCCGAGACAGGCGTTGACATAGATGCAGGGGAATCGGCATGGATGGCCGGAGAATGATGAAGGTATGGAGGGAAGGCAGAAGGTGAGCGGACGCTCGCAGAGCCCACCCGCAAATGAGCAGCGATTTCGGCCAGGACACTCTGTATGGCATTTTGAGACTGCCTTATCTCTACGACGTGAGTTTCTAGGCTCCGGATCCGCCTGGGATGATAAGGACCGTGATGCATGGAAGGATGAGATGTAGCACTCACTCTAAGCCAGCCTCACCGGTCAAGGTGGCTTCCCTGTTTGGCTTCTCGAACAGACATTCCAGAGACTGCTGCCGACACCGTTTGCAAGGAGGATTTTCTGCACCCTCGCATCGCATTTTCTGTTTCCTGCAGGCATTCTACGCGCCACATAGGTATCGCGAAGAGTGAGTGAGTGAGAAAGAGACTCACGCATGCGCCTGGAGAGAAAGGTCAGCAGCGATGGGAGTGAGAAAGAGAAATGAGGACGAACGGGGGACCCTGTTAAGCGTTGTCCTGACTGGCTTGATGTCCTTTGGAGGGCCGCCGCCGTCGTCTTCCTGCTTCTTGATAAGCTGAGTCGCGGGAAGCGCAGTGCCGTTGACGAGACTCATACTCGCAGGAATAGTGGTACGGAGTCCGGGACGGGAGAGGTCTGCGGTTAAGGGTCGGTTAAGGGTAACCTTTTGTCACTGGCGCTCGAGGGACCCGGTCCGTAAGCGACTTAGTCACTCTTCCTTTCAACTCCATCAAGCGGGCGGCCATCGCCATCGCCTGTACGTCACGGACCACGATATCCCCCTCTGGCACTACATTCGCAGAGAACATCCACCCCCGCGAATCGCTACGCCAAAACGCATGTAACCCATATATTCCCACGTACACCGGCATATCCCCGTATATGCGATGCGGCCATCCACATGTTATCCATTGTGGCACCAGACCATCTCACCAGAAGCCTTTACTCCCGGACTCACGGAATCTAATTTAAACCAAAGTGGGTGATTGATTGAGCCACTCCGTCGGTTGGCGGGTGCCAAGATCCCTCGGACTTTTCAGGAAACGGGCGGAATTAGGGTGCGTTCCACCAGCAGCCAATTGGGGACAGCCTGTCCCATATATAGTGAAATTTAAATAAATTTTTGCTATTGATTACGTGATCTATGTACACGTGTGTATGTTAGGGGTGGCACACTCGTAACTGCGCACAGTGACTCTCAACCATGCTTGTGTTTATCGTTTCTCGCCTTCTCACGTGAGTTTCTTCGTTTTCAGCTCTATCAAATGCGTCTGTAACCAGCTATTCCCAGCGGATGGTTTGTTTTTCTGCTCCCGTCCTACTGTACTTTCAAAGCGCTCCGGCAGCGCCCTTTGAATGAACGAGAGTTGGAGAAGTGGGCTGGCTATTGGACAGTCGCCGGCATTCTTGTTGCTTTCGAGTATACCGCCGAGTGGTCCTCAGCTGGTAAGTTTGGGCTTTTATGCCATACTGGGTCCATGGATTTACACCACATGACCATTTCAGGTTTCCGTTCTACTGGGAAACCAAGACCCTGTTCCTTCTTTTTCTCTCCCTTCCCCAATTCGAGGCACGTGCCACTTTCCAAATACACCGCCCGCATAGGGCTAGACTAATTTTATCTCCTTGGCCGTGACAGGGCTCGACCCATGTCTACAAGCTCTATATCGAACCATTCCTCGTCCAAAATGAGAAAGAAATTGACGAAACTATCGCCTCCGCCCGCGACGAAACCGTCCAGTTCATCCACTCACGCCTCTGCGCTCTTTGGGACATCTTCTATAGTTTGCTGAGCAAGACCCCAATTACACAGCAGCCGTCCCCGTCCGGTAGGGACACGACTCCAACGAACATGTCACCCCAAAAGGCCCTTCAGTCTATTCAAAATCTGCTCGGCGTGGCAAGCCCGCCGTCATTTTTGGCGCCTCGGTTCACCGTAGTCGGGCTGCATCGGAGGAGCCGCCAGCCTACACTCACTCCAGTGGGGTTGCTGCGTCTGCAGGCTATGACGTCGGAGAGACCGCCACCAACTGAGGTGTGCTTCGAGTCAGTTTATGTACAGAAAGAACCTTTCGAATATAAGAACCAACCGGGGTCTGATAGGCTCTGTATCGTTGCGTATGTTTAAACGGACCCCAAAGAAGCAATAACGTGATGATCATCCTTCCACGCCTAGCCAAAGGCACGATGCCGCGGCGGTGGGGCTAATGCGGCTTGACACCGCTGTGAAAGTACTACCGGGTACCCCAGGTGGCGCTGATGGGGCGCGTTCTCCTAGGAGGCTGCGCGGCAATGAAGCCCACATCAAAGTCCGTGCCCCGACTCGGAGTACCCCCATACGGCACCCCCGCATGGTGTTCAAACGATAACACCACTCCCCCATCTGATCCGAGGTTTCGACAGGGCTACTGAGCTGCGCAGCCAAGGTACGTCTTAATAAAACAAAGACAGGTGATTTCCCGTTTTTGACTTCATCACATGGTACAGGTACAGAACGAGGTGAGACAGTGATGTTTCGAGTCGCCGGCATAGCGACGGAAATATCGTGGTGACGTAGCGGCGTCAAAGAGTTCAACACCCTAGAAATGAGATGGACACTGTGTAAATTACATGCATAGAGTCCGGTCGTGCTATGATCCAATGCGGTGACGCTTGAACGCGGCCTCTACGTCCCCAGCTGAGTATTCGAGGGAGACGCCGCTGCTGGCGTAGCATTGCGATATGCGTTTAGCGAATATGTCCGTGATTCTCAGCAACTCTTCCTCGCACGCTTTCCACACGCCAACCATCACCGTTCCAGGCGCGATCCCACTGCTTTCTCCGGTCGTGACTTCAGAAGCCTCTGTGAAATGCTTCTCGACTCTCTTGAATAAGGCGTCCACATGCTTCCGCACGTCTTTGGCATCGTACTCCCTCACTACCTTCTTTAGGGCAGACCTACTGTAACCGCCGCTGCTGGAAACTTCCGAAGGTGCCACAGTTCTCAGCATCTGCTCAACACCATCAAAGTAATCCTGATAGAGATGAGAATGGCTAAATTGTTTTTTGAAAAGGGAACGGAACACAACACTGACAATGATCTTTGAGAATCCGCGTCGGAGCACAATTTTGACATAGGCGCTGAGGTTCTCCTCGTAGACGGTCTCCGCTCGTGTAACAAAGTCATTGACAGAGCCGATCTCTTGCTGCCGAATTTCGGCCACAAAGTAGTGCATGTTCTCTACAGCATAACATTTCATGAATGATACATCGGTCCAAAGTGTTCGATTGACTCACCAACGAGGATGACATGATAGTTGAGTTGGCCCTTGTCTTCTTCCTCTCCACTGATCTTAGCCATGTGTTTCAGCGAGTCGAACATGGCATGCACGATCCTGTCATATGCGCCGTCGACGCTTTGCCGGATCTCGAGCGTCTCCGCTCCAATGAGCTGGCTTTCGACACGTCCGACATAGACGGGGAAGTACTTGACGAAATGGGCTACTCCATTGCGTTTCTTGCTAGTCAGTTTCGTTTCTCCAACAGCCTTGATCTGCTCCGCCTACGTAGACAAATCTTGTTGGCACTTCCGCAGCATAAATGTAAGCTGCATGACGTACAATGTGTCGCTCAAAGAGACCCTTCAATCGCGTGTGTTGCTTGTCTAAAAAGTTGATAAGGAATGCCTTCCCACGTTCGTCCGCGTCAGCCAAGAAGCGTTCAAGAGTAGCTAGGACGCCGATGATCTGTCTGCACCGCGGTCAATCGAGTGGCAAAAGACGGATGTGAGAAAACGTACATGCTATCTTTCACCAGAGCATTATCGATCCAAGACTTCATTTCGAGGGGCAGGAAACCGAAAATAAGATCCATGGCGCCGCGCACGAGTTTGTTTGTCTGGGCACTCACCCAGAAGTGCGTGCAGCCTGTCGTCGGAAATAGTTGTCGAGTCCCATGTAGTCGGCGAACGTGAGCCCCGCCTCGTTAATTTGCAAGAAGTCAGCGATGAATTCTTCTTCGCGAGATATCTGACGAGATATCTGCTCTAAGCATGGCCGAAGACCTAATTTGGGTAAGAGAAGAAAGAAAACAAGCAGACGACAAAGCGACAGCACCTCCTGTACAGTCAAGTCCCGTCAGGGACCTTTTCCTTGTCTTTACGGCCATCCAGTGGTGACCGGACAATAGTACCAGCGCGTCTCAATGCCCCAGGCGCTCTGGATGTAGTGCCGGCTGCCGAAAGCGAAAAGCCTGATGGAGTTGAGTAACTCGAAGGTGAAGGTGCGAGGTCACGGACTGTTGTTATCTGGATCTTCTTCTGGGGCTTTCTTAATGGAACCGTTGAGGTGGGAAAGCAGCGCAGTTATCTGGGCGTTGTGCAGTTGGCTTGCGGCAGAAAAATAAGCCTTGGATGAGTTAGCTACCGATAAAAGGTGGGGTGTCTAAAGAAGCTCTTACTGCACACAGCTTGCCATAGGCCACTTCATCCATCTCTCTCATGTAGAGAATGAGTCCACTGTAACGATCAAGCTGGCTCTCTAGTTCTTTGTGACTCTTCATGTCTAGTTTCGATGCTTGCTGGATTTTGATAGTCCACTTGTCTTGCCCAAGAGCAACGTCGACTGCGAGGAAAGTTCAAGACTTAGTAAGGAACCAAGAATTCGGGGGATGACACTCACCTGAGTCGTGAACATGATACATAGATAATCGTACATGCGCTTGCAAAATTGGGTGTTGTGCAAACGGTACTCCTCCAGACGCTCCATGGTCGCGGCCATGTCTAGGAAATCATTCCCACTACTGGCATAGCATGAAGACAAGTTCAATACTCACCTCCATCCCGACCAGCTTGCAGTGCCTTGTACAGCTCCGTTGCAGCTTCTTCCAGCGCCTGTACACCTTCAGCGTCTCGCATTGAGCCTTGTGTCAAGGTAATCATCGTGTCTCGTCCAACTTTCACGGTTTGCTATGGGCCAAATGAGGAGCGCGGCAGGAAAAACAGCATAATAACGTACTAGGAGCTGCTGTAGTTCGTCGAGTAACGCACGCTGGTTCTGTGTCTGTACTTGAAGGCCTCGGTTCTGCGACTGAATAAACGATATGTCCTCATTGACGGCCTATGCAAGATCTCTTCAGAACACAATTGGCAGGGAGAAGACGAGTAGTCGACTTGCATTCAGATGGATCTTATATGAGGATACAAGACTATCCATATTGTCTAATTCGAGGACGGCTTCGTCAAGGAAATTCAGGACGAGTGACACACGATCATCGGATTCAATGAAGGAATGGATGTTTGCCTTTGGAAGAAACCGTTTGCGTCAATTCCACTGCAAACCATAAAGATCGAAGTCACCTTGTCCAAGGCCATAAGCTCATCTAGTAATCGGGCTGCTATTTGATCGACGGCTCCTTTGCTCCGGGATCGCCCCAGGATGTCGTCGCTGGCCCACTCATAGCCCTCTAGCATTTCTTCGACACTAGCCATGATGTCATCTGTGGTGTCTTCTTCGCCATCAGCGTCTGAATTTCCAGAGCCGCGAAATATTAGGCGGTCTAGAGCGGACTGGTTAGCAGGATCGAAGAAGGTGATTCGAGCGTTCTGGTCTCTGCGCAGTTGTGCTTGTTCCGGAAGGACATTGAGGCCACGAGACTGGGTCCTGGTTCTGACTTTTGATCCTGAGGAGGACGCTGGCGACGGCGAGCGGCGATAATCAGATGGCACCGTGATCGCCGCGCTCACAGAACGGTTGATGGAGGTCGCTGGTGATGGTGCATCGACAGAAGACCGTGAAACAGATAGACGGTCAAGATCCGTAGAAAACCGTGTGTCGGACGAAGGCGCAGCGACCGAAAGGCGAGTCGGAGAGGGTACTTGATTTGACGTTGCGTCAGAGATCGCTGACAACCTTGAGGCCGGGGTGGATCGTACGGTGCGGGGAGGGAGACCTGCCCCAGGGGAAGACTGTGATGGTTGACGAGGCCGAGTAGACGTAATCGTCGTCTGGGAAGAATCAGGTGCAGGTGGTGTTGAGGGGCGCGAAGCGATGGGTGAGGGTCTCCTTAAAGCGTTCGAGGGGATTCTGGCGGCTACCGCGGGTGAGTAATTACTACTAGGTGGGTCACCATATTCCGTCAGATCCTGAGAGGGCATTTTTTGGGGTCGTCGAGGTTCGGGGGTCCGTGTTGCGCCAACGGGGGGAGTTGGTGTGGGTGAATCACGAAGAGGGGAAGCTTCGGCGGAGCGTGGTGAGTCCACAAGTCATGCGGACGAATGATTGTTCGCACCTGAGCGTATCTCGGCTTCTGCGAGCCCAGTAACCTGTAGAGGACCATTAGAAAAGGACCGAAAGAGGTCGACAAGGGCGTGGAGAAAAGCAAGTTGTTCGCCCGAGTTCTCGGTTTGCCATCTGTACGTCCTCGCCAGAGTGATGTTGAACGCCGCAGGCTTTATTGACATGAGTACGAAAATGGAAGACATGGCGGACATGAGCTCACGTTCACCACCTCGACAGCTCGCAACTCGGTTAATCTCCATGTCTTTCCAACGGAGAAAGTACCGTTAGAATTCATCTTGGACTTGTGGATGAAACAACTGCCATCGGTATTTCCTGAGGAAGGCTATGGGTATATCGCGCACACATAGCAACGTTTGGGCATACGGGCGAGGACGATGTACCTGGGCTTGAGGTCTGCTTCTGGACCGCCATCCTCCCAAATCTTGACATGCGAGACATACGCCTCTTCTGTACCACCAGAAGCGTTTCGACGGTTGAAGACAGACGATATGATTCTTCGCCGAATGGATTCAACGTCTTCCATTATGACGGTCGATTCAAGGCAGCGGGCCGGACGGTATTACAGACGACTTTGTTACAAATTACTGATGGGCCACCTCTCCATTTCGCATCACCTTGTACCGTCTCCCCCTCCATTCGACTTCATTCCCCACCATCGCCAGTAGCCATATAGGAAATGCAAGCACTTCTCTCAACACCCATGCTACGAGAAACCCCCATCGCTTCGATGAGGGAAGCGCATGTCCAGCGAGTGACGCGTAAACGTCCAAGTCTACCAGTATCCACAGAATAAAGTGGGTTGGGAGGAATAGAGGATGCGTCACTCCCATCAAGAATCGCGTGCTCGCCGCAGCTATGACGCCTAACATCACCGACTCTGTAAAGGGCTCTAGTAAGGTTGCGACAAGGGTCATATGCTTCCTAACCCGTATCCACCGGACCCGGCGCCAGACATAATCGGAAAAGCTCATGTCGCCCAAATCATTATAGGCAACATCGCATGAAAGGTCGTGTCGTAAGTTTAGTTCGTGCCACAAGGAGGCTGCGATCATGTTGTCTTCTGCGAGGAAGCGACTAAATGCTGCAAGTCCCCGCTGTTGCCCGCTGTCATGTTGTCGCTGTTGTGGAACAAGCGAGGCATCGAGGCGTTCGATATCGGAGCGTCTAAATATATTTGACTTGCCCATGACGCAAGAGTCCACGGCAACTGCGTTGATCGCAACATACATCTTGGCATGATTCGTGTTCAGGAAAGCCTCTTCGACACGAGCTCCAAGGGTGGCCTGGTTCGAAAAGGCGAACGGGACGTGATGAACAAGTGCGATGCGCCGCCGGGAGGAGTTCTGATGAGAAGCAGGACGGCTTAATATGTCAACTGCTCGGGCTAACGTTCCAGGAGCAACGGCGACATTAGAGTCGAGTACCCAAAGGATGTCGTGAGCAGCCTCGGTATATGGACGCATCAGGTTGTTCACTTTGGGGTTGGTGCCAACATCCACGTCACCTAAATCACACATTCACAAATGACTTTCTGTCCACCATGTATGATCACGTACCTATAATAACCCTCGCATTGACATTAGGATACTTCGCAAGTAATTCGTATACAACGGGAAGCGCATTGTCTTGTTCATCCGCGACGGATAGCAAAATTTCGAAGTTGGGGTAATCCTGCTTGAATGAAGACTCGAGATTCTCGAAAAGGTTGGTATCTAAGCCTTTTAAGGGTCGTAGAATGGATACACCGGGAACAGAAGCCAGCAGGGGGGTGGAAAGTTGATGGCTTGGTCGATTTCTATATCTTTTGCGACTATCGATGGCCAGGTCAGAGTTCCTCAAACGCAACAGTCGACAACGGCTTACTCACGCGGTCCAGCAACCTAACAGTCCCAAAGACCAAATTATAACATACCAACACAACCCGACTACTGCCAAGCAAACACTGAAGAGATGGTGCCAACCTTGTGTTGCTAGATTCTCGTCGATAATCGGGTTGTCCATGAACAAGTACAAAGACGCGCGGTACCTCGCTGTTGCTAATCAGCATCCTAGGAGAGCCGTCCTAGCTGATGCGAGTTGCAGTTTCGCTGGAAACACCCAGTTAGCTCTTCTTCTACCTCAGGCCTCAGCTATCATAGATCTACCCACTCCAACTCCAGGTGGACTTGGCGACTCACTCGCTCGCATTGTGCGACCACGGCTAGCCGGCGCTCGTTCCAGCTTCGCGTTTTGATCTTAGATATCATCTATGAGATCGTTAGACGGGCTACAATGAGAGGAAGCGCAACGCGAGGTATGTGTGGAGCACCACGAGAAGAGAGATCCAGTCAAGATCCACTTCGGCCAGCTGCACCCACATCTTTTCCGCCTCTCTTTCGCGCTTTTCTGGAATGATTGTCGATGTACTTGGTTTGCTTTTCTTTTGCTCTTGACAATTATTATGTCTCACGGGGATTCTAATTGGTGGTTTCAGTGAATTACATAGTAGCAAAGATCACAAAGTCTAAAAGCTCTGCCGTGTCTACACTAAATGGTGCCCAATTCACGTTTAAAGCCCTAAGATCTAAGCCCTTCAACTCGTTGGTGCTTCGCTGTTTGTTCTCTGTAAATTCATCTTGTTGTTTTGCATGTCACGCCCTTTCCCCATCGTGCTTTAGCTTCAAAGCTTCAACGTTCAACGCCCAACTCTCTTGCTATCGCGCTCTCGTGACCGCGTCACTACCTGGGGACCATCGACCCAGTTATTGGCAGGTGGGTATAGGCGATGTATCCCAAACCCCTTGTGTGCCGCAGTGAGAGAGCTGTCGTTTCAAGTAAGACCTCCGATGCGATTCACTGTCTACAAACCGACTGTAACTAGTTCTGGTCCATGAGGTTGTCCGTTTGATTCTGGATGAGGTGTGAAAAATCGGTAGCTATTGACAGGCAAATTCGGACGGGGAATGAATGTCGTACGGGGGGGAACAGTCCTGAGAACGTGGCCAGTGCAACTTGAACTCAAAGGACGAGCCAAGACTGACGAGGTCCAAGTTCTCAGAATAGGTTACCCGAATACAGTAATGGAGTCGCGTGACGTGACGCGTGAAGGACGTGTTCTTGGACGCGTTTATCACACTCATCTCGTCCAAGGGTAGCAGTCCTTCGTAGACCCTTTGTGCAATGGAACCAGTGTTGGTTTGAATATTCTCAGGCTTTCACCTGTCTAACCGTTTACTAGTGCCATACCTTCCACCCCAATCACTCGACTTCCAACAAGTGTCCTACCTCTGACAAATTCTACACCTTCATTCACTATCAAATCCAATGCCAGGTCCTTCAAGCACCAGTATGCGAACATATACTTCGTTCGACTCCGACTCCTCAGAGAGTTCATAGAGAAGGAGGCAATGAAAAAATGGGCACGTTTTCCAGGTAAGTTACATTTCCACACAGAACTGTCGAATCAAGAGCTAAATGCCGCGGCTTTTACCAAAGGATCTCCAAAACTTGTCCCAAGAGTGCTAGACGTGATCAAAGGGAAGCCTTGTTTTGTCGTTGGGACTGTCTACATGGACATGCCACTCAAGCCGAATGTTCTTGAGGACATTGGACGTGACGTGAGCAACGACGTCCTTCACCCTAGTCTTTCGCGCTGAGACTCCCTTGAAGCACTCTCTTCCTGCCCCTCCGCCACCAGAAAAAATACACTCACAGGATGATCAAGTCATGCTTGAGGATGAATCAGGTCGAATCAAGCTGGTTGGGGAGATGCTTAACGATGTCCAACTCGTAACAGGCGTAATTGTGGGCATTCTTGGCGTAGATACAATTAACGGCGAGTTTGAAGTGGTAGATCTATGTTTCGCCGGTATGGCTCCCCAGGCTGGCGAAGACGATGGGATGGACATCGAAGGTAAGCACAGGCCACACGTGCGGTGATGAGATTATTTTGACCACCTGTCCAAGACACGTCTCTGTGCTCCGACAGTAGCACTAGAAATGAATACATTGCTTTCGTTTCTGGTCTGGACCTAGGATCGACCCCCACGTCCGAGGCTCAGACTCAGGTCCTGATCGAGTACCTTACGGGAGCGTGCGGGGATCCTGGCGGTCAGGGCTTTGCTTCACAAATCAGTCGCCTTGTGATACTGGGTAATTCATTAGCGCCGCTAGGCGCACTCGCCGACGAAGAGAATGATAAGGAGGACGAGAAACCGGTGCGACTCGTCGTTCACCACCTGCTTCTCCCTAATCTTTCTTGTCTATAGCGTCGACGCGGCAACGAAACTGCATCTCTCTCGCCTCATCCCGTTCAGAGCCTCGCTGCTCATCTGCATGATCTGTCACAGTCATTGGCAATCCACGTTCTTCCTGGCGAAACGGATCCATCTGGATCAATTCTCCCCCAACAGGCTCTCCCACGGACCATGTTCGGACCAGCATCCTCGTACTCGTCTTTCACCTGTGAGACGAATCCCACATACCTCCGCATAGCCCCAGGTACGCAAGCAAGTGACGATGATGTGGATCCGACAGACTCGGACATGTCTCCGCTGGGGAGTACACCCGTCCGAACGATTTTGGCAACATCTGGACAACCGCTCAATGATATGGAGAAATACGTACCGACTGCGCCGACTACCCGGCTGAATCTAGCAGAAGCAACTCTTAAATGGCGCCACATAGCACCTACTGCGCCAGACACGCTTTGGTGCTATCCGTTCTTTACGCATGACCCTTTATCATATCGCAGACACCGGACATGTACGCAATTGGGTGTCAACCTCAGTTCGCGACTCGTCTGGTGAAAAATGGAAACAGTCGGTCTCGTGTGGTTCTCGTTCCTTCATTGCCCAAACTGGCATACTTGTCCTTGTTGGTCTGAGGTCGTTGGATGTTCGGATAGTGAGGTTGACGGAGGACATTCTCTCACATTCGGGATAATGACACTGGGCATCAATGCATGCCTTGTCCTTCCTGTCTACTACTATTTACATCACGCTTGTGAGCACTACCCTCTTTAGAACAGGATACAACAAATGAATATGTCAACTTGAAGGGGGTGGGCGCATTTCAAACCAGTCATTGTCATCACTTGCCATGCATTTGAAACTATTTTCAACCTATCATATTGTTAAATAATGCAATCAGAGAAGGTGATTCAACACTTACCCAGTACTGCAGAACACCTGCCACTAAATCTGGCCACATTTCTCCAGCACCTTCTCTAAGTTGCCCAAATACAGAAGAACTCCTGTATGTGGCCCCTCCATCATTGTTTGCATTCAGCTCAATGATGAGAAACACCCATTCCCTGCCATTTGTCAGGGCACCATGAAGGGCATCTCTCCTGGGTTTGTAATAGCAAGTTAGAAAGGAACATCTGATATTTGAAAAACACTTACTTTAATTTACCAAGGCACGCAGACATTTCCCCAATTGCTTGTGGGATATGATCAACAAGGTTTGCTGCTTTTGATTTTGCTTCACCAACAAAAAAAGCACATGGCATTGCAAGACCAATATTCTCAAGTGTTGGATTATAAGAGAGAAGTTCTATTACAATCAGTCAATCAGCTGATATCACTCAAGTATAATCAACTCACCATAACTCTCTTGGCTTGCCACAATAACAGTGTAGTTAATCAATCCTTTGAAAAGTGTATCAGGTGTTGAAGGATTGATAACTGCTGGTTTAACAGTGAGTTCCTGCATGAGAACCATGCGCTTATCAGAAGCCATCATGGCTGACAAGCGGAAAAAAAAAGTGTCTATCCAGACCCATACACTTGCTTCATTCTGGCATAATTTAAGCAAGAATGTAAGGATGCCACATGGTGAGATTAAGTGTAGTACTTACCTGAGATAGTAGGATAGTGTCTAACAGCCTTAAATGATCCCGAAATGTTGAGGAAGACCAAAGCTTGTCTGCCCCAAGCTCACAAGTCCTTGCAGCCCTTTCTAAGTATCCTGGCTTGAGCCGGAGTAGCTGTGGATTGTCTGGCAGGACATTCAGATCCTCCAGGTTCTTCATAGTGATACTAGAAAATGGGAGGTCCTATAATTGATAGGGTGAGATTAACAGAGTTCCGAGATCAAATCCATACATACCTTTGGCTCTGGGGCAGCTAAGATACTCCTCAACACTGAGATCACGTTTGCAACAGTTCCATTGTCCAGAACATTCCTAAGTGATCCCAGAGCATGGTCAATAACCGAGTTTACATCCATTTCAGTTGTTAGATAACGGATTCAGAGGAGTGAAGAGCAAGGTGAAGAGTAGTGGGGAGAAAAACACAACAGGAGCACACAACAGTCCATAACAAACACCCAATAGTGAACGCGTGACCCAACACTGCCACCGGGTCTCCCTTCTTGACTCCTTACTCCCAAACAATCACGCATGGATTAATTTGTGATGGCCGTCGTGTCAATGATCACCGTAATTGCTATGATACATGTCCCATCGCACCACAATCGCTGTACGGACATCTTAATGATGGGTGGGCATATGGACGGACGCCCGACTGTTGAGTGCATCAGCCGCCTTCCATAGGCTCGTCGTTGTCTATCAACGTGGTAAATGATGGGCGAAAGGGGTTGAAGAGACGTCACACTTAACCTTCTTCGTATAGAATTCGATGGCGCTACGAAGTGCGATTAATAAGACAGACGAACGTCACATGGATAGTACAGTACATTACCTTTTCCCGTAGAAACCGAGGTCACCCAAGACGCTGGCCTAGGAAAAGAAATCATGAATCCTGACCATCCTGGGAGCGGCGCAACACTACAGTACCTTGTTTCCACTCCAAGAAAACATCGGAAATGGCACTTGGATAGGAATGTTGATTCCGATCTGACCAACATTCACATCGTGCTCGAATTTCCGTGCAGTCGCACCCGACTGGGTAAAGATTGCCGTCCCGTTCCCGTACCGTTCTGGTTAATAATTTGGATACCATCGTCTAGCGTGTCCGCCTTGATAACGACGAGGACGGGTCCAAATATCTCTTGACTGTCTTTTGTAGTGAGCTCGAACGTGTGATATCTATCATCGTTCAACAATAGATCGCACTCATTCCGAAGGTCCTCTCTCGTAACCCGGAGAATGGTTACACGGGGCGTCGGGAGTACTTCAGCCGGCAACTTGAACGGCGAAAGATGGGGAGGTAGTGGGAGTAAGCTCAGAAGGCCATCCACTGGGGTTGAGACCCAGGGTTCAAACGCGCCGTCTGTTCTAAACAATTATTCAGAGATGTGATCAAACAGCAAGAAAGGAATCGCGTACCCAAGTGTGTGTTGGGTATCACTTTCAGCACGACGACAGATAGACCTTGCACCGAGTTGCTTGAGACGTCGAGTTAGCTTCTTTGCAGGCCAGCAGAAGTTCTCATAAGATGACTCCCCCAAGCCAAAGACAGCATATTGAAGGTCTTCGAAGATATCAGGGGGTAGGTCCGAACGTAGGATGCTCTTCCAAAGCGTCGTCATTGTGCGTGGCTCTTTTCCAGTACCAGAAGTAGCGACGACAAATATAGCAATCCTCTCCGACACTAAATAGACTGGTGATGGTCAGCGACTATGCGTTGTGCGCTTAGGTGAGTCTATTCACACACAAATCACGTCGAAGACACGACATCTGAAATGTGCCCTCCTGCAGTGATGTGCAATTCTCCCAGCTTAATCTTGCGCGTTCCCTGTTTCTGTAGCGTAAATAATAGAAAGCGTATGTGACAAATTGTCTACAGCGTGGCGATGGAACTCGAATGAGGCCATGAAATTATCAGATAAAAAGGTAATCCTGTCGTAAAGGAGCCCATTTCGGTAACCAATAGACGGCTTTGTCGGTGTCGACGCAGACACATTACTTTTCTTATGCCAGTGGAAGTTAAACCCGTCACTGACAGCGCTGACGACCCTCACCACCATGCTGCCTCCTCTACCTCGCCCAACGCCAACTTACTTGCAGCGTCTCTCACCTCCATATCCTCCTTGGTCTTCCTCCAGCTCTTCTCAAGAGTTTTCACATTCATCCTGAACCAGGCCCTTGTACGACTTGCCACCCCGCAAACCTTTGGCACCGCAACAGTACAATTTGAGCTACTGCTCTCGACCACCCTCTTCCTGTCCCGCGAAGGCGTACGCATCGCGTTACTCCGCCAACGGAAGAACGTGCCGCCCAACCTTGCGCGCAACATATCCCTCCTGCCAGCATACGTAGGTGCACCGATCGCTGTGGCCCTCGCCGTCCTATATTCCGCGACCAGCGCCCCCGCCGCCCGAGCGCAGCCGCACTTCAATCTCAGCGTGTCGATCTATGCCTTCGCTGCGGCCCTCGAGCTCGCCGCCGAGCCGCTGTACATCCGTGCGCAGAACGAGCTGCGCGTGGACGTGCGCGTGCGTGCGGAGGGCGCCGCTGTGTTCTCGAAGACCCTCGTGACGTTCTTGGGACTTGCGTTCGCTCCGCCAGAATGGGCGCTCCTCGCTTTTGCTGCTGGGCAGGCTGCCTATGCCCTCGCCACGTTCGCAGTTTTCTGGAATTTTTGTGGACGGTCGACGCAGTACGCCCTACGCAGTGTTACCCTGAGTGATCACGGCCAGTGAGTTCCTGACCTCAAACAACTATCGCCGATGCTAAATCCCTCCTGTAGCAAGAAGGAGGCGTACTTCGATCAGGAATTGCTACATCTCTCTGGTGCTATGACTGCCCAGTCGGTCATTAAGCATTTCCTGACGGAAGGAGACAAGCTACTTATATCCCGCCTTAGTCCGCTAGAAGACCAAGGCGGTTATGCTGTTGCATCCAATTATGGTGTGTTGCACCATATTTCCGAGTCGCTTTCACCTGCTAATAGAGAGAAGGGTCGCTCGTCGCGCGGGTCCTGTTCCAGCCTATTGAAGAGACCTCACGCGTCTTCTTCTCCAAATCTCTGTCCTCTACGTCGTCGTCGTCCCAGGAGAGTGACCAAGAAGCGCTGCATACAGCCGTCGAACTGCTATCAACCCTCCTCCTTCTCTTCACATACTTCCTCCTACTACTCCTGGTCTTCGGCCCGCCGTACCTTCCGCTGGCGACCGCACTAGTGCTGCCTCCGCGATATCTGCAGACTTCCGCGCCGCGCATCCTCCGCGCGTTCCGATTCTACCTCCCTGCGATGGCGTACAACGGCGTACTCGAGGCGTTCCTCGCGTCCGTATGCACGCCCGCAGACCTGCGTGCACAAAGCCGCATGATGGCCGCCGCCTCCGCCGCACTTGTCGCGAACGCGCTCTCAGGCGCACGTGTGTTCGGCGCCGGCGACGTCGCGCTCGTATGGGCCAACAGCGTAAGCATGGCAGTACGCGCACTGTATGCGTGGCGCTTTGCACGCAGTTTCTGCGCTGCCCGCGCGGCGCCCAACCATAAGCGGGAGATCGTGCGCGCACTGGGCCCAGCCGCGTTGTGCCCGCCGCTTGGCGTACTCGCGGCGTTTGTGGCTGCAGCCGCGTGCACGCGCTGGAGCGCCACTGCGCATGCGGACGTCCGGCTGTCCCTGATGGCGCAGCGCGGGCATGTCGCACTGGGTGGTGTCTGTCTCGCCGTCTGTCTCGTCGCGTGGTGCGTGCCTTCCCCTCTCCTACTTACCTCGCGCCGCGAGCGTGAGACCGTTTGTTGACAACGATAGCTGATGTTCTGTTCTTTAGCTACGTGTTGGAACGGAAACGGTTCGCAAGGACGATCGCAGTCTTGAGGAAGAACCGAAAGTGACCGGCGTATGGGCGTGCAGGAAGGCTCGTGGGTGGTGCAGACGGGTCGAAGGCACAGAATGTGCTGAGCCGTACGGTGCACTTTGGGCGGAGGGACCCCACGATCTCACGGCTGGGCACCACTGAGACTGTGTGGGCGACCACAGTAGTATCCCTTCGTGTACTCAGTACTGAAAACTCTACTGAATGATCCTCTGGTGTGACAGCTCTAGTAAGAAACACCCTTTACGCCCCTCAACTTACAGTACTCGCGTCGCGTTTCGGATCATCTCTCAATTGACTCTGTTCAAGTTCTCACTAAGTTACCCCACGCATGTCTACTTCAGCGCTATTCACAGCCCGAACAGCTCAACCGTGTTCCTCCATCCCTGATCCACAAAATCCTGAAACGACGCTTCTTCCTTGACCTTATGGGTGACCCAAGCTACCGCGCCAATTGCACTGGGTTCGTTTCTACCCTTCACAGGCCTTCCAGGAACAAACGCTTCCGCCCGTACGGCTTGTGGGAGGTACACCTCGCGTAGATCAGCTGGGAGGCTATCGATGTGTTTTCGTGAAGCGTGTGTAGAAGTCATGGAGCACCACGGAGCATCTATCACGTTGCGTGTGAGTAAGCGAATAGAGATGACCCTGCGCTACAAGACGCACCTGTCTCGAACATGATTCGTCGACGATCAATCGACTTGACTGCAGCCAGATTATCCTCGGTCTTTAGAGAACAGCCATTGATACTTGCAAATTGTCGGGATGAGACAGTAAATAGTACACGTTGGAGGACGAACCCAATATGAAATCCCATCTTAATCTGAGAGAAAATCTGCTGTTCAGTTGGGTCAACCTCAAGGGCTTTTATCGATTACATACATAGTCATTGGCGTCCTCAACCGATCCGGTGAAGCTGTGAACGACGCCACCTCGACCGCCAACGGCTTTACCGCCTTCCTCACCAAATCCTTCCTCGCGTAATATTTGAACGAAATCATCGTGCGCGGCGCGAGAATGAAGGAACAACGGGAGGTGATATTTCTTCGCTAAGACCAATTGAGAGCCTGTAGATGTACGTACCCGCGATTAGCAGACTGGCAATGTGCCTACGTTGGCCCACACGTACGAAAGTGTTTTCGTTGAATATCCGCTGGAGCAAAATGTGTTCTGTCATAGTCCAGACCACATTCGCCTATTGCTACGGCGCGTCCAGGGCCACTTAGATGTGCACCGACGAGTTCGTCCAAGGCTTGGAGGTAGCCACTCGGATCTTTCTCGAATTCGGCTGATCTTGTTGGGTGGCATCCGACGGTGGCATATAAATCTTAGTATAGCATGACTTTGCCGAAGGTCGTGGGACGTGCATGTGGTGCACGCACCGTGTTCCTTAGCGAGGTGCAATGCCAGCTTCGACTCGCCGAGGCTCCCACCAGTTATGATCATAGACTCCACCCCGGCACGTCTAGAACGCTCTAGCACATGGGAAAGGTCATCTGCAGGCTAAGAGTTGAAGCAGCCCGGGTGTCACGACTATGTAGACTGACCGATGTGCTTCTGTCGACCACGGTATCGTCCGCGAAATACGGGGTCTGTAAGATTAACTGCGATTGAAGGGCGGTCAAATACGCCGTGACAGCGACAATCACACCCGAACCTCCGATATCTGCAAAAATCCAGACAGTCGGTACACTAGTGGCATTCACGCCATCGCCACTCGACCCATTTACGAACCTACAAAGCGGGGTTTAATGACCGCTTTAGCAAGGCGGCCATCGCGGCCATCTGTAGACCAGAGTCTAGGTATCGTGATCGTGATGGATGGTTGCGCACGAGTTACCACTAGCATCACATGTCGTTTTGAGCTTTGCGGCCGGATCTGAACCGGATCTCCTGTAAAAGGTCTGCGCAGTAGTAGACGTCAGTGTAGACGGCCAGCTTCGTTTCATACTGCACACCAACGAGCATCATCGCGGGCTTCATCACAACTATCTCATTTCGCGAATGGCCCAATCATCCAAACTCAGAGCGCTTCAGTGCAAGAACGCTGATGATGTTGTCGTCACCATGGCCATTCGCTCGCCGCTATGCAAAGCTAAGAAGGGAGGATTCCGGGATATGCGGTTGGTCATTTTCTCATATCTCATGAGAGCCATTACAAGTGTAACTGCGTCTGCGTCTCCTAGGAGTGATGAACTTTTGACTGAGATGTTCAGAGTGTGTACTATCCAAAGTCTGTGGTACTGGAAGTTTACACCATCTCATAGCATGCAATCAAACACAGCGGTATCAAACCCGAAATTATTGAGGACATCTGCGTCGGGACGGTTCTTGCAAATGGTCCGACATATGAGGCACGGTCGGCGGCATTGACTGCAGGAATTCCAGAAAGCGTACCCATCCAGACAATAAATCGCTTCTGCGCTTCTGGTCTCGTTGCAGTCACGACCATTGCAAATGAGATACGAGCAGGGCAGATTGACCTGGGGCTGGCTGTTGGTGTGGAAAGCATGTCATGGAAGTAGGCACCGACGCGTCTTGTTCTAAACTGAGCTCACGCTATCTTTCGCGCCTCAGTCCAGATGTTGGTCCACAACCTGCGAGCGAAGAAATAAAATCATGTGGTCCAGCAGTGGACGCTCTCCGTCCCACGGGGTGGACAGGAGAAAATGTCGCCCGTGACTTTAACATCTCGAGAGAGGACATGGACGAGTTTGCTGCCAGATCATTTCAACGCGCTGAGGCTGCAGACAAAGCAGGTTACCTCGCGAATGAGATCGTGCCATTTACTGCGTACCAGAAAGACGCCGCTACTGGTGCCCGCAAAAAGGTCACTATCTCCAAGGATGATGGTATTCGGTACGGTACTACAAAGGAAACTCTTCTGAAGATTAGGTCCGCCTTCCCGCAATGGCCTCCCTCGCAGACGACAGGGGGAAATGCTAGTCAAATCTCAGACGGTGCCGCCGCCGTGTTGCTGATGACGAGAAGGAAAGCGAAGAATTGGGCTTACGAGTGCTTGCCAAGTATGCCAACACTGCCATCTCGGGTGAGTGTTGATACCGTCGTAGGGGCATCCGTTTAATCGGCCAGATGAACAGGCTTGGCTCCTCGTATCATGGGCATCGGACCCGCTCTGGCCATACCAAAGGTATTGGAGAAGGTCGGTCTCACAAAGGAAGATGTAGATCTGTTCGAGGTATGTATGAACATAAATGGTTTGTATGACAGAGAGCGCGACCATTTCGTCGTGATTGTAGATCAACGAAGCCTTCGCTTCCATGTACGTCTACTGCGTGCGCAAGCTCGGACTCAATCCAGAAAAGGTCAACGTGAACGGAGGAGCCATAGCCCTTGGCCACCCCTTAGATAAGTCCCGGTGCTAAGTTGAGGACGGTTTGAGAGCTGATAATACTTTCACGAGCGACAGGTGCCCGACAGATTGCAACGGGTCTGAATGAGCTGGAGAGGCGGGGGGGAAGGTATGTTGTTCCATCGATGATCGATCAGTCAAAGTAGTTATTTTTATTCTCTTGACAGGTTCTTGTTACGTCCATGTGCATGGGAACTGGAATGGGTGCCGCTGCCATATTTATAGGCGAATTCTAGTTAGCGCGTAATTACATAATAATGTTGCGTTGCGATGATGTGGTTGCGTTTCTTGGCCTTTCTTGACCTCACTTCCGTCCCTTCCCTCTTTTGCTCTCTCACTGTTGTCACTCTTTCCTTTCCCCTTCCCCTCCCCCTCACTTTCCCTCAACCCTTCGTTACAATCCAGCCGCTGGCATTATGGCCAGCTACAATGCTATTGATAGTAACTCGCCTTATGGCTCGGGTGATCCCTACTATAACGCTTCCACAGGCTACATAACCCCCGCCAACCCGAAAAAGCCTCTGAATAAGTGGATCAAGTTTGGTGCACCTGTCGCCATCCTTGTCGTTGCTGGCGCAGTAGTAGCTGGTGTCCTTGCATCCCGCCACCACAATCACAATTCCAGCTCCAGTACCTCATCTTCCGGAAATCCTGCTGCCGCCAGCTCTGCAATCAGCGCTAAGAATGCTGTGGGCATATTCCCTACTGGCACCGATTCTGAATTTATGGTGCCTCTATACCCGTCCACTGTGGGTCTCACTACATTCGAGGTCTATTTTTAATGTGTCATATTTTTACTCGACTTTATAGACAAACGCAGCAGCTTTTTCAGTACCAACGTTCAACCCTTCTGGCACTGCAAACGAGTGGCCGAAAGATCCCTTTTCCTTTTCCTCTAGTCCTAGCCCTACCACACTTCGTACAGATCGCCCTCGTCTCATTGCTCCCGCTTATAAATGGGCCGCCCTTCCCAAACTCATTGCCAATGACCCCTATCTCAGCAGCTGGAATCAGACTATCTTTGGAAATGCCACGACCTACTACTCACTACCTCCTGTCGTATATTTTATGGACGGTTCCAGCGGGATTCTGGACAACGCTCGCGAGGTGAAAATGCGCGTCAAAGCTTTCTCATATGTATACCGAATGACAAATGATACGAAATGGGTCGACCGAACGTGGTTAGAACTACAGGTAAGCAACTGAGCTGTCTGAACCTTTTACAGTAAAGATTCACAAATATAACCATCTAGAATGCTGCCGGAAATGGCACCACAGCATTCGGCCCAGCCACCGACAAATGGAATTCGGCACATTTCCTCGATGCAGCAGAATTTACTGCTGCGTACGGTCTTGCTTACGACTGGCTGTATGACGCGTGGACCGAGGACCAGAAGAGCCAAATCAGGTTCACCATGAATCTATATGGCTTGAGCTTTGGTGTTGCTATCTACCAAGGAGGAGACCCCAACGGTATCGGCTGGTGGAGATCGGGTGTCTATGGTAATTGGAATTGTGTTTGCAACGGTGGTCTCACCCTTGGAGCATTGGCTATCCTCGGCGACGACACAACAGGCAATGCCGCTACTCTACTGGGTTACACAGTTAACAACGCGAACCAAAATTGCGTGTTTGGGACAAGTCAAGACGGCACATGGAATGAAACGGCTAATTATTGGTACTTCGGCACAACGGCACATGCCGAGATGACTTCGTCGCTTATCACCGCTGCCGGGTCTGACTTTGACCTCTTGAGCACAAATCCGTACTCCAACCTTTCGGGCATTTACCATTTGTATGCATATGGACCGACATCATTGTTCAACTACGGCGATTGTGGTCCAAACAAATATTCTACAACCGCCAACAGCATGACTTTTTACGCCTCGCAGTACAATGTGCCCCAATATGCGTTGTTCCAGCGTGACCGACCTGACGCAGCAGATCCCTGGAGTATGTTTTGGTACGACCCAACCATATCCGGCGCTTACTGGGATGGAGCCCCGCTCGACTACTTCTTCGACTATGGTGGGGATCAATGGGCGTCGATGCGGAGTACTTTCACGGACATTAACGCATTATACGTGGCAATCAAGGCGGGGACGCTGCAAGGGCATCAAACCCATAATGATCTTGATTGTGGCGACTTTGTCCTCGATGCTATGGGTACGCGCTGGGCCGGGGAGCTTGGGTCCGGTGACTATAATTCCCAGGATTACTTCACGAGCGACGCCCAAAACGCAACACGGTGGTTGTACTACAGAAAGAGGACCGAGGGTCAAAACACAATTTTGGTGAATCAGCAGAACCAAGACGTGACAGCACGGCCAACAATCACCCACGGCTCGTCTGGGACAGTGCAAGGATCGAGCACGGTATTCACGCCGCCAAGTGACTCGACTGCTTACTGGGTCGCCGATTTGACAAGTGCATACTTCAATACGTGAGTAAAAGGTAGTGATAGAGAATGTTATGCTGATGCTTTTTGTCAGGACGTCATTCTCACGCGGAATTCGAATGCTCAACGGCCGGCTGCAAGTGCTGTTACAAGATGATATTAATGCGCAAGGGACTGTCATGTGGCGGATGCACACTAATGCCACTGTCACGGTCTCTTCTAACGGAACGTCGGCGTCGTTAGCTCTGGATGGGCAAAGCTTGACGATGGAGATCCTTAACGCACCTTCGGGCGCTCAATTTGCGACAGGACAGGCAGTACGTTTGGCTGGTGATCCTGCGCTACCATCGGGGCAGGTGGATCAACCGAATCCGGGAGTGACGGTGGTATCAATTAGCCTTCCTGCCGGGCAATATAGCCTGCAGGTGCTATTCACCCCTCAATGGTCGGGCGTTAAGGCGAGCTCCTACGTGACACCACCTTCTGTGCCTCTGAGCAGCTGGACGACTACGAGCCACAATTAGGAGGGAGGAACGAGGAGGGAGTGGCTCAGATGAGATGGACAGACAATTTGGACGGTTGAACGTTGAACGGTATAGACATTTTATATAAGATTTTCTGGACATGTCGTAATTTGATAAGGACTTGATAACCACTTATCTTTTGAATTTTACTTGACGACGGATTTTGACAATTTTTTGCATCGCCTCGTGTCTGTCGCTGTCGAGTTTGTTCGCGCTCTCGTCTCCGTCTCGTCGCTCCTTCTCTCTCCCCACCAGGCTGGTCCATTCACAAACACACTTTTCCTCTAGATGCATCCCGCAAGCCTCATTCGCAATCGTGCAATCACGCTCATTTTCCCAGTACTCGTCCTTTTACTCCTCGCTGCTCCATCTTCCGCCAATGGCATTCTCCCAGCTCATCGTCGCGACCATGTCGACCTCAAGCGCATGATTAGGATGAGAGCTCTCGATGTCCGTCAGAACGGTGGTGCTGTTGTCCCCAGTGATCCTCCTGCCAAGAGTTCTTCCACCACCCCCTTGTCAAGTGGCACTCCCACGCCAACACCCTCGACTGTTTCATCGGTCTCTACTCCATCGGTCTCTAGTTCACCGCCTCCTTCCACCACCTCGACCTCCTCGGTGAGTTTGCCTTACTTCAACTGGAACAATTTTTCTGATCACTCCCCACAGACCTCATCCAGTTCGTCCACCACGTCGAGCACTAGTTCGACGAGCTCGAGCTCCGATTCTTCCACGAAGACCACCTCATCCACCTCGTCTACTCCCACCTCGTCTTCCCCTCCTCCGAATACCCCAACTTCAACAACACCCACCTCTGGCCCGTTGAGCGTCATCAATGCACCATCGCCCTCGGTCGATGCGGTAACGCTGACCAGCCACGTCTCGGCGACTCCTTCCGCGTCCGCGGCCAACGATACTGCAGTTGGCGGCTCTAGTCTGTCTCACACCACCCTGACCATCATCATCGTACTCGCTGCATCGGTTGGAGGATGTGCTATCATCTGGACCATAATCCGCAAATGGAAGTTCCGTCCCTCGGCCGAGTTCGAGGACCGCCTCGAGCCCATCGACTGGCAGCCAACGGTGCACGACAGCGGCCTCCCGACGCACCGCAGAGTCCCCTCCAACGCCTCCTCGTTCCATTCCGGCAACGAACACGGCGGCGGCCTCTCCCGCAGCGACAGTCAGAACACCGCCGGCGCTGGCACCTATAACGCCGCTGCTCGCAACCTCACGCCGTTGCCCGAACACGACTTCACCGCTGGCACGTCGTCGCTCGCGCCGGTTGGAGGCTACGCTGACCTCGCTCGTGGCCCAAGCCCCCAGCCGCAGATGCAGGAGAACCTCCAGCGTGGGCTGAGCGTCAACCGTGGCTATGATCCCTTTTCGGGCGTTCCTCCGCACCACCAGGGCGGCTACACCGCGCAGGATACTTACGATTACAGCAACAACCCCGGTGCCCCAGCTATTAAGTAAATCGGACCTTAATGATCAAACAATTATGGCGTCAGTTTTTTCTTTGTTCGGTATTGTTCCTGTTGCTGTCTTGTCTAAGGCGGGTGTTGTTTTTTTTTTGGACAGCTTAGCCTCGTGTTGTCGTCGTCCACACTTAGCATGCCCTTCGCAGGGGGGCCCGAATGACCCTGTCCTGTCCTTCTTCGTACGATTTACGCACAACTTTTTCTCCTCTCCTGTCCTTGAGAGTCGCTGAGCGTCCTCCCCCGTACTTTCTCCATAATTTTTATTTTCGAGTTTACTTCGCGTGCGAGAGCAGTGTGAAGGCAGTCGAACGCTTTGTCTTTGCACCCTCGTACCCACCCCATGCGGTGCGCGTGTAGTAAGAACTCATCTTGTAAATTACGCGTATATATTTTTCACTTTTTGTTCCCCACTTTTTTTTTTGGTTATTGGATTCGACTCTTCTGTGCGAGAATGCGTTTTTCCGAACGCAAATACAGAATCGAGTTTAGCAAAAATCGGAGTAGCTTTGAACCATGACAGGAGTTATAGTGTTTTTATAAGAGCGCCCAAAATTCTCCACCAAGCACCAGGTAGTACACCACGCCGATCAAAGGAACCAGCGAGAGCGCGTACACCAAACCCCACGACCACCCCGTCTGCGTTGTCCGTCGTCGTCTAGCCCCCGCTCGATAAGCCGACTCGGACGAGTCAATATTCGTGCGCTCCAACAGCGTCTCGAGCCCAGTCGTCGCGTCCGACGGCACGTTACTCCGCGGCTGCTGCACGAGGCCATTACCGGCAGGACCAGGCTGACGCACAGGGGACGCCGTCGGCGTCCAATCCATCGCGTTGTCGTCTTCCTCCTCGTCCTGCGTCCGCGAGCGCAGTTCCGCGTCGTCGCGCGTCGGCGGAGCGAAAATCGCCGGGCGCAGTGGGAGCGAGGAGTGTCCGAAGACGGGGCCGGTAGCGTGCCAGGTGCGGTGCGGGATCGGAGGCGGCGCCGCGGTGGAGAGGGAGAGGCTGTCGAGGAGATCGGTCGATTCGAGGGTGGTGCGGTGTGGGTGTGAGAAGGACGGCGCGGTGGAGGCGCTCGCGCTCGTGCTCGTGCTCGTGGAGATTGCGGAACTTGGTAGTGGGGGGCTGGATGTGCGCGAAGTTGTGCCGGCACTTGGTGTGCTCGCGCGGGAAGTGGAGGTGTCTAGTAGGCGGACTGCTGGCGGGTGGTGGAGGCGAAGGGTGAGGACGGAGTAGACGAGTACCTGTGGACCATGGAGAATTCGTATGGTAACTGGGATGGTTCACTCACGAATAGCTCGATGCATGACGCAACGCTGAAGAAGATGCGGCTCCCGATCGAGGCAGGACGAGAGCGCAGGGATAGGTAGTCCATAGACGGACGGTGCCAGGAAAGCGTGGTCAGGCTCGCCGTGAGCACCCTAAGTGACCACACAGCAATCTGTAATATCTAGGGAGGGATTACGACAAACACTATTTCCTCCGGACAGGTGAGACTTACCACGTATCGTTCTCTGCCCCGTACGCGCACCTTCCGACCCTGGAGTTCTGCTCTTCGAAATGACGCGTAGGTGGGTAGCCAGGCAGTCCAAAGTATTGACAGGAGAACGAGGGCTGTCAGGGAAGGAACGAGCAACCTCGTCCCTGGCAAGGTCAAACGGCCCATTGCCCCTGGCCATCGACGACTGCAAGTCAGCTCCGCCGCAGCAACGTGAACATCGTACACACCAGCCACGTCAACAGATACCGTCCCAACTAGGGTGGCTACCCATAAAACACCGCGTGCGGTCCACCATCGTAGTTCACGGCTCAACTTGTATCGGTCCACACTCGAAGATAGAACCTGCCGACGCGTATCCTTCTTCTTGCTCTCATTGAGCCATGACCCGAGCGCGTTTGAGCGTGCCATGACATCCTTCTTACGGATCTCCTCTTCTACAAGCGGGGCACACCTCTCGCATACAGGAGGATAACGTGCTTGCATAGATGCTTTGTAGGCCGCAAAGCTGGCGAGGCGAGGCTCGTAGTCGGGATCCTGAAGAACGATACGCGTTGATCGGAGAGCAGGTGGGGAAAAATACAAGCGAGGACGCACGTCATCGGAAGGTGGCAGATAACTTGATAAGAGGCTAACGATAAGTCTCTGGTTTGACTGGCACGTCGAGCAGAAAGGTGCGCTGCCAAAGGTAGTCAGGAGGCGGTCTTTTCGTGGGGACGCTGAGGCGCAGTAACTGAGAGAGGTGTAAGAACAGAAAACAGGGCGTGCACACCTCGTCGGGCGAAGGATTTGCGGTTGAGGGCCTCATCATGCATAGCGGGTTCATCGGAGAGGATGTCGCCGTTCGCGTCGTAGCGGTTCCAGCAACCACAATGAGAACATACGAAGGAGAGAGGCTGAGGAGGAGGCGGCGAGATGAGAGACTGGCAGAAAAAGCAGAGAATGCGAGGCTGTCGAAGGAGGAGTGCGCTCATAACGAATGGCGCAGATGGGCGCAGCGGGGCCACAGGTCATGTCACTCGCACCAACACCATCAGGCGCACGTGGCGATCTCACCCTCCAGCCGCCTTTCTTCACCTCTTCCCTCTTCGTCAATCCATTCCGTGAGGACATAGATCGCCTCACAGACCTCTTCATCCAGGAGTTTACGGACGAAGTTGCACAACCCTTTGCTCTATTCAAGCGCCTGTGGCAAGACCAGGGATGGACTTATATGCACCTCAAAGTATTCGATGCGCGCACGCGTCATACCTACTTGACTGTCGCATGTAGGCTCTTCGTCGGTGCGTAGTCTTTTTCTATTACGAAAATATATCAACCGGACGGGTTTTGAACAGAGCGATTGGTCGAGCATGTCGAACCTATACGCAGACTTGTCGCGCTTTTTGGACTGTACACATTTTATTTTACACAACCATCGGGCTCTCGAATAGCGCTATATTCAATTGGGCAAATCGATATCGCTATAGGTATGCGCGGATCTGTTTCGACGGTGCACGCTTCCCTGATGGCCTCTTATTACAGACCAGTACGGCTTACTCCTGGAATTGCCAAAGGTGGTCCCACCATTGTTGGCACCCTACGCGTCCCAGGTCCTCTCCACACTGATAAATGCGCGCGCGTTCTGCATACTCCCAGTTTCCATACTGGAGCCGTATAATCCACGTACACTCCCGCGAGAGGTATATGTGGATGACGAAGAGGGAGAGGAGAGGTCCCCTCTCTCAGACACAGAGCCAGACCACCTGGTGTCTGGCGCGAGCATCACACGGGTAGGAAAGGCACCCCCAAAGAAGAAAGGACGGCCATCCAAGCGAGAGATAGCAAAGAAATCGAAGGATGCTGTTGCAGGACTTGGTCGATGGCTGGAGCGCACAGAGCCCGTTGGACGGGCCACAGACGGAGGAGATGCCGGTCCAAGTCACGCATGGGGGCGTGCGCCTCGCTCACAAGAGCATGCGCCGACCGTGTCACGAGCCAACTACCGAGCACAAAAGGAACGCGTGTTGAGCGCATTACAGGAAGGGGAAAGCGGGGAAGGGGTACAGGCACTGGAGCGAGCGAATCTTGCAGTACTAGGTCGGTTGAAGAGGATAGATGCGATGGCAGCGGAGCAGGGTATGGAGGTGGGCGGGGAAGGCGGGGAGTCGACGGGGTTGGGACGTGTTGAGCGTGCAGTCGGGGAATTGGCGGAGGGGAAGCCCGGTATCTTGGGATTGACAGAAGGGGCCGGCACGCTCCGGATGAAATAGAGGATGTGGATGACATAATCTCGCAACCATTGGGACGACAGACGACGCCCACTCAATCACCACTCTAAAGCGTCCATATGCCTGTGTCTCGAAGGCAGCCGCAGTATCAAGTCGCAGACATGGACACTCCTTCTACAACAAACCTTCTTTCCCCTCCGAGTCATTCGAGCGTGCAGGCCGCGTTCGTACAGGGTCCGAGATCCATGCGCGCAACCCTCAGTTCTGCTTCCCTTGTCTGTCTTTTTTGTTTATTTTACTCTCAAACATGTCTCACGTTACCGTGTAGAATGAGTCTCCTTACCCTTCAGCAGCAGGTGGCGGAGGCCCCATATCACACTCAATATCGGACAAGGTATTCGCACCTCTTGACTACTATCGCGCACTACGGTTGATTGTGCCTTCAGTTTTCATTGTCCCCAGATCCTGCGTCCTGGGGCTCTGACCTCTCTCCCAACCACCCAGAACCCGACGACTACCTTCACAACCCAGACCCAAGACGCGACAGAAAGAATGACAGGGGAGGCCATGTATTCACCTATCGTGGTCTCACCAACCTTGGTTGTCTCATCATTTTGGTCCTCTCTTTGGTAGCTCTATTGTTCGTATCGCCTTGACTATACTCTGTTCATAGGCTCAATACCCATTACACCTCAGCGCTGGTTATCCCGTAATCACTTTCTTCACAAGGAACCGTCTTTCAACTCAAGGTGGATTTAACATTGGGGGGCTCAATTCTTCTGGACAAGTGCGTATACATTTTCCTTCTCTTTCACAGATCCCGCTCACTCTCCCAATGCAGGTTCCAAAAATCCCCGGTAATTGGGGACTTATCGACGTGGACACCCCGCAGGACCTTTGGACTCAAACTTCGTTTTACGATTCGTCTCAAGAATTTCAACTGGTATTTTCTGATGAGTTCAATACCGATGGCCGTACCTTTTATCCAGGAGATGACCCGTATTGGGAGGCTGTCGATCTTCATTATTGGCAGACCGATAACCTTGAGTGGTATGATCCCTCGGCAATCACAACGAAGGATGGAGCACTCGAGATCACCCTCAGTGAAAAGCTCAATCATAACTTGAACTACACTAGCGGCATGATGACGACATGGAACAAATTCTGTTTTACAGGTGGCATCTTGGTTGCTAATGTCTCCTTACCTGGAGTGAACGACGTCTTTGGCCTTTGGCCTGCGGTCTGGTCTATGGGGAACCTCGGTCGCGCCGGTTATGGAGCTTCTCTTGAGGGCATGGTGCGAATCCAATCTATTCCGTCTCTATTATCACAGACATTCATATTCTAACGCACCAGTGGCCGTATACGTACGACGCATGCGATTATGGAACGGTCCCGAACCAGACCCTAAATGGGTTGCCGCTTGCCGTGAGCGAGGCTGGAGATCCGTATAACAACAATGATTTGTCATTTCTTCCCGGTCAAAAATTGTCTCGTTGCACATGTTCTGGCGAGTCGCATCCTGGACCCATGCACTCAGATGGAACGTTTGTCGGAAGGTCTGCTCCAGAGATTGACGTTTTTGAAGCAACCGTATGTGGGCTTTGCCAATTGCTACGTATTCGAAAACAAATTCCGCACCATTTTAGGTCAATATCGACCCAACTACGGGAACTCAAGTGGGCCAGGTCTCACAATCTGGTCAGTTTGCCGTGAGTCCTCAGCCCAGTCCTGTGCTTTTATAACATACTGATTACTTCCTTAGCCATTTAACTTCAACTATACGTGGCCAACAGCAAATAATTCCATCATCAACGATCCAACCATCACTGTACTTAATTCGTACAAGGGTGGCGCGTACCAACAGGCCGTGTCCGCCCTTACAGTCACGGATCAGACTGCGTATGAAAAGAGCGGTGGAAAATTTTCCGTTTATGGTTTCGAATATACACCTGGCACAGACAACGCCGTGCGTTTCCCATTCTCACAATTTACACAGTGTGTCCATCTGACCGAGTCGTGGGCAGTACATAACTTGGATATCAGACAACAAGGCGGCTTGGACGTTATTGAGCAGTGGCATGGGTCCCGATTCCCTGGTCGAGATCAGCGCTCGACCGATACCCCAAGAACCAATGGCACGTACTTCTACCCCATCCAGCGTCCCGTCTTTAATCAATCAAATACACAGTACATTCTTGTTAACCTGGGAATATCTCCGGCATTTGGCCCAATAGATTTCGAGCACTTGACGTTCCCAGCCAAGATGCGAGTCGATTATGTCCGTGTTTATCAACCAAAAGGAAAAATTCAGATTGGGTGCGACCCTCGGACCTTTCCGACGTCGGCGTATATCAATCAGTCAGTGTGGCTTTGCTTCTCTCGCTAGGCATTGTCTCTGACGATGGATTAGGTATATCGAAGCGTATACGAACCCCAATCTGACGACGTGGAGGGACGATTTCGGGCAGCCATTCCCCAAGAACAAGTTCCTTGGCCAGTGCTAAGCACTGTCTTGGGTCTTTTCTGCTCTGTTGTATGCGGTTTTTGCAACCGCACAAGACATGTTGACGCACTACCCTTTGTACTGATCCCTTTCGTCCTCTTGCGCCGTGCCCGCTGTACCCAGAGAGAGGCTGGACTCATCGCACGCTCCAACTATCGCGACTGCATTCCCTTTCGTTTCCACATATGCAATACTGTGTGTATACCCTCTCCGGCTTCACCGCCGGCTCGTATTTTTTGGATGCTGTCGTGAACCCTAGCTTGCGCGTCCTATCCTTATTCCTTCCTTTCGGCACATTCTTTTCTGATACCTAACATACACTTGCATGTTTTTTTTTGTCGTAGCTTACTTGATGCCCCATTGTATTTAATGCCCACCAGCGCTTTGGTGGGAATAGACAGGCCGCCCGCCACCACCTACCATCATCCAACCGGCGAATTCGCCACCCGTCTCTCCGAGTCCATCTCCTCAAACGGCACAATCACCGTGCCTGTGGCTTGATCCAAAAAAAAAAAAAAGAATGCCAGCCAGCCAGGTGAAGGCACCTTAGATACAAGACCTCCCATGCCTATATGTGTACAAACGATGATGCGAATGATGGATGTTGATACTACACTCGACGAACGAATCTGAGCCGCTCCCTCGACCCCCTCCTTTACCCGCGGGGGTGAGTTGCTATGGAGCAGGGGGAGCCTGCTGTAGTGCTTCCAGTTTTATCAATGTCCTCTCGAGCGTGATGATCCCGCCCGCCGTGAGCCGCGGCACCGCCGGCTCGCTATCGCGGTCGCCCCCCGCATTCGCGTTCGCGTTCGATGACGCCGCCGAGGGCTGCGTGCGGCTCTTCTCGACGAGCGCGCGCGCGGAGCAGAGCACTTTCGAAAGACGGCCCTGCTTGCGGTACAACCAACCAATCTCTGCCTCGAGTGAGCCAAGCGGGATTTCGAGCGCGCGGCGAACAAAGCCGCGTGAGAGGACGTAGGCCTTCTCGTTGTAGAGGCGGCTGTTGATGATGCCCTCCTCTGTCCCACGAAGCTTATCGTATGCGGGCTCACAAAACCAACTGGTTTGACGAGTTATTATTGGGTAGGCTGTTAACAGTGAAGAATGGCGCTTACGGCTCTTTTACCAAGACGAGTCCTTGGATGGAAACTAAGGCTTGGAGCAGCGATGACCTCGAGGGACTCCACGATTCGTTTCTGTCTCCAGCCCATGTGCCTAAAATAGACAAGCAGACTTTTCCCTCTTCGTAAAGATTTCTGGAAACAATAGAGGTGAATCCGATTTTTTCACGAGAAAGGGGCCAAACTCACGGATTGACTGAGGGGGTCATACGATTTACACATCAGTGCTAGGCACGAATATGACGGTCACGTACCACGACCATTCCCGTTAGTCCAACTAAGGAAGTGAGCTATTGGAGGACTCTGTGGAAAGTCTGAATCTAACATCCAATCGATGACAAAAGGCGCATCTTCGTATGGTGTATTTTCTGGGCCGATGATGAGAGAGCGGAGTAGGTCCGATCTATCTTCGTACGCTCGTACAAGGATCGATTCTGCCTCACATCTTCAGAGGAGTTGCGCCAAAATGATAGACGGGACTGACCTGGCAGACTGCTAGACAAGGCACGATACTCCTTTTGTAATCTTGTCAAAAAGTTGCGAGAAGGTTGAGATGGCGTTGAGTTGAAGAATGCATGATCACGAGGTGCTTCAGTGAGGACATCAAAGCGTTTCCAGTGGGATTCTCGGTCACCATCCTCGGCGGCCCCATTCATCCCGGCTTCATCGACTATTATGTCCTCCTTCTCGGTAGCATCTCTGGGCACGTCTGGAGAGGATGATCGTAATGTGGATGATGGCACCTGGGAGACCGATGCTGTGTCTTGTTGGTCTGCGGGAACTGCTGTTAACGTGGGAACAATGTGATCCCACCAACTTGTGTGGACGTCGTTGTCTGGAGTACGAATATCTTCCATCTGCGCATCGCCCTCGACTTCCATTACATATTCATCTTCTTCGTCAGTTTCTTCCCATTCATCGTTCTCGTCGCCGTTGGCCTGTGCTTGCCAGATCCCATCTTCATCCATTGCCCAAACTTCGGTTTCGTGGTCGTGATCGTGGTCGTGCTCCTGGTCGTCTTGTGCGGAACCCTCGCCCCAGAGGTCCTCTAATTGTTCTAAGGTATCGTATAGTCGCGTGAGGCGTTCCAGAGGATATTTTGCTACCGCCCCGTTTGGCAAGGTTACTTCCACGTTGCCATCCAATCCTAGCTATGACCATCAGACCATTAGTCAGCTTCGGCGGCTATCTCAAGGAAACGAATCTGACGAACATTAGAAACCTCCCCGAACCAATTCAACGATGTGTTATCTGGACCTGGCTTACGTATTCTACCCTCCACGATGTGATCTGGCTCGCGTCGGTGAGCAATGTTCATGCCGATGTCGGCCATGGTCTTGCGCCACCCTCCATAGTGACCATCGGCGTGTACTATCGGTGGCTCCCGTACCCAGGGCTCTACCTCGCCTATACGAGGCACCTTCGGCTTCTCCAAGCCATTAGTAGTACCGTCGCGGTGGATAAATACAAAATCACCCCGTCGAACACCTAGGCCGTCGAACGAGGTGGGAGCCACCGCTGACCAGTCATTCGTTCCATGAGGGTCGAGCTCAAGTACAGAAGCTAGTTCGATTGCCCCAGTGTCACCGAATCGGATGGTAGCAGTTCTATCCACTGCGTTAACGCTTTGTACCACGGCTACACGTTTTTGATCTTCGCCCTTCCAAAGAACGTGATCGCCGGGCCTTACCGACCGACATGTCAGCGCACTCCGGTGAGCGTTTTGACCCACTCACCAACAGTCATATTCGTCAGGGTTTAGGTACGGTATGAGCTTGGCCGTGAGCATCGTTTCTGTCGAACCATCCTGCCAAAGGACATCCACCGTGGTTTGCGTCTCCCGCACCACATAAACACGAACTTCAATGACGCCATATGGTTCTCCCTCCTTTCCGTGCCTCGTGAACGGAAGATTTGTCGCATCTTTCAGAATGACCTTGTCCCCGACACGCATCATCCATTCTGCTCTACTGCGCACTAATTTTAACTTGGCAAGGTTTTCACCAGACCAGAAACGCTCAGGGCGGGAGATACGTTGTGCAGCCTCGGTTGATAACTGTAGCGGTTAGAATCATGTTAAGGGGGAAAGGGACACATGCTCACCGACTGGTTGATAGCAAGCCATGAAATAGCTAAGACGCTGTGCTTCACATCCACAACTGTAGCCGAATGACCGTTCCGGAGTGGCCGTGTAAAGAACCCAAACAGATTGCCGACAGTTGCGGGTGGCGGTATTATATCCTAAGAGGGGTGTGACGACTACCTCGAGGATAAGTAAAGGGAACCACTTACGCTACCCTTCTCTCCGACGGTCAAGCGAGAACTCAACTCCGGTAGCCGAACTAGCTGGCCATTAGAAACGTCCACAACAGCTTCGTCAAAGAGCTTATGTGGATTGTGAAGACAAATCCGTGTTGTGTAAAGAGAGATCTCACCTCGACGACCTATCGAGGAATGAATGGGGAACAGGCATTGTACCATAAGTGGAGGCGCACCTGGCCAATCCAGTTGTCATAGGCCACGTAGTCGCCAATATCAACGTCCGCAGGGATCTCGATGTCATTCATACTTTTCCAATCGGGAACAGGTTCACCGCTAATGGCGTGTTCGAGACGACCCTTGACGTCGACACTGATAATCACTCCGGAGCGCACATCGTCTATACTCCTCTTGCACAGATCACCGGGTTGAAACATGCGATCTACAAGAGTAAAATCTGACTCTGGCAAAATTTCGCGGATGCCATTGGGAAAGAAGGACACTCCGACTTCTCCCCTCTCAAGCGGTCTCATCAGTGGGTCATGCTGATCTTGCGGTGGCGCCGTATCATCTGAGTCATGCCAGCATCTCTACAATTAAACACACATGAGATGGGGATAAAAGTCATGCGGGGAAGAAGAACAGGTGCGCACCAAAACAATGCCATACGAGCCAGGATTATTGCGTTGTACGATATCTTCTTGATAGAACTTAGGACGACAAAATGAGCGTCCAGGCTGAATGTCAGGACATATAAACTGGTACCTTCGTGGGTATCTTTGCGTTTCCGTTAGGAGTCATGACGAGTGGACGTAAAGAAAAGGAGTCGAGTCGAGTGTCGAGTGTGAGTGAAAGCCAAGATTCCCGCTCGAGAAACGTGACTTTGGTACCCCGATCACCCCTTCTTCTAGATAAGATGAAGATAAGATCCCCACTCTCAACCACAATGTCGTGGTCGGCGATCCCGATAGAGTTGACCATCCGTATATTGACATTCTTCGATCCAACAGAACTTGTTAATTTCAGAAGAGTAACATATTTTTCAGCCACAGTTCATCTTTCCTCTCTGAATCTATAACATCGTAGGTAAACAGCTTCTTCAAATCGTTGATCGATGACACGACGGCCTTTCAATACCACATCGCGCTCTTTGCATCCGGAATGGTAGATGGCCCCCCTGGGGACTTGACCACACCCGAACGTTTGGAGTTACTGAGAAGCTACGAAGCCTCCTGGAAGAACGTCGAGTGGAGCGAACATAACACTATTCATTCATCCTGGGGACAAGTCTGGGAATTCTATGGAAATGTTTGGGCACACAGCAGAGGAAGAGACGCAATCGATTTTGTGCAATTGCCATCTCGTCTACGTGGTATTCCTATGCGTCAGTGGACGCTAAGATTCGACTTTGCCGTGAGGGACTTTAGCATGGACCCATCCCAGGACCTACTGGTCACGGTCGATAACAACTCGAGAGAGTACGTCTTGCGGTCCTCTTTTCGACAATGGATTGACCCCCATTCTTTTTAACAAGCCTTCCCAATCTTTTCCGTATCCAGCTGCTTACTCTATCCACAGGCGAAAAGCACCCATTGGCTGGGAGTACAGCTGTTGTGGAATACTCCCTGACGGTGCCACAAGTTATTCTCGAACGTTGGTCGTACTCCATTCGGATTTGTGGGGACTGTGTAGGGATCTTGTTCACGGAACGTCCTGAGGGCAGGAACGAGTTGGTTGTGTGGAGTTGGAGAACGGGCATCCAGAAACTAGTAGTGAGCCATCGTCTGTACTTACATTACGATCAGCTCACCGATTGACTCGCTTTCTAGGTGCTATCAACCAGTCTGCGATCCTTTGCGTTTCTCGGCGACAAATTTATCTTGGGATCTACATTGGACCCACCTGCACTGCTGGTCTATAGTTTCGAGCAGAGCCCTGCTGATGGAACGGCACCGGCCAACACGCATATTCTACGCATCTTATTCGGAGCCCCTTTCCAGGACACCACGGATATCCTACTAACCTCGGATCCTTCACCAGGATGGTCACCGAGTCCCGGCGTGCAGGTACCATTCCAAATCGCTGGCGATGAGCGGATAATCGCAATGAACGTGCAATATTTCGACTATCATGAAGTCTACCGGTGCGAGACGTCCCTGATACCCACAAAAACCCTCTTGGGATACATTGAGAGCCGTCCAATCAAGGAGGGACATGACATGGACTGGGAGTCATATGGTCCACTACTCAGTGAACGCGCTCCGAGACACGGTAGATGGGATACATGGACGTGCTTCGTGTTCGGAATGCGCTATGTCCTACCCAGGGTTGTCGAACTCGACGACTCGGACAAGCCGATGGTGGTCATTCGTGATCTTTCTCCAAGGCGATGTCTAAGGGCAAGCAAAGAGGAACGTAAGGAGAGTAACGCGCTTTACCAGCTGATGACGGGGTACCCTCGCCGCAACCCCTACCCACACTCGATCCTGAAGCGTCTGCCTCTTCCAGAGGGGATTGAGGACCCGCTAAATGTGAATTTGATGATCAGTGAAGATGGTATCGTGGTTCTCGAGGAGGTTTGTCGAAAACCTGCGTTTGTTTAATCATACGACTGATGTGGTTGGGTGTAGGCAAACACTGTCATAGTTCATCTGCTTACGTTCTGATCATGGTGCTCAGCCAGAAGCCTCAATGCTAAGGGGTGGATATTGCGAAACATCTGCATTCTAGTTCATCTTCCCGTTAAACCACGTTGCATGCACATAGGCATGATGAAAAAGAAAAACAGTGATAATTGCATATGTTCTTTAATTCCTCATTTGACCACCCTCGCGAGTCGATCTTCAAGTTGAAAAGTGTGCCTCTTCCACAGAGCATTGACCCGCACTGGAGTACAACATTGTTGATCAGTGGATGGTATCGTGGTTGTCGAGAACGTTCTTCATTGGAAATCTGCGTTTTTATAGCCGCACGACTAATACGATTGGCTTGCAGGGAACCGCCGTGAGGGGTCCCGCAGTACTTCATCGACTCACGTTCTGACGAACTGGGCCTATACAGGAACGATCGATTGACGGCATTTGTGCGAATGGTTCTCAGCGCAGATTCATTTCACCGAAATTTGCGTCGAGCTCGAGTGTCATGTGCTGTACCATGTGCTGTAACTCTATAATTTTATGGAGTAAGGATAGACTAATACACCGCCAAGTGGTGACTCATGGAGCAAACGAGCGACTGCCATTCGTATAAATGCTCCCCCCTCGGTCCTAGTCTTCTTCTTCATCTCGTTCCCGATGTTTAAGCCCGTCTCACAACAGCTAGTCTCCGCAACTGCTAAATCACGTTCTGCACAGTCGTTCAGTGCATTTTATGCAGTCAGTCTGCCGGACCCTTCTTAACCTCGCTTACCGTCCCTCACACTACTTTCGCTACCAATAGACCGTAAGAGGCTTCCGCTATAAGCCAGACACCCCAGAAGACGTCGATGTCTCATCTGATAATGTTTGTGGACCAGTCTTACCCTTTGTAGCACACACTCAAAATTTGCTCGCTGGCGCCTACAGGACTTTATACTATCTATTCTTCGCGCAAACCCCTCCGCGAGGGACACAAAATCATACCTCGCCTCCTTTGGTGCGCAACCGCGCCGTGTTCCAGTGCTAGCACACCCTCCCTCTCCCATTATTCCAAAAAACCAGACCTCTCGCGATGTGCGACCTGCCGCGGAGGAATCTAAACCCAGCCCCATCATCACATCCATTCTCGACCCGGTGCACCGCAGAACCGCTCTCGTCAAGATACAGGGCCCTTTTTCAGATCGCCAGCTGGAGAGTATCGCCCGTGGCATGGTCTACTTACAAAAACTTGGCCTTGTCAGCGTCATCATCGTTGAACAGGACCACGTACCCCGAGGGGATGAAGGCGAACGCGGGGCTATATTAGAAGAGACTAATCGCGTCGTAGAGGCTCTCGAGCGGCAAGGTGCCAAAACACGTCCCGTTCTGGGCGCTGTCGTTCGTCTTGGCCCTAAGCCCGGTGAGGACCCCACGGCCAGCGACTCACGACTACCCATCCCAGAGGCACATACGGTCCCTTCTGATCTTGCCCTAATACGTTCTGCGCTGCGCGCCGGAGAGATCCCTGTTCTTTCTCCTTTGGCTCTGGATTCGTTCTGCCGCTCGAGCAGGGTTGACGCCAACGACGTGATTGCCGCTCTCGCACGGGGCATGGTGGAAGCAGCCGAGGTCGACCGTGACCAAAAGCTAACTGCTGAAACAACGCAACCGGAGATAGCGCCCAATATCGATTTAACGCCGATGCGCTTGATGATCATTAATAGGGATGGCGGTGTACCCTCCTATGCCCGATTTGGTCTACCTCACCTCCTCATCAACTTGGATTCAGAGTACAAGTACATACACGATACGTTCCAGCCGTCATGGAAGGCCGCCCATCCGACCGCGCTCTCAAATCTCGCTCTCGCGCATACCTGTCTTGCTTATATGCCGCCTTCTTCCTCGGCTATAATGGTGAACCACCGGGCGCCCAGTTCATTAATAGGCAATCTTATCACGAACAAACCTGCCGTTAGCTCTAGTCTTCCCCATGCGTTGCTCCAGGGAAACCGGAGTCTTACAGTCAACACGCCCACGTTGCTGCGGCGCGGCCTCAGCGTGGAGGTTATCCGAGATTGCGCTAATATTGACAAAGTGAAGATGACGCGGCTCTTGGAACAGTCGTTTGGACGTGTGCTCGACAGCGATGCCTTCTATGCCCGCCTGGAGAAGGACCTCGACTTTGTCATCATCACGGGTGACTATGCTGGCGCTGCTATCGTCACCAGGGAGTCGACCAGCGCCGATCCTTCATCTCCCTCAGTCGTCTACCTCGACAAGTTTGCCGTCCTCCCTAGCCACCAGGGCGATGGGACGGTAGACTTTCTCTGGGTCGCCCTACACGACGAAACGTACGGTCTCGGCTTACCGTTCTCCGTCAATCCGAATGGAGGAAAGGAGGGCCAAGGCGAGGGTAGGGACCTCGTGTGGCGCAGCCGCTCAAATAATCCCATCAATAAGTGGTACTTCGAGCGCAGTTCGGGCCACCTGCGGATGGGCGACTGGGTTCTGTTCTGGTGCGATGCTGAGAGACGACTGAAGACAGAGGAGGGCCGACGTGCCTCCGCTGGGCTGTCATACGTTGAGGAATGGGAGCGTGGCAGATTGGGGTTGTGGGCAGATGTCGTCCCGAAGGTGCCCTCAAGTTGGAAGAAGTAACAAAAAAAAAGACCCCTTATTTCGAGGGGCGCCTAGGCCCAAATCACTTACCTATGGAGATATCTGATAGATTAATTATTCAGGATTGCAGCAAGAACAAGATATGTATTTGTGGCGCGGTACACTATCTATATCAGTAGACATGATCTCACGCATGTGCATGTACTGTACAAAACACGACACAGGATAGAATCATTTCAAATCAACTTTGCCTCTGCACCTCCTTGACCTAGTATTTTGAGCTACTTGATGTTGGGGAGGTACTTGCGGGCTCGAATTTTCAGCCGCATCCTTGGTTTGTGTTGACTTGAACGTCCCCACCCTCTTCCAGGGCTGATACGGGCAGTTCTTGAGTAGCACCGAGTCCTTCAAATCGGCGATTCCTGCCTCGATACACTTCATAAAATCATTGACGGTCCAATGGTCGATGTTTTTTATCAAGAGGAATATTTGTATGATATTGGCAGGACTGTCCAGGTTCCACTCGTGGACATCGGTCTCGTCTCCCGCACCGCCCTCGTAGTTGTGTCCGGGAAACAAGGCCGATCGCACAATCTACCATGAAGAAGTATGAATGGATCTCTCCCCTCAGAGGACAACGGTGCATGTCGCACATACCGGGGGTTCTTGGCCTTTGCTGGTACACCAATCCACGTGCGCACGGACAATGCCATCGGACCAAACTAGCCCAAACACTGGTGCCTGGACGTGTAACGAGTGCAAGTGCCTGACCGCGGCGGCTGTGGACATCCTGTTCTGTCGGTATGCGTCTTCAAGCATGCTATGAACAGGCTTCTTGTCTTCCCAAAAGCTGGACGCGAACTGGAAGCCCGGTGAACCTGGCAAATGCACGCACGGGGTACTCTGACACGCAAATGACTCTTCCCCCTTTCCTGGAGAACCTGCGAGTTTGCTGCGTTTGAGTTGCTTAAAGGCAGATTCTGCTGCAAGCGATAGCTTTCGTATAGCCCTCTCGGGAACGAAGACAGCGCAATCGGGGATGACACTTTTCGCGTTTAGGATCCTCAGTGACTGGGTACGAATGCGGGGTTGTGGTAGGGGCTGGGGTAGAGCGATCGGCCATTTCGCTCTAAGTATTCATTCATCAACGAGTCACGAGAGGTGCATTACGAGCCCGTACCTGTATGTTGACTGCCGCAGTGCACAGCTCCGAAGGCCTTCGTACCTGACATAGCTATGAGCCTAGACGGCACCCACTTTGGAGCGTTAACGCTTACACATTAGAGACGAAGTCAGCCTCGAAAACTCTGTCCTTGGATTCAGAGCGCATCCGCTGAAGACGCTCCCAGGAAAAAAACACAACCCTCATTTCGTCCAGAAGACGACGATTGCTCTTGCCAGAGCTAGCTTTCGAAAATAGCTGGGGGCACTCCTCGTGAGCTTTGGTTAGAAAGTCGACGAAGTCGGGGCTTGATGTTGCTCTCAGCCTTCGGTAAAACTTAGAGGACTAGATTGGCAGAGGCAACGCATTTAAATATAGTACTGGCTGTAGAAACAAAGGACTCCTTACCGGGTCTACCCATTCTTTCGGAAGAAGTCCTTGTGTGTCAAACACACTATCCACATATCCCTTGAAGTCGCTGGGTAAGTCAGAAAAAGCGACTTGTTCGCAACCTTGGTATGAACACCAAGTATCGAAACTTTTTGCGTTTCTAGCGATTCTAAGGCAAATATTCTACAACAGACTTTGGACACAGAGAAGAAGGCGCACTCGGATGCCGACAGGGATCGTGTGTACACAGTTGTCCGTTTCCTTGGAGTAGCTGATGAGGTTGCGGCCGAGTCCAGAGACGGTCTTGTCATTGCTAATTATAAATATATACTTCCGTGTAGATCTTGAATCTTGATTTCGGGGTAAAGACAGGTGGTCGTGAGGTAACGTTGCTAGAAAAAAGATAGTAAATGTCAGTAAATGTCGTCACAGTCGTCGTCAGCGTAGATGTGGATATCAGCAAGCGCAGAAGGTGGTTCAACCTCTGCGAATGAGTGTAGAGGGGGGAGAAGGAAGAAACACGTATTAACAGGGCCCCCATTTACATTGTCCGCACTGATCACGTGATCGCGTCATAAAATATTATTAATTATTAATTTCTCAGAAGAGGCCATCCATGATTTTACGAGAAGCCTCTACTCCGAGCTGTACAGTCAACCGTATCAAAATAGGTATTCAGCACAAGACTATTATAAACTTACGAATGTGGCCGCATTTGCGGGGAATGCCTGAAAGCATTATTAGCATCGCCGGGTGACCTTTCACGGAATCAGGGTAACGCACCCGTGCCATGGCTGGTCCGAACCCCTTCCACAGTGCTCTCACGCCATCAACAGCGATAGTCTTCCGTGCGCAATCGACGATACCAGAATACGTCCCTGTCGGCGCAGATTGTAACCTTGATTTCAGAACCTGACCCGCGGGCGATGTCACGTCGAGATCCGACAAAACAGAGAGGACAATTCAAATGACACGCACGTCCGGAGGAATGGCGATGGCCCACATAGCCACGCCAGCAGTTCCGCCAGCCATGATGACTTGGCCGATGTTTAGGTCCGAAGACAGTGCGCCAGCTGGTGTAAGTGCCTTTTTCGTGACTTCGTAGGCGGCGAAGTACCTTTGGGGATGATCGGTTGAGCTGACATCGAGAAGAATTTGGGAAGAAAGCGCACGCTGCACTACCAGGGCCGTCTCGCGCCAACGTGGCGAACGTGCCTCGATATATACTACGGATACCCCCCTCCTTGTAGAGGTGCCCAATGACGTCAAGAACACCCTTGTATTGAGGACCAGACCCTCCCTGCCCCTGCACCTAAAAAACAAAGTAAATGAACCTCAGATATGGTCTGATGTTCGCGGAGGCTTACTTGCAGAAGGACTTTGGCACGTTCCACGGGCGCAGTGACAAGCGTAGTCGGAACTGCAGATAGGAAACCTGCGGCAGCGAGTTCTCCCGTTGAGAGCGCTGAGTTGGTGCGATTCGGAGTAAAGGCTCGGATAAGTCGCTTGGAAGCGTCGTATGCCTGGAGAAGACCACACCGTCAGGTCTCGTAAGCAAGGGAGGAGTTGGGGTACCCAGAATGAGAGAGCAAATATGGGTGTTACACCCAATAACGGAGGAACTACCCCACGATATAATCCAGTAGGGCCATCCCTTGCTAACGCTTTCTTGACGACATCCAAACCTCCGGAATATGTCCCCGGTGCTGCAGTTTGTAGTCTCGTTTTGGTCAAGTCAAATGGATGCCCTTGCGTGCAAACGAATGCGAGTCAAACGTCAGAAGAAGCTGTAGCACGTTTAGCCTACGCACCGACTAAGACCGCGCAGATGCCTCCGTATCCTCCGGCGATGAAGGATTTCGCGTTCTCTGCTACAGCAGATGCACTTGAATTGGCGTCCACAGTGGTACGATCAGATGGGTCTCCGCTCTGTATTTGAACTTATTTTCAAAGACGGAAGAATGGGGTTAGTAGACCACTCACCATCTCTTCCTACTTGTTGGTTTGGGGGGAAAATCGATATTGACCTGTCATCATCGAAAGGACATCGGAAAGAATCACGGGGTTCGGCCCACACAATTTCCGGAGCGCATGAAAAGTTGATCAAATAAGTTACAACGTGTACAGTGGTATGATAAACTATTAGAACTCGTCGTCATCCTCTCTGCTGAAACCACCGACAGGCTCGTATGTAGCTTCCATTCTATCCAGTCGCCAGACCTTCCGTACTCCAATGAAGAATAGTCCAATCGCGAGTATGCCAATGATTCCGACAACTGTTGGCAGACCATATTCGATCCACACCGGCGGTTCATATGGAATCAGCACTCGGTCAATCTGAATCACGCCGCCTGTGCCACCCCCAGTCGTCGCTCGCCCCCAACCGGTCACTTTAGCCCAGTCTGCCTTCCCGCCTGTGCCACGGGCGTTCTTGATGCCTACTGCAACCTCACCACCGTCCATTCCGCGAAACACAACGTCGCGGTAGTTTGAGTCTGGCGAGATGAGCGTCTCGTATGTGTCTGAATCAAGGAAACGCAATGGCCGGTTGTTGCTCGGCGTGCCAGACACATCTAAGGACGTCGGAGTGATGAGAAGATGTTGCCCGACCAGGAGTCGCATTGTTGCCTTGTCCGAATGTAGTTTCGTCAGGTTAACCTCCTTGAACGCGTCATCTGTTGGACACAGCAAAGTCCAACCCGTCCCCGAGATGCCATTTAAAGCCCAAGGCGAGTCGTTTGGCGGGGCCGTCCCGTTCAACACCCATTCCATACCAGCTTTGATAATTAGACTCGTCATTGTGGTACCCTTTGCTGCCTTGGCCAACTTGCCCACCGTTAATTGAACCGAACGCGGAATGAGGATGTCCGAAAGTTCGTGCACGGCACCCGTCTTGGATAACAAATCTAATGGAACGAGCTCAGAGTTCAAGCCCGGCCATCCACCGCTAGGCGTCAAGGTAATGTTGCCCGCCTTGGTGCGTTCGACATGTATATCGGACCCTTCCAGCGTTGGATACGTTCTAGCCTTCGAGTTCTGCAGATCTTGGGCGTATACGACGTCGTCAATTACGTGATGCAAAACGACACTCTCGAGGTCTGCTTTAGCTGAGGCAGAGAGAAGATGTGCGCTGACAAGTAAACCAAGACGCGTAAAGGCATCGTTGTGGGGGACGAGGAGCGTTGTGCGGGGGCTGGTCTTGATGGTGTCTGCGAGATCAGCTGAGAATATCGCAGCAAGAAAGGAAGAGAAGTCGAGGGTAGGCAAAGCAATTTCCAGGGAATTGCCAGGAGGGAACAGAGGTCGGGAGATAAAGTACACGATTGTGTTGTTTATCTCAACTACGTTTTAATTAGTTAGCACAAGCTCCAGGCTTTCAAGGGGTGGCTTAACTGGGTTCACCAATCGTTGCTGCCCCGCCAAAACTGATGGAAGGTACGACTTCGGCTTGCTCCTTGCTGCCTCGGGTGATTGACGCTTGCAGTACCTGCGCTTTGCCGGATAAACCAGGCTCATCTAATTTGGTCTCTATGAGCAAGCCGTCTTTGAGAGTTTTGGAAGTCCAATGGCCAGGAAGGAAATGATATTTCAACAGCCTTTTCAGGTCATCGCTCCCCTTTTCAGGAAGCTCCTCATCTCCGTATACGGCAATCACGTCATCTTGGAGGGCGAGGATTGTGTAGTGTGCATCGGTGTCATTAATGAGGTGAGTCAAATCCACGGAGTGGATCAGGGAAACAAAGTTGGTGCAGTTCAACGCGAGCAGGAATTTCTCAGGCGTTAATTGCAGAGTGCCCTCAGGAATCAAGAGTGACGATACAGTGTGCAAGACCCCATTGGACGCGTATATGTCCGGCTCAACAAGTTCAGCATCTGATATCATGACTTTGTCTTTGTCAGATGAGGTCACAACGTTTAACTGCCGTCCGTCGAGAGTGGTCACTACATTGCGTTAGATGAAAAGGGAACGACCGTAGGAAGGAGTGACTCACAGTTGATGGCAGGATTGAATGATTCAGACCATTTCACGCCATTCCGCACAACAGCGTGCATTTCAAGTATGCGAATTACGTCGTCTCCAGCGAATTCGCTCTCCAGGTAAAGCTTCTCGACCGGGTGGAGAGCGTCCCAGGCAGAATCCACGGGAACAAAAACGGTAAGCCCGGCAGTTTCATTAAGACGACTGATTGCCGCTGGTGTCAGTATCCTGTGAAAGTAGGATGTGGAGGGATGAGTGGAGACCAGATCCGCTGAACGGCCGAGTCAAACACATGCGTGAGGCATAGAATGCTGGGACGTACGTAAGCTGGGGGGAACATTCAAGATACTTTCGATACCAAGGAGGATCCCGTTGCCTGCATCAACGGGATCTTTGATGACTCGAGTACCACCTTTACCGAAAGCGTCGACGCCAACGTAAATGCCACCCTTCCGCGAAGCTACCCGGAGTCGTTGTGGCTCGCCTCCGAGCGTTCCACCGGGGACCGGTAGCCAAGGAGGAGAAGGAGGAGGGTCACTGGACGGGGGTCCAGAGTGGTCGTGCGGAAAGTGGAGAGTCTTTGTAACAAGAACCTTGTGATCTTCTGGGAGAACGATGGTGTAGTTAAGCAAATGGTAGAATAATTCCTGACGAAGACGTTCATTGATATTGTCACCGGTGAGTGTGCTGTGCCGAGAAAGGAACGCGTCGCGGTGAATTGCATCGTTTGTGGGGGCAAAGAAAGTGCTGCCATTGAGCCGGTTGAGGGTGGGGATAAGCTTGGCGCGTTGAAGGAGATGGAGGAGAGTCGTATAATCTGGATCTTCGGACAATTTATCGACGAGAGTGACTGCGTCCGGGTGAGGTGTGTTCAGCGGGAATTGGGAATGAAAGAAGGCAAGGGAGTAAGGGAGGAGGGCGAGGACGACGGAGTAGAGACGCATTTGTGCTGCGGGGAAGGGGGAACGCGGGTGCCTCTTATGTATGTTATGACGCGGACGCGCATGCTTGCGTGCATGCGCTCACCTCCTTGCCCCTTCCGTCTTCCGCCACGCCGGCAGTTTCCCCCTGACCGACCATGCTTGACCTCGTGCGCGCTTTCCACGGCTCGCCTTCGTCAACGTCTTGCCTTCAAGTACTCTGTCTTCCCACAGAGTCTCTTCTTGTCAGTCAACCTTACTCCTTTCTCCGCTCACACTCACACCGTGCAATTTTGCCAGCTTTATCCGTCTGCTGATACAGTTGTCATCCTTGATGCTACCTCTCTCCGCTTCCTTCGCGCCTTAGCCTTTTCTCAGGTCTTCCCTGGTGCGAGCGCTAATTGTAATATTACATCTCTCGCAGTTGATCCTGCATTTAAGCTTGTACGCTCTTCTCCACAACGCCACATGCCTTCTCAACGCTCACAATCCACCTCTATTCCGCATACAGGTGGCTGCCGCATCCGGTCCGAGGCTTGCCGTTTGGTCTCTTTCTGGGGTCTCCGCTTGCACTTGGCTCGTTCACTCGTCTCTAGTGCTTCCCGGTGACAAGCGCATCACCGCCGTCGACTGCAGTTCCGGTGTGCTTGCTTCGCTTCCTCCACTTGCTTACTATCGCTCACCTTATGCAGGTCTCCTGGTGGTCGCCACTCAGTCGACACTATCTGTCCATACTCTAGTCATGGAGAATGATCTTCCGACATGGACATCCAAGTGGTCATGCAGGTCACTCCTTCCCCTACTCGCTTGTGCCTCCATCGTCTCATCTGCAACAACAGGTCGCGGGAGTTATCTTCCATTAGCTTCTCCCCTTCCCTGGCGAGTTTTGTAACCGTCTCGGAGGTACGCACAGAACATTACCTGCACTCCGCTTCACATTTGACCCACGGCTAGCAAGCAAAAATAGTTCGCATCATTCTTACGACGTCCGGTCGGCAGATTCAAGCAATCCCTCACCCTAGACCTGTCACCAGTATCATCTGGCGTTCTACTCAGGCATCTAGCAGGTGAGCAGCGCCCGAAACGCGGACTTGTACGTTACTGATATCTTTTACAGGGACGGCCTTGTTCTGTATACAGTTACCTCCGACGCGACACTTCGCATATTCACTCCTGTCTTGGACTCCCCGCAACACATGCAGCTACATGCCACTTTAGACCTCTCTTCGTCGGCGGCCTCGAAGCTGTCCCCGAGATCGATCGGTCTTCCTGTTTCGAGCGTTTTTTATCTTGATAGGGAAATTGTTACTCGAGCGCTTACGTCTGCCCTCTCGGACATGTCTGATAAAGACGACGCGAAAATACGAAGAGTCCAGGACATAAGAGATGCTGAATGGGATATGTTCATGCACGCCCTCCCCGATGGCTCCCTTTCTATCCGGGCCGTTGCGGCAAGTACCTTGTCCATCATTGGCAGTTTCAGGCCTCACCTCGAGTCAGAATATCGATCGACGACCACCAACACTCCTTAAGCAGTTCACAGTTCTCCAAAATGTCACCTTCTCATCTTTTCGAGCTCCCTCGTACTTGCGCGTCGTTCCCGGGCCCACCAAACAGACTCTAGCATTAGTCTCAACAGCTCCTTTGTCTGTGCATATGCTCGAGCCTTTGACCTTTTTCGACTCGCGTTCCGATGGCCTCACACTACTGGGTCGGGTTCATGATTACATGACTGATGGCGAACCGCGTATCAAACACTTCGTGCGTACGCCTGATGGTACGGGCTTGGCTGTCGTGCGTGAAACCGGGGGTGATGCGTGGATTGTGCGCGATCACGGCACGTCACTACAACGTGCTGGGAAGTGGACAACGGCGGACAATGTTGTCGTGCTAAATGGAGGCAAGTTCTATATTACGCGAGGTGACCGCCGAAACTCACACCTTTTCAGGACGGTCCTTTGCGACTTTCTCAAATGCCACCTGTCTTCTCACGTTACATGCCACGCCAGAGCTCACCCTATCTCTACCTCCTATATCCTCCTTGTTTTCGCTTCCTTCCCGGAACACCGCACCTTATGAATGCATATATGCCATCACTGCTGATCTGGCACCCACTATCTGTCACATTCACGCTGTGAGTGGAGGGCTACCTTCACTATCTATGGTCTCTCAGACCGCATTGCCGGTACGATCCCCGGTAGCATTCATTTTACCCGTCGATCCCATGGGGTGGATATCAAGCCGTGACACGGCTGGGATGGAACGTGATGTCCTTTTAAGCGTTGGGAGAGATGGTGAGCTCATGTTTTGGGTGCCCGACGGGAATGGAACCGGCTGGCGTCGCACTGGGAGAGTGCGCACTGATCGAACAAGCATACGCATGGCGCGGTGCAGCTCTGCAAAAAAGACGGTTCTCAGTGTGTCTCCCTCCCTCACGAATCACCCGTGAGACTTATGTCCTTGTGCAGTTGTTCCACGTGCAGATGGGGAGGAACTCACTATTTGGGACTCAAAAGAGTCTGAATTCTCATCGGGTCTAGAATATGCGAAGATATTGGACTCTTCCGAGAAGGTCAACGACCTTGATTGGAGTTCGACACCAGACAATCAATCCATACTCGCGGTAGGATTCTCATACCGCGTTGAGATACTATGTCAACAACGAATGACATACTTCGACGAGGGCCCGGGTTGGGGTGTCATCAAGAGCATCGAGATTGCGAAGTAGGTAAACGCTTCTGTGGCTCATTAAGACACTCTACTTAATTATGCCTGACCGCTGAAGTCTACTCCCACACCCGATTAGCGACTCTATCTGGTTGGCGTATGGGGCACTTCTGATTGGCTCTGGTCATCAGATGTGCTTGTATGGACTTCCCCGACAACTTGAAAAGGATGGGGCTGAAGAGGGCCTCTTCGAGTATGTTGCAAGGCTGAATGGACCCCTCCCGGACTACCATCCACAGATGTTACTGCAGTGTCTCTTGTGGGGTTGGTCGTCATTAATTATTATTTTTCAGTGGTGCTTATTGTTGAAATACAGACAAGCTCGATCTTGTTAAGGAGATCCTTGTGCACCTCTCTCGCGGCGTAGAGCAGAGACTTGAGTCGCAGGATGATACTTTCAGCTTGAGCCCCATCCCAATTAGTCACTATATCTCGAGAAATCGCATATCAAATCCAGTCAGTTTCAGGCCGTGTTGCCCTGTCTCGGCATTATCTCACCAGTATTATAGGGCACGGGGACTCACCGCCGGCAATATTCTTCTCTGTTCAACGGGCTGGAGGAAAACGACGAGTGAGCGTTAAATGGCATGTGGCACACCCCTACTGATTGCAGCAGACCAGAAGACCAAGGCTTTTCTCGGCCACTGATCGAACGGCTACTCGACCATCTAGAAGCAACGCCGCTACCTCACCTAACGCCGAATGAGCACGCACATCTTCTTGTGCTTATACGAGCCATGCTCGAGGTACGCATTAGTGCGTATAGCTCTGCTTTACCTTACCAGGGCGTGACTTAGGTCGACGAATCCCGGAGATCCCTTGATGCCAATGGATTCCGGTATCTCATCTCAATGCGCTCTTTGTACATCCTCAACGAACGCGCTTCTGCCCCAAGTAGTCCAGAGTCGAGAGGTGCTGTCAGTCGTCGATCGGGCTGGCGTGCAAGATTACGATTTCGCGATATCATCTGGGCATTTCATAGTGAGACTCAGGGGTTGCTACTGTCAGCGTCGTTGGTGGCATGCCACGGTAAAATGACGTGGAGTGATGCTCGTGCATTGGGTGTGTTTCTCTGGCTTAACTCTGTTGAATCGATGGCACGTATGGTCACCGTTCTCTTGCACGTGTCCTATTCATAAATGCATCGCTGCAGAGATCTCACATGGAGCTCATCGCTCGGACTGAGTATATGGCTGGAGATGCTCGCGATCCAGTGGCCTGCTCACTGCTTTACTTCGCCCTGGGAAAACACAAGCTCGTACATGGACTCTGGCGGCAGGCTGCATGGCATAAAGAGCAAACAGTTATGATCAAGTTCTTGTCCAACGATTTTACGCAATCGCGATGGCGGACTGCGGCACTCAAGAACGCCTATGCTCTGCTCAGCAAGCGTCGTTTTGGTATGCATAACCACACGGTTTCCCACATGTTCAAACTCAACGAAAATTTGCTAGAATATGCGGCCGCGTTTTTCATCCTTGGTGGTACTCTGAAAGACGCCGTGAATGTCTGCCTTCGTCATCTAGACGACTTCCAGTTGGCCGTCGCTTTGGCACGCGTTGTTGAGGGTCGTGACGATGGCCCTATCTTGCGCGACATTCTCAACGAGACCGTCATCCCTTTCGCTTTCAAAAAGGGGAACAGGTGGCTCGGGAGTTGGGCTTTTTGGCTGCTACACCGTCGAGATCTCGCAGTGAGGATACTGGTGGTCGGTTACGATGGCTCCAGCTTTTGTTTACGTTCTCTGACGGTTGTCTTCCAGACACCTTTGCGGGACGTCGCCGGCGCGCTGGACATACCTATTACAGAGCTTGGCACGCCACACTACGACGACCCCAGTCTGGCCCTCCTCTTCTCCCAATTAAAATCTAAGACACTCCAAGCTGCAAAGGGCACAAGTGAGATCTCGGGCCGCACAGAATTCAATTTCGTACTACAGATGGCACGTGTTTTCACTCGAATGGGTGCGTGGCCTTTTCTCGGCACGTCACATCCTTTTAAAGTCATGCATTATACAGGCTGCCATGCCCTCGCGTTAGATCTTGTCAGGTCTTGGTCGTTTGATCGACCGTCTCTCGAAACCCATGATCCCACGCTGCACATGGCACCTCCGAGTCCAACAACAGCACGTAGACTGCATGCATTAGAGCAGGCTATGCGACGGAGATCCTCAATCGTGATTGATATAGATCCTTTCTCGGCACCGCCATCTCACAAACCGTCACCTAAACCTAGCGAAGATGCCAGGCCTTCCACTCAGTCTATAAAGGAGACCGTCGACGAAGGCGATTTGGTTGCGAGAAAGGCTGGTTTAGGCAGTCTTTTGAAGACCGCAAAGCAAGACGTACAAGTGCCAGAGTTCGACATGAATTCATTCTTCTGATTTTTCGGCGAGTTAGTAAAGGATTTGGGAAGCTGGCATTGTGACAGCTATGTACGTCCTAAGCGAATGATACAATTTATGTTGTTGCAACTAGACCACGGGGGAAATGGGTGAGGATGAGTGAGGAAAAGAATGATTAGGCGTTGATAATCGACGCGCAAATGACTAGGAGCGGTTCACTGCTCGACTTCAACTTCACGCTTTTTCAAAACCAGATCCTTGCCCATGATCCTCTTCCAAACATCCTGGACGTCCTCAACAACTGTCTCGAAGTGACTTGTCGCATCGTACGAACGGGTGATGAAGATGTTGTCGCCTTGGCCGTCGGAGATCGGGGTATAAATGGGCGTAACCGAAATGAATCTAAGGGGGAAATTGTTAATCCAAAAACCCAAGCAGGTGTGGAAAACGATATCGTACGTCTCGTGTACGGGACCGAGAAGCTGAAGTCCTGGAACGATCTCTTTCTCAGGGAATGCTGTCTCGACAATCGTGCTGACTATGGCTACGTATATGTTCTTGGCGCAGACATTGTGCGTCGCAGAAACCATGGCGATATATATATCTGGCGCGACATCAAATAAGTGTGGGCCCTGCTCATCGACAAAGGACCTACCATGCCGCCTAGCGACCTGATTCTGTGGGATGATAATCTGAACACTGTCGACGTCTTCTGTCCCCGGGATAGGGTGCTTGAGAATACAGATGGCGCGGATGACCTTTCCGTCCTCAACGACGCGAATTTTCCCGCTCTCCTTGTCGTCACCAAAGTAGCTTGGATCACCGATGACTTGTTTGGCCTTCACGGTTTCGGATCCGCTACGTACACCAACAAACTTACCAGCGGCATCGGTGACGATCTCGTGGACGGGTTTATCGAGCATGTAGGTGCCGCCGTAAATAGCAGAGAGGCGCGCAAACGCCTGGGGTAGCTCGCCGAGGCCGTAAAGGGGATAAATGTACGGTGACTTGCCATAACGCGCCATGGAAGAAGTATAAAGCACGATACGTTCATAGGTCCGGCGTGCGGGTTTGTTGATATAACTGAGAAAACCATCAACGATCGAATCCTATCAGCAGTGAAACTGTACACACTCATCATCTAGGTAGAGTGCCATAGCATGCCCGATGAAGTCCTGGGTGCCAGGCTCCAGCCCGAATTTCTCATAAACTGACTTCATCGTAGCAGTGTCGAGGTCGATGTCTACGTAAGAGCCTTATAAGAAGCTAGTCCTGGGGCTTTTCAAATAAGGAGAATAGACCTTGGTGAGTGGCAGGATCTTCGTCCTTCCAATTCTGCAGGAACTCGAAGAATTTCTTCGCACGGCGCTTTTCAAAGAGACCCATCAATGGGCTTTTGACCGCCTCCATCTCGGTGCTGGGAACCTTAGAGATCTTGCCATCACGATAGACGAAGCTGCCCGCGATCTGCTTGAACTCGAGATAACGTGTGACATCCGTATGCACGAGGATCTTCGTGAGTTCTCCGGATGTTATGATAAACTTCGGGACGAGATCGACGGCATAATCCCTGTCACGACCTAGCTCAGAGGGAGGAGCCTGGTCACCGCGGAATTTTCGATAAAGCTATTGACAAAGACTAGATCAGAAACCGCACAAGCATATAATGTCAGCTGCAGACCTGAGTAAGGTTCAGACTGGCACTGTCGCCGCCATAATAGTCATTCCTGTCCATATGGAGGACCTTCTTGCCCTCCACAGAGAGAAGACCAGATAAGATGCACTCGGTCAAGCCAGTGCCGAGAACAATAACCTGAGAGAGATGAGCAAGATGTGAGTCGGATGTATGATGGGCCATACGTCGTATTCCTCGTCCATGGATGATGAGGGTACTTAGATGTTAGTGTGGTGGTCGTGGTCACAGTCAGGGTCTAACAATCGATTTGCACGTGCCGATTTTACAAGCAAGTCACCGGTCTAGACACCAAACACATAATACAACAACCAACTAATCTCACTACATTTCCCGAGTTCGCTTACTAGGTGATCCGTGCACGGATGAACGACGCTTACGTCCCACTGCATTAGCCCAGGACGGTGTCCCACGCTGCATCTCCATCTGTCTCCGTGTACGTCTTCTGTACCGCTCAGCGAGTCTGATAAATTCTGTGGAAAAGATCTCAACCTTCGCAAGTTGATTTTTATTTAAGAGTGCATACCAGGCTCCATACTACGATATTTCTCGATATAACACTTGTCCGAACGCTGAGGATACTAAAAGATTGAGTTTGTAAAAATGGTCAAGTTTGAGGCCGCATATGAGATTTACCTCTTCGTGAAAGGGAAACCATCTTTGCTTGTTTGTCATCTCTGCCCACTGAGTAGAACTGTGCTTCGCAATGTGCTTGGCCATCACTCTAATGTCTGCAGGGCGAAAGACGCTGCCGCCACCCCTCATAGCCGCTTCTTCATCATCCTCTTCATCATAGGAGCTGGTCCCTTCCGAGTCTTGGCCGTCTTCGTCATCGAAGTCGCCTCTGGCATTGTTACCATAGACCTCAGCCGTTTTGCCTTTGACTGCTGCCAGAAGCCTGTCGGCTAAAGGATCCCGGGCCCAATAAGAAGCCCAGGAATTGGCTGTATGGTGTGGCACCTATGCAAGGCTCATATCGGAGCTAGTCACATTTTTTGGAGGCCACGTACCCTTTCTGCAAGTCTGGCGATGACTTCAGCCTTCGTGAGAGAAGGATCATCTTGCAACGCCCAAGAAATATATTTAGCAAAATACTTCTTGTCTTCAGCAGTATAGCGATTGCCCCGGACGCCTTTCACAACCTTCGTCGGAGCCAACGGTTCGTCTTCCGGGGGAGGGGGGATGGGCAGGTCTGAGAGCAAAGATGAGCTATGGTGCCTACGTACCCTCGGAGGTAGAGGGCTTTCGCTGCCAAGGGGAATGGGTTGAGTGCGAGATGGTCTATGATCAGATGATGGGGAGGAATCTCCTGCATGAGTTAGCCGCTCTTTCTTTGGCTGCTTATTCTTGATCTCCGAAGACACAGACGATGCTTTTGTTTCGAGATCGAATCGAACTGGCTTCTTCGTGGTCTTGACAGGTTGCATTTGGTTGACCAGCTCGTCTATGCGGGCTTTGTGCTCGAGGTAATAGTCCTTCCACAGGTTGGCAGCGTGGTTGTTGACCTACTTTCTGGCCTGAGAGGGCGACTGTAGATACGAGATTGAGAACATACACCATGGAGTGCTTCGATCGCCCTTTTATGATCGAAGCCTTGACTTAGGCCAGAATGAAGTGCCATGACAAGGAGTTGCTCATCGTTCGGTGATTGGCCGACCGGCGCGATCAATTTGAGTGCGTCGGATAACAACTGGGTTGGAAGGGTAGCAGAGGTAGATGGTTGGGGTGTCTGTTGTTGGAGGGACTGAAAGAGTGCATTGAAGCCACCCTGATTTAAGGCGTTCTGGTCTACGGCTTGAGCTTGAACCGCGTGTAGTAATTGCTGTTGTAATGGGTTTACAGGTGCTAGTATGGGAGGATTCTGTGGAGGGTGTGGATTCTGGAATTGCTGGAGCAGAGCATTGATGGTTTGGAAATAGTTGGACTGTTGCATGATAAGGTATAAAGTGGGCGTGGGTATAAGAACGGCGGCAGGTTCTCCTACTCACCGACTCTTCACCGACACGCTTCATCGTTCATCTGCCATGTTTTCCTCTCGCATCACCACGAGTGCCATATGTAATCGCTCATACGCTACGGTATCAGTACAGCCGTCTCTTCGTGGCCTCAATTCCGTAGTTCGGGAAAAAGCGGAAAAGCTCTCTAAGGAGTGGAGGGGCACAAGTGCCTCTGGAGAAAACACTAAGAATTTCATCGGGGGAGAGTTTGTGCAGAGTAAGACGTCTCAATGGATTGAAGTCGTAGACCCAGTGCGTCGTGGACGCTGCATGTCATCTCACTTGAACCCGACCCTCGCGTCCCTATAGTCGACACAAACCCTCCTCACCCGCGTCCCGGAAACTACCAACGCAGAGTTCGAGCAGGCAGTTGAAGCTGCTTCTGAGGCATTCAAGACGTGGAGCCAGTCAACCGTTTTGACACGTCAGAGGTTCATTCTCGAGTTCGTTGCCGCAACCGTGTGCAATTTCTCTTGGTTGCTCACGCCCTTGTCACAGGTTGCAGCGTCTCATTCGAGAGAATGCTGATTGCTTAGCCACAAGCATAGTCTTAGAGCAAGGAAAGACGGTCCCAGGTCAGATTTATCATAGCTCTCCCTTATGTCTTCTGAAGTATGCATGAAGATGCGCACGGTGACATCCTCCGAGGACTCCAAGTGGTGGAGCATGCTGCAAGTGCACCTTCGCTTCTACTAGGCGAGAAAATTGAAGGTTCGTCGTTCCCAATTCCTCGTTTTTACCTTGACGCTTCAATTATACTTGAGGTAGTTAGCCGAGATATGGATACCGAAGTGCGTAAGGTGCCTTTAGGTGTGACCGCTGCGTATGTCTGAGAAGTTATCTCATTGTTGCGTTAACTGACGCACTCTTACCTAGCATCGCTCCATTCAATTTTCCTGCGTACGTCCATTCGTCAATGGGGCATGTCGTGCTGCCACGACGAATATCAATAGGATGATCCCACTTTGGTCTATCCCTCTGGCTACCGCAACTGGGAACACTCTCATCTTAAAACCCTCTGAGCGTGACCCTGGAGCGGCGATGATTATAGCTGAACTTTGTCAAAGAGCGGGGCTCCCACCAGGTGTCGTCAATGTCGTGCACGGGACGGTTCCAACAGTGAATGCTATGTGCGATCATCCTAGTATCAAAGCAATCAGCTTTGTCGGAGGCGATCGCGCTGGAAAGCATATTTATGAACGGTTTGTTTCCTTTCTCGTTCTGCTTTGTTGTGCTGTTCTGACTGATTGTAGGGGAACGAAGAACGGCAAAAGGGTACAATCAAACATGGGTGCCAAGAACCACGCCGTAATCTTGCCTGATGGTATGAAGCACATCCGTCGTTCAAGTAGACTCACTCACTCATCCGATAGCTAATAAGAATCTTGCCCTTAATTCTGTTGTAGGTGCTGCTTTCGGCGGTAAGTTTGCGATCTCCGTAATTGAGATCTTATTGACGATTCTCTCAAGCTGCTGGGCAACGCTGCATGGCTGTGTCCGTAGCAATATTAGTTGGCGATGCTCAAGCGTGGCTACCGGACCTCGTTAACCTTGCCAAAAACTTGAAGGTGGGCGGTGGTTTTGAGAAGGATATCGACCTGTTAGTTCCTCAGTCCCATATCTACGTACCTTTTCTCACCCCATTTAGCGGACCAGTCATTTCACCGGCTGCCAAAAACCGAATTTTGGGATTGATCGGGTCTGCTGAGCAGGAGGGTGGCAAGATCCACCTTGACGGACGCAATGTTACGGTTTCTGGTTACGAACACGGAAATTTCATTGGGCCAACAATTATCGAGGCAAACACTTCGATGAAGTGCTATGAGTGAGCGGCTTTTTGCATTCACCGTTCACAGTATGAAGACTTGCCTCAGTCAAGAGATATTTGGACCCGTCCTCGTTGTTATCAAGGCGGACACGCTAGACGAAGGTATCCAAATTATTAACCAGAACCGGTACGGGAACGGGACGGCAATCTTTACCCAGTCGGGTGCGACTGCACGGAAATTCGAGCACGATGTGAATGTTGGTCAGATCGGAATTAATGTTCCTATCCCAGTGCCACTTCCGATGTTTTCTTGGAGTGGAAACAAGGTACTGTAGTGTTGCACCGCTCCCAGGGCGGTCAGGATTCATGATTTCTGTTCCTAGGCCAGCGTCTTGGGTGACCTCGGTTTCTACGGGAAAAGGTAATGTACTGTACTATCCATGCGACGTTCGTCGGTCTTATTAATTGCACCGTAGTGCCATCGAATTCTATACGCAGAAGAAGGTGAAGTTTGACGTCTCTTCAACCCCTTTCGCCCATCATTTACCACGTTGATAGACAACGACGAGCCTATGGAAGGCGGCTGATGCACTCAACAGTCGGGCGTCCGTCCATATGCCCACCCATCATTAAGATGTCCGTACAGCGATTGTGGTGCGATGGGACATGTATAATAGCAATTACAGTGATCATTGACACGAAGTTAATATACGTGCCATCACAAATTAATCCATGCGTGGTTGTTTGGGAGTAAGGAGTCAAGAAGGAAGACCCGGTGGCAGCGTTGGGTTCACGGTTCCGTTCACTGTTTGGTGTTTGTTATGGACTGTTGTGTGCTTGCACTGGATGGAAATCACACTTTTATCATTGACAAAATCCTGACATATCTATAAGAGGCAATCAAATTTCCTTTAATTTGTGTGACAAAATCTAAGAATTATGATTACATATTGTTTGGCTAAATTCATATCACAAAATCAAGCAGAAATGATATTTATTGTTATACTTTTGTCACATTCTTTGTGGGTAAGAAATTTGACATTTTGCTAAGATGTTTCACTGAGAAAAAGGTTGGAAAAATGCAAACCAAATAATTTTTCCTAGGCATAAATGGTATAACAAAATGCTGAAATAATTTTCTCATCTGCCTAAATATTTCACATATAAAAACAATGACAAGTAGTCAAAATTATGTTATCACAATTCTAGTTTGTAAAATTTTGACTTGGTCATAAAATGAACTCATCATTTTTCTTAAACTAATACTTCTATTTTTTTCATCATGTTTATAAGGGAAAACCATAACAAAATCATATATGGGGTATCACAAATTTTTCTCAATTTTTTTGAGAGACATTTTCTTAATATATAATGTATTTCCAATGTAGAATTTTATATATTTTTTATTGGATTTTATTAAAGACATATATCATGACAAAATGAAAATCATAAGCAAAAGGCATAGCAGGCCTTCAAGGGGGTCAGAAAATTAGAACCCTGACCCAAGGGGAGGGGGTCTACCAAAATCATAATTTTTTTCACTATCTTTAATGTCTAGGGTTGGTCTGAAGGTTCAATGCAGAAAAACATCTACTATACATGACTTACAAGAGGTACTCATAGTGATCAAAAGTGATGGCACATGTGACATTTCCTCCAGCACTCCTTGACATGTTTGCTCAAATAAAATGGTAATGCACCATTAGATAGATGTAAAAATCATTTAACATAGAGTATAGAGTGTAAAGAGTGCGTTTATGAAACTAAAACTGGGTATGACCACCTTTTGCTGCTAAAACAGCAGAAACACAAGCTGGCATATTGCTTATATGCTTATTGATTGTATCTTCTGATATCTCCTCCCAGGCCTCGAGAACAGCAGTCTTGAGCTGCTCAGCAGTAGTTGAAGTGTGCCGCTGACCACGCAAAATGTGTTTAAGCTCAAGCCACAGAGGCTCAATTGGGTTGAGATCAGGGGAGTTGGGTGAGTGGAAAAATAGGGGCACTTGGCGATGATTAAGCCACCTGATTGTTGATTTGCTTTGGTGACATGGTGCACCATCTTGCTGAAACTGAATAGACCCCCTCTCTTGCTTCAAGGAAGTGTAGAAAGTCCAGAAAGGACCTTCCAAGACTTGCTCTTGGTAGCGCTTTGAGGTCATTCCGCCTCCCTTCCCTCCTGGGTATTCCATCACAACCAATGGCCCCTTCCTGCCTCCCACAATGCCTCCCCAGAACATAACACGTACAGTTGATTGCTTGAAGGTTGGGACCAAGCACCCCTCAAGTATCTGCTTGCCCTTCCGCCATGTGACAAAAATACGACCACATTTGTCGCTAGCCCACACATAGCACTCATCTGTAAACATGATGTGGTGCCAATCTTGAGCTTTCAGGCTCTTGTTCTTCTTGGCCCAGAGAAGTCGAAGGTATTTATGATGAGGGGTGAGGAAAGGGACTTTTCGCGCAACTTGTTGATGGTAACCCTGTGCCGCGAGAACCCTTCTGATGCTCCCAACTGAGGTTTTCATTGCAATTTGGTTTGTCAGCTTGATAAGAGGCATACATCAGTTTTTTCTGGCAATTTGAATCACTTGCCGCTTGTCATAGTCAGTTAGCTTGCTAGGTCGACCAGGACATGGTTTGTTTGCAGTTGAACCAGTTTGCTTAAAGCGTCGGATGACATTTTGTGCGGTCTGTGGTGCAACATTTTCTTTGCGAGTGGCAGCAGAGGCATTTCCACTGGCAAGACAGTATCCAACAAGGCGATTCTTTGTGGGTGTGTCAAGCTCATGTCGAGAAGTGTTGGATTGAGGCATTCATATGAGGGGCTACAATATCAATGTCACATAAAATTGGAATACAAAAACGTGTCTAACACAACTACATTACATAAATGCCATCACTTTTGATTGGTAGGAGTACAATTTACTTCAACAGTACAGTATGAATCATGAGTGCTACATACAGGTATGGTACTACGACTTCAATAAAATGTTGAGTCCCTATCACTTTTGTTCATGCCCATGTGCCATTGCCACCACCATTACCATCACACACACCCTCTCCACTGCGCTGTTACCATGATGACATCACCTCATTGGTATTGTTGCTGCTGCTGCCATTATGGTTGTCCTTAAATGGGTCATTTTTGTGGCTGCTGCCATTGCAGCAGCCAATTATTATCATTCTTGCAGCTTTTGTCATCAAGGCTGTATCCTTATGAGCGTTATTGTTAAACTCATGAAATGAGTGTGTCAAGAACACTGGAGTGAAGAGAGCAGCTAGATAGGAAGGAGCACACTGAGAGGAAGGGGGAAGGCAACTGGATAGTGTATTTGAGGGATACAGACAGATTCTTATACAAAATAGCTACATGTTTAGGGACAACAGAGAAAAAGAGTTGTATAGTGATAAAAACAAATCAGAATGCTAAGGAATTAGGAGCTGATATAGGAATGAAGAGGGTGTACCCCTAATGGATTTTGGATTGATTTTTGGATCAGATATGTCATGCTTGCTCCAAAAGCCTTCAGAAGTCAAACTCCAACAGTTATTGTCTCATCCCATAGTCACAGTCAGGGGCAAATGGCCCTAGCTAAGCTTATAATGACTAGAAGTTAATTGTTTATGTCAGACATTCTGAATATCTCTCAGTCAGACAGGCAGCAGGGGAATTCTATAGTACGAGTAGCACATGTGAAAGGGAAAGAAGAGCTAGAAAGTAGAAATGGTTCCAATGATAGTCCATATGTGGTGCTATATAGTTAAAAAAAAGAAAAGCAAAAAGGTCACATCAAAACTGACAGACACAGACAAAATTGCATAATACACTGAAACATAAAACCTGTCATGTTTGGCATTCAAACTATTCCTGTAACACCAGTCAGTTGCTTAAATCAGATGATCAAAATGATGTTAGCACAGACCTGATCAAGAGGTAACACATGAATGCATGGCTTGAGTATGTTTCATAATCTGTATGGTGTGTGTGCAAAGTGACATAGCACCTCATCAAGCTTGCAGACCACTGAGTCCTGGCCTGCTGCAAACAAATATTTGCAATAAGGATCAAACTGTGTGTCAGCTACATCCAAGGGGAGATACTGTTTGATGGCAAAGAAAGGTTCATGCATCTTATCCTCAATCTGAAGATTGAAGATCATCTGGATAGATCCTGCTGACCAGGACTCCCTGCTTTCTCCCTTTTTCTTAAACACAACATAGCTGTTGCCAAGGGAATTTGTTGCTACAGAGAACTTCATTCCACAGAAGATGAAGGATTCCTGTGAGAAGCACAGCTGTGGGCAATGTTTTGCAGCAATTTCTCCTAAGATGCCCTTTTGGATCCTCTCCACAATCCATAATGGAAGTTGTACCTCTTTCTGTTTTGCAGCCATTGAAAACCCTTTGTCAGAACCTGGAGTGAAAGCCCACAGATCATTCCAAAATGTTCCACACATATCACTGTTGAATGCCTTTGAAAAGGCCAGTTGAAGTTCACTGAGAATGGGTGGGAGATTCTCAGTTTGCATCAGGACCCTGATGTCTTGTGACATGCAGAACTGTGTCAACAATGTCTGTTCCAGTTCACCTATCAAGTAAGTAGTAGGGTTAGAGATATTAATGTAACACAATAACCCAAAGAGTGAAGAGGCAACTGAGAGCTCACCAAACTTGTTGCTTGTCTTGATAAACTTCAACCATCTTAAACAATGTTTGAAAACAAAACACAACCAAGCATGAGGTGGTCCAAAGTTCTCAAATAGCTGAGGCAGATGTAAGGAAAGGTGGTGATTCAGAGTCAGTGCAGTGTAGACATAGTGTCATGGACGACTTATTTTTCCTTCCCTGTCATCTTATCTTGTCTTATCTTATCTTACCTCAGACCAGACTTCATTCTATTATCCTATCACCCCAGTATACCGATCATTTGGCTCCCCCAACCCCATTGACTCGTTGTTTCCCCACCCATTCTATTTATATTGACCAATGGCTTTATGACCTCTATGCACACAGACCAGGTCCCCTTAGGTATATGTACTTGTACTTGTGCCCTGTCATTCCTTAGCTTTGACTTCGTCAATCTACTGTCCTGTTTACTCTGAGATTCCCTCTACTTGTGCATCACCATCTTGTTCTGTAACAGAACCTTTGAAGCTTTGGACCTTGGGCTATACCAAGTTCCCTCAGAAACTTAGGCACCTACATGTACTCCATGGGGCCAACTCCAGTACTGACTGCCTCAGGCAGAGACTGGTTACAGAGGACACAGACCAGATACAGACCACATCCTGGCAGTGATGTGACACATAGAGTTCTTTTGTGGTCTTCAAATACGGCACATGTGTTTTTGGAACTGTTTGATATGATCAGGTGTCATCTTTTGCATCATTGCTAGCTTGCAGGCTGTCACAAGATCCATGAAATTTTTGAGCATTTGATGCTGGCAATCATTTGGGAACTTCAAACCCCAGAGATGCACAAGTGTGATGACAAGGTTGACAGTGCAAGCCATGTGCCACTGGTCAGTGCTAAGCTTCCCATGTCTTCCATCACCTAGCCTCAGCAGCACCCTACCAATCCAGGAAGGCAGAGTTGTCTTAGACATATTGACCCAGACTTCTGCCAGAGTTTGTTGCCTGAGAACCACGTCTTCCTTTTGATTTGACTTCTTATGTGGACATGAGTTTCACACGTCTTTGAGGTCCTCATCCAGGCTAATCTCTTCATCCATGTCACAGTCAGTTGTGTTGAAAATCTCGGTGGTGATGCCAGAGAAGTGTAACTCAGAGTTGTCACCAAAACTTTCTTCCCAGAGCACATCAGAGACGTGATCCAAACCCCAGTCTGAGGCCCAAGACTGAGCCTGGCTGATAGTGCTCATATCCCTAGCTTTGCTGAACTGAGGTTCCATGATGACCCAGGTTGCTGAGTCATGTACAGTAGCACCACTGTGAGAAGCTACATTACCAGATGGGTATGAGGGTACTGAGACTGGCATGTTTGAGCTTCCTCCAGATCCATGTGCTTAAACAGTGCTTTTTGGGACTCTTGGTCAAGCACCCTTCTCGCGCTACAGACAACTTAATGTTAGCCTCTAACTACACTTTTTCCTGAGGTAAAATTTGACCTACCATGTCCCACAACATCTTTTCCAGGGGCAGTTTGTTCATGGCCAAGAGTTCATCCAAATTGGTGTGTGAAGGGGTAATATCCAATTCCAGCAGGAGAGCCACAATTACACATTTCTGCAGCTGCTTTATCTTTGAAATTGATGTGGCTGAGGCATACTTAGTCCATTCATCTTGGAGCTTCACATCAGTTGCAAGCTTCAAGCATCTGCCAGTGGGCTTTGGTGTGCTGGTTGAAGCATGGGTCTCATTGGATGGGAACGATAAGTTGTAGTCAGCCAAATTTTGAATGGTGCTAGCTGAGGGCCACCCACAAGTTGTATGCTTGGGATGAAGCATGGCATGTTAATGGGATGAACTAAGCAATCAGATATTACTAAACTCATGTGACATAGCAAGGACTCAGTGAGCTGCTCTTTCCTTTTTCAGGAGTAGCAGATTGTTTTAGTATCACTACACAGCCTGTGGAAGACATTGTACAAGAGTTCTGAGACTTCCTTGTTGGAACCATGTCTAAGAATATGTTTGCCATAACATAGTTCATCTTCTGTGACAAGAAAGTCTTCCTGTCCTGCTTCACATGGAAGTTGTCATCTTCTAGGTGGAAATCCATGCCCCATACTTCTCTGCAGTGTCTCCGCAAATCTCCAAGCAAAAGTGAATGCATGCAATCCAGAACGATGAAGGTAGTAGGGTCTCAGTATGGAAGGCAAAGGAGTTTGCTCCATCAGACACCATTTTGGCAAGACAGCTTCGATCTTCTGGCATGCAATGTTGCATTCTTCCATGCAATTGTGGACTGTTGATGTTCCATCCATGTGTGTATCGGCCAGGACTTCACTTCTAGATTGTCAATATTGTGGAAAGGGAGCTTGCAAAATGAACAGAACTGGGTAGAAGCATGGGAGGCAAAACCAGAAATCTGGTGTGCAGCTGGCAGGTTGCAGACTATGGGAATAAGGGCAGTTTGGCATAATTGACCCCCATAATGATGTGCTGTGCACTTTATAAGGACACCAGGTTTTCAGAAATGCAAAAGGTCATCCATCAGAGGTCTGAGAACATGGTTGATCTGCTCCAGTGAAGGCTCTTGAGGACCTGGTATAATTCCGATGAGAAACATGTTTTTGACTCAATAGCGCACGTCCACTGAAAGATTCAGAAGGACCATGTAGATCACACCAACACTGACCTTCTTCCCCACCTCTTTCATAATAAAGGGGTTGAAGCCATCCATGCAAAGACTAAAGATATAGCAACCTTCTTGGCTCCCAGGTTGAACAAATGGTTTACCATTGGGCCCAAGAACTTCTGGAAAATTTTCCCATCCATATGTCCCTGAGTTCCATGCCTGCATTTTGAGAGTTCACGAAGACATCATGATCTGTGTGCTTTGATGTCTGGTTGACTGAGCATGTTGGCCAACCAGGCTTTCATGTTGTTGTAGAGGAATGTCTGGGAAGGGAATATCTTGGTCGTGCCTTGGATAACTCTTGTAGTGTACAGGGTTGTGTTACATATATCTGAGTCTGGTGTAGGTTGATTGGTGCATTATTCTGAAGAGCTCTGAGAATTGGGATAAAGCTTGTAGCATTCTGGACAGCAAATGAATGACTGGGTGTGGGGATGAAGCTTCAAAATGTCAAAGATCTTTCATATATCCAGTGGAATGCCAGTGATGACTGAGTCAAGCTCTGGGATGATAGAGTTTGAGACAGGCAGAGATTGAGCGTGACCCTGAACATTGTACCCAGGAATTTGCAGCATACGATGGAGAGATTCATGACAAGGTAGCAGATCACAAGTCCTAGACAACAGCAAAATACAATTGGGTCCAATCGTAGACTCTCAGTGGAGAGAAATTTTCCTGGATGTGGTTCAGTGCCTCTGTTATTGAACAATGCAGGGAAAGGAGACTGACCACTGTCAATAATGGAACACTGATTGTCAATCATGAAAGAAGGAAGAGCTTTTTTTTTTTTGACTCCATTAACGTGCACCTGCGGGCACTAACCCTATGTAGCACGTAAACTACTACAAATCCCACTGCTACTGCTTTTCTCAGTTGTAGTGTTTCCACCAAACGCTGCTCCGACTTGGATCCGTGGGCTTTCCTTGATCAACACTAAGCCAAGCGCACAGCTTGCAACTTAGGCAATAACTCGTAAAGGGCTAATAACCTCAAAAGGTCCCCTTATAAGGCCAAACAATGGTGATAGCCTAACACACAAGTTGGCAACAAGACGAGAAGATAGTCACACAGACCAATGACTCTGCTATAAGAATGCTTTGCTAGTCCCTGAGAGGAATACAGGTGGAAGTCAAAACAACTAAGCTAACGACTACTGGTGAAACCTGCCAAGTATATATAGTACTCCAAACCAGTAATGAAACTGAGCTTGAACTATAAATGAGATAACACCTACGACCTTATCTGCCAATAGGAATAGTCCATCAAGCCACAGGGGCTTATCATGAAACATACAGTACATGAGGCATAAGGCCCCATATGAGTCAGAGATAACACACCCATGAGTCAGAGATAAGAACACCATATGACTCACAAATGACATCAGAATCCAAGATAACAAGATAGCAAATGTCTCGGCGCAATACCAGCACATCAGAATACCTTCCATCAGAATCGACCCACATAGGGAATTGTCCAGATCTTCGGCACTTGGGAACTCCGCATCCGAGGCAACATAACATAATACAAAGCTAGAACCTTCCATCCTTGAAGTCCCATGACTTATCGATTAGGTCAGATATGAGGCATGACCTGGGACTACACGTGACCTGAGATCACGTGACCTTCATCTTTCCTGCAATACTCGTGCCAGCATCTGAGGACGACTCATGAATGAGCATGCCACTCACTAACTGGCATATGCGCAACACTTCATCTTCCTCCACATAATAGTCTTCTTCTTCCGCCTCTGGCCATCCATCGGCCTGGGCCCATACAAGAGCGCATACCTGCTCTTCTTCTTCACAATGTTCTGGTTGTCCGGCTACCCATGTGTGCTCTTCAGGGTAGTCTTGGCAATTCTTCCAGTGTTCATGTCAACACTTGCGACATTTGGTGGTGGTGGAGGGTTGAACGATGTCACCACATGACATCGGTTGTGCGTTCTCCTTCAAAAAAGCAACTCCCTCAGCCAGAAGGCTGACATCATGTGGTGCCAAGTGGTAACTAAAGGGGGACCCTGATGGTGTAAGAGGGGGTTGTGGCCAATATATAATGTGAACAGGTGGGGCAGGGTGGGGTGGAGGGGTGGGGAGTGAGTGGTGGGGTAAAATGGTGGATGGGGGGAATGTGATCCAATAGCTAACTCCTCCTTCCTTTCTCCTCCTGTCCTTCCCCTCCTTTATACAGCAGCTACTCAGTGTTGTCTTGGGGGATGCATGTCCCTTCACTGCAGGGAGTGCATAAGAGATGGATGATCATGTTACATCTTAATTGTCCGCTGGATTTATTTGAAATCTTCCTGTTGCTTCCATGTATTTTGCTAATGGGATCAGCAGTTTGCTGCTTGTGAGGAGCTTCGCAAGCTTCGGTATGCTGCCCTGGTTGAGGCGGATGATGGGCCACTGCTCATACGTGTATTTGGGACACTGCAGTAGGAAATGTTCAACTGTTTCACTGGCTTGACCACAGGCCGGGCAGTGCAGGCTGTCAACTCTCTTGAATCTATGCAGATATTGATTGAGTGGCGTGTGTCCCGCCCTCATCTGGAAAGAAGGAAGAGCTACCTGAGAGGGTACCGCTGCAAGCTGGCATGACCACTCTGCTCTTTTAGCAATGTCAAGTTCCTCGATTGCCAGAGCGATGTCTGCGATCAGCTGATTTTGCATGTCACGGTTTGACATGTCGCGGACTACTTATCATCATCATTACGAGGTCTCGGAGTTTGGGACGCTTACTACTTGGTTATGACTACGATAGTAAGCCGTTATTAGTCATGGACACTTACGCGTCGCCAGTGTTTGGGATTGCCGGTGTTTCAGGTATTATTAGAACGGACAATGACTCATTACTAGTATAGTTGTACTAGGGTTTGATTCTAAGCTGCGCTTTAAAGCCAGCGTGTAACTGTATATAAGTCGTGTAGTGAAGACCAAGACTCTCTAGCTTGGTCTTCTTGAATCATCACCGCTTGTCCATTCCTCTCTATTCCAATCATTTGATTGAAGCTTGTCCTTCGGGATACCCTAGTGTCAACCAAGTGACCTAGTGGCTGTGCAACTCAGTGAAGTTGCCCGTGTCTAACAAGATTCATCCATATACTCGAGTATCACGCCTCAGATCGGTTCAAGTCGAACCAGCGTTAGGTGATAACGCTACATTAAGACCAAGCTTCAAAGTGGCGTCATCAGAAACTACAAGAGAACATTGTCGCAGCTGTGACAACTTTTGGTTTCAACACAGAGGCGCTGACAACGTACCGCAAAGATTTCGCAAGAATACAGAATACCGGTATAGTAGCACTACAGGCACTACCGGATATCACGCTAGGAGTTAGGAGGACAACCGATCCGTTGCAGTTGAGTTTGTCTACAATCAATACGTTTGGGTAGAAGTTCGCTGGTTTCAACCACAGGACGGAAACGGAGAGTGGGAAGGTTTCCGAACAGCCTTAGAAGATCTAGGCTGTGATATTTACATCAACGAGCTCACGCAAGAGGAACTACAAGAGTTGGAAAACACAACCGGCAAACCAGCATCTACTACACCACCCCCATCACCAAGTACTAAGAGTAATGTATCTCTTGGAGCAAGATTGTCCTCTCCATCACAACAAGGAGTCAACTTAGCAATCGCTACAGAAACATTACGCCTAGGAGCAATGGCAACCCTCACCTCTCATGTTCAAACTCAGGCGGCTACGGAAAGTTCATCCACACAACCAATTTACTCGCTCACTACTTCACCAATAGCACCGACTGTCACGGCATTTCGGGCCCTTACCGACCCTCAGAATCAAGCACCTCCCCCAAATCCTCCAGCAGGTGGAGGTGGCGGAGGAGGAGGTAATGGCAGAGGAGGAGGTGGAGCAGGACCACCTTTCGGAAACCCACCAGCGCAAATACCAGCAGCACAAGCACCCGTACCAGCGGCACATGACAAATTTTGTGGCAATCCACCCGCGGTCTTCGCAGGCGATCGTGAAAAAGTAGAAGAATTCCTTATGCAATGGAGTTTATATGAAGGAATCAATTCAACCCACTCCATTATGCACAGCCCATATCAAAAAGCTATGTTATTTCTCACCTACATCCAGGGAACTGCCGTAACCGAATGGGTAGGATCAATGGTGGCTTGGTTACGAGTCCAGGTCGATGTCAATGGACGAGACCCTCTTGACAATTGGTTGTGGTACAACACCCACTCATCATTCATGAGACAATACGCAGATACTCTTAAAGAAGAGAAAGCACAGACAGAATTGAGAAGGGGTATCAGAATGGAAAGAGGGGATATTGACGCGTACGTGGCGAAATTCGAACAACTGGTCAGATATGCTGGCTACAATATAGATCAACCAATGGTCCTTGATCTATTCGCAAATGGACTGCCAAACAAATTACAAGAAACCATCTACCTTCACGATGATCCCACAGATTACGAGGATTGGAAAAGGGCAGCCATTAAACGTCAAGGTCAATATCTCCATTTGAAGAACAAAATTGATCAGTACAAGATACAACCTCGACCATCACCACCAACTCAAACAAATTGGAGACAGTTCAGACGCCATCCAGATGCGATGGATACAACAGCCGATCGAGCTAGAGTCCGAGGACGGTTAGCGCATGCAGAGGACGTATTGGCACAGCCAAGACCATATCTCAATAACTCGCAACCACCTTTCAAGCCTCGCGAAGGATTCTTGCGAAGGAGACAACCTCCCGATCTCAGGGAAGTAATTTGCTATAATTGTCAAAAGAAAGGACACCTCAGTCGCAATTGCTCCCAGCCACGTCAACCACGAAATCCACCTAGACCCTTTAGCAATTCTAGGGGTATAGAAGTGGTGGATGATCGCTCTGAAACAGGAGAAGATCTCCATATCGCTCAAATGGTAGCAGATAATCGCACCACCGAAGAAAGGAAGAATGATTGGCTACAAACTGCGGCCAATGAGACCGAAGAATTCAAAGCCATGGCGATGCAGGAGTTGATGGGAAATAAGGATTTTGGGGACGCCTGAACCCGACGGCCTGGGTGAGGGCTCTACGTTGTAATGCTGTATACATAACTCGCTTCCGTTCTATGCGAATTCCAGTATCGATCCGAACCAGCAGCAACAAGGCCGATATAAAAACATTAGTAGACTCTGGAGCAACGGACAATTTCATAAATCCACGATTTGTGAAACGGATGGGATTGGGCGCGGTTTTATTGCCAAACCCAAAACAGTTATTCAATATCGATGACACTCTAAACAAAAAGGGATCAGTCACCCACTTTGTCGATTTACAAATATTGACAAAAGGAATTACCAGGAAAATGAGATTCCTCCTAGCGGACATTGGAAAAGAGGATCTCCTCCTTGGATATCCATGGCTCAGCACTTTCGAACCAAAGTTCAGTTGGAAGCATGGCACGATTGACGAAAATGTATTACCAATCGTGATCAAGTCATGCCATCCCAAAGTCAACGTCAATGTAGTAGCTCGCCTACTTTCAGACGTCGCAAAAGACAATATTGTCGCAAAATTAGGGGAGCATAGCTCTATCAAAGGAGCCGCCACTGATCTCGCCATAGCCGCAGGACCCAAGGAAAAGATCCAAATACCGGAAGAGTATGACGATTTCAAAAAGGTTTTTAGCGAAGAAGAATCCCACCGATTTCCCCCTTCACAGGAATGGGATCATGCTATCGAACTCAAAACCAATACTCCAGATCATATCAATTGTTCTATATACGAACTCTCACAATTGGAGGATAAACCGTTACGTGATTTCATCACGGAACAACTCAATAAAGGGTACATCAGACCCTCTAAATCGCAGTACGCCTCTCCGTTCTTTTTCGTCAAAAAGAAGGACGGAAAACTACGCCCAGTACAGGATTATCGGCAGATCAACGAATTCACAATTCGCAACAATTACCCACTGCCATTGATTCAAACCCTCATCAAAGACCTTAGCGGTGCACACATATACACTAAACTCGACGTACGGTGGGGATACAACAATATCCGCATCAAGGTGGGCGATGAACATAAAGCGGCGTTTAAAACGCCATATGGACTCTTCGAACCCACTGTGATGTTCTTCGGATTAACAAATTCCCCCACCACATTCCAAACCATGATGAATCACATCTATTGGGACACGATTGCAAACACGACGCCAGAGGAACCACGATTTGGGTTTATATGGACGACATCGGTATCGCTACCCGAACAAATATTACTGATCATGTCAACGCAGTTCAGGATGTGCTAACAGTGGCTGCGAAGTACGATCTATTTTTCAAACCGGAGAAGTGCACCTTTCATTCAACATCTCTCGATTACCTGGGGGTAATCCTTGAAAAAGGGGTAACACGTATGGACCCTGTAAAGATCGCGGGCATTAAAAATTGGCCAACGCCAACTAAAGTGAAGGACGTACGATCTTTTTTGGGTTTTTGCAATTTTTACTGTCTATTCATAAGAGGATTTGCGTCAATTGCCAAACCACTGAACAATCTCACGAAGAAAACAACGGAATGGCAATGGGGCTCAACGGAACAACAAGCATTCGAAGTATTGAAAAGACGGGTTACAAGTGAACCTGTATTGGCACACCCGGTACTGAAGGATCAATTCGAGTTGGAAGTAGATGCATCAGGATTCGCGGTGGGAGCGGTGTTACTTCAAAAGAAAACTGATGGCAAAAGACATCCTATAGGCTACTACTCCACAACACTTAACACAGCGGAACGAAATTACGACATCTACGACCTTGAACTATTGGCAATAGTCAAGGCTCTACGACACTGGAGGCCTTTACTAGCGGGATCACCCCATAAAATCAAAGTATTCTCGGATCACATGAACTTGCGGTATTGGAGAGAACCACAGAAGATCAGTCGACGGGTCGCAAGGGAAGTACTGGAATTGTCGGAATATGATCTCGAAATTCACCATATAAAGGGGATTGCAAACGGACAAGCAGATGCATTGTCAAGACGACCCGACTACGATCACGGGGAACAAGACAATGAAAATGTCACGGTGTTACCTGATAAAATATTCATACGAGCCAACAACACACACCGTACAGGAATGCCTATCCAGTCGTTCGCAACAATCGCAGTAGAAGAAATGGGGTCAACCAGCCACAAAGACAAACAACACAAAGACATTATCAAACCATGGGTAGATCCACACAAATTGAAAAGGATCAACGGGGTATGGTATAAGGAAGGAAGGAGAGTAATCACCAAGGGAAGTGACGAGCGAAAATCAATAATCGCCGCTCATCACGATACCCCAGTACACGGCCACCCAGGAATCAACAAAACGGGCAAAATAGTAGAACATACTATTGGTGGCCGACGATACGACCAGACGTATTGGCTTACGTATGAGGTTGCGCAGAATGCCAAAGACATAAGGTCAACAATCGCCCTATTCGGGCTGCATTACAACCTATATTTCCTAAACCAGAAGCTATGCCATTCGAAACTATCGCTCTCAACTTTATTACTAAATTGCCAATCGCACAGGGCTACGATTCAATTCTTACAGTCACAGATCACGACTGTACCAAGGCATTGGTGTTCATTCCTTGTAATGAGGAAATCGATGCGGAAGAAACAGCAGCTTTATACATCAAACATGTGTTCATGCGATACGGTCTACCAACCAAAATTATCAGCGATAGAGATCCTAGGTTTGCGTCCAAATTCACGAGGGAATTATGCAAACAACTGGGGATTAATCAAAATATCTCCACTGCATATCACCCTCGTACGGATGGACAATCAGAGCGGACAAATCAATGGCTCGAACAATATCTCCGCTTTTGGGTAAATGAACGACAAGACAATTGGAATCTTTATCTTCCAATAGCAGAATTCACGCATAACAATTGGCCCAATGAGGCCACAGGGCAGTCTCCATTCTTCTTATTGATGGGACATAATCCTCGTGCTGATTGGAATTCCACGCCCAGTCCCTTGCCACAAGTGGCGTTGCGCCTTGATCAATTCAAACAAGCACGGGAACACGCTCAGAAACAGATTATCAAGGCCCAGAAGTCATGGGTATCACATAAAGATACACCCAAATTCCAGATAGGGGATCGCGTATGGTTAGAAGGACGTCACCTGAGGACTCACCAGCCGAGCGCCAAGCTTGCGCCCAAGAGACATGGACCCTTCCAGATCATCCAGGTGATGTCCCCAGTCAATTATCGATTGGAATTGCCTACCAAATGGAGCATTCATGACGTCTTTCACATCGATCTTCTCACCCCCTATCGCGAGACTTCCTTTCACGGACCAAATTTCCCAAGACCTCCCCCTGAATTAATCGATGGGGAAGAAGAATACGAAATTGAGAAGATTCTAGACCAACGGCAATTCGGCAGGACAAGGCGCAAACAATTCCTTATCAAATGGAAGGGGTACCCAGACTCGGAGTCGCAGTGGGTCAACGCCACTGACGTACATGCCCCTGACGCCCTAGCTGAGTTCAAACGGTCTTTGAATTCATCTCCCTCACGCATAAAAGCAGGCTCTTCCTTAGATGAAGCGCATCAGTTCTTCCTTCGTAGAACAATGACCACTTCCCCTACTGCTGCCTCCACTACCTCACAAACATCTTATCATCTTCCTACCGTTACTACACCCACTTATGCCGAAGTCGCCGCTGCCTTCCGATGCATTGGACCTGGGGATTTCATCCCCGAAACCCCTGATGTATGCAGACACCACTCTGGAGGACTGGAGGAAGACCAATCGGAGGTGGAAGAGGAAACAGCTACTCGCATCGAGAGTATCATTGTTCCACAAACGCTTATCAAGGTTCCAAGCATCTCCGACCTCAGTGACGTGGACCGAGTTTGTGGAAGTTGTAAGCAAACCGCCCTGTCATGTCCAGGCCATCCTGACGCCGACGACTCCCACATCCACTACGATTGCGGACAACTCATCTACAATTGTACATGTAACAACGACCCCGTCAAAATCCCTCCACCGCCAACGCCTCGATATATCAACGTCGACCCCCCTACCAACGTCATCATGGACCCCGCAACATCCTGGGGTATTCACATCCGTGCCTCCCTCCGAGCTCGGGAGCCCGACTCAGACAAAGAAAACCAAGATCCCCGCCAAGTATCGGGATCCCAAGATGAAGGGATACCACTTGTGCCGAGGAGGGCGAAGCGAGGAAGAAGAGCTGGTGTGGGAGCATCAAAAGAAAGCCCTTGCTTCCCTGATTACCAAGGAGGTGGAGTCCCAGCTGACCAACAGCGCGCTCGGGACAAGGCTGACGCCCCCGATGGTTTCGAACTAAATATCCCTCCCAGGTTTATTAACTTCCGTATGACTGAGAATGGTCATATCACTGTCGCCAAGTACGTCCACGTGATGCCTGGCAACAACCCTATCGTATACAGGTGCATGAAGAAAGGGGGGGAGATTCAACAAGGTGAAGTCCACGCCACTCCTGATCTCGATGCCGTGGATAACAACCGCCATTATACGCATGACCAAATGCGGTACTTGTGACAGGATTTCGGTGATCGCCATGGGGTCGACTTGGCCATGGGGCAGATCCCTGATCGGTCGCTATGGGCGGAGGTCCTTCGATACCAGGCTGTTACCAGCTGGTACTCCGAACTAGCGGAACGCGTTACTGCTCTGGAAAATGAGCAGTATGTGGTCGGTAACAAAGTCAGGAAGTGTACGCGTTGGTTGGAGGAGGCTAATGGACTACAGAGGATTATGGATCAGGAGGTTTCGATCAGTCAAGGTGCGACTATTATCCCTTGGGTGTTTGAACGAGGACGTTCTGCCTGAAAAAGGGGTAATGTCACGGTTTGACATGTCGCGGACTACTTATCATCATCATTACGAGGTCTCGGAGTTCGGGACGCTTACTACTTGGTTATGACTACGATAGTAAGCCGTTATTAGTCATGGACACTTACGCGTCGCCGGTGTTTGGGATTGCCGGTGTTTCAGGTATTATTAGAACGGACAATGACTCATTACTAGTATAGTTGTACTAGGGTTTGATTCTAAGCTGCGCTTTAAAGCCAGCGTGTAACTGTATATAAGTCGTGTAGTGAAGACCAAGACTCTCTAGCTTGGTCTTCTTGAATCATCACCGCTTGTCCATTCCTCTCTATTCCAATCATTTGATTGAAGCTTGTCCTTCGGGATACCCTAGTGTCAACCAAGTGACCTAGTGGCTGTGCAACTCAGTTAAGTTGCCCGTGTCTAACAAGATTCATCCATATACTCGAGTATCACGCCTCAGATCGGTTCAAGTCGAACCAGCATTAGGTGATAACGCTACATTGCATTCTGAATGAAAGCCCTCCATTATCATCTTCAATGCAGAAATGGAATCCTGCAGCCATTCCTTGTACTTGATCATGGCTTGATTGATTGTTGCATCTGGGCATAGCATCAAGTCTTCTGGTGATACCTGCCTCATTGACATAGGGCTCGTTGGTGTTGAAGCAAAGACCAAATCTCTAGAGGGTAATGCATGACATGTCAACCAGTGTCTGGGTTGTCACTTGGGGCCTTGTGTTTGACAGTATGCATGCAGATGAAGTTGGTGGAAGTGCACTCCAAATCAAGTGCATCAAGCATGCAGTGAGATGGGCAGCTAATGAAAGATGTTCAATGTAAGCCATTGATGACATCCAGTGGTTCAGGCATACCAGAGGAAGTCGGTGTGCTGTTTGAGGGATTTCCTGAGGGGAAAGGAAGGTCCTTGTCAGTGTTGAAGGTCCAATCCATCTCCAATGCATCCTTCAGGGTTTCATTGGGTCAGAGAGCATGCCCAAGATCCAAGGTAGTCAATGACATGGTCCTGCAGCACAGTAGTGTAGTCCTGCAACCAATGGTTGGGGGATATCAAGAGTGCACCAAGATATACTGTTTTAAACACTTTTCAGTGTGATATTAGTGGTGTTCCTTGACAGTACCAGTGCTGAACCACTCACCATTGAGTGCCCTGGGTTAATGAGCCTGATAGTGGGGTACCAACAGTGGCATCACACTGCACACCCAACATGTTGGGTTTGGGAAGGTACAATGAGAGAGGGCCTCTCAATGGAACCAACTGAGAACCACTCACCCTTGAGCACCCTGGTTTAATGAACCCAAGAGGGGGTACTGACAGTGGCAGACACTCAGTGCAACAGGGTGGGAAGGTATAATCAGAGTGGGCATATCTGTGCTCCATTTTGTGCTCATTTGAGGCTGATGGGACTGCATAATCTAGGAGAAAAAGGCTAGGTTAGTTGAGTTGGTGTATCCATGGAGGACAGGACACTCACTAAAAGGGGAAAAGACTATGAAAGGTGAGAATGAAGGCATGATCAAAGAGGACATCTTGATGATCCTATTTCTTGACATAGTACAGCTGAAGAGCACATCTTGCTACATTACCAACAGGATGAGGAGGACTTGAGGAGGTGGAGGAGGAGGTCAATAGCAAAAAATGATATTGATAACAGGTGGCACAAGGTCACATGTCACCACACAAATTCCCACACACTCAAGGACTTTTAACTCAGATGAATAGTGCACATTCAGTATTCTGTACAGTTCTAATTAAATCTTGGAATTCTCCTTCAATATATTTTCACTTTCAAAAAACTTAAGAATGGGTTTTTTTTTTTTTTTTTTTTGAATGAATTTATTACCCGGAGCAGTACATAGTACAAAGCTGGTCACAAGTCGAGGACCCGTATTTAAAGAGAGATGTAGACATGTGTCCAAAAGAGGAAAAAGGGGGTAAATAAACTGTGCACCCACCCAGTGGAAGCGAAATAGAGCACATGGCTAAGGTAATAAGGACGCAACCAATAAAGACGAAGAGACTGTGACAAAGAGAGGACACGATAAAATTTGAGACAACAGAAACTTACCCAGCAGAGGGACGTCACTCCGTGGTCTCTTGATGTGGTCCATGTTAACCTGGGTCAGGGGGGTATGATGTAGCCAGTCCAGATCGCTGGAAGAACTCATGGAAGAGCGAGTCTTCCCAGGTCATGGGACGTGGAGGTGCAGAATCCAAGGGGGTGCTCGCAGTCAAAGACCGGCCTGCCCCAGGGGTTTGCGTTTGTTACGTTCCCACTGAACGTTGATCCGACTTGGATCCGATGGGTCTTCCTTGCTTCAACTCTGAGCAAAGCGCACGGCTTCTGAACTCAGGAACGACTTTGAATGACTTGCAAGGGGCGAACAACCAATAAGGTCCCCTTAATATCGCCTAGCTTGAAGTTTGTTACAAGGTGGCAGCGCCTAACACTTAAGTTGGCAACAAGATAGTCACAAAGAACAATGACTCTGCTATAAGACTGTCTGCACCTCTTGAGAAAAGTACAAGTGGGTTTTAAGACAACTAAGCTAGCGAACCATAGTGCAGCTTGTACAGTATTTTATAGTAAGTGTCCGTCAAGTCACAAGGACGATACACATAGTATGAATGGTAAATGAGAAGCATGATGACTCACATCAATCAGCATGAATAAGGCATCAATAAGCCATAAGTAAGCGTCCCCACTAATGAGTGACCAAGCACCTCCAACCAGTGAGTAAGCAACCACAGGGCATCAGTCAGCCCACCTCATCGCATAAATAAGCGAGAACAATAAGCAAAATAGTAAGCATAAGTGGAAAATGTCATCCACAACACAAATCGCCATGCAACAGTAAGCAATGGCCTCGGCGCTAACACAGGCGCTCCTTGGACTAATCCATCTTGAACACATACCCGAAAGGGGATCAAACCCGGCCCGCTGGAGTGCGTCCCAATGGTAGCCACGGCCCGCTGATATCGGCAGCATCAGGTCGCTGGTCTTACACCACACAATCGCTATCCGTCGTTGTTGGTCGTCTTCGGGACACAACTGTCTTCCGCCAATTCCATGGCTTCTTCCAATGTCCCCTGAGTTATGAGTTAGGCCAGATACATACTGTGGCCCGGGACAATTCCATCCTTGCACGCCCCCCTGACTTATTGCTTAGGTCAGATCTCATGACCCGGGGGTGTCACATGACCATGTCACGTGACCCTCATCCGTCCTGTAATGACCTTCCTGCCAGCATCTGGTGTACTGCTGCGAGTTATTAGGTTACTCACGAGCTGGCGAACCCTGCACGCCTCGTCATAAGCGAGGTAGCTATCGTCTTCTGCCGCTATGAGTGCACGTACGGCCTCTTCTTCTTTGATGTCTTCTTCTGCACATGACTCCCAGGTGTGCGCCTCCGGGTAATCATAGCAATTCGTCCAGTGTTCATGCAGACACTTGCGCTGTCTCTGTGTTTTGGCGGCTTGAGCAGGGTCTGAGCGTAACAGCGTTGGTACAGTGGAGGGCTCCGAAGAGGAGTCCTCATTGGGTTTGAAGGTGGCACGGGACAAATGTAAGAAGTGGTAAAACCTCCCACAAAGAGCCGCGTTTGTTCCCATTAGGTCACCAGGAGAGAGACAACACCATTGTGCCTGACCAGCCACGATGGTGCATGCGTCTTCAAACCGAGGGCAGTCGTAGACGAGGTGGGTCCATGAGTGGTCGACAAAGCCGCACTCACAGCCAAGTTCGTCAGGTGGTATGTCGGGACGGAACCGTTTAGTGTAGTCCGACGTGAATGCGCGTCCGACCGCCAGTCGAAGTGCGGTGGACGTGGTGTGGTGAGAGACATTGACGGTGGCTGTTTCCATCCTGAGCCAGAGTGGGTGATTCCTGCCGTCAGGTGGCTTAGTGAGGGCGTACTCTCTGGCGAAGGAAGGGTAAGGTTCGGCTCTACATTTTTTGAGCCATTCCACAGCCCAAAGGGAAAAGGCGCGCTTCCGAGCCACTGCTTTCTGATGCGAGGGGGAGTGGATAGTGGAAAGCATGGCGCAGGGGGTAATGGTGCACGTGCTGAGAGCGACGCGGCGTGCGAGGGTGTCTTGTGCCCGAGACCTGACTGGGGGGGACCAAGTGAGCCACAGCTTGACAGCACTATGCTGGGCAAAGAACAGTGTTAGTGCATGATGAAACATAAGTACCGTTCTTTGGTGCATAAGAGTACGAATGTCAGTGATGGTTTGTAAGGCAGACAGATTCCCCGCCAGTAAATAGATATGAGAGGGGGGTGCACGAGCCCTATAGTAAGTTTTGACCCACTCGGCCGCTTTCGCGAGTGTGAATAGGTCAACATCAAACTGGGTCACTTCCATCCCCAGGCACCATTTCTGGACCAGGCTTTGGAGTTCCCCGCCTCTACCAAAGGTAGTCATGACAGCAGCCGCGCTGGCGACCATAAGGTCGTCAAACCGATCCTTGTTAGAGATCGTGGCTGCCGTTTGAATTATGACCCTCTCCACGTCTGAAGCAGACCACCCCATAGAGTGCCGCGACATCCGCCTTCCGGTCTTTAGGTCTGCAAAACCCCTTAAGTTTCACCGCACCCGCCCAGTTGGGAACCTCCCAGGGGGTTACTGCCGTGACATCGATGTGAGGGCCTTGTACAGGCACCCTCACACCAAGTGCCTCCAAAGCCGTGGGGCACGGTGCACTCTTCCTTGGCCCAGAGTGCGGGTGAACATTCACTGCTCCACCATTGCTGGTGTGCAGGCTGCCCAAGGACTCCTCCGCCCAGTCAGGTCCAAGACGGCGCCTGAGTTGGGAAGTGGGGGGAATGTGGTAGAGCCTGAGGGCAGACGTATTGGTCAGTTTTTCAAGGTAGAGTCTCGCAGGCAGCACCCGAGTCAGCTCGTGGAGAGCTTCCCTAGGTGCTGTCTGAAAGGCCCCAGAAATTACCTTGACACCGTCATTCATGACAGCTTGTACCTTTTTGATGAGCCCAACCTTGTTGCAGGCATTCATCCACAGTTGGCACCCATAGGACAGTACCAGGAGGCAAACAGCGTTAAACACCAATTTTAAGAATGGGTTCAGAAGGGTTTGGGGAGTGGCTGAACTGTGAATGGAACCAATGGTCCAGTTCGGGGATGCATCCAAACCCAAACCACAAATTGGGGCCCAGTTTGGGTTCAGATCAAGGTTCAGAACTGAATTTTTTCCATCACTAATGTGTTTTGGGATAGATTCCACCCTTGTGATAATGAACATTTTCAGCCTCAACTCTTTGCTAAGCACCTTTCCAGCCATTTGATATCTCCTTCCTTTTCAAAGACATTTACAGTTGTGCATGTAGAGCATTTGCATATGATGAACACTTCTCATTTTTACATGGACCAACCTTAGTGAGTTTTTGAGTCCACCTGCCTTTCACATGGTCCACTAACCAGCAGCAACTGCCACACATTTTTTTTTCTCTCAGCTGTTTTCTCCTTTGCTGGTTCTCCTCCTCACTTATATAGCACCATCACCCCCTGCCCATAACACTCACAAGACAACATGTAGATGAGTTCACTTTTTTTTGGTCTTTGTCCTATCTCATCTCAGCACCAATGCAGGACCAACTGCCACCCAATTTCTCAGCTTGCATATAAGGAACACTTCTCATTTTGGTTGTAAGAGCCACAGTTCTAGCCTCAGTCATCACCCAATCAAGTTGTCTGGCAGTCCATTCACTCTCAATTGCATACAGTTTGAATGTACCACCATCTTACAGCAGGCTCATCACTCCTTGGGGATTAATGACTGCAATAGTGACAACAGGCCATCAGCAAAATGTCTGATGCCTGGCAAGCCTGAAAGGCCTGGAATGTTTTTTCCAGTCACTTCTAGACATGAACAGACAAGGAGCCAGAACATCCAGCCAAAGATATTTGTCCAGAACAACCCAGAATGAAGTGACTGGATCCAGTCCCCCCAGTCACTGCCAGTTTGGCTGTCAAGCTGGGTGGTTATGCACTTTGGCTTCAGGACATTACAAGTCCTTTTCCTTCTGAGCTTCCCAAGCCCATTTTGACATAAAGAATTGATGAATGGCACATAATTTGTATGATATAGTAGTATAGCTGTAATACCTGAAGTTTAATCAGGTGGGTGAGGGGATGAGCACAGGTGTTGTGCCGAGATCTAGTGTTGGCAAGTAGTGTAGTGATGTCACCCAGTACCCTAGAGACGTATGCAGATGTGCGTATGGTGTGATGATGTGCACAAGTCTCCTAAAGAGTGTGCACTATGAGCTGGGATGGGCACAAGACATGCACAGAGTGAAATAAAGTGTGTGGGCAATCCTACATCATGCACAAGTGATCCTGAGATGTTGCACAGTGTGCACAGAGATGAGTGAAGGTCTTGAAGTAGTTATGAGAGAGAGAGAGAGCACTTTTAGAGATGCAAGCAAGCACACAGCAGATGAGAGGACACAACAGGATAATATTTTTGGTGGAGTTTTTATACACTGTAGCTACCTCATAAAACTATACAGAGACAAAGAAAAGTAGACAGGAGATGAAGCGAAATGGTGTGGATAGGGGTAGATGTCATAAGGATCATCCATGGGATTTGACTGTACTTGTACTTGAACTGTATTGTAACATAGGATCTATAGGGGCTTGTTATAGGAATGAAAAAAGAGGGAATGGAATTGAGGCTGCTGCTGTGCACACAGCCATGGGGTGTGTCTTGTACACTCAAGTCAGCCAGGTTGAGTGTGCCAAAATGCAACAATAACATGTCCTTCCAACCTCTGTCTGACCTGCCATTGCTGTTGTTACTACCATGGCCACTGTTGTTGTGTTGCCACTGTCCCTGCTGATGTTTGGGCCTTGTGGCCATGGTTGTAGTCAGCACCTCATTGAGCCTACTGTTGTGTGGCTGCTGTGGTTGTCACATTGTTTGTGTCAGAGTTGCAGTTGTGGGATTGCACATGACAAAGGGAGAGAGAGAAGGGAGATTACTAATCATGGCCAAAAAAATTCAGAGTTGGGAGTCAAATGCTCAGCCTCACTAAAAAAATTGAAGTGATGATGTAACCTGATACACCATATCAACTGCACCTGTGCTTCTCACCTATAATATATAATAGCAAAATATTATTATGACATAAAATAAATAAAAAGTCCAGGGTTGAGAATCAAACACTCAGCCACACTACAAAAAAGATTGTACAACCCAATACACCATAGCAACCATAATACAATGGTCTCACCCATGTTATATGAGTAGTAATGTTAGCAGATGCATGACTTTGTCAACAAAAAAATTCATTGTTAATTGGTTGAAGCATGAGGAGCAAATTACCTCTCTTCAGTATCAAGTCATTACACCATTCTTTCCTTTCATCCTCTCTGTCCCTCCATCCTCCCTCTGCCACTGCACCTTCCCTTGCTTCACAACTGGCATGTACCACTCCACAACTGCAACCTCCACATGTTCTGGCTCTCATTGGTCTTATTTTGTAGATAAGCTTTTTTTCTTTCATTTCTTCTCATCTCAAACAAGTACAGGAAAACTTTGGTTATGACACTGCCACCCCTGAAGTCCCTGACCTGGGTGCATACTGGGCATCCTCCACCTTGTCTAACCATGCACCCTTTGTTACGCTCAGACCCTGCTCAAGCCGCCAAGACACAGAAACAGCACAAGTGTCTGCATGAACACTGGAAGAATTGCCAAGATTACCCGGAGGAGCATACCTGGGTGTCACGTGCAGAAGAGGACATCAAAGAAGAAGAGGCCGTACGCACACTTGTAGCGGCAGAAGACGATAGCTACCTCGCTTATGACGAGGCGTGCAGAGTTAGAGAGCTCGTGAGTAATCTAATAACTCGCAGCAGTACACCAGATGCTGGCAGGAGAATCACTACAGGACGGTTGAGGGTCACGTGACATGGTCATGTGAGAACCCCCGGGTCACGGGATCTGACCTAAGCAATAAGTCAGGGGGGCGCGCAAGGATGGAATTGTCCCAGGTCACAGTACGTATCTGGCCTAACTAATAACTCAAGGGACGTTGGACGAAGCCATGGAATTGGCGGAAGACAGTTGTGTCCTGAAGACGACCAACGACGACAAACAGCGATTGTGTGGTGTAAGACCAGCGACCTGAGGCTGCCGATATCAGCGGGCCGTGGTTGCCGTTGGGACGCACTCCAGCGGGCCGGGTTTGATCCCCTTTCGGGAAAGTGTTATTGATGGATTAGTTCAAGGAGCGCCTGTGTTAGCGCCGAGCCATTGCTTATTGATGCATTATTATTGGCTGACTGATGTTTTCCCCTATGCTTACCATTGTGATTACTGATTGCTTAGTGTCGCTTAGTCGCGCACTTACTCATGATTTGTGATGCTTGGACATCCACTTACTCATTCGCTTACTGATGTGATTAGACATTCGCTTATTGATGTGTGAGTCATCCTTTGTGATCTTACTCATACTGTATGTGTCGGCTTCATATCTTGATGGACATTTACTATAAATACTATACAAGCTGCCTTTTAGTTCGCTAGCTTAGTTGTCTTAAAACCCACTTGTATACTTCTCAAGAGGTGCAGACAGTCTTATAGCAGAGTCATTGTTCATTGTGACTATCTTGTTGCCAACTTAAAGTGTTGGGCGTTGCCACCTTGTGACGAACCTCAAGCTAGGCGGTATAAGGAGACCTTATTGGTTATTCACCCTTTACAAGTTGTTCAAAGTCGTTCCTGAGTTCAGAAGCCGTGCGCTTTGCTCAGAGTTGAAGCAAGGAAGACCCATCGGATCCAAGTCGGATCAACGTTCAGTGGGAACGTAACACCCTTCTACTTCATGATCAGGTCCATGGGCATGCTCTCTGTGTTGCTCACCAAATTGTCCATGAGGGAGTTTCTGAGCACCATCTCCACCTCAGCAGATGTGCTTGCACTTGAAGGTTGAGGTCAAACTTGTGAGCATATCTGAGGGCAAAGATGTGATGATCAAGTGGTGTGGCAAGCCTGTGTTCATCCACTTGTACACAGCAGGAGGTCAATGAGGCACATCAGGTTGACTGAAAGAGCCTGTGTGACCCACAGTCTGACAAGACCTGCATCAAGAAACCAGAATGGCTCATCATGCTTGGCATCTGTACTCACCTCAGATGTGTACCCATTGAAGAGTCTGGCAATTTTAGAGGATGGTCAGTCTTCTTTTGGGAAAACATGAAGTATGGTTGCTCATGCTCTGGTTCCTAGGTTCTGCCCATGCCATGGTTCTCATTATGATATCTGTGAGTTATTATTGTGCTATTTGACTGCCTTTTTTGACTTGTCTTCTTATTCTATAGCTGGTCACATTCAAATGGGGCCTGCTCCTGTGAGTTTACATTATTGTCATGTGTCCATGTACACTGTGACTGCACCCACCCCATTAGCCATACAGCATAGCTGTCATGCCCAATCACTGCCACCTCACCACTGGATAAACCAGCTGGCTTCACTGCTGTCAACTACATCAGCTAACACTGCCCTGATCGCATAACCATGACCCCCCACAAGTTTTTTTCATTTGTCATTTTTCTCCTTTCCTCTTGAACAAATCTGGTATTCCCCTCACCCCCTTTGTAACGTTTCCACTGAACGTTGATCTGACTTGGATCCGATGGGTCTTCCTTGCTTCAACTCTGAGCAAAGTGCATGGCTTCTTAACTCAGGAACAACTTTGAACGACTTGTAAAGGGAAAACAACCAATAAGGTCCCCTAAGACTGCCTAGCTTGAGGTTCGTTACAAGGTGGCAACACCTAACACTGAAGTTGGCAACAAGATAGTCACAATGAACAATGACTCTGCTATAAGACTGTCTGAACTCCTGAGAAGAATACAGGTGGATATCAAGACAACTAAGCTAGCGAACCATAGCGCAACTTGTATAGTATTTATAGTAAGTGTCCATCAGTATATGAGTAAAGGATCACAAAGGATTACTCACACATCAATAAGTGAATGTCTAATCACATCAGTAAGCACAATGATAGGCATGAGTAAGTGCGCGACTAAGCGACACTAATCAATCAGTAATGACAATGGTAAGCATAAGGGGAGAATGTCATCCACAACAGTAAGCCATAATAATTGCATCAATAAGCAATGGCTCGGCGCTAACAGAGGCGCTCCTTGGACTAATCCATTTTGAACACATACCTGAAAGGGGATCAAACCTCGGCCTGCTGGATACTGTCCCAACATCAAGCCCTGTCAGTCTTACACCACACAATCGCGATCTGTCATCGTTGGTCGTCTTCAGGACACAACTGTCTTCCGCCAAGTTCCACTGGCTACTTCATCAGCATCCCCTGACTTATGGGTTAGGTCAGATATGTACTGTGACCCAGGACCAATCTTCCATCCTACAAGTCCCATGACTTATTGATTAGGTCAGCTCCATGACCTGGGACTCCATCACATGACCGTGTCACGTGACCCTCATCCTTCCTGTAATAACCTTCCTGCCAGCATCTGGGGTTGTTCCATGAGTTATTAGGTTACTCACAAGCTGGCGGACTCTGCACGCCTTGTCATAGGCAAGGTAGCTGTTGTCTTCTGCCGCTACAAGTGCGCGTACAGCCTCTTCTTCTTCAATGTCTTCTTGATCATGTGTCCCCCAGGTATGCGCCTCTGGGTAATCATGGCAATTCTTCCAATGTTCGTGTAGACACTTGCATTGCTTGCTGGCAGGTTGAGTGGATCGTAACACCCTTCCCACCTTCAGCTACATGGAATGGTACAGTACGACCCCATTCCATACCCATTCCCCCTTCACCCTCACTGATGCACTCATGTGACCCATAGGAAAGGCAGTGGCACAGGGTGTCTGTTATGACACTGTGACTGTGGTAGTTAGCCTGCAATAGTTGTTACAGTATAAATTGTAGCATATCTGATGAATATATTGACCTTCAAGCCTGAATACTTTATGCATTGATGACTGACTGGGTGACTGAGTGAGCTCATTTGATTCTGGATGAATGGCTGGGACAAATGACTGGGAACACATTTGTATTCTGAAAAGATGTCTGGACATGGCTGGCAAGCAACTGGCTCCAGTCAGCCCATCTGGATTGGACAGAAAATCCTGGCTCCAGTCACAATTCTGGCATACTGGCATACTGCAGCCAGTACCTTCAGTACACTCCAGGCCCTCAGATAAATTGGTGATGGCCAAATGTGAATGTGACCACAACTATGACTAGTACATGACTTACCAAAGCGTGACTGTGAGTCTGTGGCCACAAGAGGCTTGATAAGGGGGTGACCACACTTATGTAGATACTACTCTTTCTTTGTTTTCATACATTTCAATAAATATATTGTGGGTGAGATACTTGAAAGCAAAAGGAGGTTGGATACCCATACCCACTGGCAAGTGCAGATATGGGTAGACCTCCAGCAAATCCCTAGTTGAAGTCTTTGACAGTTCTGTGCAATAAAGCACATGATGCTAGAGTCACTGGCATGACAGAACATAAACATCAATTCACAAGTGTAAAGGCATCTCAAGAAGTACAGTAAGTGAAAGCAACAAGTTAGAGACTACCCTCTTTAGAACAGAACAGAGCCAAATGAATGTATCAACTTGAAGGAGGCAAACACATTTCAAACCAGTCATCATCATTGCTTGCCATGCATTTGAAACTATTTTCAACCTATTAGATTGTTAAATAATGCAATCAGAAAAGGTGATCCAACACTTACCCAGTACTGCAGAACACCTGCCACTAAATCTGGCCACATTTCTCCAACTTCTCCTCTAAGTTGCTCAAATGAAGGAGAACTCCTATATGTAGCCCCTGCATCATTGTTGGCATTCAGCTCAATGATGAGAAACACCTAATCCTTGCCATTTGTCAGGGCACCACAGAGGGCATCTTGGAGAAATAAAAGAAGTCCTGGTGGCGGCTAGTTCATCAGCTGCCTGAGGGGACAAGGGTACAGTGTCAGTTTCAGGTGGCAAGGGGTTGGTTTGTTGATCAAAGAAAACACAAGGGGATGAGATGAGAACAATGGGAGCAGCAATGCAAGTGAGTGGGAGCACACCAAGGATGAGGGAGAACAACTGGATGAAGATTTGAAGTAGTTACACAACACTATTTATACAGGTTTCATACATTTTATGATAGACACAAGTAAAGAACAATAAAGAACAAAATACATGGCAAGCAGATAAGAATGAAGTTGAAATCACTAAAGCAGAATAAAGGGGTTAATAGGGGTTGTGCTGAGGAGTTGATATGAATGCTGAGGGATCTTGGTTGTGCTTGCCTCAGAACTTGAATAGGGGTCAAAATGGATTGGAATGATAAGATCCTATGGTGGGTGAAACAGATAATATTTTGGGTCTTGAGGCTTTGAAGCATCCATATTTTTGAGAATGGATATATCAGCTAGATCAGATTGCAACACATCTTTTCTGAGTTTGTAATAGCAAATTAGAATGGAACATCTGATATTTTTAAAAACACTTACTTTAATTGACCAAGACCTGCAGACATTTCAACAATTGCTTATGGGATATGATCAACAAGGTTTGCTGATTTTGCTTTTGCTTCACCAACAAAAAAAGCACATGGCATTGCAAGACCAATATTCTCAAGTGTTGGATTATAAGAGAGAAGTTCTATTACAATCGGTCAATCAGCTGATACAACTCAAGTATAATCAACTCACCATAACTCTCTTGGCTTGCTACATTCACAGTATAATCAATTAACCCTTTAAAAACTGTATCAGGTATTGAAGGATTGATAACTGCTGGTTTAACAGTGTGCTTCAGCATGAGAACCATGTGCTTATCAGAACCCATTGTGGCTGACAAGCAGAAAAAAAAAGTGCCTATCCAGACCCACACACTTGCTTCATTCTGGCATAATTTAAGCAAGAATGTAAGGACACCACATGGTGAGATTAAGTGTAGTACTTACCTGAGATAGTAGAATGATGTCTAACAGCCTTAAATGATCCCAAAATGTTGAGGAAGACCATGTTGAAATGTAATAAGTACATACATATCTTATCTATAGCAGCTACGACAATACAAGCAGTATATGTATATATGATTACCATATTAGAGTACTCCTTTACACTCCAAGTGGGCGCAATCCAAATCTGGATGGTGCATCTCTTATCAGAATCACATAGTGGTGATACTGTGGAGTTTTAGGGCATATCATATCACATAATCCAAAAATGTGATATAGTGGACATCTCTACTCATCACTTATTGTGTAATGGACATGGTGGGACCATACACTGGATGAAAAATTGAATTTAAACATATTCCATAACAAAAGGTATTTTTTATACACCATTTTCTGTCTTTAAACATTTTAAGAAGGTGATTAATATTCTCAATTCAATTTTGAAGCAAAATATGTTGACAGCACAGATTTTATTTTGTCATAATATTGTTACCATAAGACCTTGATAGCCCCCAAAACACTAACATTATTATGGAAAAGGAAATCAATATTCTTAACATGTTGTGCTTTAAAATTGTGTTAACAATATTTAATCTCCTTATTAATATTTCACATGATGAAAAATAGTAGATAAAAAATGCCTTTTATTATGAAATATGCCTAGATTTTGTCAAAGGTAAAAGGCAGTTTTCCATTCAGTGATAGGGATCAGTTTTCCTATATATAGGGGAGTAGAGCCCCTCTGAATATATAAGCTGCTTTACTCTGGACACACTTAAGCTACTCTCTACAACTCTACACTCTATGTCTCTATACCTTTACAAGGTAAGACTCCATAAACCTTGTTTGCTGCGCAACAGACCAAAGCTTGTCTGCTCCAAGCTCACAAGTCCTTGCAGCTCTCTGGCTTGAGCCAGAGTAGCTGTGGATTGTCTGGCAGGACATTCACATCCTCCAGGTTCTTCATGGTGATACTAGAAAATGGGAGGTCCTATAATTAAAAGGGTGAGATTCACAGAGTTTCAACTTCTAACATCAAATCCATACCTTTGGCTCTAGGTGTAACGTCCCAGGTCATAGTGAGTATCTGACCTAAGCCAATAACCCAGGGGACATGGCATAACAGGACGATTATGGTACAATGATGACTGATGCTTACTGTACGATGACGGATGATGACTGATGCTCTTAGTGAGCGACTTACTGATAGTAGTGGTATTTGTCAAGCGTTGTACGTTGTTACTAGTAGTAGTGGCGTGTTACTTACCGTTATAAGGAAGCTGTCGACTGTTGTGGTCGACAGCTTGAAGTTCTTGTTCACTTCTCATATCGAATCAGCAGACTCTTTCTCTCTCTCTCTATCTTCGTCCTTTCGGACCGTGTTTGTTACGTGCGGGTCGCACATGAGCCTGACTTAGGTGACTAAGGGGTGAACGCGGTGACTTAGCGAATTCTTGACTCTAACGCGAAGGCAGAGTGTCGTCTCAACGCTCAAAGGCGGAGTCTTTGCTTCCTTGTCTTGTAAGCGAGTCGCGACCCCGAAGGATGAAAGAGAGAACACGGCTTTAGATAACAAGTTGAGAATGATACAAGAAATCCAAGCTATCGACCACAACAGTTGATAGCTTCCTTATAACCTACTCGCGCGATCCGCCTTCGTCAGCGAGACCGCCACTACTACTAGTCTGCTAGGTAATCGTCCACAGGTGTACAGTCATCCGTCAGTCAGCCATCAGTCATCATACAGCAATCGGTCAGTCATCCGTATAGTACAGTAAGTGTCCCCTTGATCACGCCCCCTCGGTTATCGGTTAGGTCAGATACCTGCTATGACCCGGGACGTTACATCACCCCCTTCACAAGGGTGAGCGCCCTCGCTCCACTACCCAGTTGGGCACTGCGGTTAGCCCCACATCCGTTTCGTGCTCATCCCGTATCCTCAAAAGGGCGTGAGCCCTACCCAGTCGTCTTGCCGAGTGACACGAACGGTCGACGTGGACGAAGATGTCGTCCTCGAGTCGCTTGATCGCTACTTCGAGCTCCTTGATGACCTCCTGGGACGCGCGGTAGCGCCTTACTTTGGCTGCTAGGGAAATATCCCCTAGTCGAGCAAGGGCTTCATCGACCTGGCGCCGTCCCCGGAAGTCAGCTCGTAGGTACTGCAACTCTTCACGGGTGTACTCAGCTGCGGGTCCCATGTCTCGGCATGGTTCGGCGTGTATGTCCCCTTGGTATACTGGCGTATGACGCCCCATGGTCCCGAAAACCTCCGGGTTGTCGCACATCCGCACCCTCACGTATCGGGCAGGAATGCGACGCCCCTCATGTTCGATGACCATAGGTACCCAGTTCATCCCGTTGTTGAGGACGAAGCCACTGGGGGTAGGCGATAGGGTACGGATAGGGCGCCTCGGCGCATCCGCTCGGCGCGTATGGACGGGTGAGGTATTGTGTGCCTCGGCATAGGATGGTAGCCCTCGCATGGCGTACCCTTCCTCCACAGTCGGTCCGTAGACGACAGCAATCGGCGGTGCTCGTCCTTCGTCATCCACGGTTTCGTCGGCAATGTCCGTGTCTTCTTCTTCGTTGTTGATTCGAGGGGGGATGCGCATGGGAGCGCAGTGGCAGTAGTCTTGGGGATTATCGCACCTGGTGCAGATAATGTTGGCGTCGTGGTATGAGCCGTCGGAGGACTCGTCGCTGTCATATTGATCGACAGCGGTGGTGGACGTGAAGGCGGTGGAGGGCTGGAGGATACTTGCCTCATCAATCTCTGTATCCTCGTCCGTCTCTCCTGCAGCGTCATCCTCGTTACCTGATCCAGTCGCCATGAGGTCATCACCTCCTTCAACAACCCGTAATCCCTCCTCATCTGCCTCCACTCTTCCGCTTGCGGGTGTGGGGAATCGCCGGCAAGCCTCCGCCAGGTCTCGTTCTTGCTGTTCTCGTTCTTCTCGGTCTCGCTCGGCAACTGCCCTAACCTGCTCGATGGCTGAGCAGAATGGGTCATCCACGTTGTTGGTGGAGTCGTACGTGGTGAGGGTGTCGACGGGAGGGAAGTCAAGGCTGATGATTGTGAGTGGGACATGTGCCATTGCAGTGGGGGTTGATGTCCTTGTTCGTTGAACCGCTACTGCTTTTATGTGAGTCTCGGCGCTAGGGTTGGACTGTTTGAACTTCCTTATCTCCTCGTTCGCATGCACGTCGTCCCACGGGACCCACTGGTTGTCTGAGTCGGCATAGCCTTTCCACTTGATTAGGTACTGCAGTTTACGCCCCCTTTCACGCCTTCTTGAATCTAATACTTTTTCGACCTCGTATTCTTCCACGTCTCCTACCAATTCTGGTGGTGGGCGTTGATAGTTTACGCCGTGAGTCTTCGTTTCTTTGTAAGGGGTTAGGAGATCTGTGTGGAAGACATCATGGATGCTCCACTGCGTGGGAAGCTCGAGTCGATAGTTTACAGGAGACATCACCTGGACGATCCGGAACGGTCCATGTCTTCTGGGCGCAAGCTTCGTGGTTGGCTGGTTGGTACGTAGGTGGCGTCCTTCGAGCCAAACTCTGTCCCCTATCTGGTACTTGGGGGTGTCACGATGCTTGATCCATGACTGTTGCGCGCGCCGCATGTGATTTTGTGCCTGTTCTCTTATCTCCTTCAATTGTTCTAGTCACTTCTCGACCCTTGGTATTGGTGATTTCTTATCTGTCCAGTTAGTAATAGGGTGATAGCCCATTAGTAACTTGAATGGTGTTTCGCACGTGGACTCATTGGTCCAATTGTTGTGTGCGAACTCCGCTAGCGCCAGATGGTCCGCCCAGTTGTTCTGTCTCTCGTTAGCCCAAAGCCTGAGGTATTGCTCCAACCATTGGTTGGTTCGTTCCGATTGTCCATCCGTTCGTGGATGGTAGGCTGTTGAGATGTTTTGTCGTATTCCTAGGACTCGACATAGTTCCCTTGTAAACTTTGATGCGAACCGGGGGTCCCTGTCACTGATGATCTTTGAGGGTAGTCCGAACCGCGCTACGACATGCTTTGCGTATAGTGCCGCGGTTTCTTCTCCCGAGATCTCCTCTTTGCATGGTATGAAGATTGCTGCTTTGGAGCAGTCGTGGTCTGTGACAGTGAGTACCGAGTCGTATCCCCTCGATACCGGAAGCTTAGTAATGAAATCTAGCGCTATCACCTCGAATGGTAGCGCCTCGGACTGTGGAAATATTGGTTGCAATGATGCTCTTGTTTTTTGTGTGTTGACCTTGCATCGTTGACATTCTGCGCATCCTCGAACGTATTCTGCAATGTCTTGTTTCATTGTTGGCCACCAATAGTGGCGCTCCACTAATTGCGTTGTTCGGTTGATTCCTGGATGGCCATGAATAGGTGGGTCATGGTGCGTGGAAATTACTTTTCTGATTTCCTCTATTGGTCCTGTTACGACGAGTTGTTGTCCTCGGTACCACCAGAGCCCGTCTGCTTTTGTCAGTTTGTGGGGGTCAACCCACTTGCGTATCCTCTGTTCGTCTTGTTGTGTGTTCGCCGTTCGTACAAATATTTTGTTTGGTAGTACGACGACATTCTCGTTATCCTTCTCTCCTTGATCATAATCGGGTCTTCGAGATAGGGCGTCGGCCCTTCCGTTGGCTGTTCCTTTGACATGGTGTATCTCGAAGTTGTATTCCACTAGTTCCAGTACTTCTCTTGCAATTCGGCGACTGATCTTTTGCGGGTCTCGCCAGTATCGAAGGTTAAGATGGTCGGAGAAAATGCGTACTTTATGTGGTGAGCCCGCCAACAGGTGTCGCCAGTTTCGCAAGGCCTTTACGATGGCTAACAACTCTAGGTTGTAGATATCGTAGTTGCGTTCAGCGGCATTGAGCGTTGCCGAGTAGTAGCCCACAGGATGTCGCTTCCCGTCTTGTTTCTTTTGCAGTAGTACCGCTCCGACCGCAAATCCTGACGCGTCCACTTCTAGGTCGAATTGTTGGGTTTGATCTGCGTGCGCCAATATGGGTTCTGTGGTGACTCGTTGTTTAAGCGTGTCAAACGCTACTTGATGTCTTGTTTCCCACTGCCATGGTTCATCTTTTCGTGTAAGCTCGTTGAGCGGCTTGGTGATGTTGGCAAATCCTCTGATAAACTGCCGATAAAAATTGCAAAAACCGAGGAATGATCGTACGTCCTTTACTGATGTGGGTATTTGCCAATCGCGGATGCCCGAAATTTTGACGGGGTCCATGCGTGTCACCCCCTCTTCAAGGATTACCCCCAGGTAATCAATACTGGGAGCATTGAAGATACATTTCTCAGGTTTGAAAAATAGATCGTTTTTCTGTGCTATGGCGAGCATGTCGCGGACTGCTCTTGGTGTTTTTTGATTGCTAGCGGTTGCCTCTTGGTTGCTATAGCGATATCGTCCATATATACCCTGATTGTCGTTCCAGCTGCTTCGTGTTTTGTGATTATTGGTTGATAGATGTTATTCATGAAGCTTTGGAATGTTGCCGGCGAGTTACACAAGCCAAAGTACATGACAGTCAGTTCGAATAGTCCCCGACGTGTTTTGAACGCGGCTTTGGGTTCGTCTCCTTCCTTGATCCTAATGTTGTTGTATCCTTGTCGGACGTCGAGCTTGCTGAATATCTGTGCCCCTCCAAGATCTCTGGTTAGGTCATCAATAAGAGGGAGTGGGTATTGGTTTCGTATGGTCCATTCATTGATCTTCCGGTAGTCCTGTACGGGTCGTAGCTTTCCGTCCTTTTTTTTGATAAAAAAGAAGGATGATGCGTACGGGGACTTCGAGGGACGAATATATCCCTTGTCTAGTTGTTCGTCAATAAATTCGTCCAGTGCTGCGTCTTCTACCCTTGTCATTGGGTATACTTTGCAGTCGATGACATCTGGTGCTCCCTTTTTGAGTTCAATTGCGTGGTCGCAACTTCGTTTTGGTGGGAATCTTTTTGCTTCTTCTTCGCTGAATACCTGCGCGAATTGTTGGTATTCTTTTGGTACTTCGACGCTCTTGGTATATTGCTTGGCGTCTATTGCAAGCTCGACCGCTGATCGTCGCCCATACACTTGTTCTTCTAATGTCGTCACGATTTGTTCTTTTGCTTCGGTGGTGAACATTCGTGAGACTTTGCTGTCGCTTTGTTCTTCGTTGAGCAACCTTGCTAGTACGGCTCTTCTGTCGCTTGGGTTGACCGATCGTAGTACTATAGGAAGCTGTTTCTCGTCAATAGTGGCGTGTCGCCAACTGAACCGTGGTTCATAGGTTGCGAGCCATGGATATCCTAGTAATATGTCTTCCTTGCCGATGTCGGTGATCAGGAAGCGCATTTCTCTTTGGGTTCCTCCTGTTTCCACGTTAAGTGTGAGGTAGTGTGTGATCTGCCCCGCTTTATTAGTGGTATCGTCGATGTTATAGATGTTTTTGGGCTTATCTAACGCCCGTTGTCCCAACCCCATCCTTTTGACGAATTGTGGATGGATAAAATTGTCAGTGGCTCCTGAGTCCACTAACACTTTGATGTCGGCCATATTGTAACTTGCACGAATGGATACTGGTACTCTCATAGATCGGTAGCGCATAATGTACACAGAGTTACAATGTATTGCCCTCACCCAGGCCGCCGGGTTCAGGCGTTTCCAAAATCCTGTCCCATTAATTGTTGTAGGACCAGGTCTTTTACTTCTTCGTCATCTCCTGCTACTCCTCGCAGCCATTCCGCTGCCTTCTCTTCTTTGGTTGTTGCTGTTTCGACTGCGCGTGTCTGCGCGTCTCGGCGTCTTCTCGGTTGTCTGCAGTCGCGGCTGATGTGACCCATTTTCTGGCAGTTGTAACACTGCGTTTGGCTGTGGTCTCGCCTAAACTGTCTTTGTATGAACCCCCCTCTGTCACGAACCTATGCCTCGGTCCGTGACTTATCCGGAATACCCAGGAATGCGCAAGGGAACGCGCGCACAAACTCAGGAATACGAAGTAACGGACTAGTGGAACTAGCCAAGACGACGCGCGTGAAAGGATTGGATAATCCTTTCCTTCCTATTCAAGAAAGACCCGGTCCGGAACCGGGACTTACCAAGCGAAAGGTCAGATGACCTCACATGACTTGTTCGTTGATCAATCAACAAAAGATTGATTGTAAATGATTGGTAAACAAAGTCCGTTGATCGGTAAACGAAGATTGTTGATCAATCACCTGACGAGCGGAGCTTGTCAGGGATTAATGCCATTGGACGATATACTTAGAAACCTTCCAGCACATTCCATGCTATCTTTAGAACGCTTCTAGAGTATTCCATGGGCCCACCCGTGGAGCGGAATTGGGCCTCCCCTAAAGTACGCACAGACCATGTATTCAGGTATATAAGCTGGAGCAATGTAACAGACAGTCCCTCAGACTGTCCACTTGCGACATCCCCACTTGTACCTTCTTGTCTTCAGAGCAGCTTCCCACCATTGGGTTGTTCCTCATCCTTGTTTTGCTACTCGTGGTCCATTGTTCCCTGTCCTTGTTTTATCTCCTTGTTGGTTCGACGTTAGCCACTCTGCTCCTTGTGATCCTTGGTCTCGCTGTTGCGATATAACAGTGAGACACTCATCACACCCTCGGGGTGGGAATGGCGGTTGTGGGGGCCTAGCATTCCTGGGATGGTTCGCTATAATATCTTCTGCCCCTGCCAGTCGTCCTCGTACACGATCTGCGGATGTGTCCATTCGGTCGTCGTTCTGAAGTGGTGCTAGCAACTTAGCTAGTGCTCCTCCTGTGGCTCGCCCTGGTTTGAAGGCGTCTAGATTCCCCCTGACCGTTGGCATGTGAATCCACTTTTGTTGCCTCTTCAGGGCAGATTCTCTCCATTCTTCGTAATTCCGGGGATCATCGTGTTGGTACATGGTCTCGTATAGCGCGCGTGGTAATCCTTTTGTAAAGTACTTGAGTGTTTGTTCAGCGTTGATATTATATCCCGCATGTCGAACGAGTTGTTCGAATTGGGCGATATAGTCGTCGATTTTGCCATCCTTCATGTGGATACCGGCGTCGAGCTGGGCTTGCGCTCGTTCTTTGCTGAGGACGTTGCCGAACTGTCTTTGAAAGGCGTGGAGTAGATTCTCCCACAGCCTGTCGTCGAATTGATTGGTGCCCGTGGCGACTTCGTTGACGAGCTATCGACTTGCCGACATGACCCATTGGTTAACCGCGTTTCCCTGAATGTATGTGAGAAACAACATAGCTTTCTGGTATTTATTCAGCATAGCTGAATGGTTTGCATTGACTCCTGCATAGACCTCCCATTGGAGGATGAATGCCTCGGCTTGTGACCTGCTTCCTGTGAATGTAGGTGGTGGGTTACCAATGAACTTGTCATTTCCCCCTTGGTGTGCGTTGTGGGCTACTGCAGGCCCCCCTAGAGGTGATCCTCCTCCTCCGCCTGGTGGTCCTCCTCCTCCGTTTTGTGGTCGTAATGGTGGGAATGGCCTATTATCCGGTGATGGTACTCGGTTGCGGTTGAGCCTGAATTCGTAGAACATGTCAGGTCCTTCAGGGATGCTTGGTGCGTCTGGGACATCCGGTCCCATGGCTCGGTTGGCGGCTTCCATGTCTTCTGGTTGTAGTTGTTGGACGTGACCCGTTTGTTCATTGATGACGAGTCGGGGTGGCGATACTTCTGTTTGAGTAGTCATGTAGCTGAATGGTATTCCTCTTATTGGTTCGGGAATATGCAACTCAGCTGTTTGCGTGACTAGTGCGTCTATTTCTGGTGATTGCACTGCGATTTCTTCGGGTCCAGCTTCAACAGCTTCACTTCGTGGGGTTGGCGATCGTTCGCTAGTATGACTTGATGGGGATGGAGTAGTTGTTCGTAGTTGAAATTCGGCCCTAGGCGGTTCTGTATCAAGGTTTTGCTCTCCTTGACCGTCTATGACTCCTTGTTGGCTAATTGGTCGTGCGTCGACCAATGGTATGTTGATATGTAGGTCGTCAGCGGCTGGTCGTGTTGCTTCGAAATAGTTGTTCGTGTTGCTCCACCTGAGCTCGACCCAGCAACAGCGTTCCCTGTTGAATACTACGGGAAGATATCGCTGTGCGGTAGCTGCTTCTGCGTAGTATCCTGTGTTGTTTTCCTTGGATCTTCTGGTGTCTGGCACGTGTCGCCACCTTACTCGTCCTATGAGATAACGAGTAGGTGCGTCTCGTTCTCTTGAGTCGATGCGATAGGGCACGAAGTCCCAACCGTCTTTGGTGTTGAGAGTTGCCACGGCATTTGATTTATGAGAGCTTGGATTTAATGTTACGTGCGGGTCGCACGTGAGCCTGACTTAGGCGACTAAGGGGTGAACGTGGTGACTTAGCGAATTCTTGACTCTAACGCGAAGGCAGAGTGTCGTCTCAACGCTCGAAGGCGGAGTCTTTGCTTCCTTGTCTTGTAAGCGAGTCGCGACCCCGAAGGATGAAAGAGAGAACACAGCTTTAGATAACAAGTTGAGAATGATACAAGAAATCCAAGCTATCGACCACAACAGTCGATAGCTTCCTTATAACCTACTCGCGCGATCCGCCTTCGTCAGCGAGACCGCCACTACTACTAGTCTGCTAGGTAATCGTCCACAGGTGTACAGTCATCCGTCAGTCAGCCATCAGTCATCGTACAGCAATCGGTCAGTCATCCGTATAGTACAGTAAGTGTCCCCTTGATCACGCCCCCTCGGTTATCGGTTAGGTCAGATACCTGCTATGACCCGGGATGTTACAGTGTTTCTGTTAAAGCAAGACTCCGCCTTCGCGCGTTGAGACGATACTCTGCCTTCGTGCTAGAGTTAACGGGTTGTTAAGTCACTGCGTTCACCTTACGTTGCCAAAGTCAGGCTCACGTGCAGCTCGCACGTAACATTGACTTCAAGCTCTACAAAATCGAACGCCGTGGCTACTCTCAATACCAAGGACGGTTGGGACTTCATACCCTATGTGATGAGTGCTCACTGTTTAAATGCAACAGTGAAGCCAAGGATCACAAGGAGCAGGTTGGCTGATGTCGAACCAAACAAGGAGTAGAACAGGGACAAGGAACAATGAGCTACGAGTATCAGGACAAGGATACGGAACAACCCAATGTTGGGAAGCTGCGCTTATAACAAGGAAGATACAAGTAGGGATGTCGCAAGTGGACAGTCTGAGGGACTGTCTGTTACATTGCTCCAGCTTATATACCTGAATACATGGTCTGTGCGTACTTTAGGGGAGGCCCAACTCCGCTCCACGGGTGGGCCCATGGAATACTCTAGAAGTGTTCTAAAGATAGCATGGAATGTGCTGGAAGGTTTCTAAGTATATCGTCCAATGGCATTAATCCCTGACAAGCTCCGCTCGTCAGGTGATTGATCAACAATCTTCGTTTACCGATCAACGGACTTTGTTTACCAATCAACAATCTTTTGTTGATTGATCAACGAACAAGTCATGTGAGGTCATCTGACCTTTCGCTTGGTAAGTCCCGGTTCCGGACCGGGTCTTTCTTGAATAGGAAGGAAAGGATTATCCAATCCTTTCACGCGCGTCGTCTTGGCTAGTTCCACTAGTCCGTTACTTCGTATTCCTGAGTTTGTGCGCGCGTTCCCTTGCGCATTCCTGGGTATTCCGGATAAGTCACGGACCGAGGCATAGGTTCGTGACACCCTATCGCATCAACTCAAGAGAACGAGACGCACCTACTCGCTACCTTATAGGACAAGTAAGGTGGCGACACGTACCAGACACCAGAAGAACCGACGAAAACAATACAGGATACTACGCAGAAGCAGCTACCTCACAAAGGTATCATCCCGTAGTATTCAACAGAGAACGCTGTTGCTGGGTCGAGCTCAGGTGGAGCAACACCAACAGCTACTTTGAAGCAACACGACCAGCAGCAGACGACTTACATATAAACGTACCACTGGTCGACGCACGGCCAATTGATCAACAAGGACCTATAGATGGTCAAGAAGTAGAGAACCTCGATTCAGAACCACCAAGGACCGAATTCCAACTACGAGCGGAAACACGGACTGCATCAAGCCATACTAGCAAACGATCGCCAACCCCACGAAGTGAAGTAGCAGAACCCAAAGAAATCGCAGTGCAATCACCGGAAGTAGACGCACTAGCCGCGCAAACAGCTGAGTTACATATTCCCGAACCAATCAGAGGAGTACCATTCAGCTACATGACTACTCAAACAGAAGTATCACCACCCCGACTTGTCATCAACAAACAGACAAGTCACGTTCAACAACTACAACCAGAAGATATGGAGGCCATCAACCGAGCCATGGGACCGGATGTCCCTGACGCACCAAGCATCCCTGAAGGAACAGATATGTTCTACAAGTTCCGACTCAATAGAAACAGGATACCATCACCAGACAACCGACCTTTTCCCCCGTTGAGAAGGCCGCCAGGAGGAGGACCGCCAGAAGGAGGACCGCCAGGAGGAGGACCGCCAGGAGGAGGACCGCCAGGAGGAGGACGCCAGGAGGAGGACTGCCAGGAGGAGGACCACCAGGAGGAGGACCGCAGGGAGGAATACAACAAGCACCTCAAGGAGGGAACGATAAATTTATCGGTAACCCACCACCAATGTTTACAGGAAACAGGGGACAAGCCGAGTCCTTCATTCTCCAATGGGAAGTCTACGCAGGAGTCAACGCCAATCACTCCGCGATGATAAACAAGTATCAGAAAGCAATGCTGTTCCTCACATACATCCAAGGAAACACGGTCAACCAATGGGTAATGTCCGCAAGCAGGTGGCTCGTTAACGAAGTTGCTACAGGAACCAGCCAATTTGACAACAGGTTATGGGAGAATCTGTTACACGCCTTCCAATGGCAATTCGGAGATGTTCTTAGCAAAGAACAAGCACAAGCCCAGCTCGATGCTGGCATACACATGAAGGATGGAAAAATTGACGACTACATTGCCACATTCAAGCAGCTCGTCTGACACGCAGGGTACAACATCAACGCCGAGCAAACGCTCAAATATTTCACAAGAGGATTACCACGCGCGTTGTACGAAACAATGTATCAACACGACGACCCCCCAATTATGAAGAATGGAGAGAATCCGCCTTAAAAAGGCAGCAGAAGTGGATTCACATGCAGACAGTCAGAGGCAACCTCGATGCCTTCAAACCAGGACGAGCTCCAGGTGGCGCATTAGCTAAGTTGCTAGCACCCCTCCAAAACGATGACCGAATGGACACATCCGCAGATCGAGTGCAGGGACGATTGGCAGGAGCAGAAGACGTACTCCAAAACTACAAACGCAATGATAATCCCCCACGCCCACCATTCCCACCACGTGGAGGGTTCATACAGAGGCAATTTAAACGTGACCATAGTCAAACACAGTGTTACAACTGTCAGAAGATGGGACACATCAGTCGCGACTGCTGACAACCGCGGAGGAACCGAAACACACAAACACGAACAGCCGAGACCACGCCGACTAAAGAAGAAAAGGCAGCGGAATGGCTCAGAGGAGTAGCAGGAGATGACGAAGAAGTAAAGGACCTGGTCCTTCAACAATTGATGGGACAGGATTTTGGAAGCGCCTAAACCCGGCGGCCTGGGTGAGGGCAATACATTGTAACTCCGTGTACATTATGTGCTACCGTTCTATGAAAGTACCAGTATCGATTCGCACAAGTTACAACATGGCCGACATAAAAGCGTTGGTGGACTCAGGAGCCACTGACAACTTCATACATCCCAATTTCGTCAAAAGAATGGGGCTGGGACAAAGGGCATTAGATAAGCCCAAAAACATATACAACATTGACGATACCACTAATAAAGCAGGACAGATCACACACTATCTGACGCTCAATGTGGAAACAGGAGGGACAAGAAAGGAAATGTGTTTCCTTATCACAGACATAGGAAGAGAGGACCTACTACTGGGGTATCCATGGCTCGCAACATACGAACCAAGATTCAGTTGGCGACATGCCACTATAGACGAAAAACAACTCCCCATAGTACTACGAACAATCAACCCAGGCAACAAAAGAGCAGTTTTGGCACGACTGCTAAACGAGGAAAAGAAAGACACAAGAATATCTCGAATATTCACAGAAGATGCCAAGGAACAAATCATAGCAACGCTAGAAGAACAAGTGTATGGGCGACAATCGGCGGTAGAACTTGCAATTGATGCCCAACAATACACAACACAAGTCAAAATACCGACGGAATACCAACGCTTCGCAAAGGTGTTCAACGAAGAAGAATCAAAGAGGTTCCCACCAAAGAGAAGTTGCGATCACGCGATCGAGTTCAAGAAAGGAGTCCCCGACGTAATAGACTGCAAAGTCTATCCAATGACAAGAACCGAAGACGCGGCACTAGACGAATTTATCGACGAACAAATCGAAAAGGGATACATCCGTCCCTCCAAGTCCCCGTACGCATCGTCATTCTTCTTTATTAAAAAGAAGGACGGAAAGCTACGACCTGTACAGGACTATCGACGAATCAACAAATGGACAATACGGAATCAATATCCACTTCCCCTCATTGATGACCTCATCAGAGATCTCGGGGGAGCCCAGATATTCAGCAAATTAGATGTCCGGCAAGGATACAACAACATAAGGATCAAAGAGGGCGACGAACACAAGGCAGCGTTCAAAACACGATGTGGCCTATTCGAACCAACAGTCATGTACTTCGGATTGTGCAACTCACCAGCCACATTCCAAAGTTTCATGAATGAAATCTACTGACCAACTATCGCAAAACATGAGACACGGGGAACCACCATCAGAGTCTATATGGACGACATTGCGATAGCAACGAAATGTCAACCGCTAGCAATCGAAAAACACCAAGAAGCGGTCCGCGACGTACTTGCGGTTGCCCAGAAGCATGACCTCTTCTTCAAACCAGAGAAGTGTGTCTTCAACGCGTCCAGCATTGATTACCTGGGGGTAATCCTTGAAGAGGGGGTAACACGTATGGACCCCGTTAAAATTTCCGGCATACGGGACTGGCCATCCCCATCATCCGTAAAGGACGTACGCTCATTCCTTGGATTCTGCAATTTTTACTGGCAGTTTATTAGAGGATTTGCCAACATTGCCAAGCCACTAAATGAATTAACACGCAAAGACGAACCATGGCAATGGGGCACAAGACAACAAACGGCCTTCGACACACTCAAACAACGTATTACCACAGAACCGATCCTAGCGCACGCCGATCAAGCACAACAATTTGATCTAGAAGTCGACGCATCAGGATTCGCAGTGGGAGCGGCACTGTTACAAAAGAAACTAGACGGGAAACGACACCCCGTAGGATATTACTCAGCGACACTCAACGCTGCCGAGCACAACTATGACATATACAACCTCGAGTTGTTAGCCATCATAAAAGCGCTACGACACTGGAGACACCTATTGGCTGGATCGCCATACAAGGTATGAATATTTTCCGATCACCTCAACCTGCGATATTGGCGAGATCCCCAGAAGATCAGTCGACAAATCGCTAGGGAGGTACTAGAGCTAGCGGAATACAACTTCGAAATACACCACGTCAAGGGAACAGCCAATGGAAGAGCGGACGCCCTCTCTCGACGACCTGATTACGATCAAGGAGAGAAAGATAACGAAGGCGTCACGGTCCTACCAAACAAACTGTTCATACGAAACGCTACCGCTAGCCAACAACAAGACGAACAGAAAATACGCAAGTGGGTAGATCCACACAAACTGACCAAGGCTGATGGGCTCTGGTGGTACCAAGAACAACAACTAGTAGTCATGGGCACAACAGAAGAAATTAGAGAAGTAATTTCCACACACCACGATCCGCCTATTTATGGACATCCAGGAATAAATCGAACGACGCAACTAATCGAACGATACTACTGGTGGCCCACGATGAAACAAAATATCACCGACTACGTTAGGGGATGTGCCGAATGCCAACGATGCAAGGTTAATACACACAACACGAAGGCACCACTACAACCAATATTTCCAAAAATGGAAGCAACACCGTTCGAAGTGGTGGCACTCGATTTTATTACTAAACTACCTGAGTCCCAAGGATATGACTCTATACTTACAGTCACAGATCATGACTGTTCAAAAGCGTCTATATTCATACCATGCAGAGAAGAAATATCGGGAGAAGAAACGGCTATCCTCTACGCAAAACACGTACTGACAAGGTTCGGCTTACCATCAAAAATCATTAGCGATCGAGATCCCCGGTTCGCGTCAAAATTCACAAGAGAACTGTGCCGACTCTTGGGAATACAACAAAACATTTCCACCGCTTACCATCCGCGAACCGATGGACAGTCAGAACGAAGCAACCAATGGTTGGAACAATACCTCCGCTTTTGGGTTAACAAAAGACAGGACAATTGGGCTGACTACCTCGCGCTGGCCGAATTCTCACACAACAATTGGACTAACGAGTCCACACACGAGTCTCCATTTAGGCTGCTGATGGGGTATCACCCCCGTGCCAATTGGACAGATAAGACCTTGCCAATACCCCAGGTCGAGGCAAGACTAGAACAATTAAAGGAGATAAGACAACAAGCGCAAGAACAAATGCAGAAGGCGCAACAGTCATGGGTCAAACACCGTAATACTCCTCAATATCAGATAGGAGACAAGGTTTGGCTAGAAGGACGCCACCTACAGACCAACCAGCCAACCGCGAAGCTTGCGCCCAGAAGACATGGTCCATTCACCATCAAACAGGTGATGTCTCCCATCAATTATCGTCTAGAGCTTTCCACGCAGTGGAGCATCCATGATGTCTTCCACATAGATCTTCTCACACCCTACAAAGAGACGGTGACTCATGGCGTCAACTACCAACGCCCACCACCAGAATTGGTAGACAGCGTGGAAGAATACAAAGTTGAAAAGGTACTAGACTCGCGAAGAAGAGGACGGGGGCGCAAACTCCAGTATCTTATCAAGTGGAAAGGATACTCCGACTCAGACAACCAGTGGGTCGCATGGGATGATGTGCACGTGGACGCAGAGATAAGGAAGTTCAAACGGTCTAACCCGCGGGCCGAAATTCACATAAAAGCAGGAACCACAACACGAACTATCCCAACACCCCGCACTACAATGTCCTATGTCCCACTCACCACTATCACCCTTGACCTCCCTCCCGTCGACACCTACGACTCCAACAACAATGTGGACGACCCCTTCTGCTCAGCAGTTGAACAAGTGCGAGCCGTCGCCGAACAAGACAGACAAGAACGAGAGCAGCAGGAACGAGACCTGGCCGAGGCTCGCCGGCAATTCCCCACACCCGCAAGCGGCTGAGTGGAAGACGATGAGGGAGAAAACTGCGTTGATGAGGGAGGTGATGCAGTCATGGCGGCCGGATCAGATAGTGAAGATGACGGCGAGGGAGAGATGGATGAGGATACAGTTGCTGATGAGGCAAGTATCCTCCAGCCCTCCACCGCTGTCACATCCACTACCGCCGTCGATCAATCCGACAGCGACGACTCATCCAACGACGATGAGGCATACTTCGAGACCAGGGTTGTCTGCACCCGATGCGACAACCCCCCAAACTACTGTCACTGCGCACCCCGGATCATACCACCACCAATCACAAGAATCGACGACGAGTCTGCTGAAGAAACCAGTGATGCGGAAGGAGGATCATCGCCGGTTGCTGTCGTCTATGGACTGATGGCGGAGGCCAGTTACACCGCCCGCGGAGTACTGCCCTACAGCGGAGCCCCAATACCGTCTCCAACCACTATGCGCCAAACGAATGCGGCGAGGCGCCCTGTCCATACCGTATCGCCTACCCCCGCCGGATTCACCCTCAACAACGGGATGAATTGGGTGCTGATGGTTATTGAGCATGAAGGACGACGGATGCCAGCGTGCTACATTCGAGTGCGCATGCTTGATAACCCAGAGGTCTTCGGGACTATGGGGCGATACGAGCCCATCTATAGGGGGGACATCCACGCGGAACCGTGTCGGGATATGGGGCCCGCAGCTGAGTACAATCGCGACGAGCTCAAGTATTTCCAAGCTGACTTCCGGGGAAAGCGCCAGGTAGACGAAGCCCTTGCCAGGCTAGGGGACATATCCCTACAAGCCGAGGTGAGACGCTACCACGCGTCCCAGGAAGTCATCGAGGAATTGGAAGCCGCCATCAAGAGGCTCGAAGACGACGTGTTTGTTCACGTTGACTGAGCTAGACACTCGGCGTGAAGACTTGGGCGGGCTCACGCCTTACAAAGGGTACGAGATGAGCATGAGACAGATGTTGGACTCACTGCAGTTACGAATTGGGTGGTTGAGTGTGGGCGCTCACCCTTGTGAAGGGGGTGATGTAACGTCCCAGGTCATAGTGAGTATCTGACCTAAGCCGATAACCCAGGGGACATGGCATAACAGGACGATTACGGTACAATGATGACTGATGCTTACTGTACGATGACGGATGATGACTGATGCTCTTAGTGAGCGACTTACTGATAGTAGTGGTATTTGTCAAGCGTTGTACGTTGTTACTAGTAGTAGTGGCGTGTTACTTACCGTTATAAGGAAGCTGTCGACTGTTGTGGTTGACAGCTTGAAGTTCTTGTTCACTTCTCATATCAAATCAGCAGACTCTTTCTCTCTCTCTCTATCTTCGTCCTTTCGGACCGTGTTGCTGTTAAAGCAAGACTCCGCCTTCGCGCGTTGAGACGATACTCTGCCTTCGTGCTAGAGTTAACGGGTTGTTAAGTCACCGCGTTCACCTTACATTGCCAAAGTCAGGCTCACGTGCAGCTTGCACGTAACACTAGGACAGCTAAGATCCTCCTCAACACTGAGATCAAGTTCGCAACAGTTCTGTTATCCAGAACATTCCTAAGTGGTTCCAGAGCACAGTCAATAACTGAGTTTACATCCATTTCAGTTGTTAGATAATGGATTCAGAGGAGCAAAGAGCAAGGTGAAGAGAAGTGGGGAGAAAAATGAAGAACATGACACTGGATGGAAATCACACATTTATCATTGACAAAATCCTAACATATCTATAATAAGAGGCAATCAAATTTCCTTTAATTTGTGTGACACAAAATCTAAGAATTATGATTACATATTGTTTGGCTAAATTCATATCACAAAATCAAGCAGAAATGATATTGTTATACTTTTGTCACATTCTTTGTGGAATTCTACTTTGTAAAATTTTGACTTGGTCATAAAATGAAGTCATCATTTTTCTTAAACTAATATTTGTATTTTTTTCATCATGTTTTATGCATAACAAAATCATATATTGGTATCTCAATATTTCCTCAATTTTTTTGGGATGCATTTTCTTAAACAATATATAATGTATTTCTAATGTAGAATTTTTTATTTTTTATTGGATTTTATCAAAGACATATATCATGACAAAATGAAAATCATAAGCTAAAGGCATAGTAGCCCTTCAAGCACTGAATGGAAATCAGGCTTTTATGACCAACAAAACCTTGACAAATCAGTAACAAAAGGCAATCAAAAATAATTAATTTTTTGCAATACAAAATTCAATCATAATAATTACATATTATTAGGTCAAATCTGTGCCAAAAAATGAAGCCTAAATGATATGTATTGACATAGTTTTGTCAAATTATTTTCTAGCTACAAAAATTGTCATTTTGTTAAGATGTTTTACTTAGAACTAGTTTAGAAAAATGGAAAGTAAATAAGTTTTTCCATATGTAAATGACATAACAAAATGTTAGAATATTTTTCTCATCTTCCTAACTATTTCACATGAAAAATTAATGACAATCACTGAAAATTATATTACCATGATTTTGAATGGTAAATTGTGACTCAGTTATAATATGATGTGATAAACTTTTCTAAACAAATATTTTTAATTTTAGCACCATGTTTTGTAGAGGAAAATTATATCAAAATCATATGCAAAGTTCCACAATACTTAAAAGCTTTTTGTGGAAGCATTTAACTAGATTATATATAATAATTTTCAATTGTAAGATTTTACATGTTTTCTAGTTTTTTTTCATCACAGTTTATTAAACAATATATAATGTGTGCCAATTGTAGAATTTTATATGTTTTCTTGATATTTATCAAGAATATATTATAACAAAATGAAAATCTTCATGGCTATAGAGGTTCAAGCCCAGTGAGAATCCTGGTGAACTCAGATGGACGTGAATGTATTAGATTGAATAAGTTCAATAGGGTCCAATGAGGTAGACAATATGCAATTGGATTCATTTCCCGTTGAATCCAAATGGTTTTAATTGTGTGCTAATTGAACTCATATTAAAATCACTCCTTGAATCCCATTGATATCAATCACACAAATGAACAGTATTGGATTCAAGTGAATGACAACAGTCTGATGCAATCCACCACATTACACTACGATCAAGTCCATTCTGATACTATGCCTGTCCATACAACACAATCCTGTCCCTGCACTCTGAAAATTCTAAGTCGAGTGATTGTCATCAGTGTGATTCTGAGTTTGTTAGTGGGTGCATACCTGTATACTGTTGATGTGGTTCATGCTAAGCTTGATTCAGCAGTGCTCTTCATGTCCATCTCCTGCTGTTTGTATATCTGTGGGTAGTGTGCGTAGTTGTTAGTTCTAGCATATGCTGAAGAGAGGAGGGTACTTACCTCCTTGGTAGCCTCATCCAGGTTGACCCAAACCTTTGTGAACTCTTCCCTTGTGACCGAGTGGACTTTGAGGTAGTTGATTGCATACAGGTTCCTGGAGACAGATTAGCGTAGCCTATGTATTGATGAATAACTCACCTGGCGGTCTTCGCTTTCCCTGGATGCATTGGAACTGGTTTCTTGGCCTTGCCTTTGCCTTCCCTCAATGTGTTTGAATTTGTTCCCAAGCCACTTTCCAAGATGCTGCTGCTTGGACCAGGTGTTGGGGCATTGCTCAGCGGGGCTGTGGTGGCATGCCTAGAATTAGAGATGCTGCCGCTTGGGCCAGGCGTCAGGGCATTGTTCAACAGGGCTGCAGAGGCGTGTCTGGATTCCAAGGTGCCCCTGGTTGGAACAGGAGTGGGGGCTCTGGAGGACACCGCCATCAAGGTTCTTGCCTCTGATGTACCAGCATCTGGAGCAGGAGTAAGGGCTTTGGAGGGTGGTGCCATCAAGGTTCTCACCTCTGGTGCACCAGCATCTGGAGTGGGAGTAGGGACTTTGGAGGGTGGTGCCATCAGGGGCACATTGCCACTGTTGCTTCCAGAGTTGTGTTGACGATCAGGCCCTATTGCAATGTCATCAATGCCACAGATGTTTATGTAGCCATATACCTTCATCCTCACATGTATCCATGTTATCTGGGGCACTGGTGGGAGAAGTTGTCCATACAACATTGGCACTAAGTGATATGTTAGTGACTTGTCTCTGTGTACTAGTCAACATGCACAGGGGGTTTGGGTTGAACTAGATGGAGGTAGCAACACTGTTAGCATTGCTGTGAGAGAATACACACACACTTACATTGGTTGTATCTGCTCCGGTGTCATTGCTTGGAGCAGGGGCAGTTGGATTAACAATTGGCATGGGGGGTCTTCTGGTGTACCAGACGCTGTCTTCAACTTCTCCTTGCGGCTTGCACTGGTGTACGTGGGGTGTGCCTTCAGTTTCGCCTTCAAATGTGTCTGGACAGATGGTGCCCTGCATGGCATTGACTTCCCCTTGCTGCTTGCAGCGGCTTGTGTGGTGTGTGGCCTCGGCTTCACAGGAGAATGGATGGACCTGGGTTGGTGAGGTATCAATGACTTCTTGAAGGGATTTCCAGAGTTGGCCACTGGTCACTGCAGACTGCAATGAATAGAGGGGGTTCGGGGGGGTGGAGAAGGTTGAGATTGTTGTCCCCATTGGCATCAGTGTCGTCTGAGCTGTCCCCCTTGTCAGACTCACTGTTGTTGTTGTTGTTGTTGTTGTTGTCCTCCTCCTCCTTGTCCTCCTTGTCCCTGTTGCCTTGACCCTTGTCGTCCTCCATGTCATTGTCCTTGCTCTCCTCTTGCATCTTCAAGACATGGTGCGTTGTGCCTTCCCGGCATTGTGACTTCCATGGCAAGACAGAGCTCAATGAGCGTCTGCATTTTCACGGAGCAACCTTGGACTCTGTCTTGTCCTTGTCCTCTTCCTTGTCCTTGTACTTGTACTTGAACTTGGACTTGGACTTGGACTTGGGCAGAGAGGTGTACTTGTACTTGAACTTGGATGGGGACTTGGACTTCCCCTTGGACTTGGACTTTGTCTTGGACCTCGCCCTGCACTTGCAAGGGCACTTGCACTTCATCTTGGACTTGACCCAAGTCAGATACTGGTGAGAATAGTCAGTGTACACAATAGTTAAAGCCTTGTAGTGGTCGTCACAGAGATGCAGGAGAGGAAACTTGTCCTCCATCCTGAGACAAAAGTTGAGTTGTGGTGTTGGGGACACAGTTGTCCACGGTGACCCAATATCCCCATACTTATCAGATAAAAGCTTCCATTGAATCTTGGCTTCTTTGTGGATCTTCTTGATCTCCTTGCCATCCAGCACCGTACCATCTTCATGTTGGAAATGCCAGAAGGCGATGTTATCATTGGTCTCCGGCTTGGGTCCTTGGTGACTATTGCCAGTGGCCCTGTTGTTTGACTTGAATTCTTCTTGTCACTTCCGTTCATCCAGTTGGTTGTGCTTGTATCAATAGTCTATATCAGGGTAACCTTTGGGGTTCTCAGGAGTCAGCTCTCAGGTCTCCTCGGTCTGCACATGGGGCACGGTTCCGCAGGAAGCCACAAGCTCATCGTAGGCTTTCCTGTGAGAGCACGTGTTAGTACTCTGGGTGACAAAATGAGAACTCACTCTAGAGAGTCAGCACAAATTTTGAGAGTGACATTCTCCACGTATATGCACATGAACATGGGGTTTTGAGTGATTATAAGGTCTTGCTTGGAGATTCGCTGGATCTTTGCCTTGGAGAAGATGCATGTGAGTGCTTGAAGAAGCAACTAAGTAAGATTCATTGCACTTACTTGGGATGGCATGAGAGTGGAGTTGTTTGAAATGGAGTTGGGATAGTCGTCATTGCAGTTGAAAGGAGACCAGAGTGGGGTTGAATGAGAGTTGTAATTGGATGGAGTCTGGTTGCCCAAGTTGTGTCCATTCATATATGAGTCAGAGCCTAGCGAAGATCATGCTGTTGTCCCAGACTAGGCCCCAGGTGTTTTGCTCAGATCACCCAGAGAGCTGCAAAGAAGTTCAGTCATTGATCCAGATGTAATCAGAGATGAGTCATTTGCACATGAATGAATTGCGATGAAGGGATTTTGCATGATCCCAGTCGGCAAAGCACAAGGTCCAGCCCAGGAAATCGATGGAGATCAGCCAGGGCAAACAGAGACATACAGAAGAAGACTGGGGAAAGATGTAAAGCAGAGGTGGGGGTGCACAAAGAAGAGGAGCACATATAGCCAGTTAGGCTTAGCTGCCCTGAGTGCCATCTTTGGCTGTACCTGGCAACTGTACAGTTGGCCACAATCAGTAACCCTGAGTGCTGCATCTAGTCATCATCTGACATGATGTTGACTAGATCAGGGAATGTGGCTTCTGATGCCGATGCCAACTTGAGATTGCTCCATATAACTACAATTGCCATTGTCCACAAGGCAACATTGCAAGATCTGCTGCAATGCAGCAACAATGCTGTAGTATGCCTCCTCCATGAACGCAACAAACTGCTGCAAGAATGGTAACTGGCAACTTGGCTTGTATCTGTGCAAGGCTTTGTTTTCTCACTAGGACCTTGGTCATAAGTGTTTCTCTCAGAGTGGCTCCAATCAACTATTCTGAGATCGACTTCTTGTCCCAGCACCCTGCCCTCTCCTGTATCTGATAATGAAAGACAGATTTGTACTAAGATGCAATGTAAGCAATCCACATGGTGCTTGGCATCCCATAGATGTAAGTACCTTTTTGATTCAATTCATGTGCTTAACTAACAGTGATATAGCAACGCTACTTCAATGCAAGTGTGCAGACAGAGGACGCTGACACCACACTCACGGATATCGCTCCCAACTTCCTCGCCAGTATACCCAATGACAGTGATAAGAGCAAAAAGAGGAAGAGGGAGTAATTCATTGTTGCAACCCTGCATGTGTGGGTCTGTATTTTAATGTTCTGCATTGTTCTACATTGTTTGACTCATTCCATTGTTGTGAATCAATCAAATTCATTTGCATGTCTATTCACTGTGATTTGATGTAGCTATGTCTCCTAAGTGAGTGATCTCTAACCCAGGCTTCTCAAGAAGGAAGAACCAGGGGCTGCCATCCCCATTGTGTGGTGTCATGGGGATCATAGCCATGACAGACTGTATCAGCTTCACCTCGATGACCTGTAAATATGCTTTGGCTGAGTATGCACACAAATAGACCATATTTACGGACTCGTGCAGCAAGGTAGCATCAGGTTCAGACCACACTGAGACTAGTGCATATGCGTGCATGACCCCAGAGTGTTTGCTCTGGAAAAAGAACTGAACTTCGCCAATATGAAATGCTCCATCAGATACAGTGAACTATAACTGGGATGTCATGTCAGATGGCACCACAACAGTGGCAACATAATCAGATGCACCTTAATGTTGTGGGAATGATGAAGGAGAGCAACAGCAGTCTTGCATGAGTTCTCCTTCCACGCACAGTGAGCAATCTGTAAGTTAGGGAGGTGTTGTCGAGCTCAGCAGATGTACTTGGGCACCCAGTCCACCTGAAGTGCACCTTGTCTGAGTTCTGCAACCAAGAAGGCACAGATCGTGTCTGCACGTTCACCATAGAATCTGACACCGGTCTCATCCCGTGCCCTGAGGAGGATGTAACCATTGCCAAGGTCAACTGCACCACAGGGTAGTATAGGGTCGTCTGGTTCTAGGTTGGGGAGAATCGTGTGTAATCTGAGAGCTATGAGTGATGTAGACCGCAGTTCACCAGGTTTGCATATGGGTTCAAGGGCTGTTTGATTTCCTGCCTGAGATTGCCAATAGTACACTCAAGAGTCCACTGAGAAGAATAAGCCCCAGGCCCTAGGTGGGTGACATCCTGAGCAAGGTGGGACAAACTGTGTACGCTCTGTCAACAAAAATGGAGCCATGAGACCATCTGACAATAGTACAACACCTCGTACTCTTCTGTGAAGTCGAGTACCAGCAAATGAGCCTGTTGGACGTGTTGCACAGACACAGTGCACTGCTGGAGAAGTCAAACCGCTGAGACCACCTTGCAGAAGGTATGCCAGTAGCAACAAGGGAGAGTACCATAGAGCAACACAGGGCAATAGCCAAACATGTAGACTAGCAGTTCCCATGCCCAAAATCCACTGTTGATCTTGTCTGCAACATTACAAGGAGGATGGTCAAAGCACCCTGGCAGATAAGGATGACAGAGTGCAATGTCCTTGCCATGGGACTTCCAGACGTCCCTGACCAGTACGACCCAGTCCCAAGTGTCCTTTGAGTTGTCCTTGTCACAGTCAATTGTTCCTTGCCATAAGCCCAGGAGCAAGTCAGGAAGGTTGATGGCGATTATGTGCATATGGTTGATAGCTAAGCACCCCGGGAGCCCAGACGAATGCTTTGGAGGCAGTCCCATGAAGATACTGGGCTTGCATAGACCAGTCTCCTTCTGAATGAGTTTAAATTGCACGTCTGTCTGGCACACGATAAGTCGACCAAGGTTCCTGTGGTACAAGCTACAAGCAGTGCTTGAAAGATCGAAGACATTGACATTGTCATGATTACACTCAGGAAGTTCATAGTTCATGGGTTTGAGGAGTGTGGGATAATAATGTGGTCCCCCTGATTTATGTTGCCCTTTCAGCCCACTGTCACGAACCTATGCCTCGGTCCGTGACTTATCCGGAATACCCAGGAATGCGCAAGGGAACATGCGCACAAACCCAGGAATACGAAGTAAGGGACTAGTGGAACTAGCCAAGACGACGTGCGTGAAAGGATTGGATAATCCTTTCCTTCCTATTCAAGAAAGACCCGGTCCGGAACCGGGACTTACCAAGCGAAAGGTCAGATGACCTCACATGACTTGTTTGTTGATTAATCAACAAAAGATTGTTGATTGATAAACAAAGTCCGTTGATCGGTAAACGAAGATTGTTGATCAATCACCTGACGAGCGGAGCTTGTCAGGGATTAATGCCATTGGACGATATACTTAGAAACCTTCCAGCACATTCCATGCTATCTTTAGAACACTTCTAGAGTATTCCATGGGCCCACCCGTGGAGCGGAGTTGGGCCTCCCCTAAAGTACGCACAGACCATGTATTCAGGTATATAAGCTGGAGCAATGTAACAGACAGTCCCTCAGACTGTCCACTTGCGACATCCCCACTTGTACATTCCTGTCTTCAGAGCAGCTTCCCACTATTGGGTTGTTCCTCATCCTTGTCTTGTTACTCGTGGTCCATTGTTCCCTGTCCTTGTTTTATCTCCTTGTTGGTTCGACGTTAGCCACTCTGCTCCTTGTGATCCTTGGTCTCGCTGTTGCAATTAAACAGTGAGACACTCATCACACTTGGACAGTCTTAGCTTGCTAACCACGAACCTTCTCAGTGTCTGACTACAATTACTCCGAGTTTGGAGCGTGGGACGCTGATTCAGGATCGTACCATAATATTGATTATTCCCCCCCTCGTCGCCCTCGTCGTCTTCCAAGTGTTCCCCTGCCCCCATCATCGCCCCCTCGTCTCCCGTTGTCCCCTTTAGGACAAGTTCTCCCATATCCCCCATTCTTCCTGTCACCACCAGAGATTCCTCTGGCCGTTGGGCGAGTTGCCTCGCCCCAAGGTTCCCCCGCCCTCTCATTGCCAATAGCTCGGACTCCAACCCCCGAGCTTCGTTACCCTTCCCCAGCCCCCTTGCCCCGGACACCACCTTCAGTAAGGTTGGTCTCCCCAGTCCCTCGCCCAGCATCGTCCCCTGTCTTTCGAATTCCAACCCCGGCCCTCCATCCCTTGACGCCCCCTCCTCGACCACTGACCCCAGACTCCCCCATCGACTACGAAGCTGCAGAGCTTCGTGTTGCCTTCTACTCGGCACAGCGTGCATCTCCTGCACCAGTAGAAGAGGACCAAGAAAACCATCCCCCTACCCCTGTCCCTGCCCCTGTCAACCGCCCCCCGTCCTGCCTCCAAGCTAGAGGAGAGCACCCCCATCAATACCTTGCCGTCCACACCCCTCGAGGAGAGGAGTGGCAGCAAATCTCGGAGTTCCACCAGTTCTCCATCCACAGTATTCGCACAGTGGAGGCCCTGTGCGACTCCCCCCCATCTTTACTGGTGTTACTCCCTTTCGTTTCACGTCCCCGCATTTTTTGACCATCTACCCCCGCCACCGAGACCTTGCCATTACCCTTGGCATCCAACCTATCTAAGTCTGCTGTAAAGCAGTCCTAGACCTCCCCAGCAAAGACCTTCCCCTAGGGTCTATCAAGTACTGTTTCAGGGACGGTATTCGAGACGCGTTCAGATCCCTGAACAACCTCATTCGTGAAGCGTACGTATATACACTCGTCATCCTTGAGGTTCACGATTTCTTGGACGGGAGAGTGGTGACTACGTATGGTCACCTAGGTTTTTTTGAACAAAACGTCTACGCAGTGTACCAAGGGTACCACTTCGACGACACAGTGAGGACCTGCCCTCACTTATTATCTTACTGTTTCACGCCCCGCATCCCGGCGGACCCCTTCAATTTCATTTCCACGTACAGTGATAACCTCCCATTGTAGCCATTTACTTTAATTAGTAAGTGGTAGTACAATTGTTGTCACTTCTTGTTCAATATATCGGGGGTCTACATCATCAGTGTCCATCTTCCCAGTTCGCCTTCAAGAAGGAGAAAGACTCCAACGCGCTCACAACTTCTTTGAAACTCACCGCCTCCTCCAGCTCAGGACTTATTACCCTGAGACATCCTTGTTTGACGCCAGTCAGTGCGATATCATTGACTGTTGGAGTGACCCTCCATTCCTCCTGAATAAACTCAAAGACCTCCTGCCCTTTGGTAAAGTAACCTACCAGAGCGACTACGAAGAATTCCAGAACAACGACTTAGCAAGGATTGCTGAAGCCACCCAAGAACAACTCCTGTATTGGCATCTATCCGAAGCCACCACTGTTAACAATTCCCCAGCCGAGTCCCTCCTCCTGTGGACCAAAGACGACCACTTTTGGTTCATCCACGTCCCTCCTCAAAGGCAAGAAATCATCCGACGCATCAGAGAAGGAGAGCGTGTCCGATATCTAGAGCGCTTCTCCCTCAACTACGATCAAATCCAAGTCACCTGGCAAGAGATCCGTCTTGTCACCAGAGGCACAGAGTTCCACCTTGCCATAGTCGAAGGTAGAGAGTTCACTTCTAAGTGGGACTCTCCTAACTGGGAAACCACCCTTGAAAACCCGGACCACCGCCTCATTGACCCTCAAGTATATCACCTCCCTCCAGACACCCCTGACGACCCCGAAATCCTCGAGTTCGCTGAAGCGCGAGCACCCCCTCCTCTTGTCGAAACTCCACTGCCACCTAGCAGTCCCACTAGCATATCAACTGAGTCTGTTGACGGTTGGGGAGAACCTAACCTTTGGAACGGACCTAGAAGGTGTTGGAGTGCTAAAGAAGTGTGTGACTGTGGATACAGACCAGATACCCCACCTACTCCACCTAGTGTAGTATTGTGGGCCCCAGGCAACGCCTATCTACCCTTTACACAATAAAGAGTAGATTTCTTGTTCAAGAACCAAGCTGGAAAACATCGGAGAAAGTATAGTCGATTGGGCTATCAATCTGGCGTCCCAGAACATTCAGCAGCACCCCCAGAACAATCAACAGTCCCATAGAAGACGACACCACAGAACACGTGTGGAATATCCGTCCATACACGTAGAAGACCTCCGTCTTGATTCACCATCCCAAGTCCCAGCTGTCCCTAGAATTAACCAAGCTGGTCCGTCTGAACCAGTGTACCCATCCATCAGAGGACCTCCAGCCCCACGACCAGCAAACCCCATTGCCAGGCAACACTCCACCAGTAGTGAAGAAGCCAATTACCTCCAAACAGAGGCAGTACAGTTACACTGCCATTATCCAGAATCTGTCTACGTAGCAGAGCACCTACCTACCAGAAGACCGAGGGAACTCCAAGCATTCAAAGAACACTGCAGATTGCAGTACGACCAACATCAAATCTCCCTAGACGTTCACCACCCCTTGAGCCACATTCGAGAATTCACGTCAAGCATCCTCAACTTCCAGAACTACCTTTGGAGGAGCAAAACCACGGTCACCTACTTTGGTATTTACGAAGAATACCATTGGATCCACCGACAAGTCAGGCGTAACCAGCCAGACAAGGCCATCTTGCAACCCGTGTACAAGATCCACTACCCGTGGAACGAAGACGGTTGGACTGTCACTAGATTACCCCGCCATTAGTGAATGAGCCAAAGTACAACTCCAAAGACAAGAGAACTCACAGACGAGGAAGAGGTCCTCATTCCAGAAAGCATCTACGACACATTCTTTGACCTAATCCACGAAAGATTCCAAGGCGAACTTCTTGATAGACCGGTCTTCAGCAAAGACGGTCACTTTCCTTGGATTTTCCTAGACACCCTTGAAGAAGTTACCATCAAAGACTTCGCCAAGATCCACCCCCATATCTCCCACGTCCACAACCTTGATTACACCTCACTTACTGGCGATTACCAGTCCAAAAAAGTTGAGTGGTCATTCGACAGAGACAGGTGGGAATACAAGAACAAGAAACCAGTCCAGTTTTCAGATTCCGAAGAAGAACCTTCAGATCACGAAGAGGAAGCGACCTCTGCCCAAGAGACCCAACCAGAAGCACAAGGTTGGTCACGACCTAGAACACCACCCTCAGGCGCCAGATCAGCGCGCAGTGAATCAAGTGACCAAGAAGAGGTCTCCCAGATCCTAGGAAGCGTCACCAGAAAAGTCCAGGCGCTTATCACCACAGTATCCCAGCCACAGACACCACAAGCATTTCCAGGCGCACTCCCAGTAACCCCAGCGGAAGCATCACAGTTGTTTCTACCTACACCGTCGGCTACAGCATTCCCACTTCCACCAGCACTACCCCCAGTATGCGCAGCCACACCTACTCCCAGTCAACGCCCCAGTACCCCTGCTCAGTCTAGTCGCTCCACGTCTCCAAGTCAACCAAGCACACCCAGCACACCAAGTACCCCAGCAAGCATGTCTGGTTCAGCGAACAACAAGTTATTGGGATCCCCCCCAGAGTCATTCGATGGTACCCCTGCAAAGGCGGAAGCCTTTTGGAACAATCTAGAGAACTACTACTACCTCAACGAATCCACGTACTCAAATGAAGGAAAGAGGGTTTCAGCCGCTCTAACACACTTCAAGGTCAGCACGTCTGCCGGAGAATGGGCTCAAGATAAACAGAAGAGAGCCTTGTCAGCCACGCCTGTCGATTTCGGAACATGGGCAGATTTCCGCGACAGTTTCAAGAAACACTTCGTCCCAGCATACTCGAAGCTGGAAGCCACCAATGCCATGTACACCTCGAAGATGGGCGGACACCCTTTCAATGAATGGTACCAAGATTGGTCGACATTCGCCTCCCGGAGCGGAGCCAATGAAGAAACCCAGATGTACCCCTTTAGGAAGGCGCTTCCCATGGCATTACACCAGAAGATAATGGGTGTATCACCACAGCCTACCACGCTAGAAGACCTAGCAGAGAAAGCAAGAGAGTTCGATCGACTCTGGCACATGTACAGCACCCCCACCACGTTTAACAGAAGCTCAGGCCCACGTAACCGCGCCATAACCACAGATGAAGATCACGCCCAAGTCAATGTCACCACAGCACCATCACGACCCCCGATGGGGAAGATATCAAAGGCAGAAAAGGACAGACACTTCAAGGATAAGCTCTGCTTCTACTGCGGAAAACCTGGTCATAGGGCTAAAGTGTTACGCTCAGACCCTACACCAACCCACAAGCAGCGCAAGTGTCTGCACGAACACTGGAAGAATTGCCATGATTACCCAGAGGCGCATAATTGGGAGTCACGTGCAGAAGAAGACATCGAAGAAGAAGAGGCCGTACGCGCACTCGTAGTGGCAGAAGACGATAGCTACCTCGCTTATGACGAGGCGTGCAGAGTTCGCCAGCTCGTGAGTAACCTAATAACTCGCGGAAGTACCCCAGATGCTGGCCGGAAGGTTATTACAGGACAGATGAGGATCACGTGACATGGTCATGTGATACCCCCGGGTCACGGGATCTGACCTAAGCAATAAGTCAGGGGGGCGCGCAAGGATGGAATTGTCCCAGGTCACAGTATGTATCTGGCCTAACTCATAACCCAAGGGACGTTGGAAGAAGCCATGGAATTGGCGGAAGACAGTTGTGTCCTGAAGACAACCAACGACGACAAACAGCGATTGTGTGGTGTAAGACCAGCGACCTGAGGCTGCCGATATCAGCGGGCCGTGGCTGCCATTGGGACGTACTCCAGCGGGCCGGGTTTGATCCCCTTTCGGGAAAGTGTTATTGATGGATTAGTCCAAGGAGCGCCTGTGTTAGCGCCGGAGCCATTGCTTACAGATGCATTATTATTGGCTTACTATTGGTATCGTTTATGCTTGGTGATGCTTAGACATTCACTTACTCATTCACTTACTCATTGGTGATCGCTTACTTACGCGATGAGGTGGGCTGACTGATGCCCTGTGGTTGCTTACTCACTGGTTGGAGGTGCTTGGTCACTCATTGGTGGGGACGCTTACTGATGGCTTATTGATGCCTTACGAATTGCTTACGAGTTGCTTATTGACCTGTGAGTCATTATGTCTTTCTTACTACTCATACTATGGTGTCGCCTTTGTGGCTTGACGGACATTTACTATAAATACTATACAAGCTGCTCTCTAGTTCGCTAGCTTAGTTGTCTTAAAACCCACCTGTACTCTTCTCAGGAAGTTCAGACAGTCTTATAGCAGAGTCATTGTTCATTGTGACTATCTTGTTGCCAACTTAAGTGTTAGGCGCTGCCACCTTGTAACGAACCTCAAGCTAGGCGGTATTAGGGGACCTTATTGGTTATTCGCCCTTTACAAGTCGTACAAGTCGTTCCTGAGTTCAGAAGCCGTGCGCTTTGCTCAGAGTTGAAGCAAGGAAGACCCATCGGATCCAAGTCGGATCAACGTTCAGTGGGAACGTAACATAAAGAGTGCTGCCTCAAGACGAGCCAGTATAACCAAGGGACAGGAAATAGACGTCCAAATCCACGAAGCGACTTCAGAGCTCGCGCCACAGTAACCCAAGAAGATCAATTTGTGAAGAAGAACATGCCGAAGAGCACACAGCCCAGGTATCGGCCATGTACCACAGCCCACGTCCCCAAGTCATGATCCCACGCCCTCACTCCTGCCCTGTCAATGAGGATTTTTGAAGCGTCCCTCTGCTGCACTGTCAGTTGGGACTTTACGTTTGTCCAGGTCTAGTTTTGAGAATAGGTTTTCTCTCCTAGAGACGTTAGACTCTGAGCCTGTACCCGGTGATACTATACGAAATAGACGATCACCATCTATTACACTCAGTGTGACTCTAGTCGGAAAAACAACTGGACGAGAAATCAGTGCATGCGCCTTGCTAGATAGCGGCACAGAGGGGATAATCATAGATCAAGACTTCGCAACCAAGAACAAACTTACCCTGTGAACACTAGTCAACCCACTTCCGGTAAAGAATGTGGATGGAACACTCAATAAGAGGGGATCAGTCAAGTACACTACAATCCAGAAGATCTGCGTCAAGAATATGGACAACGCTTACCACGAAGAAACATCAGAACTCTATGTTACCACGCTAGGGGACCATGACATTATCCTAGGAACGGATTGGCTCCATGCACACAACCCAGAAGTAGACTGGGCCTTGCCACAGATCGCCTTCACAAGATGTCCCAAGAATTGTACCTTGTCCAAGTACCCCCTAGTAATCACGTCCCGAAAGCCGCAGACGCGTGCTACCACCATCAATGCCTTGCATCCAGTAGAAGACACACCCATGATAACCGAAGACGCCTTTGCCCAGGAAGCTATGGAAAACTTCCTGTATCATCACAGTTTTAGCAAGTATGACGATCTTGCTATCCGGTCAAAGTCCACTGCCAGTACGGCTATTGCAGCAAAGAATGCACCCAAGCAATCCCTTGATCACATCCCTGCCCAGTATCACAAGTATTCCAAGGTTTTCAGCGAAACAGCTTCACATCGCCTCCCAAAACACCAAGCATGGGACCACGCCATAGAACTCAAGCCAGCTTCGAAGATGCGCAATTGTGGCATCTACAGACTCACGCCAAAAGAATCAGCGGCACTTAAGGAATATATCACGGAACATTTGCGGAGAGGATACATCCGCCCTTCCAAGTCCCCCATGGCCAGCCCCTTCTTTTTCGTAGACAAGAAGGATGGCAAGTTACGCCCAGTACAAGATTATCGTGCCCTCAATGATGTTACTATCAAGAACGCCACCCCTTTACCATTAATTCCCGAGTTAATCAACAAACTACGCGGTGCCAGATACTTCACCAAGTTGGATATTCATTGGGGATACAACAATATTCGTATCAGAGAAGGAGACGAACATAAAGCTGCCTTCAAAACCCATCTAGGCTTATTTGAACCCACTGTCATGACATTCGGCCTTTGCAATGCCCCTGCCACGTTCCAGACATTCATGAATAACATCTTCGAAGATATGATAGATGACGGACACGTTGTTGTCTATCTGGATGACATCCTGATTTTTTCCGAAGACCCTACCTTGTTGGACAAATTAACCCATGAAGTCCTTGCACGCCTTGAAACCCATGATCTCTACCTCAAGCCTGAGAAATGTGTATTTGCTCAGACGTCTATTGAATACCTTGGGATCGTCATCTCAAATGGACAACTCAAGATGGACCCTGCTAAAGTCGCAGGAATCACAGCTTGGCCTACTCCACGCACAGTCAAACATGTCCAAGCATTCCTTGGTTTTTGTAACTTCTACCGCCGATTTATCAAAGATTTTTCTACCATTGCCAGGCCTTTATTCGACCTCACTAGGAAGGAGATTCCGTTCCTCTGGGGAACCTCACAAGAATCCGTGTTCCGCACCCTCATCCAGGCTTTCATTACAGCCCCTGTTCTTGCCCTCCCTGATCATAGCAAACCCTTCCGACTCATCACCGACGCTAGTGATTTTGCCACGGGAGCCATTCTTGAACAACCAGATGCCCTGAACAGATGGCACCCTGTTGCGTACCATTCTAAATCCTTGCAACCTGCGGAGCGGAATTACGAAATTCATGATAAAGAACTCCTTGCCATTATCCGCGCTTTGGATATTTTCCGACATTACCTCGAAGGTCGAGACAATAATCTTGAAATCTGGTCCGACCATGGCAATCTAGTCTATTTTTCCACCAAGCAGAAGCTCACACGATGTCAAGCACGTTGGGCTTTATTCCTTTCACGCTTCAAGTTCACCATTGTTCACAAGCCGGGCGTACAGAATAAATCAGATGCGCTGTCCAGGCGTCCAGATCTTAAAGAGGGGATAGCAACTGAAGACGAGTTGCATGTCCTCTTGGACACCAAGTTTTTCACGATTTGCGCAGTCCGCCCAACGGCAGTCACAGTATTGGGAGATACAACACTACGCCAAAGAATCAAGTCAAGCCAAGAATATGATAAAGACGTCAGCATTGCCATAGAAGCTATCTTGAAGAATGGCCCAAGATCCATTGTAAAGGGCCTAGAAGAATGGAACCTAGAAGATGGGATCATTCTATTCAGAGGACAAGTCTACGTCCCAAAAGATGACACTCTCCGAAGAGACATTGTCAAGAGATATCACGACCATGTAGCCACAGGACATCCCGGAAGATGGAAGACCTACGAAATAGTATCAAGAGAATTCTGGTGGCCAGGAATATCCACCTTTGTCAAAAGTTATGTGGACGGATGCGCCACATGTCAAGCAACCAAAATCAAACCAAGAACTCAAGTACCACTGATACCAAACCAAGTACCCACAGACGTGTGGGGAGTTATCACCATGGACTTCATCACAGACCTCCCTACCTCCCAAGGATATGATTCCTTATTTGTGGTAGTGGATCGCCTCAGCAAAGCCACCATTGTCACCCCTTGTAATAAAACCATCACAGCCGAAGAAACATCCAAGTTATACATGAAGAATGTCTGGAGACGAACGGACTACCACGCCAAGTTATCTCGGATCGAGGACCCCAATTCGCTTCTAAAGTCATGCAAGAAGTCTGGGAAAGATTGGGAGTCAAGTCCACCATGTCCACAGCCTTCCACCCCCAAACAGAAGGCGAAACAGAAAGAGTCAATCAGGAGTTGGAACAGTATCTCCGCGTCTTTTGCAACTTCCAGCAAGATAATTGGGTAGAACTGATACCCTTCATGGAATTCGCACACAATGCTCGCCAACACAGCGCCACAGGAAGATCTCCCTTCGAAGTCTGGTACGGATTTAAACCAGAATTCATTCCCCCAGTAAACTTCGCTACCAAGATTCCCACGGTAGAAGAACGCCTTCGTACCTTAGACCAAGTACGATCCGAGGTTACAGCAGCACTAAAGGTAGCTGCGGAAGTCATGAAAAGATCCAGAGTACCCACCATTTCCCATGTGTTCAAACCAGGAGACCTAGTCTGGTTAGAAGGAACCAATGTCCACACCACGCACCCTAAAGCCAAGTTAGCCCCTAGACGCCATGGTCCATTCAAAGTACTATCTACATGGGGAGTTAACTGTAAACTCCAATTACCCAAGTCATGGCGAATCCACCCAGTCTTCCACAGTTCCCTGATATCACCATACAAAGAAACCTCTGCGCATGGACCCAACTTCACCAGACCTCCTCCAGATATAGTTCAAGGAGAAGAGGAACATTATGAAGTCGAAACAGTACTCCAGTCCAAAGTGTCACCCAATAAGAAAGGGATCTTGTACCTCATCAAGTGGAAGGGCTACCCTAGTTCCGAAAACTCATGGCTCCCTGCATCACAAATGAAACATGCATCACTCCTGGTTCACCAGTTCCATACCAGAAACCCCTCCGCGCCCCAACCAAGTAATCTAAGAGTGCTGACGGCGCAGCACACCTTAAAGAGGGGATACTGTCACGAACCTATGCCTCGGTCCGTGACTTATCCGGAATACCCAGGAATGCGCAAGGGAACACGCGCACAAACCCAGGAATACGAAGTAAGGGACTAGTGGAACTAGCCAAGACGACGCGCGTGAAAGGATTGGATAATCCTTTCCTTCCTATTCAAGAAAGACCCGGTCCGGAACCGGGACTTACCAAGCGAAAGGTCAGATGACCTCACATGACTTGTTTGTTGATTAATCAACAAAAGATTGTTGATTGATAAACAAAGTCCGTTGATCGGTAAACGAAGATTGTTGATCAATCACCTGACGAGCGGAGCTTGTCAGGGATTAATGCCATTGGACGATATACTTAGAAACCTTCCAGCACATTCCATGCTATCTTTAGAACACTTCTAGAGTATTCCATGGGCCCACCCGTGGAGCGGAGTTGGGCCTCCCCTAAAGTACGCACAGACCATGTATTCAGGTATATAAGCTGGAGCAATGTAACAGACAGTCCCTCAGACTGTCCACTTGCGACATCCCCACTTGTACATTCCTGTCTTCAGAGCAGCTTCCCACTATTGGGTTGTTCCTCATCCTTGTCTTGTTACTCGTGGTCCATTGTTCCCTGTCCTTGTTTTATCTCCTTGTTGGTTCAACGTTAGCCACTCTGCTCCTCGTGATCCTTGGTCTCGCTGTTGCAATTAAACAGTGAGACACTCATCACACCCACAGTATTCACAACAACCAAAGACACCATGGTGTTCGACCTGCCCATGGAGAGCTGCAAGACCTGGCCCATCCACGGTACCCAAGAAGAAGTACAGGTGGGATGTGAATACACGCCCTGTAGAACAATCTCAGATACAAAGCCCGTCCCTCTGTAGTGCAGACAGATGATGCAGCCCAGTATATGTGAAAGAGTCAAGGTTCTTGGGTTTCCTGGGACCGGGAATAAAACCTCCTGGCAGTACATACTTCTTTTTGTAGCGAAGGTCAGGTGCGAGATCAAGCAAGACCCAGATATAGATCCAGCAGTCTGACTGCTTACTTTCATAGAGTTGTGCATTGTCGATTGAGAGCATGAGAAGTGTGTTGTCTGAGCCAAGGTCACTGCATCTGGCTGCCTCAAGTAGAATAGAGCTGTAGTATACATCCTCGCACACATTGATAGAACCACCAGCACGTAGTTCCGCAAGTAATGGGTCCACCACTTGATGTTGATGGCCCATGTTCTGTGCACTCTCGTGGGACCAATATTGAGCCTGTATTTGCAGGCCAATGGGTATCATCAGGGCCTGCTTCTGAGGCACTGGCACATCTTTCTTCCCCTGAGTAACAGTTTCATATCGCAGCTCAGAACATTCAGAACATGCATGAAGATCAGAGTATGGCCTGGAAAAGGCCACACACGAATTTTCACACATGTCTGTCATTATCAGAACCACCCCAGTGAGTTTGGTGAGAGTTTGCTTCATCTGGTTGTAAGTCAGGGCACATGCATCAGGGAAACGCTGTTTGATACACTTGCAGACACCATCATAAGTTGCCTGAGAGCTGTTAGTGGTTGCCAAGAAGATCCCAAGACACATTCGCAGGTCATCATCTATGTGGGGCAGTGTAGTAACAGGATACTGCAATTGTTCCTGGATGTCGTCTGGAATGACATCATTGTCTAGAGATGCACCCTCTAGACCCTTGATAAACTCTATGGATGTGCAAAGAGTCTCAAGATGGGGCTCCATATCATCTGGGCTCCAGTCATTGGGTCCACCAGGGATATTGTCCGGTTGCACCTCAGGCCCCGGGATATCATCCTTGTCTTCAGGTGGATCATCTTCACCACCATTGCCAGCATCGGATGAGTGCTGGTGATCCCATTCTTCATCAGCAGTGGGCGGTGCAGGTGAAGGAGAGCATTCAAGCTCAGGGCTCGGACCACTCAAAGGGGTCTCATCCTCCTGTGCCCCACCCATATCCAACATCTCAGCTTGCAGGGATCCAGGGGGGTCTGGATCCATATGGTTTGATGCCAGGTCATTGTTGTAGACTAGATCTGCTGCTTCAGAGGGGCTTTCTTCATACATGCCAGGGTCTGTAGAAAGATCCCTCGGAGGACTGTGGTCTGATTCTTCTTGAGCATGTTTCCCCTTCATTGACGCATGTGGCTGTGGCCTTTCCTTTCTGCAATGTCAGGCAGGGACAGGTTGCTGTCCCAGTGCTCAATGACCAGGCCTCACTGATGTACACATGGGTCAGTGAATCTCAGAGGGGTGGTTTACTCATACTCACATTGATCAAGTTCCCTATACTTCGTGTGGTTATAGAATGTTGCCCTCGAAACAGGGATAGGCCTTTTGCAGAACCTGGAACACCCACATGTATGCGTGCTCACTCGCAGGTCATGGTGTGGCAGCATCGGAGCAACGATAAGAATGAGACCAGAGAGCAGTACAACGACAAGGAGAAGTTGCAAGAAGCACAAGTGGACCAAGAACCCAGAGTGAGATCTCACAGTGGCACAGTGACTTGGTGTCAGAGGTGCTGCAGAATACAGGTGAGAATGACTTAGCAGATTTGCAAGAGATGTGTTGCAGTGCACAATTGAGAGGGACTTAGCCAATTTCTGTGTAGATATTAAAATTTGTCACCCAAAAGTTAAGACAACATTGACGAAATGTGCAAATCACATGAAATGTGTATTCAAAGGAAATCATTTGAATTGAATACAGATGAATTAGATGGACTTCACCCAATTTAATTCAGACAGAATCAACCAAACTCATTTACCAAACAGTGATTTCAACCTCAGTCATTCCAGTTCAACTCAATCCACTGGGATTCACTGGGATTCTCACTGGGGTTCAAGCCTTAAGTGGGACTTTAAAGTAATGAACTTGAACTGACAATGCAGAGAGTCACACATCACATTCTGTAAAAATGAGAAGCTGTGGTCATCAGTTGCATTAGGGTCTTTTCACATGTATCTCATGGTTGGCTCATTGGCTCAGCTTTGAATTGGTGTCAAAGTTTAATCTTGAGTTTAATCATTTAATCTCTGCCTGAACCTACATTTTCACTGTTCAAGAAAATACATTTAATAAGTCCCTCCCATTACATCAACAAAACATAGGTCAAAATGGGCCATCATAGGAGTGATTCCAAGAATAGGCTTAAGGGGGGTAGCATGTGTGGTTTATTGGGTTTTATATGGAGTGAATAATCCCCCAGTTGTAACTGTTTTTTTAAGTGCTAGCACTTATGAGTACGGTGAGCCACATGGGATGATTTACTGAGACAAATGAGACAGCATGCCACTTGTGATGACACAACTGTCCCTTTTTACAACCAACACTAAACATCACACCAAGTCAAATAGACCCCAAATAGATAAGTGCAATGCAGATTCTGAATGTGGCTTGTAGTGTCATTATAAAACTTCCCAGATAAGATATTTCAAAGTGCTGCACAGATGGTGGATGAATTCTAAGGCAGAGGGGGATTCCACTGAAGCAGGATAGGGGGAAAGGGATTTGATACCAAGATTTTAAAGTAAGTGCATTGGTGTGAAGGTGATTTAACATGCACAAGTGAATGTAAGAGAAAATAAATGTCATAATTGCATAACTAGGCAGCATCATTGCCAACACAAACCTTGCTTGTGTTTGTTGTGTAGACGATTGTCATCACGTGTACTTGAGAAATTACTGTCAATGCACACCTGTTCATTTTCTCAATGCTCATTGGTACACATAGGCATCATGTGAATCACAAATCTATCAACTACCACAAGCAATTTTTATCTCTTCCAACCAGCCCATCACTGCCATGCCTGCTGTTTTCCCATTTTGTTATGGTCCTTGGGTCTGCAAAAAAGTATCAATTTTTTTGTGAGACCATATTGCGAGCTGTAGTTGCAAAGGAACGTACTGCGTTCATTGTCTACGAAAAATTATCAGTTCGGGTGCACATCAATTTGTTGTGAGACTGTATTGCAAGCTGTAGTTGCAAAGGAACATACTGTGTTCATTGTCTGCAAAAAATTATCAGTTCAGGTGCACGTTGATTTGTTGTGAGACCATATTGCAAGCTGTACTTGCAAAGGAATATACTGTTTTTGTTGTCTATAGTGCTTTCCTGTGCAGGAGACAAAGCTGAAGATTCAGAGAACCGGTTTGACGATCCGGGTTCACTTTGCGATGTGTTGTACTGTGTGTTGGTGCTTGCAGTGCTGTGCACATTTTTGTTTATGTAGCTGGGACTGGCAATGGCCTGGTTTTGACGGGCGTCATCTCTTCAAATGACCAAGAGGGGATTTGTGCAGAGAGGTGCGCTGCGCACATTTTTCATTTCAAAGAAGACATTGGAGGAGGAGTGCCCAGTTGGATCACAGTGATCTGTGTGATTGTTCCATTGAAAGAATCATGCTTATTCTTGCTGATGTGGTATTGGACAAGTTCAAAATGGAGCTGAACAAGGGCGCTGGCAATGGTGTCGACAACATTGGGGGGCTCAACAAAGCGATCATTGACTGTATAAACAGGCAAAGGTTGCACGCTGTATTCATATTTTATGGCATTGAGCTTGTCATGCATGTTCGCAGGCACAGGCCAGTTTTCAGTTTCACTATCTACGGTGGTCTTGCCACCAAGTAAAATTTCTAATGGGTTTTTTTCAGCACGTTTGGACGAGGAAAGATGTTCATCACAAAAGTCTCACTGTCATTCAAGGAATCATGAGGGCACGTCTGTCGTCGGAACCACACTGGCGATCATCAAGTTCCAACAACTGAGCCATGCACAATTCGATGACAATACTGTCACCTGCTGGTGAGTAATGCGTCATGTAGGGAAATGTAAATTTTAAACATGACATGTTTTCTTCAATTTTGTATGAACAGAGCTGTCATCATAAGTAGTCATCTGTGTGAAAGTCGTTCCCTTTGTCAAGAGAGGGGTTCTGTATGAGGGAGAGTTAAGTATATAAAAAGTCGGGTGTATCTCACATGCTGGAGTATTCTGACAGGAAGGCACAGGTATGATCGGAGTTGCTGTGCTCAACCACTTGAAGCAATGGTGTAGTCGTGAAGCAATATTTTATCGAGGATGAAGGTGCAAAGTGCCCAGTCACTATTTTCCCAGTTCTCCAAGGATTTAGGATGGGTAGTGAAGTCAGGGCAGGTGGTAGTTCCATGGAGGTATCTGCCAAAGCAACATTGATTGACAATGTTGTTTAGTCCACAATTACATTTTTGCCAGTTGTCTTTGAGTCGGTTGAGGATGAAATTTCACTGGCCAACAGAAGTCATTCATGAAGGTGTTTCTGGAGATGATGATTGTTACAGGGGTGGAAGAATGGGAACCGCCAGGTCTGTCAGTGGGACCACTACCAGTAGAGGGGTTGCCACCGCAAGTGGTAAGACCAGGAGTGGAGTCAGGGGGATTGGACATAATGGAGTGATCGGCAGGAAAACAGTGGTGAAGGAAATGGAGGTGCTTGGATTTGTCAGGATCAACATGTACAGGTATTAGTGGGGAAAAAATTGTGAACAGTGCTCACTTTGACATTAACAGTGTATTCTGAACTGGGAAGGACGCTGCCCACTGGAACAGTATCGCAGTGCAAGCTGCACAAAACAGTGGGAACAAGTACAAACAAAAGCATCAAGAGATGGAAGGTCATCCTGAAGCTGTTCTATCACGCCATGGCATATCAATAAGGAGGAACCAACATTGGCATTGGACAAAGCACAGAACATATGACAGCTGAAAAAGAAACACAGAATGAACAGGGAGAACAACCATCAGGTTGCCTTATGGGCCTATGGCAGATGAGAAAGGAGGCCAGCATGCAGGAGAGGAGGTTGCTGTGAGCCTACATTACATGTACTTTGGCATGTTTGTTCATGCAAGGTTTTGACATGATGTTTACAAAAATATATGACTTGCCCATGACCTTGCCAAGCAAGGTGATGATTGGTCACGCTTTGGCAACATGTGGCAAAGGTGTAAAAGTGTAAGTGTTGTAATTCAGGGTAGTGAGAGTGGCATTATGAGGGAGTATGCAAAGAATATGATGGATAAGAAGAGGAACTTCTTGCTCCTATCCACACACTCCCAGAGTATCATTAGGGACTCTACTATAATATAAATGTTTATGTATATCTTCAGGTTGCCTTTCCAGGTGAAATCCCAACAGTACGCACAAGGAAGTGAGGGCGTGACCAACAAAATCCCCCATCTGGTCATCATCACATCACAGTCACTAGGCATGATGCGTGAGGGGGACAAACAATGGCATGCTTGGCTGCACCCCCTCTCACCCCCTCCCATCAGCCAGTTGGATGATCGACCACCACCAGACTGTGCGTCCCAATCTGGCCTAGCAATTGAGCACCTGCATGCCCCGGTGCCACCCACCAGCCACCTGCTGCCACATGCGTGTGTGCAACCCTCGCAACTCACACCCCTGAGTCTCTGAGTGTGCCCCCTCTCTCTGGAATTGCTCGCCACCACCTCATGTGCCTCTCCATCACATGCCTCTGTTGCCACAGCTGTTGCAGGGGACACACAGACCCCTCCACCTCCCCCACTCACAGTGCAGCACACCCCTGGCACAATGCAGCACATGGCTTGGTCGCCACTGCCACTGCCATTGAGGACAAGCCAGGGGACATCCCCACTGTGCCCAGTCGCCCCTTGTGTCACGATGATGCCCCCAGTCACCCTGCCATGCACTCCAGTCACCCCACATGTCATGACGACACACCCAATTGCCCTGAAATGCCCTCAGTTTCCCTGCCATGCACTCCAGTTGCCCCACCACACACTCCAGTTGCCCTGCCATGCCCCACCATGGCACTGCACAATGCACCCCACCACTCTCAGTCTCGTTGCCCCACCACACACTCCAGTTGCCCTGCCACACCCCACCATGGCACTGCACAATGCACCCCACCACTCTTGGTCTCACATTTTGCAGCGACCAGAGATGAAGTCACCACCCTCCCATGACACAGCATGGCACAGTGCTCCCTGCCACCCACACACCATCTCATCAAGGACACGCTGATGCCCACAAACCATGGGGGAGGGGGGTGTCAAGTTCCTTGATGGGAACTTGATGCATGATGTGTGCCAGTGTGTTCTGTGAGTTCAAGGTAATAGTCAGTGATTCACTCAGAGTTCGATGAGGCAGTGATGCCAAATGAGACAGAAGTAGAGAGGATAAAATTGTCAAGAATAGAGCGAAGTACAAGCTGGAGAGCTACAGGTAGTACTGGCTATCTTATATACCATTCCAGCTATCAGTATGAGTCATATGGAGTCACATATACTAGTACTGCAGTCCTAGGAATGAGTCAGAGACACAGCCTTAAGGAACATACCAAACGAGAACAAGGGAGCATGCTAAACGAGAACAAGGGGTGGATAGGTGGGGGAATAGTAAGTGTGATGGAAAGGTAGAGAGAAGAAATGAGTGTCCATATCATAGTCGCATGTGGTAGTATCATGACATGACCCCCTTCCTAAACTAGCACTTCCAGGTGCTAAGCTTCAGGTTTGTCATCAAAGGGCTCACCGTCCTCCGCATCTTGATACTCCTTGTTCATATCATCATGGATATGAACGTTCTGGTGGGGGCACCTTCCTCTGTAAGCAGCGTGCATACCCGGTACTAAGCAGCAGGTCCGGGTGTTGCAAAAGAGGTGGGGACATAGACAGTTACACGCCTCATGATAAATTGATATGCAGTAGAAGCAGCATTGGGGCTGGAAAAGGGTGGTTGCAGTAGTCCCCGAAGTGTCAGCGTAATGATACCAGGGATGAGGCAGCCAGTCTACTCCTTCATCTCTGTAAATCTCACAGGCACGAGTGATGGTATACTCCAAGGTACACAAGTGAGCAGGGCGTTCGTCTTGTGGACCTGATATCTCTTTTTCATCCTCCAAATAGGGGTGCAGGCAAGTCCTAGTACGTGCTTTGATAAGCCTAGAATGTACAGCACCCCATTTGTCACGCCAACTTGAGAGCTTTCAGTCTATAACTTTCTGCTCTTCTAATAGTGACTGCCAAGTCTCTTCTAGTCCTCTATAACGGTCAACATCAGCAATCAGTCCTCGGTCGTTGATGGCATAGAGGGCCATGTTTACTGGCTCAAAATCAGAGTGATGGGGATGTAGGATGGATAGGTCATTGTCGTCAATAGAGACTGGAGTAGGAACATCATCAGGGACAGGAGCAGCTTCCAATACCCAACCGTAAGCACAAGCAGTAGGGTCAGGATCCTGTTGGTGTGCATGGACATAGTGAATATGCTCTCGGTAGTCATGGTTGAAGCAGATGAAATGGGGGTAATGATGTAGGCCTTCTCCTAAGTGAATACATTGACCATAGCGATGGTGATTAGGGAGACGGCAATCGTAGACTGCGAAGTGGGGGGGAACAAACTGAGGATTGTTGTAAGCACTAGGTGGTGGTCCACGTCCCAAACTATCAGTAGTGAAAGACGAGTTGGGTCTATTGACAAGTTCATCTAGGAGTTTGTCAATCTGTTCCCTGGTGTCACGTTGACATCGTTTTGTTGCTGACTTCAAAGGAGGACGAGGATTTCGGAGTTCGGGACTGCTTACTATTTGGTTATGACTACGATAGTAAGCATATATTAGTCATGGACACTTACGCGTCGCCGGTGCTTGGGATTACCGGTGTTTCAGGTATTATTAGAACAGACACTTACTCATTACTAGTATCGTTGTACTAGGGTTTGTTTTCTAGCTGCGCTTTAAAGCCAGCGAGTAACTGTATATAAGCTGTAGTATCAAGACCAAGGCTCTTCAGCTTGGTCTTCTCGAATCATCACCTTGTCTCTTGTATACTAGTACCTCGGGTACTAAGTGATCACTCCTCGCTCTTCGCTTTTCATCCTCGTGGACTTTGTCCCTTGTGATTACTTTCGAATACCCAATATCTTCGATTTGGTGTATCAACGAGTCGTTACGTGATTTCTTCTTGTCACGCCTTCACAAGTCGCCTAAGTCAGGCCAGCGTTAGGTGATAACGCTACACCTGGTGCAGATGGGAGTACCGACTATCTCTTCTATAGCAGTAGCTTGTTCAGTGGTTAGGGTTGGGTCTATTCCTTCAGACAGACTGATACGTTCCTCTAGAGACAGAGGTGACAGTCCATCACGGATTCAGTTACTCCAATCTGTTTGATGGTAATTCGATGATGTGGCACCATCAGCAACCTTTCTCGGGTCGAATGCAGATTTAGAGCACCCATTCATTTGTACATGTTTCAGGTCATGTCATGCAATTCCATTTCTCAAAGCTTCAGATTAGTCTCCACCGGCAAAAAATGTGGCAGAACAAATGTTGTGAGCTGATGTCAGTTGGTCCATGAATTTTGGAAGAATATTGGCCTTTGGCCGACATTGGTTGGTCCATGAGTGATGAGGGAATATGACCATCAGCTGACCCATCAACCATGGAATTCATGGCTGATCATTATGTGATACACTGCATTGAACATGGTTCATGTTGGCAGAGAACCCCAGCAGGAGGCACCACTGCCAATATCACATGTGTGACAGCATGACATAACAATGCCACATCACCACATCATGGCACTGCACACTATGACATGACACAGTTCACAATGGTAGAGAGCACCAGCACAGGTGCAGGACTTCCTACTGATTTAGATTACCTTGTGGCCCTGTAGAATAGCCTAATAAAAAAAAATTGGTCTGTTCTGCCACAAATGCATTAATCAACACTTTTTGCAGTTCACAGTGTGCATATGCAAGTTGAGTAGACTATGTAAGTAAATATATTGTTGGGTACGTGTACTCATCTTTATGTGAGTACTGGTTGAGACAAGCACTACTCATACTTGTTGTCACGAACCTATACCTCAGCTTGTGACTTACCCATGAAACTCAAGAGTGTGCAAGGGAACGCGCACACAAAACCAGGAATACGAAGTATTGGTCTAGTGGAACTAGCCAAGACAACACGCGTGAAAGGATTGGATAATCCTTTCCTTCCTATTCAAGAAAGACCCAGTCCAGAACCGGGACTTACCAAGCAAAAGGTCGGATGACCTCACATGACTTGTTGTTAATCAATCAACAAAGATCGTTGATTGATAAACAAAGTCCATTGATCAGTAAACGAAGATTGTTGATCAATCACCTGACGAGCGGAGCTTGTCAGGGATTAATGCTATTGGACGATATACTTAGAAACCTTCCAGCACATTCCATGCTATCTTTAGAACGCTTCTAGAGTATTCCATGGGCCCACCTGTGGATCGGAGTTGGGCCTCCCCTAAAGTACACACAGACCACGTATTCAGGTATATAAGCTGGAGCAATGTAACAGACAGTCCCTCAGACTGTCCACTTGCAACATCCCCACTTGTACCATCCCCTGTCCACTGTGCAGCTTCCCACCATTGGGTTGTTCCACATCCTTGTCTTGCTACTTGTGGTCCATTGTCTTTTATCCCTGTTCTACTCCCTTGTTGGTTCAATGTCAGCCACCCTGTTCCTTGTGATCACAGGTCTCACTGTTGCATATAAACAGTGAGCATTCATCACACTTGTCTTAAATGAGTATGAGTACAAGTATGAGTACAAGTACTCACCCACAAGTACCTGTGTCCCAAACAGGTACTCACACCAACATGTACAAGTTGAGTATGAGTTCCCATTTGGGGATTTCCCATGAGTACTCATACTTTGTGAGTCATACTTGTTGACATCACTAATATGCATTCACTAGGCAGCTGCTGAGATTTGTGCCTGCATAGCCCATGTACTTGTCTTTGCCCAAACAAATATTGGGGGCATACTATGTGGACCTTTTTATTGATTAACATCACCATGCTTGGCAAGGTCCTATGGCATGTCAAAAATTTACATACCACAAAGAGAATGAAGGGGATCCTCTAAAGTACTGTAAATGAAGCAACAAGTTGGGGCTACCCTTCATAAGACATAAGATCTCAGAAATAAATGTAAGAAAAAGACAATGTTACTATTTAGGCAAGCACAATTCAAACCAGTCATTGCCATCACTTTCTATGCTCATGAAACTATGTTCAACCTATTTTATTGTCAAATAGTGCAATCAGACAAAGTGATCCAACACTTACCCAGTAATGCAGTATATCTGCCACCAAATCAGGCCACATCTCTCCAACTTCTGCTTTAAGTGGTCCAAGTGAAGGAGAATGCTTGTATGTAGCTCCTCCATCACCATTGGAATTCAGGTCAATGATGATAAATATCCAATCATTTCCACTTGTCAGAGCACCACAGAAAAAATCTTTCCTAGGTTTGTAAATTAGAACAGAAACTGTGATATTTTGAATATGTCTTACTTCAGACTTTTAAGACACATGCACATTTCACCAATTGCTTGTGGCAAAATGATCCACAAGACTAACTGACTCAAGTTTTGCTTTGGCAACATAAAAAACATTTGGCATTGTGACTGCAATGCTCTTGAGTGTTGGTTGAGCATGGAAAAGCTCTATTACGATCAGTCAATCAGTTGTTCTGCTGATCCATTGAAGTATAATCAACACATGTGCAGTAGCTTGACTTGCTATGACAGCTGTATAGTTAATGATTCTTGAGAAAGTAGTGGATGTCGAAGGGTCCACTAGTGGAAAAGGATGCCCCACATTGAGAAGCATGCACTTATCAGAGTCCACCATTGCGGACACTTGGAAAAAGAAGCTATTGATCAAAGTATGTGCAATTGATCTGTCCTGGCATAGTTTAAAGACATTGAACAAGTTGTAATAAAGTGCAGTACTTACTGTATGTGGTACAAGGTTGGCTAGCAGCTGTAAATGTTGACAAAGAGTCACTGAAGACCAAAGCTTGTCTTCTCCGCTGTGACAAGTCCTCGCGGCCCTTTCCATATGACCTGGCTTCAGGCAGAGTAAGCGAATGACATGAGGGACAACATTCAAGTTGCACAAGTCAGTTCCAGTCATAGGTGAAAATCTGATGGTCTAAAAACAGTGAGAAGAGACCTTTCCCACAGATCTGATCCATACCTTTCTTTGGGCCACCAATGAATCCTTCAACGATGAGACTGTACTTTTCAACATTTCCACCATGCTCTCCCTTTCATGATCAGCACCGGGCTTCAGACTTTCCAATACCCCAATGATTTCCCTGATGCATTCATGTGCAGTGTGTACATGATGTACATCCATATTGCGGAGACCGTGCCTTTGCAAACTCTCAAGGTGAATGTTAAAGAGGGGCAAGGAGAGGTGTCTGCTCCAATTGGATTTGGATTGATTGCGTTTGGTGTCACTACCGTGACAGAGTAACACACCCTTCTGACCGACAAAATGCTTCATCACCGAAGTCACTGAGTGCATGCCAGTGGATGGCTGGAATGGACAACCCTGAGAAGTTGAGTCTAATAATGTCGGGTTCTATGACCACTAACAAGATGGGGTTCATCTCGGCTTTCCATTCGTTTGCCCGAATTGCTTCGAGGACGTTCGATCGTTCTCGTTGCGTCTCCGCGTAGATGACTCGGATAGTACGCTGTACCTTTATTTCCTCGGCCTCCTGAATGGCAGCGTTGAGGCAACCGTGCTCCGCTCCTAGGATGGCCCCGATACGATGATGTGCTGACCGCCCATCGGAAATAACATCCCAGAATAAAATAATGACCAGTGAGTGCGGATGATATAATGGAAATATGTACTAGGGGTGACTAGCAGGGGCGATGTAAGGATGCTGAGCCGCCAACTGCTGTATAATAGTGTTGCAGTGACCTTGGTGGAGTAAAGACATCGTCGAACGTGCCTGAGTAGAGTAACTAGGTGTCTTGGCGTACACATCAGCCTTGTGTGCAACGTGCAGTGTCAACTCGCAGACCTCGTTTATATAATTGCATAGTATAGTTATTGGCGGGGGTAGAGATTCATCTACTGACTGCCCTTTGAGGATGTCGGTAAGCTTGCACACCACAAATTTGAAGGTATCATTGAAATCGGGAATTCCTTTTCGCCTGGCTCGGAAGGAGGCTTTCACTGGGTGCCGTTCAGCTATGCGTATCGGTCCCGTACATGGCTTACCGGTTAGGGCCGGTGAGAGGATTGCACGACCATGACTATCCGGGACAAAGTAACAACCGATGAAGGGGAAATGTTCCGAACCTCTAAACACGAAGTGAAGAGGTTTTTCGATCCTCGTCCGGGACCAGATGTCGGTCATCAGCGAAATGAGTCCAAAATTTCGGCGCTCGCCAATAAGTAAATTAATTGCCCAGCATTATACCGGCGGCTTGTATCCCGGGCCGGAAGCTGGAAGTGTCGAGTTCCGATGGTGGCAAATAGCAAGTACTTACAATCTTGACATTTTATCTTGTTGATACCACGTCCGCACACTTGTTGTAGTGTGATGGTACACAGGTAATATTAGTTAGGACAAGCAATGTTATCAAGGTGATAAACGAGCCACCACAACTCAATCTATGTGTTGGTCAGACAGAAGTCGAGGGAGGAGTCCTCGACAAGGTGTCCAAGAAGGCATTTGATAGCTTAATGCATTGGTGGTATATGCCTTCAAACCCTCTCTACACACGTAAGGCTTTTAGTATTGTGTCATACAGCAACCCAGAACTTAACGAACTCACAATGCCTCCATAGTAGGGGTCGGGAATTGATTTATTATCATCAAGGTATGATCCCCATAACTTTACTTCTGCTGTAGCGTCGTCAGGTTTCTTGCGCAGTAAGTCATTGAGGTTCGAGGTATCGGCAGCAAGAATGTGCGTGAATGAGTAGAAGTCTTCCTCATGCACTTGACGTGCCTTGTGCGAGATGGGGACTCCAAACTGTCACAGCTTACGAATCGGAACGATGTAGATCAGGACTCGGAAACGACTGTGCGCACCTTCTCACAAGTGGCGGTGGTACTGCACAGTATAGTCGTTATTACCGTCACTAGTGAACCCCTTTTGGTGAAATGGGTTTACGTACCGCTCGTCGGGCTCGTCGTCAATGTGATACGCCGATGTTCCAGCACTATCAACAAAGATGTCGATATCACGGTCCTTGGCGACCTTTCTGAGGACGGCTTCTCCCATCGGAGAGCGGCATATGTTGCCCAGGCATATGATAAGAACTTTAGGTGCCATGGTCGTTAGGTATCACAAAGTGATAAAGAGCGCTAACCGTGGCAAGTTGAAACAGTCGATTTGGTTCGACTCTGGGAATCGACTCCGAGTCAATCGCGTCCTCTGAGAAAGGACTAGGACTTAGCGCCTCCGTCGCACTTGAGCTTGATCATCTACTAATAAGTAACGCCTTGGTGCCCTCTGAGCTTGCTCCGAGCGTAAGTACATCAATCCGAGCGAAGTCTGACCAAGCGCTTCCACAATGGTTTCTCCTCCCATCCAGGTATTTTTGACGACTATAGCGTTGAAGCCAGCCCTACGCCAGCGTCAAGGTGTATTTATTAACGGGCTCCCCACATCGCGATTACGAGTGTGCTGATCACCAACATTGTAGAATACATCCTGCGCATCCTTCAGGCAAAGAACATCACATTCCATTCGTATGATCTGGCCTCCGATGAGGAAGCAAAGAGACTATGGAAGAGAAAGGCTCCCCTAGGTGAGCGGTGCCCTTTTGCTTGAGATTATTTGCAGGAGTGGAATGAATCTTGTTTACCCTGCCCCCTGCCCTTAGACAAGCAGCAGTTGCCGGGTATACTAGTTGGAGGAACGTGTCCTGGGGTAGGTGACTTTCCCGCTACTACTATGAAACAATGGTAAATGCGCACCGCTAACTCATCCATCGGTAGTCCTTTACGGACTTGTGAGCTCACTTTCGTGTGACTACTATAAACCCCCATCACTCAGACCCCAATGCCTACAGCGAAGAAGCAGTGGAGCATGGCGAGCTCGAGACCTTTCTTCGACTGAAGGAGACCTGGAAGGAATCCATCGATCACCCCACACTTCCCACACAGCCCATCGGCGTACCCGGCGCATTCTCCCCTTCTCAGATGGCCAAGCCGGCGCACAAGGCCTTGTTCGATGCCAGTCCCGCGTCGAAAACGTCGCCTCTGAGCGGGAGCGGGGGCGCAGGCCCAGCCGCACCGAAAGAATCTCTGCGCGAACGCAACGAGTCTGAGTTTGATGCAAGCAACGAACTGACGGGTTATGGCCTGCAGGGCGTCAGGGTCACCGATGATGACCTCGTCGCCCTTGTGGAGGAGCTTGGACTCGGTGGGAAAGAGGCTGGTGCCCTCGTGAAGGGCATGTGTAGTTCTACAGACGGCGCTGGTAAAGAAGGCGAGACAGATGGTGGCCCCGAGCCGCCTGAAACCGAGGGCAAAGCCGATGTCGAGGCAGAAGTAGTTCGCGAAGGAGCGAAAGAAAGAGCAGTAGGACAGGGTGATGTCAAAGTTGACGGTGTCATCTCAGAATCAACTACCTGATCCTTGTGATGCTGAGCTCTGAATCGCTCCAAGCGACGGGATACCACGACTTCAGTGTATCTGACATAACATTTCGTTATTTGCTACGAACGGGAATAGGACTACTAGAACGGAAATGAAACGTACAGGTACTGTATCAACGATCACCGGTGATTGGCCCCAATGTTCTAACCCCAGTGTTAGTACAAGCTGCGAAGAAGCGCTCCAGGCCGGCTACCAAAATGGGGCATGGCATACATGCATAAGTATTATGACAGTGCGGTCCGACGGAAATGGCACGGATGTAGCAAGCGAATAATGATAAGACGGTCTCAAATTTGGTGAGAATAACTACAGTGACTAGCACTCGGTGTGATGGTCATATATCAGTCACTTTCGGTAACTGGGTCTGATACCATAGAGCGGCGACGGCGTAACGCATTTGACGTCGTTTCAATTGGGGGGAATGCAACAACACCACTCTCGTGATCCTGGCATATGTGAGAAAACGACCACGAAGACTGGGTTTGAGCATGCAAAGAAGACTCACCTCCAGCTTTACGTGACTGACGCTCGCACTTCGCTTCAACGATCGTTTCCGGATTCGTTTCTCACCCGACATGGTCCTCGAACGGGTGCCTGGCACAGCCGGGGCGACAGTCACCCCAGTGTCCCCGTATTGCCAACGAAGAGCAGGGATGAGGCAGACAGCCAGCGTCGTAAAGGAAGCCGCGAGGAACACGGTGGATGCAACAGCGCCTGAAAGTAAAGGGAATCTTGCGACAACTCCACTACAGGAAAGCATGAATTGTGTTTCCAGGTCAAGCAGAAAGTAGGGGCATACCGAATGCCCTGTGGCCGAAGCTTGCCTTCAATGAGCGCGGTGATCACGCTAAGCTCCTTCCCTTGGCCGGATCCAATGGTCCTCCAGCCGTCCTGTCTGCCCAACTCAATTCGGGCAGAAACGCGGCCGACACCTGATACATAGCTGGTCAGAAGAGGGATTGTCAGAGTCGCGGTGCCAGGGTTGAACCAGCGAAAGGAGGACGGCGGAAGGATGATCGCCTGTTAATGACAATATAAGTATATGCTGAGAAATATTAGAGCTGGAGATACAGGTTTGCGGACTGTGGTGAGGACCCTGTTCGAAGGGGCAGTCAAAGTGAGAGTCGTCATGAAATTGCCAAGGTCATAGTTGGATGGCGAAGTTGGGACAACAAGGTGGAGAGATATGTCATATGGCTGTGTGGGGTTGAATGAGGCGAGCTGAGTTTCAGCATAGGGTGGAAGCCCATCGCTTTGAGGACGTGAGTGGATACCCCTGACGGACAGCAAGGTAGGACGCACCCGTATTGGAAGAAAAGCGGAGTTTCCCAGCTAATTGCACGACTATACCAGACATATAAGCCTGATATGACTGCAGGGACGACCAGCAGAGGGACTAAGAGGAAAAATACGGCAAAGGGGATAAGTTGCGGAGCAATGGGACGGAGTACAGAGGCTACGAGGGAAAGAAGGAATTCTATAGGATATATAAACAGGGCATATGCTATACGAGACGAAAAAAGCTGTCGTCTCTGTCTTGATACAGGCTTATCGGGGCCGTCTGCCATGGTAGTTGGGGAACAAGTGGACGTGCCCCCAAGGTGCAAATACAGTGCGAGCTGCTTGCATATCTGCGGCCCGCTGCATAACACGTGATAAAGCTGGATAAACGGTGACTTGCCATCAGTACAGGACGCTCGCCAACTTACAGAGTATCTCTCCTCTCTAGAGGCCAAATCATACCCCGATGCAGTGTGTGTCAATTACTATTCCCGTGGCCTTAGCCTACCGGTATTCGTTCCTGTGACCAAGTACAACCTCGGTCCCTTGCCTCACGTCAAGATTTACTTGACACCAATCTTGTCTTAGATGATGTCGATATATACAACAGTACCTCATCGGACAACCTCACCGTAGAGATAGGTTCCCATTATTTCGCATACTCGCCTTATTCCATCGCTCCCATTGTCATCGATGTCATCTGGCACTCGCCGACACCAAGGGTCCCACGTTTCCAAATATCACACAAAGTACATCTACTCCCTTATTCGGGCCACGGCGTTCTGTCCTCCCGATTAGGCCAAAGTCACACGTTTTATTAGAAGGTTGAAGCTTTGAAGTCTTGGTTGAAGTTGACGAGTCTCCGGTCAAACAACTATAGCCATGGCGGCGTCCCTCGACCGTACAACCCTCGATTGAAGTGGCACACGCTCTCACTCTTTCCGGAAGACTACGTATTCTTCTCACATCGTTTTTGAGTGACGATACGGAATAAATAGTATACGCCTTCACGGTGTAGGTGTAGGATGGTGGATGTGTCTCCCGCAGTTTTCCTGCTCACATCGATTCCGGGCCGGCGTTTTCGCACCCACCCGTGGCTCAAACTAAATTCAAAATTCTGTTCGCGTGCACGAGGAGGGCAAATAGTATATTGCTCCCTTCGGGGATGCATACGAAAAAATTGGAACGATACAGAGAAGATTAGCATGGCCCCTGCACAAGGATGACACGCTGTTTCAGAGTGGTAGACCTACGGGTCTCAATATTTATTTTTATTTTTACTTTGTCTCCCTTCTATAGCAGTCTACGGTGCGTTTCTCTTCCGATTTGTTTCCAACGCGTCCCGGAGAGACTAGGGATTGTCCTTACCGACAGTGACCTCGCTTGCACGTGGACAACGGAACGTGTCTTCTAAAGAGACATCGACATTTTGAGGGAGTGCTTCCATCGAGCACGAATTTACTGTATATACATCATTTCAAGTACTGTACAATGCCAGTGGTCCCCTTTTCACTTCTCATAGATCTCATCCCTTTGATGCGCCACGACATCTTGCAAGTAAATGGCAGTTTCAGGGGCGGGCACGTTGTTTGCCTATCTTCTTAGACTTTATGTTCTGTGTCTCAGCATCGCGAAAGCCGCGCGAAATGTGTAAGGCATCCTCAAACAGACGGGGGAGGAAAGCGGGGGGAATCGGACAGTGTTCATTGTCCTCTCCGCAGTTTTTTCCTGAGCAAGAGCTGTTGCAATTTTCTGCCTCGTTGAAGAGAATGTTCTTGTCGGAGGAGCTGTTCAAAATGGGGGGCTTTTCTTTTGCAGGTCTCATCCTGTGAGGCCGAGCGGCATGCGAAGGAATATCGGCCGTCGAGCTACTCCAGAAGACAGTGGTCATCCTCATAGATGAGCATCTACCTGAGACAGCCAATGGAGCGACATCAGTTTGCGGAGGTGATAATCGCTTCGACGAGGTAGAGTAGCGAACGCGACTACCCCAAAAACTCAAACGCTCTTTGCCTTTGGTTTTGTTCACTTTCTCGTGCGTCTCATCATCGTTGGCAGGAGCCGCATGAGGAACATCAGTCGAGTTCAAACAAGATGGGGGAAGGGAAGGTTCGTCGTAATGTCCTCGCTGGCATTTTCTCCTGAGGAGGAATTGTCGGAAAAAGCACCCCACCTTTCGAGTGGGTATTGCGGCCGGCCAAGCGACCCACGGGGAGTGCGTTCTCTTGCGTTGCCCTTACGGTGAGGCAGAGTCGCACGTTCACGCTGCTGGGACCATCTACGGGTTCACTATCGTTATTATTGTTCTTCGAGGAGAAGTGGATACTCGCCCCTTCTTTCGTTCCTATTGCTGTCAGTAAGATTAAGACAGTGATGCCCTGAAATACACGACAGTAACTTAGTAGGGGCGAGAAGCTATGTCGGTTTGGTCACAGAGTGTGTCAACGAAAGTGGCGCTATTTCAAGAACTCGTACCCGTGAAGACTTTTTGTGTCTACGAGACGTTGTATCAAATTGCGCGACAAGTTTAATTCGCGTCCTGGCAGGTCCATCTTCACCGGAAGACTCTTCCATGGGATTGCATTTCCCTTTCCGTTCCTATCTTCAGCCGATCGCTGTCCATCGTTGTTCAGGCGCTATTATCTTGGCCTCAGTATCAATAAACGCCAGACTCGTATGACTCTTCACCTGAGATTTAGTCCATTCTCCGCCAAGCTCACTGTTTAACAATGAGGTGCCTGCTTGCACTTGCACTTCCGGTGCTACCAGTTAGACCCAAGTTTCAATGCATCCCCCTCGCGTCTCACCCACCACATGACTTGAGGTATCACCATCCTCTCTGTACGTGAAAGCTCTTCCAAAGAATTCAGCCCAGGGCCCCTCCTTCCTGGGAGTACCTCTTCTGCGTCTGGCATCCTCACAGCATTCGCTTTCCGTCGCATCGAGGGGGTAGAGGGACTTGGATGCGTGATTCGACGCTGCTATCCTGGCTTTTTTTTCGTCAGGTTATTAGCGTGCACCTAGTGTATGAGGCTTATATGAGGTTTCGATGAGAGCACCCGTCTTCGCAGATCTCAACGGCCTCACATACTTTCTACGTAAGCGCTCCGTGGTTGTCAAGTTTAAACAAAGGCAGGTCTTCGTCTGGACCAATGGGTCGGAGAGCAGCGCTCACGAGCCGCAACCTTGAAAAAATGGGGAATATTGCCTGTAAATGTCACGGTAGTCAATATAAAAAGGTCCACAACCCCAACATTCGCCCGGGCGAAGACGAGCACATGGACTACGCATGCACGAATCTCAGTGGATGAACAGCGGATGCATGTACGTGAACAAGTATTATCATTGCGGTGATGCAGCTACCACAGTGACACAAGGTCGATGATCTCTGGGAGGCTTCTCCAAATAACGATAAATCGTCTGCCAACCCTGGTCAGTCTTCTGGCCAACCTCAACCTCTAGTTGCCAACCATCTAAAGCGTATGTGTCCGGGCCAGTGGCAAACAAAGTTGGCTTGAGGATGGTATGTTGCATCGGCTCTAGTGTCCCGCGAAACGTTAGGCGTCCGATCCAAGAAGGCGGTGCCAAGTCTCTAGTAAGGGTTGTGTGAACAACATTCATCAAGCCGTAGCCTCCTGACAAACAAGAGAAAGGCGCACTTGAGACCTGAAGGTTCATCGGGAATCGCCTCTGATGCCAGCTTTAGAGTGTACCTTGCTGGATGAGTCAGGGAGAAATTTCTCAACATCAGAGCACAGGGACGTGGCACGACCTGCAAAATAAGGTAAGATGAACGTGAGAAGGTCGCGGAGTGTGTGAACGGTTGGCACGGACAACTCGGAGAAGCTGTGTCTAATGACGTCGGGCTCTTTGATCACCAACGAGACGGGGTTCATCTCGGCATTCCATTCGCTCGCCCGAATTGCTTCGAGGACGCTCGATTTTTCTCGTTGCGTCTCCGCGTACATGATACGCTGTACCTTCATTTCCTCGGCATCTTGAATAGCAGCGTTGAGGCCACCGTGCTCCGCTCCTAGGATGGCCCCCGATACGATGATGTGGCCCGACCGCCCATCTGAAGGGACATCCCAGAATAAAATAATATCCAGTGAGTGCGGATGATATAATGGAAATATGTAGGGATGACTAGCAGGGCGATGTAAGGATGCTGAGCTGCCAACTGCCGTATAATAATGTTGCGGCGACCTTGGTGGAGTAAAGACATCGTCGAACGTGCTTGGATAGAGTAACTAGGGGTCTTGGCGGACACATCAGCCTTGTACGCAACGTGCACTGTCAACTCGCATACCTCGTTTATATAATGCATAGTATAGTTATTGGCGGGGGTAGAGATTCATCTACTGACTGTCCTTTGAGGATGTCGGTAAGCTTGCCCACCACAAACTTGAAGGTATCATTGAAATCGGGAATGCCTTTTCGCGGATTCAGACCAATCGCCAGTTGAGAGCTCTGGTTCGGAAGGAGACTTTGACTAGGTGCCGTTCAGCTATGCGTATCGGTCCTGCACATGACTTACCAGTTAGGGTCGGTGAGAGGATTGCACGACCACGTCGGACTCAGCGTGACCACCTGGGACAAAGTAACCACCGTTGAAGGGGAGATGTTCCGAACCTCTAAACACGAAGTGAAGAGGTTTTCCGATCTTTGTCCGGAACCAGATGTCAGTGCGCAGAGAGTAAAGGGCGAACTTCGAAAAGCCGCGCCAATCGAACACAGTGATATGCAGGTCCATCAATCTGAACGTGTGGTGTTGGATTGCAAGAATCGGTGCCAACCGGAAAGACACTGCGTACCTCCCGAAAAGTGAACAACAGACAGAGTTCCTGCTCGCCTAGTTTGTTTGCGTGGAGGACAAATGGGATTTCAAAGTGAGCACCCGGAGAGAGTGATGGCTCTTCGGTGGAAGGGATGGGTATTCTGTAAGGTGTTCGGGGTAGCAGAGAATTGTTGGAGATAAAGGTTTCGGAGGCAAGCGCCGAGACTTCGACTGTGAACCGTTAAGCACCGTCGTGGAGAGAATGGCGATGTGTGACAAATACCGGCTCCTTGATCCCCAGATTCTTCCACCCAAATTTCATCCTCTAGTCCCCCGACTAACCAAATACCGTCTATCGCCTGAGTCCCGACATTTGACAACCAGATGCGCATTTCCTTGCGTTCCCCGTGATAAAGTACCAATCGGTTATCATCGAAGAACTCAGCCGAGAGGCGTTGAGTCGCATCTTCTACCTCGACTTCGACGACGACATCTGGAGCGTATACCTTGTTTTGCCTTTGGGAGGGGGTGTCTTGGAGTCTTCGGCCTCGCGTTACCATCGACTCTTTCGCAGGAAGAAGCGAAAGGAAGGTGTATGAAACATCGGTGATTTGCAGCGTCATCGGTCGTTTTGCTAGTATTGACAACGGAATCTTTAAATAAGATCAGCCGTGTACGTGTTGTCAAATATACCAATGCTCACGGTGCGGGTTTCCCTTGGGTCCAAGACGATGTCGTCCAATACCTCAACATCAACAAGATCTGGTGTCCAGTCAGGGCTGTCGGCAGGCCCTGCTACGACAACAGTCAAGTCTGAAAGATTCACTTCTGAGTTGAATGGATTGTGGACGACAAGGTCAACCCAGAATGCCTCTACATAGTTCTCAGCAGTGTTTGATGTCGGTCATGCACCATCGACTCACCGTTAGCGCTTGCCTTCCCTGGTCGGTGAAGCGTCTCTCTGCCTCTCGTCTTCCAGAATGTCGTCCAAATGTCTTCCCTCGACTGCCACGCAACCGAATCACCACCTACTGCGTCCCCGGGTAATCGGACTCTCGTGAGTCTACGATCGAAGAACGCGGCTGGAAGCGTCATTTCCGCGGTACGAAACGCCGAACCAGACGTGTCCTTCAGATGCTGCCCCACCGAGTCAGACGGTAGATGTAGGACTGAGCAAGTCTGTTCACCTGAAAGGCAAGCCGGAAATCTTCCAAGAAAATTTTATCCATGACGATATCTTTCGGCGGTTCTGATGGGTCTTCTTGGGGAGATGTGGGGTCGGAGGACGGTCTCAACAGTGACAAGAAAAATTGGACAGCGCGCCGGACGTCGCCAGTTGTGTAGTGCAGGCGCCCTCGATGGTAAAGTATCAGTCAACTGCACATTGTCAAAGGTATGTTAAAGCACCTAATGCATGATCTAAACCAGGCAAAATTCCGTCAAACCGGGTCGATGCTTGAATTTCGATACCCTCGGCATCCCAAAACGAGGGTGACAACCCCTTCTCCGGAGAGGTTTTATAGAGCTCGCGCGCCTTGCGCAGAAAGTGTACGGTGAGAGGTTTCTAATTGATTCCTTTAGAGGCATGTAAGAGTGTAAAGATTCGGACGCACAATCCCAGATTTCTCGAGCCGATTCGCGGCAAAGAGGTACCAAAGCGCAGCTCGCCTGAGGGCGTACCTTCGTGCGCTAAGATGAGCAGCTTGCGCCAGCAGAAGAGCAAACGGTGGCTCTTCAGACTTCGACGACCTTCCGTCAGTATTCTGAAAAAGTTGCCTTTCAGGGTAGCTCCACGCACCGAGGAGGCTGCCCAAACGAGCCATCTGTCCCCTTCTGAGGGACTTGTGAGGAAATGGGGACTACCCTCCCAGCGTATGGCATACGTGAGCGCACGTAGTTGAACCGTAGCGGACGCTTCTGTGCCAAACGATGTTATCGTTGAAAGCGCATGCGAGACATGGAAGGTGACCGCGGGCGATGGAGTAAGGAGTAGAGGGAGAACTTCCTTTAAATAAAATAGCTGAGCGATTCTATCTTTCTCGCATACATCAGCAAGTCCTACCGAGCCACTCTTCCCGTCTTTCCTTAGCACTTCCCACACGCTAGTTGCCAGCTTCAGATCACCTAAAATCGTTGCGAATTCTGCCAGCCTTCTCTGCTGGCTTGGAGGATCCCCTCCGGGAAATACGGCTGTGATTGAAGAAATTGATCCCGAGGAAATGGGCGAAGGAGTAGTTTGCACAGGCACTGGAGACGATGTCCCAGAGCCAAAGAGGCGACGGGTTGAAGAAAAGAGACGGGAAGGTAAACGTCGCGTGGAAGTAAACTAGAAGTGACGTGGGATCAACGCATGGATTAAATGGCAAGAAGACAAGTTCACGTTTTCGTTCCAATCTGCGACACACTTTTCCATCCAAGGCACGAGACACATCGAAACGAATTCCCGAACAAATTTTGCGATTTGCTGGATGTCCTGCCCACCCAGTCGAAGACCGTTTACATCGCGCACAGCCCTAGAAGTCGGATCGGGCGTCACAGAAGATGGATCAGGGGTGTGGTGTACTGATTGGAGTGTTGGTGGCAGCCGCAGAGGCGCCAATGGGACGGGGACAGGTGGAGGTGGCGGGGAGGGAAGCGCGAGCGAAAGCAGGTGGCTATGTAATCCATACTCCTTTTTGACGGCATTGAAAAGCGCGGCGGCTCTTCGTGGCGTGTGTGAGCAGACGAAGATGGACTAGAAAGTCTACGCACTCTTCGTTTGTTAACGGAGAATTCTCCGGATGGATTATGAGCGAGTACCTCAGATGCGTGGTGTCTACCCAAGAAGGGAATTGTGGCGGGCGAGCATGGAGCTGCGCCAGAGTCTGAAGTGGATTCGGCAGCATGGTAGAAACAGCGAATATAACTGTGAAACAAGTTGAACATGCGATCAGGGTTTAGAAAGGGTGGGATGCACACACTCGCGACAGGGTGGTTCCATCCTTCAGACCTTGAGGGAATATGGTCCCCCTCCACGCATTGTCGGACCTCGTTCCACCAAGGGGTTCTCGATTTGTTGGCGACGTCGTTTTCGGTCACAGAAGCTTGCATATGTTCCCAGTCTTCTGTCCACTTGGCACATCTGCTGGATATGCGTGCACTGATCCAGTCTATTGTTCTACCCGCACGCTCCTCTTCGTCCTCACGGCATCCCTGTTCGATTTCCGCCAAGTCGGAAAAGCGCAGAGCGAAAGCGGTCAGTGGCACTGGTGTCAACGATGTCGTCCTAGTCGTGACTAACGCATACGAGTGGGCAGAGGTGACACTTTGGAAGGAGGTCCTTACCTTGCGGTAGGGGAGAAAACGATTGGAGAATTTGAGGTAGGGGGGGCAACGACAGCGAAGAAAGAAGATCAGCTAGGTCCGGAGATGAAATTATACATATGTGAGGGCTGAGCGAAGGGGGGAGAGGGAGCGTAACCCTTGCCATTGCCTGGACACCTTTTGATGTCGGGTCAAGCTAGTCAAGTCTCGGTCAAGAGCGGGTAACCGCGGGTTCAACCAAACGCAATCATCTTGCTATCTTGTTTCTCCCCACATTAGCTCACTCTAGCATAAGATAAAGCATTCAACAGAAGTACGAATACAGGTATATGTAGTTCAGATATCCAAGAGTAAAAGTATCCAAGGCACGAAGTCGAGAAAATGGAGAGATTCAAAAGCCACCTAGTATATCACCTAACAACAAACCTCCAGCAAGGGCACCCAGGATGGGAATTGCAGAACTCCCTCCCCTCTGACGCTGTTGAGGGTAGTCGTCATAGTATCCACCGCCATACCCGCCGCCATATCCACCACCATATCCCGCGTACGGGTTCCCAGGGGGTGGTCCATAACGTTGCTGAGAAGGCCCTGCTTGGTATTGGCTTTGGTACAGAGCTCGCTGTTCCGCGAGACGAGCTTGCTCCTGCGCATACAGCGCTCGCTGTGCACGTATCATTTCTGCACGTTGCTTCCGTCTCTCGCTCTCGATCTAGGCGTGATTCATCTGTCAGAAACTCATGCAAGAACGCCGAGTCGAGTGTACTCACTCTAGCTTGCTCCTTCTTGTATGCCTCCCGTTCTTCTTTGGTTCCAATAGCCTTATCTTTGAGCTTGCCAAAGAAGCCTCGCTTTTCCTTCCCTTTCTTCGTAGGGTGCTCATCCCGTACCATACTATCGCTATCACGTCCGTTGAAGGAATGGCGACGAGCAGGCTTAGTATTACTGGAGTCCTTTGAGCCTTCCTTCTGAGCGACGCTGCTGACTTTCTCCCTGACGTCTGGGTGCTCCCGGAGGTACTGCTCGTCTTCATGAGGGTGTACCCAGATCGCACGAGGTGGGTCCGCTTTAGTGTCCACCTTGAGACGGTATGTCAGTAATCGGAGTAGCGATAAGATGGGAGAGATGTGGAACAGACCCAGAATGGATGATTCGAGTTTGGATCAAACTCTTGAACCCAGCCGTAGGGCAGAGGGAGTTGTTCGCTCATGATGGATGGATAATGAGAAAGATGCGTGAGTAAGTGGGTTGTGGGAACGCCTTTAAGAGAACATTATTAGGTCCTGTCCTAGCTGACAGCCTATCACGTGATCCAGGGCAGTGGTTCGGTAAGCCCGGCGCAGTCAGGCTGTGCTTTGACATGCTGTGTTTGCGTATCCACGCGCTAGCAGTGGTCTGCGATAGTTTTACAGCTGTGATAACGACATCATCACCTCCGAATATTTTGGATCTTGTGGTCCGTGGACATCTTGAATTTCATGCGTTACAGTAACGGGAAACCACAGGCGTACAGGTACAGTACAACAAACTTTGTAGAAAATTCGCATCCTCTTCTTGTGACTCGCGTCAACGTCCTGTCTGCGGAGGGAGTTCTCAACGAATGTCGGTGTCGTCATTATCATTCTCGTTGTCGTCGTTATCGACATCGTCGTCCTCCACTTCCAATTCCTCGTCATCGTCGCCTTCGCCTTCGTTGTCGTCTTCGTTGTCATCTTCGTTGTCGTTGACGAACATCGTCCCTTCTTGATGCGTGTCAGTGGTGCTATTGTTCCTCTCGCTTCGACGCGGCCTGGCCAAACAACTTTCATGCCTAGATCCGGCTTCCCCGTCCTTGGCAGCCTCATCCCTTCGAGATTCGTGAGCCTTCGCTTTCTTGACGGTCATGTTGCCCCTTTCGCAAATCACGCAGAGCCATTTCCCATTGCCTACGTACTTGAAATCTATGCCAAAATTACGTCGGCTTGTCCGCGAGCATTCAGAGATAGGGCTCACTTTCAGGATGCTTGAAGAATGTCGCAGCCACCTTCGGGTAGTGCTTTCTCGAAACTTCGTGGAGCTTCGCTTCCTCGCATGTCATTATCATCATTGGGCGACCGCAGCGATCTTTGCAAGTCTTGCAGAGCCAATTCGTAACCCTTAAAGTCGTAAAATCTATGCAAAGATTATTTTCGCTTTTTCCATGATTGTTCAGAGAGATGGCTCACTTCCAGGGCGCCCGAAGAAGGCCTCTGATTCCGCCTTTGAGCAGTGCTTCGCCGAACCTCCGTGGGATATCGCTTGCTTGCGTCTCAGCGTGAGACGTTTGTTGCCTGTGCAAATGTTGCAGCGATATCTCAGAACCTTCACAGCCGAGAATTCTATGCAAAGTTTATTTCGCCTTTGCCATGAACGCTCAGAGAGATGGCTTACGTGCACGGTATGTGGGCACTTCTCGCGGCATACTTCAATGGCTTTGATACACCTCCGAGCAGACGTGTTGTTTGGTGGAAGGGTATCTCGGATCGATAGCTGGATTCAAGGGCGTTATATAGCCCCCGTGTATGTTGCTGCGGCGCAGCCACGCCAAAGAGGCCGTGTGAACTCTGAAGGCATCGAGACCATGAGCATGTCAGAGGCCAGCGACAGTTTTGCTTCTGTGATAATACAGTTGTGATAACGATCCGAATTCGACACCATGCTCAAAATCATATACCCTCATTGGCTAACATCAGCCTACGGAAGTCACGAATCACCTCTTGAATTTTTTGGATTTTCAGGTCCGTAGGCATCTTGAACGCCATGTGTCAGTGATTGGAATCTGCCAGGTGTAGTACAAACCTTATAGAAACTCCGCAACATCTCCCCGCGATTTGCGTCAATGCTGTGGCGCCGAAGGAAATTCTCAACGAATGCGTTGTTATCGTTGTCGTTGTCGTCGTCGTCGTTATCGTTATCGTCGTCTTCCTCTTCCTCGTACCCTTCCTCGTACTCTTCCTCGTTGCCCTCGCCTTCGTTGTCGTCGTCGTCGTCATCTTCGTCGTCGTCGTCATCGTTGCGCTCGAATACCGTCCTTCCCGATGCATGCTAGTGGTGCTATCGTTCCCCTCACTTCGACGCGGTCTGGCCAAATATTCATACCTAGATTCGGCTTCCCCGTTCTCGGCACCCTCCTCCTGACATTGAATTTCATGGGCCTTCGCATTCTTGACGGTCATGCCGCCTGTTTTGCAAATCTTGCAGAGCCATTTTCGATCGCCTTCGTACTTGAAAACTATGCAGAGATTACTTCGCCTTGTCCGCGAGCCTTCAGAGATATGGCTCACATTCAGGATGCTTGAAGAATGTCGCTGCCACCTTCGAGTAGTGCTTTCTCGAAACTTCGTGGAGCTTCGCTTCCTCGCATCTCATTACTGGCATTGGGCGACCGCGGTGACCTTTGCAAATCTTGCAGAGCCAATTCGAAATTTTGAAAGTCGCGAAATCTATGCAGAGACTATATCGCCTTTTCCATGAGCATTCAGAGAGATGGCTCACTCCCAGGATGCCCGAAGAAGGCCTCTGATTCCGCCTTTGAGCAGTGGTTCGCCGAACCTCCGTGGGACATCGCTTGCTGGCGTCTCACCATGCGACGTTTCTTGCCTGTGCAAATGTTGCAGCGATATCTCAGAACCCTTACAGCCGTGAAATCTATGCAATGTTTATTTTCGCCTTTGTTGTGAACGCTCAGAGAGATAGCTCACGTTCACGGTATGTGGGGCCCCCTTCTCGCGGCATACTTCAAGGGCTTTGATAAACCTCCGAGTAGATGTTGTTTGGTGGAAGGGTATGTCGCATCGATAGCTGAATTCAAGGGCGTTACATAGTACCCCGTGTATGTCGCTGCGGCGCAGCTACGTGAACTTCTTTACGCCAAGAACCCGTGCGAACTCTGGAGGCATCGAGACCATTTCCTGATAAAAATTATGCATGTTAGAGGCCAGCGACGGTTTTGCGTCTGTGATAATACAGTTGTGATAACGATCCATATAAGACCATGCTCGAAATCATATACCCCTCAGTCGCTAACCACGGAGGTCACGAATCACCTCCTGAATTTTTTGGATTTTCTGGTCTGTAGGCATCTTGAACCCCATGTGTCAGTGATTGAAAACTGCGAGGTGTAGTACAAACCTCATAGAAACTCCGCATTCTCTCTCTGCGATTTGCGTCAACGCTGTGGCGCCGAAGGAAGTTCTCGACAAATGCGACATGGCCATCGCCGTCACCAACGTCGTTGCGCTCGAATACTGATCCCTCCCGACCCATGCTGGTCGTGCTACTGTGCCCCTCTCTTCGGCGGCGCACATGTCGCGCATTGGCTGGTCCTTTCGCCGCGACAGGCTTGCCCCATCCGGAGGCCCACACATCCGCAGCGGGAGTCCAGTCTTCCGCAGGTGGTGTATCCCATCTCCACCCATCGATTGGAAGGGATCCCCATCGACCTTGCCTGCTCTCCTCAGCCAATTCTTCCTCCAGTCTATCCAAAAATTCATGCATAGATTCGGCTTCCTCGCCCCGCTCCGCAGCTTCCAGCCCCTTGCGCCAAAAGCCGACAATTCTAGGAGACAAGTCCGTCCAGTGACCGTGCTCTTGCTCGGCCACTCTGCGACTCGAAAGCGCGCCCAAGGCTGGATCGTTCCCAGAAGATGAGGCGACTTGGAGGCGGTAAACTTCCGCTTTGGAGGAGTGCTGCACCGAAACTTCATGAGACATTGCTTGCTTGATGGTCATAGCGTCTGCTTTGCAGATGTTGCAGAGCCATTTCTTATTTCCTACATCCGTAAAATCTACGCAGAAATTCATTAGCTTTTTCCATGAGCATTTCGAGAGATGGCTCACTTTCAGCGTGTTTGAAGTGGGTAACTGCTCGTGGCATATTTCATAAATGTGTTGATACCTTCACGAATCTTGACACAGACGATACGAGCAGATGGGGGTTAGGGCGAGAGGGGTATCTCGTAGAAGATCGATTGTAGAATTCAAGAGCGTAGCATACCCAGATGAGTATACTGCGGTGGTCCAGCCTGCATGATGAGAACTCAAATCAACTTATTGAACACCAAGTGCCCCGTGCGAACCCTTAAGTCATCGAGACCCCGATCACCGTCCATGGTATCACGAGGCCTTCAAGTTCACATTCAGACGGGACACTCACTGAAAGACCGAAACCGGGTACCGACCCCTAATCTGAAGAAGTGTGGCAGGTCGCTCCGTAGGCCGATTTATTCAGAGAATAGTTGACCGCGGTGCCAGCATCATGATATGGCGGCAACCAACATATCGCTCCACGGAATGGAATGCAGGAGTCAGGCAATTCCTGAGCTTGGCATGTGAGCTCATGTGAGCTCTTGAGTGAGCTTCTTCTTCTCATGCTTACCATAACGGCTCATGATTGGATAAATACCTCATTACAGTAATGCCGAAGCCATTTTGGAAGCCACACGGATCTTTGGCCTAGGCCGAAAGATGAAGTCCTTTCCAGGGCGAGGGGGCACTGGCAGTGGTACTGGTGCTGCCGCAGCTGCCCAGTCGGAAGTTCGTAGAACTATTGTTCTAAATCAAAGGATCGGGTATTTTCGAGGAATACTATATAGAGTTTGACAGATTTTGGATCAGTTCAATTGCTAGCAATAATGTCGAGGAAAATCCAAGCACTTCAAGACGACCCCAATGTTTGAAAACGCGCGAATTTCGATTCTGGTTGATTACTGTACATTTTTATGGACTTCTGCTATACCATTGATACATCCAAAAGTCAACGAAGTGTGCCGGTCCTGGAAAGTAGTGCCGTTGAGGACACAAAGATGGATTTCGCGAGTAACAGAGATGAAACGAGACATCTTGGGAATGATTTGTGTGGGTTCCATTGACATGCGCAGAGAATAAGGAGATGGGAGACGGTCAGAGCCAACGGAACAAGGAGACGTGCCACAACGACGAAAGAACAGCGACAGAAGATTGACACAGAGACCAGTATGAGAGGGGGTCAGCCCAGTCTTCGGCTACGCATCTAGTTGAAGGGTGTACCACCACCCTTCTCCGCGGCGGTTCTGGCCTTCCTCTGGATAACGGTTCTACCTAATTGTATTGCTGTCAGTCGGCATGGCAAGCCTGAGGGCGTCGATTGCCTTTCGTTTTATAAGTGGCCCTTTTCTTTTAGCTCTTCCCTTCTTCTCCGAGCGAGACGATGGGTGGGGGGATTTGGTGTTGTGCGCCTCATATGGATCCTCGCCGCTAAAAATAACCTCGCTTCCGTTCTCGTCACTACCATTGCCTAGGTCACGGTCGCCTAGGTCGGTTTTTATCAGCAGAAGGAACCAACTGGATCGGATTGGGGTGGTCGAATATACTGTCACTGAGCTTCTTCACCTTCTTTCGTCGAAGGCCTCGGTTGTCATACCAAGAAGAATAACAGCTATTCGACCATTCTCTGAGCTTCCATTGCCCATCGTCGCAGAGTCGGAGGGAGAAGAACTCGGGGTCAGAAAGCATGCTGCGCGCGTAGAACTCCCATGCGGTCTCGGAAATCTTGTCGAACGTTGTGGGTGCTAACCCATGTTCGTCGAGGATCTCCCATATTGTTTGTGCCTTCTGGCTCATCCGAAAGATAACTTCTCTGCTAACAAGTGTGCCGTCTTCGTTCTCGAGATAAAAGTACTCCTCGTATAAGTCCTTGGGTGGGCACCCTGGCTTTGGCTTTGCTCTTGATGAGCTAGAATCCCGATTCGTTTCTCTCTTCATGTCGTCGACTAGAGGGAGAGGGAGAGGGAGCAATGTAATCGGAATTGGGTCGTCCCTTGCAGCCTTCAAGGTGACATAATTTTTCGCAAAAAGGTCGATCGTCTCCCTGAATTCGATGATCGATTAGAGCAAGTCATATATGGTATTGATGTGGACGCACTGGTATCCATCGCATCGTATCTTTAGTGCCTCGATTTCTTTGTGCTGACTCGCGATTGTCTCTTGTAGCTTGTTTAGTTCGTCCATGCGTTCTTCTGCTATGACTTTAAGACGCATATAGAAGGCGTTTTCTTCAAGAAGTCCCTCTGATGCGCTCGCGACCAGGTCTGATATATCTATGTTCTTGTCACGTTCAGCACTTAAAAGCTGGTTGTTATAACCTCGACAGTCGACTTACATGGTTCCCGAAAGATTTGGGCATGGTCTGTGATCGTTGTCCGAGGACTCCGAGATTTGTGCCAAACCCTAGGTTATCGTATGGCCGCTGACTCTGGCGATCGGACAATTGATGTCCCTGGGTCCCAGATACATCATGACCTACGACGGGTGTACAGGGACCCGTATGAGAATGAGGAGAAATGAAGGGCATGAGGGTCGACAGGGAGGGTGGCTTTCCGTTTGTGAAGCTGAAATACCACTGTTTGTGATAATGGTAAAACAAGTCTCGCCTAGTGCACTGTCTGGCAATCCGGCAACTTCAGTGCAGTACCCACCACCTCCAACTCAGTATTGGAAGAACTGCATCATTGAGTGCATATGGGAAAGGTACATTTTTAAGTTACTAGGCCATCATTGACGCTTCTCATCGTCCTTCTTCTCTGCGGCCGACTTGCGGAGTCTCTTCATCTTGGTATTAAAGTACGTCTATAATCAACCTTAGCTCACACCAACGTTCCCACAGGAAAGGAAGTCACATGTACATACCCCGAGCACGAACGAGACCAAATTGAAGAATGGCACCCAGAGCTGCGAAAATACCTCGTTAGCTAGTGTATTCGATACAAAGGTTGGGACAGACCTCAGGCGAGAGGAATTTCTGCGCAAATACGAGAGAGAGCGGGGAGCTGATCCACATAACCTGTGCAAGTGACGACGTCATTATTAACTTTGACACGCTAGATAAAAGACGGAATGGCGGAGGCTTACCCTTATCACGGGGAAAAAGCCGCCCCTCACGGTCTTCTTGACCTCGCCCCACGACTTCGCGCCGCCAATAACGGCCAAAGAAGCGAGATAGGCTAGAAATTAAATCAGTTTAGTTTTTCTCAGAGAGGAGATGCCATCACGCCGCCGACTCAGATTATGTGTGCAACAATACTCACAGACGGCTTGAATGGGGGCAACGATCAAGTTGCTCGCGACGACCTGTCCGATCTTTGCCCCCCGCCCGGTCCTACCAGCAAAAGCCTTCTGTAGTTCGCTGACGAGGATGTGACCAAGAGGTGCCGAAACGAGCAATCCGTACAGTGCCATCTTTATAGCGCGCGTGTCCACCTTGGCCCGTGCGAGGGCATGGATGAAGAATGGTGCATCTTTGGCGGGTTGCGGGACGGGGGCATCGGCCAAATGGGAACCAAGCACCTCCTGAAGGAAGCAAAGTGTCCCTTTAGGGAAATGGTGTAAGGACTGGACAAGTTGACGCGGGATGAGACTAGGTAATGGCGACTTACCCGTAGTAAGCGCCTTGGTACGCAGTGGGTGCGCGGAAAGCTGCGCGAGGTATGCAAGCAGAAGGCGGTTCTTCAACGGCTTGGGGAGAGGTTGTGCCATGGTGGTAAAGTGTATCCACCAACACTCGTGGTTGGACCAGTCAAGGAGTGGGCGCTAGCGAGCCGCACTGTGACAAGGTGTCCCAGGGGCAAGGAACGGTGATAACCAGGTCCGGCCATCGGTCATAGGGTGGTTAATGGGTGGGTATTATTAACCTAGTCTATGAGTCTATTGTACCGGTCTAACATAGAAGGAGTATCTACGCATTACGGGGATTAGGACTGTCCGTGTCTCAAACCTTTTTGTTGTTGTACCCCTTGACCCAGTCTTTGACATAATCCGCAAAAGAAACCATGCAAATAGTCTGCCAGATCCCAAGACCAATCCGAGGAGTAACACCGCGATACAAACCCTTGATGCCGTTTTCTTTATAGATATAACCGAACGTATTAAAAATAGTCAGCTTTGCTGGACGATTAGCAGAAGCTATCGCCTCCTTCGACATATTTTGCATCTACAAACAACGATGAAGGCCAATCATAGCAGAATAGGGCGATAAATACCTCAACACGAATAACCTCAATAGGCTGGTTCCACGTAGCAAGAGCACCGCCGATCGATGATGCGAGAATTTTGTCTAGGGCACCGAGAGATTGACCCTCCTCCTTGCCACGCACTCTACGAATCGACGTTTCCGCAAGTCGAGCAAGGCCGATTCTGAGCAAAGGGTTAGGTCCTCACAATATGACAGCGTAAGATAGTCCACTTGCCGAGAGCCCCAGTTTGTACATTGGCGCACCGCAACAGCATTCACACCCTTGTTAACACCACGAATGCCTTCTTTTCGGAAGATCTCAAAGAATAATGCCCACGTCGAAGGTGGCTTCACACCCGCAGCGGCTTGTTTATGACGAGTTATTTCAGCAGTTTTCATACTGGTCGTGAATCCTACGCGAGTTAAGATTTCGAAAACAACACGAATTTAAAAAAAAAATTCGGCTTACCCATAGTAGCATATGCCTGAGCGATCCCACCTCCCATCCCACCGAGCAAACCGCCGACAGCTGGGCTGATACCCATAGACGTCGAGGCCGTCTCAATCTCCGAAGCAGTGAACAGAAGGACACCGCCTTTTGTTGAGGCCTCAATCCATGCCTGATTCGCAGTTGAGACAGGAGAAACTCTTAGTGAAACTACATGTAAGCGATACGAACCCATGGAATGAGACCCTGGTAAAAGCCTATAGTGCCGCCGCGAGCCCAGACAGATTGCAATGCCTGCAGCATTGACTGCGAGCGATTCGCAGCCATCTGGGTCTTTACGACCTCCAGGGGTTGGCCAAGTGTGGTGACCTGAGACCAAGGAGTACTACTAGTCAGTAGCTGGACTCCACTGTATGTTCACTGGTCGACTTGCCTCCTGGAGCGGGAGTTAGTTCATGAACGCAACGTTTGGGATACAACTCACAAACTGGTGGACGGAGGAGACATCACGAAACCTGTCAGCCCAACGAACAAGATGGAATTATAAGATAGTACCATGTTCATGATTGCACCTAATGCGTGTAAACATGAATGAACGTCAGATAGCGTAGAAAGAGCCCACGTACCAACAGCAATGTTCGACCAACTAACGCCTTTTTGACCCGGCTCTTTCTGGATGGCCATGACGACTATCTAGGGACGGGGTAGGTGGATACTGGGAGAAGAAGGAAGGAAGAGAACACAAAAGTCAAGTGGGAACTTGTTGGGTTGAGGTTTCACAGCTTTACCTTTTTGGGGAGGACGCTCACTATTCGGAAGACCGGTTCCGCTCCGCATCCGAATATCACGCACAGCACAGCACATCTTTGCGCCGGAGGGCGGTCCAGTTCCACTCCGGCCTTACTATCACCGTGACGCTCACCACATCTGCCGGCAAAGTGTCTGCACATTATGAGCAAGGGTATGCATGGGTACGAATAACGACAGGGTATGACATGAGGTAGCGGGAATGTATGCTGCAGTATGGGTTGCACAAAAAACGTGTTAAAGCCTCAGTAGCCAGCAGGCCTCCTGCACGAACGCAGTAGGGTTGAAATCGCGAGGCTCCAACATGCCTTCCGAATATTACTAGGCGGTTGAGGATAATTTCGCTGTAATTTGTTCCAGGTCTTCCTTCATCCTAACATGAAAACCACGTGAGTTTCAGCAATAAATGAAGGGAGAGTAAAGGAGTAAAGGTAAAAATCGAAAACGAAAACAAAAGGGATAGAATAACATAAATTAATGAAATCGCGTGTTAAAATAATCGTAGTGCAAGACGAAAGGACTATGGGAACGTCGTCCATAAAGTGCGTAATCGAAGCATAGAAACGGTTTGACGCCAGCGTCAAAAGTGGAGAAATACAGCGCATCAATCACCCTGGGAAGTCAGAAGAAGCCGGAACCAATGATCACAACCAAAGCAAATATAGCACCAAGAAAACTTTTAAAACCAAACACCTTCACGTACCTTGTGATCTGGTCCTGGTTCTCCTCTTGATCTTGTTCGAGATACATGATCTCCATCTTCTTTCGTGCTAGGTCCTGCTCCATCTCGTCCGCCTTTGCGACCGCGGCATCTACCTGCTCTTGTAGGGCTCGCATAGCCTTGTCGTGCCGAGCTTTCAAGTCATTGATCTTCAAGTTGTGCGCCTCATGTAGCCCCAGCAGCTCCTCTTTGGTCACCGTCTCAGCTGGAACTGGAGCGGACCCATTCCTCTTGGGGGACGCGACGGCTTCCGTATGTGTAGCATATGCGCGTAAGGTTGCCACTTCGCCCTCGAGGTCAGAGAGTCTCGTCACGAGGTTCGACTTATCTGCGACTATTGACTGGATCTCCGCATCATGGACAGCGCGAAGCTTCAATACTTCTTCGGCGCGCCCCTTGGCAGCTTCCTCCAACTCCATCTGATGGTTTCTACTCATCTCTTCTATGGATTCTTGGGTGGCGCGGAAGGCCCCGTTAAGTCCACTGAAGTCATCTCGTGCATTAGAAAGATCGTTGTTCAAGCGTGCGATTTCGGCATTTTGATCCGCATCGGCAGCGCTTGCCGTAGCTTGAGCTACCCGACGAGCCTCATCCAGCTGAACCTTAAGGGACTCTACTTCCTGGAGCGCTGCGTTGAGGGCCGCTTTCGCCTTGGCGAGGTCCTCGCTCGTAGCCTTCAGTTCAAGTGCCTGGGTAGACAGCTGCTTCTGGAAGGTCTGAGCCTGGGAGGCAAGCGCTGCTTCGTGATCAACTTTGAGACCTTCAACTGTAGCCTGATGGGACGTGCGGAGTTGTTCGATAGCGCCGTCAGAATTCTCTCTGAGCGCCTGCAGATCCCGGGCGTGAGCGTCACCTGCCTCACTCTGCACCATTGAGTATATATATATGCCATGGCATCAGCATACGAGTCACCTTTGCGCGCTCAAAAGCTTGCTGCAGGAGCTGATCGTGCTCCTCTTTGACTGTCTGAACCTTGGCATTGTACACAGACTCTTGTGCCTAGGACAATCCATCAGAATCGTTGCAAGCATATGAGCGTCCTGGCCAGCCACGCACCTCGAGCTCAGCAGAAATCCTCTCCATATCTGCAGTAAGCTCTGCTCGTCGACCTTGATGCACCTTCTCGACCTCTTCGAGCTTGCGGGCGTGCTCCTCGGCAGTAGCGGCGGCCGTTGCGTTTACAGCTTCGAGGGTATTACGGAGTTCATCGGTTTCGGCCTGCAAAACACGGTGCAGCTCGGTTAACTTCTTGCTCTCCTCGACGGCAAGTGCTAGCGCGCCCGCGTGCTGCTTCTGCACCTCCTCGAGATGCGCAGCAGCGGCACTCTCCTTGGCTGTCGCACCTCGGACTGCCGAGTCGGCGACGTCAGCAGCCTTTGCTACCTCTGCGCGTAAAGTGTCGATCTGGGCCCTGCTTTTTCCGAGCTCTCCTTCCGCGAGTTCCAGTGCGTCCCTAGACTCCAAAACCTTGACTTCGAGCTCCGTCAATTTGGTAGACGTCTCTTCTTTCTCGGCACGGAGAGAGGCGACCTCTTCAACGAGCGCTTCGACACGCGTTGCTTGTAGTTCGAGCGCGCTGATCTTGGCAGTTGCGTTGTTTAGAGCTTCCTCGTGAGCAGATTTCAGGGTGGCTTTCTCTACTCCAATGGCCTCGAGGTCTTCCTTGGCTTTGGCCAAGGCTTGCCTATCGATTTCTGCAGCGGCGGCGATGTTGGAGTCATTGGCGTGGGCAGTACGAAGAGCTTCCAGATTTTCCCGGGCTTCGACAACTTCGTTTTGCAACATCTTAATCTGCCCTCGCAATGTTTCGATGAGGGCGTCCTGTTCCGCACGCATCGTCTTTTCAGCCTGCTACGCTGTCAGCTAACATTCTGACTACTACCAGCTGAACGGTGTGCCCTTACCTCGTCGAAATCTTGCTGTAGCTTGTCTTTATCAGCCTGCGATACTGCTAAAGCTGTCTTCATCTCTGCAAGCTCTGTGTCTGCGGTGGCTTTGGCAAGTTCCCCTGCCTCAGCATCCTGGCGAGCAGCTTCGAGATTTCCGTGATGCTATCCAACGATGCCTTCAACTCCTCGATCTGAGTCTCAAGTTCCGAAATAGTGGTGGATTTAAGATCGAGGGATGCCGTTGCTTCGGTGAGCTGGTAGTACAGGATCAGAATGCTTCGACTTTCTATGGTGCAGGAAGTGCTACCTTATTCTGAGTCTCGACAAGGGCCGCGTTATCCCCCCTGACCTCCTTAAGTGAAGACACTGAGCTAGTGCCCGGAGTTCGTGCGGGCCGTGTCGAGGAAGGTGGCTGCTTTGCGGATGGTGCCAAGCTAGCCCTCGGCGTTGCACCTTTCTTCGGCAGAACACCGTCAGTGACCGAACCACGTGGTCGTGACGCTGCGGCTGACTTGTTGGACGCAGCCGAGTCCGGAGAGATAACAGAGGAGCGTGGTGGAGCAGCCGGAACAGACTTGGTGGGAGTGGCAGTAGCCGAAGTCAACTTGCCAGACGTTGAGGCAGACAATGTAGATGATCGTGCAGTAGGAGCGGGCTTCCCGGGAAGCATCGACGTCCTACGCGTGGGTGCGGGGACAGAAGAAGGGGTAGCAGTTGACGATTTGGGAGGCATAGCTGTTTTCGACGCTGGAGCTACGGTGGGAGGGGACCTTTGGCAGCAGAAGTAGATGTAACTACAGGCTTCGGGGTAGAAGAGGCCTGGGCAGTCGTGGTAGACTTGCCAGCTACAGCGGGCGTGTCAGCGGTCTTGGAAGTTGGGGGTGGGACAACCTTGGTGACACCTGTACCAAATTTGCCTGAGTTTAATATCTGCAATGCGCAGAGTGCGTGTCAGGGTTGGAGTATAAAGGCATCGTGCATGCAGAGAGATGACGAAACACATATATATACCTTCTTGACCTGCGGCGTTGGTGGGCCAGAAGCACCTGTTTTAACAGAAGCGGTCTGAAGTGTCGGAACCGTACGCTTAGCTGGTTGTTCTTGGATTGGCCCACTGGCTGACTTGCAGCGGCGTCGTCCAAAACAGGTGGCAAAGGTGGTTCTTCAAGCTGTGCTGATTCCCGGAGGCCAATTTCGGAGATGCCCTGCTCGGATTCGTTTATAGTTTCGATGGGACCCGCGTGTTCACCGTTGCGTATATCCGAGTTGTCAACTTCTTCCGATGCGTAATTGACGTGGCCATTGGTGACCAGGGTCTCCGGTGCCTCTGAACTGGCCATTAAATTGATCCGGAAGAAAGGAAAAGGAGAGGCACGAAGAATACAATGACACGGGTGCAATGGAGGCGGACGCTTGACCCAAGCAAGCGTCAACAAATCACTTAATATACATGACAGTAATACTACAGTTATCTTTATTTCTCTACATCGCATTCAAGTTGAGGGCATTGAGAGCGGGCTCTTGCAACGAGTTGTGATTGTAACCCAGAACCGCGATCTAAAAGATGACATCAGATGCCACTCCAGTCAGTAGTGCAGACCACAACAGACCCCTGCGGGTTCGACATTGAACTTGGTGCCTGTCAAATCAATCAGACCCGTGCAATATGTTCTGTGATAAGAGAGCGCACCTTCAGCGAGAGGCAGGCCGACCCAACGCGCGATAAGGCAACGATTGAAGTGGCCATGGGCTACAATTACTACGTCTCGCGTTCCCTGGCCTTCCTCCTTCCATTTCCTATGATACTCACGAACCTTGGTGAAATAGTATTAACACCATCCCGGACCTCTATGTGGATGGTTCAGGAAACCCACATCGCCGATAACACAGTCAACGCGTGCGGTCATCTCTTCGACAGATTCACCATTAGGGCAACTGAGAGGGGGAAAGATCCGATTCACGAGCATAAGGCAAGACATAAACCAACCTACCCATCCTTCCAGATCGCCCAGCCGGGTTGCTTGGCGCTGATCTCGTGGGACTTGAGTCCTTCGTAATCTCCATAGTCCCATTCACGAACGAGTTCCGTGATAAGGTGATTCGGTGATTGAGGGAGGTGAGCTGTTAGATGGTGGAAAGTATCGTGGGCGCGCTTGCGTGGAGACACCAGGACGATGTGCAGATTGACCGTATCAATGAGCTCTTGAGAGTGTGATCAGATAAACACCAACAGCATCTAATGTCATCGCTCCACATACTCCCGTCCCCCACGAGAAGCGGAGCTTTGGACTTGATCTGCTCTATACCGCGTTCAGTGAGGGGAATGTCAGAACGACCGGTCTGATCAAAGAGGAGACGTGAGTGCGCTGACATGGCACAGTACGAGTGGACAAACGTGGCGACTGTATGCGAAGTGATTGAGTTATGAGAGTCAGTTGCTAGTTGATCACGTCGAGGAAGACGCCAGACCCATTGATAGACCACTCGGTCTCGCCTGGGAACAAAACTGGGTGAAGTGGATGATCTGAAACGGAATAAACTCACCATGGCGAATGATGATCAGACGTGGCATAGATCTGGACATCGTGTTGAAGCACTCGGGATTACGACCGCCGTGACCCGCCATCGACGCGGTCTGCCCTTATTTGTCCCAGCGTGCACGCTCCGCACCGCGCTTCCCGCACCTGGACAACACCAACACCAACACCAACGACTAGGTTTTTCTCCCCATACACGTCGCGTTTTAAAGGCTTTTCACTGGTACGACGCCATCTTCTCATCTGTTTTTTCTCCTTCTCACGATTTTTTTGATCAATCGGCTTCGTAATTATTCCATCTCCTGCCTGGTTCTCCCCTAAGTTACGCTCGCTTTAAGATCGCTTTAATCCTCGCGAACGTGCCCCTCTCTTCCTTTTTGTTCCTCTAAATCTTTCCATCATGCAGGCAATTAAGTGTAAGCCCCACTCTCAGCAGACTGGTTTTAGTGCAGAAAACCTCACTATGGATTCCAGGCGTCGTCGTTGGAGACGGTGCCGTTGGAAAGGCAAGCCGTATACACCTCTGTCCTCTTAGCCGAATTACTCATCGATAATGGGGACAGACGTGCCTACTTATATCTTATACCACTAATGCCTTTCCGGTACGGTCCATCCTTCTTTCTACCTTCCCTACCCATGTGATCATCTTATGAATCACAGGGGGAGTACATTCCAACAGGTAGGCGCTAAGTGCACATTGCACGAGTTGGTGTCGCACTCAAACATTTTTTCCCAGTCTTTGACAACTATTCGGCCAATGTGATGGTCGATGGCAAAACAATTTCTCTCGGACTTTGGGATACTGCTGGTCAAGAAGACTACGACCGTCTTCGGCCGCTGTCGTACCCTCAAACCGACGTCTTCCTTATCTGCTTCTCTCTTGTCAGCCCTCCTAGCTTTGAGAACGTCAAAACAAAGGTATCGTCTTGTTAACCTGTCTGGAGACTCACTCACCCCATCGCTTTTTAGTGGTATCCTGAAATATCTCATCATGCGCCTCAAACATCGGTGGTTCTTGTCGGCACCAAGCTAGATTTGCGCGAGGACCCGGGCACTGTCGAGAAGCTCCGCGACCGGTACGTTCTCTTCAGACCGGGAACCTAAACATTTCCTGAACCGTTTGTCCCAAAGTCGCATGGCTCCTATTCAATATATCCAGGGTGCCAGCATGGCGAAAGATATCGGAGCTGTAAAGTATTTAGAATGTTCTGCCCTCACCCAAAAGGGACTGAAGAACGTCTTCGATGAGGCCATCCGTGCCGTGTGTGCGTGCTTTGGGATTTCTTGCGCTTTAGTTTACACGGCTTATGATCGAACAAACTAGTGAATCCTATCAGGCCAAAGGAGGTCAAGAGGGGCAAGTGCATCATCGCATGAGCTACTTGCTAGCTGTGGCTACCCTTGAAACATATCATACCATTTACTTCCGTGCTCGAGGTTACGACTTTTTATGGCCGTTTGTTCATGACCCACCGATTACGCATAAACTATGGTGGTCCCTTTGCGATGTTTTCTAGTCCTGATTTGGATTCCACTTGGTTGTGGCATTCTCAAGTCACCCTGTTCTCCTTCGTGTTTCCAAGAGAATCTTGTTTCTTCGTTACGTCTCGTAGAGTGTGCCCGAGGGATGAGATTGATGTGGCAATAACACGTAATCCCGTTTCAATGTTTGCCACCCCCTGAGCCGTCGCCTTAGCCCAATTCGATTGTTCCATTGAACGTATCGACCTTGTTGTCTTCCCGTCGTTCCTTGACCTCTACACTCATTTATGTTATAAACACACACTCTTTCAATTCGTCGTCATTTGCACTCGGAGCTCGACTCGCCCAATCAAAACTTCTACTCTTTCCTAGCAATGTCTCTTCCGCAGAATCCTCCAACAACCTCTGCTCCTTCCCAGCATCGCCAACGCGCTTCTCTCATTACCAGCGCATCTGGTATTGCAGACAGCACTATCAGCTTCAATACCTATGCCACAGGAATCACAGACGGTTCTCTATGTCTTTCTCAATTCCCTCCTCCCCCCGTCGATCTTCCCATTACACCAATCTCCGACCGCTTTCTTCCCTCTCCTGCGCGGAGCACTTTTACAATCTCCCCACCTCACTTTTCTCCTCCCAGCACAGAGAGGGGTCACTCTTCTCCCGCTCGGAGTACATTTACCGTCGCTTCCCGCCGGTCCGTAGGTCCTGTGAGTGCATGTCCAGTTCCCCTCTATGCCTGTGCTCACCATAAAATAGGCACTTCCCTCTCCCGCGCAGAGTACCTTTACCACTATTGCACCGGCACCTGTGGCGCTCTGCGGGCGAATGACCTCCGCTGTGCATCAGCCCTCAGGACTGACTCGCGAAGTTATTGATGAAGGCTCTCCACCTGTTCACAACTCTGATCGCCCACAGCATCCAGGCCCTCGTATGAGATCGCCGAGCCCCACTTCTCTAGTCGGGGCCCGTAAGCTGTCCCCCTATGATTGGCACGAAGGCTCTTCTATTATCTCTGTGGATCCTAATGAAGAGAGGATGCTCTCGACTTCCTTCATCACTGGTCTGCTTTCCTCGGCTGCCTCTGTGAATGCCTCTTCAGTTTCCCACGTTACTCGTCCTCCGTACCAGGCTGATACGGGTAGCCTTGTGTCTGAAATGTTTTATCCCCCTCCTTCACGATATCGCGAGTCAGGTGTTGGGTCAAGTCGCTTTCCCCCAGGTTCCTATCCCTTTGCACCCCCGAGCGAAGGGCCGGACTCTCATTTCAATGGTGAAAATGACACCATCGCCTCTTATGATGGATATTCAGACGTTGTTCAACCTGGGTCGGCTTTGACTCGAAAGGTTTCTGTTGTTGGCATGGCCCAAGCAACGCTCCGGCATGCCCCCAGTGCAACCAGCGTACCTGAGTCTATCCACCAACGAAGCCAAGATACGTATAGTAGCACTTCACCTCTCAACCCTCATCCGCCCTCGACGTTTTGGACGGACGGGGTACGAACATCTGATGTCCAAGATGTTCAACCGCTTATCGGCACACTCCGACCCTTGACTCCAGCAACGCTTCTGACGGTTTCCACCAAGCTGTCTACTAAGCGTCAACGGCGAGTGTCTACTCTTTCAACAAGGACGGTGAAGAGCCATGTCTCTTCTCTTATATCCTCCGCTGGCCAACGTTCCGCTCGTGCAGCACACGCAATGATCGAATGGATGCGAATAAAACCCCTGCCTCCGGTACCAACCATCCCCGATTTCTCATTATACCAAGAGCAGGAACACCGAAGGCTGGAAGGCTCGGTACCTTTACCCCTACTAGTCGAACGGGCCGACCTTCTCAATGCGATGCTTGACTCTGGTCGCTTGCCCGACGATAGTACCCGGCCATTTTCAAAGCTTGCTTCCGAGAAAGCCGCACCTCCCCAGGTGTTCGCTAGTGGCCTAAGAGTAACTTCTGGTGGCCGAAGGGTTCAAAGTACGACCTTCTCCAGTGGGCGTGAGCTTGAGAATCCTTATGGCTCAGCAAAGGCAAACTCCAAGTGGTTCTTTAAACGACCGATCAACCCGAACAAGATCAAACTTTTCGTGGGGATTTTCGTTTTGGCCCTACTAGCCCTCATCGGAATCATTGTTGGGGTTACTGTAGGACGCAAGCGTACGCACTCATCAAGTTGTCCTACTAATCGGACAGGGAATGCGTGTAACCTCGGTACGTTACATGCTCGCAAGTTGCGACTCGATTCACTCATTGTCTGCTTTAAGATTCGACATGTGTCTGCGTTTCGTCCAACACGACTCAGTGCAAAGTCCTTGCTCAGAGCCTTGTCAGCCTCATTCCTACCGTTAATGACCAATTCAATGCCAACTTCACTCCGGCAGTTGTCGCAAATGCCATGTCTTCCTCTCAAGTATCCGTTCTGAGCAGCGACTGTGCAGCACAAGCCCAGGTGGTCGACGTGTCTCCGGCACTTAATCCTCAGACAGTTCCTAATCGGACAGCGTGGGCTCAGAGTGCCTTACTTTGGAGTTTTGTGTTGTCCCAGAATACGTCTTCGGTGGGAAGTTTACGCAATTTTATCACCAAGGCCGACTGGGGGAGTATTCCGGTAGATGGCCCTGTGATCGGCAATTCATCACAATTCTCGACGACACAATTGGGCTACGTGTTCGACTTTGCAGCTCAAACGATTTCTGAGCCTCCCATGTCGTTCATATTGGATGGGCAGCCCTCAAGCTCCCAGCTCGCGGAGGTGAGCAGTATAGCTGGAACAAGCTTAGATCGAATGTATACGTTTGCATCAGGTACGTATCTAATTGATGCACGGAATCTGTGCCTGATGGTTTTGCCAACACACAGCGTCATCTACAATTCGGTCAACGGCTATGGAAAACTACTGGCAATTTGTTCTTCAACAAGATCCAAGTGATTACCTTAACTTCGTATCGCTCCTGATATCTTCACCCATTCTCCTTCCGTTTGACGCCAACGGGACGGCGGGGAATATTCCAATCTCCTCACTATTGACTAATTCGTCAAGTGCGCCCTTTCCGCCACCACTTTCATGCTACCCGAGTCTCCCCACGTCTCAACTTGCGTTGATCACGAGTCTCGAAACTTCTGTCTTTGGGTTGTCACCTCCCACGGTGCAGACAAGATTTAATAATTCTTGCTTCGCGGATCGGCCTATTTACGGAGTGCTTGATATACTCCATTTACGACTCCCTTTCCCTGATTCTCAGAAGGGCACTGCGAAGCAGGCGGCGATTCTCTCTCGCGATGCGACTCCTCGCGCAGTCATCTACAACGGAGAGGTTTTGAGCGGCTTGCCAAATTCCAACGTGTCCTCTATTCCAACGACTGACCCCCGTCAATTTGGTACGCTGAACCACATCAACCACGTTCTCCTGGATTTTTTTGAAGGTATACCGAACCTCAACGTCGCCATTCAATTTGTGAAATACGTGCTGTCTTCCGAGGTGACCCCTCCAGCAAGTAATACCCTTCTCGGACAGTCTTTAGACGACATCCCTACACTAGAAGTAGCAATCTTTGGGTCAGTCACACCTCCGGATATTGAGGGCGTTGTGTCGTCGTTCGCAACGCCTTCAGGCGAATTGTTCTTCGGCAGCGATGATTCGCTTGCGGTGCGAGGTTGGGCGATAGTAGGTGCGCAGGACAGTGTAACTTGGACGGAGTTTGCCAACTCTCCAGAGATTGTAAACGACGACTCATTTACAGACAATGCTTTCAATTCGGTGTGGAACCCGGCGTACCTTTATTTCCATTCCTCCACAAATGCTACGGTTGACGTGGGGAATATCACCGCAGCATTTACTGCTGTAGATAAGTTCACAAGTACATGATGTTCGCCATTCTTTACATCATTCTAGCTTTGTTCTGTCCTATTGTTATCTATATTATACTCTACGGTGTTCGTTATATTACCACTGCTGTACCCTCCCTTTTGAATGGCGCACGGAATGATGGCCTCAGGTGAGACGATGGCTCAAGCAATAAAATTAACACGTAATCTCGCCCTTTCTCGAACCAAGTCGAGATGAGACATCCATTCGGGGTGGGATTTACAGTTCGACAGCCGGGCCAGTGCTAAAACCTCCATCCCACTGGCATATCCTCCTCTTCGCCTTAATTTTCATTTCATTTCAACGGCATCAAACTGTCCCTGTTTGTGCCCGCGAGCCCTTCTACACTCTTCCTCACTATTGGCGCATATTATAAATGCCCAAGACATCGACCTCTAAGCATGACTCGGCCACAACCTCGGGCCCGATGGGCTCGGTCACTCACCCGCACCCGAACGTGCTCAAGAGAAATCAAGTACGTCCTCAGTCATCCTCTCTGACTGTACCTCAGTACGTATGTCTTTTAGGCATGCCATCAATGCCGTAGACGCAAACTTGTATGTTTTCTTTCACTTTGGCTGACCTGCAACGTACCTTTCGTCTTCTCAGAAATGGTAATTGTCCCTTTAATCAACGAAGCTCGTCTCATGTTTATTCTTGTACTAGCGATGCGCAAAGACCTTGCTCGACCTGCGTTAGGTCTCATGCCCATGCACTCTCGCATGCTCCCGCTGGCGTAGTACTACCTGAGCATCCGGAATGCACATTCGATGATGGTATTGCCCTCTTTGTCGCCTTCATCGAACGTGGCGTTCACGACTGGTGACAGTGGTAGGCTCAATCGGGGCACAGGATGCTCCTAAAAATCGCTACGAAAAGTTGGAGAACAGAATCAGTCCGTCCACATGCCTGTGTCGTCCATTATGCCACCTCTCATTTGTTTTCTGCAGACGAGCTTGAGGCGATGCTCAGGGACCAAAATTCATCCGCCGCCAGCAAGTCCCCTCAATCAAGTCTTTCGCCTCCATCCACGCACTCTCCGAACATTCCGTCCCATCCCGGTCTCACGGGCGCTACACTTCCCACTCCTCCCGTTTTCCATAGCCCCAGCCTTGGACTTCCGCAGAGTTACCATTCGTCTCCGGGCGATTATACAGGTATCCCCTCGTCTTCTACGAGTTTCGTCTCCTCAGCGAAGAACCCTCCCGATATTGTGCCGACCCCGGTCAATGATGTTCAGGTCGCCCCCCCATTTATCACCCCCGGCCTTGGTTACGATGTTTACTGGCCAGGTTGGCCCAAGGACCTTCCGTCGCCTGCTCTTGTCCGTCATCTGTAAGCTAAGATCTGACTTATTGCAGTGTGCATACCAGCTGAACCCGTTAAAATAGCGTCGAAGCCTTTTTTTCTTTCCACCCCCATGCCAGCAGGCTCTTTCATGTACCCACGTTTATGGCGTCAATCGACCTTCCACCTACGCATCCGAACTTCCCATCACCCGCTATCATTCACGCAATTTGTGCAGTGGGAAGTCTTTACACCGTAGCTGTTCCCCCAACCCCTCCACCCGAAAAATCTGTGGGGGCAGGCATGTCTGAAGATGCCCACCTCGGCGGTGGCTCTTCCGACCACAGCCCTTTAGCAGACGAAATTTTCGGTAACTGGTACAAACGGAAGGATTACATCGATTCTTTCGCCGAAAGACACGTGAAACTTGCTAAACAGACCGCTGAAGAGCAGCTGTGGGCCGGAAAGAGGCTCCTTGAAGATGTCCAGGGTGAGTAATCTCAGTATTATTATTTAGCTGATAGTTGAGTTCGCAAAAACAGCTATGTTAATTATTACCTGGTGGTATTGGTGTAATGCAAGGTACGCTCTCCAAGTCTTTCGAACTGCTTTTCCCATCTTCATTTCGTGAACTTTAGATGGGTGGAGGTAATGTTCTATCACGTCTTCTTCAGCTCTCAGTCAATAGTAATGGAATATCCAGACCTTCACGACCATCGGTCAAGCAATCCGAGCTGCGATTCCTTTAGGGATCAATATGAACCCACCTTTCTTCCCAATTTCAGACTCCCTGAGGACTCCCTCCCTCATTCTCCTTCCCAATGACACCGTAGAAGACGAAGTTCGCAGAAACACATTCTGGTTATTGTACGCAACGGAACGCATGGGGGGTTGCAGTAATGGGTGGGCACTTAGTCTGGACGACCAGGACGTTTCACAATTACTTCCGATGAGGGGTGTGAATTTTGATCTTGGGGTAAGCGTTCCCTGGTGGTGCCATTCATTTGCTCTTGTGTTCACGAACATTATTCAGATTTCATGGTCAGGGAGTGAACGACAACACGCCCTTGGAAAAGACATCCTTCTTAATCATCCCGAGGATCAGGTGGACTCTTTCAGCTTGTATATTAAGGGATGCATGCTGTTGTCGCGAGTCAAGACTTATAACTTGCGCTTTCGCTCTAAGCGTTTCATGGGTGACCCCGCATTTACATATGCCTCGACGTACGCAGAAGCGTGGGAAAAGGTCGGCCACGGAACCCAAGATAAAGCTGCCGATCCACGACGAACTTCTGGCTTCATTGAGATCGACCATATTGCTTCGATGTTCAGACAAAGCTTCCCACTTTACCTACGCAATCCCATTCGAGACAGCAGTGTGGACTCACACTTATACACTGCTTGCCTTACGCCTCATCTGTGCGTTCCTTATTTTTCCTGTTGCGTTGCTTTGATTCTAATGAGCTTTTAGTGCTATCATCTTGTTGCATGACCCTCACGCTCATGTGCAAAGTCCTGGTTGTGTGTCTGCTTTCAAGATCTTGGAAGCTTCTCGGGCAGTCCTCGATCTGATCTATGCAGTCCGTTCCACAAGCTTTGACGTTACTTTGCTTGATTTCTTCTGTGCTGTGCGGCATCTTGCCTCAACCAACACCCCTTTGGATAGCTGATATTATCTTGTATTTGACAGTTTTGTTGGTTCACGGCTGGTCGAGTGCTGGCGCGTTTTTGGCAAGCTGCACAACAAGCAAATTCAAAAGAGCAGACCCTAACTTTACGTTCTGAGGTTGAGTATATCATGTGAAGCCTAGTTCTTCCCATAATTCAGCTTGAATGCTCACCCGCACGCTTGTAGTGCTGCTCTGGCTAAACTCGGGGAGCGAGTCCCCCTTGCCCGTCAGTACTTTCGTGACTTTGTACTGTTGCTCGCTAATTTGTTTGAATATAGATCGATACTTTGTCATGCTGAGTGAGGTGGCTTCGAGGGAAAGCCTCCAGCACAGCTGAGTAACAGCATACAGCACACGTTAGACCCTCACAATCTTAGTACTTCTGGATTTTTTTACGTCTTACAGTACATAGTTCGCATTCACGATTATACATTTACGACATTGACTAAATTTGGAATATTTATATCTTTGCACTGCGCCGCGGGGAATGCGGCCAGACGCTGGTCCTCAGCAAACTACCCGACGTAATAAACGAGACGGGCATGGGAAGCGTGTTTCCCAACTCAATTACCGAGCGAATAACAAAGGGGCAGACTGGCGATGTTATCCGTCCGGTCCTCACATACCTTGGTCCGGCTGGCACATACTCACACCAGGTCAGTCATTCAAGCCATTTAAACTTTTGTTTACAGTACTGGCGCTGGTCCTGAGCCGTCTCTTACAGGCCGCATTTGATAGATTTGCCGAAACCGTGCATTATTGTGCCCTGAATAGTATTTCAGGTCTGTAAGAACACCACACTTTCGGCGAGAATATTTTAATCAATCAATTCGAAACGACGTCAGACGTCTTTCACAGGATCAGTCCCACGGTGCAGCTTGCCCTGTTGCCACAGGAGAACAGCATATTTGGGATCGTGACGGAAACGTATGATTTGCTGCGTTCTCCCGACGTTGGAGAAAGCAGGTGGGTTAGAGGCGCAGTGACTTTGCCAATCCAACACTGTCTCATGGTTCGGCGTGGAAAGACACTGCGCAATATCAAGAAAGTCCTCAGCCACGAGCAGGTTCGTGCAATTTTATCTCTGGGCCGCCCAACACCCATGTCTTGAATTTTTTTTGTAACGCCACATTCAGGCCCTGGGACAGTGCCAACGGTTCCTTGCCGCGCATCTGCCCGAGGCACAGCTGGTTAGCGTTGCTTCTACGGCTGCAGCTGCGGAGGCTGTCTCGAAGCAGGTAGACACAACCACCGACTGCGCGGCGATCTGCTCGAAAATATGTCTTCAATTGTTCGCTGGCTTGGAACTATTATACGAGGGCATTCAAAACGAGCACCGTGAGCCATGCCCTCGTCCTCTGAGAAGAAGACCTGAATTTGTCAGAAAATTTCACTCGATTTTATGTCCTCGCGAATCATCCTTCGTCGCCCTTGCCCAATACTCCGATCAATGGGCGTGGAGAACTCAATGCGTTGATCCGCATGGAACTGCAGCAAAAGGGAGAATTAAACATCACGTCGCAAGGCTCGCCACATCCCACAATTACCGACTTGCTGGCCGCACTCCGTCTGCCCGCTGTCCGCATAGATCGACGCCCGTCGGTCCAGCGCGAGCTGTTCGGAAGCGTGTACCTTGTCGAAGTGATCGACGACAAAGCGTCCAATGATTCTCAGCTCTCACAGGGAGTGGGAGAAGAAGGCGTAGTCGCTGTGCTCTTATCGCCATGGAAGGATAGAGTTCTTGATGCAATCGCACGTGTGGTTGCGCAGGGAGGTGATGCAGATCTATTAGGGACTTGGTAGAAACCGCATAATTTGGAAAATGCCATAGTATACGGAACCCATGATACGCGGACCCTTTGATCACTTTGCAGAGAACAGATCTCCGTCAAAAATATTAGGAAGATGATGTGCGCGAAATCAAAATAGTGTCACAATGCAGCACTAGGTAAGCTTTGTCATGCGGGTACTCTTACCTGACTAAGCAATCGCTTAGTCATTACTACCGGCCGTCTTAGTAGTGCTTGAGTCACCGGTCACTTGCCTATAAACGACTTGAGCGTGGACTCTAAACTACGCTTGCACTTTTTCTCAAAATTTGAACATGACCAACCCTTTGGTGGGACCGTCTGCATTGAGAGACATTGTCGACCCTCAGTTTCATCAAAACAACTTCCCTGAGGAACTTTATATCAAGAATGAACTCAATATAAGGCTCGATAAAGGTACGGCTCCAGCACTCTGACTGTTTGCTTCGTTATTGACATATAACCCCTGCAAGACGACCAAATTTGTCGTCTGAATCTGACGCCTGCGGGGTGCCCCCTTGGCCCTCTTCACTGCCATCTACGTCATACGGTCCCATCTACTCTAAATTTCCAACCACCAAAACAACTGCCAACTCACCCCCGAGACAGGGAACGACTTGCCACTGTCTGTAAGCACTGGCTCAGGGGGCTCTGTAAGAAAGGAGATGCTTGTGAGTTTCTCCACGAGTACAACCTCAGGCGCATGCCAGAGTGTTGGTGGTTCGCCAAGTACGGATACTGCTCCGCTGGTGACGAATGCTTGTACGCGCACCCGAAGGAGCGAAAAGTCGAATGTCCCGACTACAAACGCGGATTCTGCAAGCTCGGTGCGTCCCTTACTTTCTGCGTAGCGATGGGACACTGACACTCTGTAGGTCCTACGTGCCCACGCAAACACGTTCGGCGTGTAGCATGTCAGTCGTACCTCACGGGATATTGTCCCTTAGGTCCTGATTGCCCCAAGGGCCAGTAAGTTTATAACCGTTGTTTCTCCATCTGTAGCATGCATTCTCACTTACGTTATGTGCAGTCCAAAACATCACTTCCTCCTCCAAAGGCTTACGAACATCCTGAGCCGCCGTCGCAGCGAGAGCTCGGACCCCACCTCCGGGCTATGGTCGGTATGCCGACTTTGACAGAGGTGCCCCCGGAAATGCACCACCACACGGTCTCGGACAACCTGGTCCGCGCCGCAATCTTGATGAGGTACTCTGTTTTAAGGTAAAATTCTGTTTTGATGATCAGGGAAAGGCGCTGACAATAAAATTTAGTGCGGCGAGAAAGGTCATTATGCAAATCACTGCAGGAACCGAAACGTTCCAGGAAATCGAGGCGGAATTGAGAGGAGACGATACAACGGGGAGGATTATTAGTTATCAGCAATATAGACTATTTCCTTTTTCGGCTTATCGTATCGTACGTTTGTACTGTCACGCTATCTGAATCTCTGTATACCACCATGGCCTGGCAGAAGACGTTCACACTTGCAAAACGGAGCAAAGGGTGTCACCTCGTCACTGAGGAAGTCTTGTCGCAAATTGCAGCTGGCTTGAACGGTGTCCAGGTCTGAGGCTACTATGCTCGGAGCAAAAAAAAAGAAGCTAATAATTATATCCGTAGATCGGAATGTTGTTCTTGTTCATGTTAGTGGCTGGGTTCTCTCTCAAAGTCTCAGAACCAGCATTTCTCACAGTATTGCGGCCCACAGACAACATACATCTGCTGCTCTGACGGTCAATGAAAACTACGATAGAGGTGGGCACGCCGTGTGGAGGTTTTTCATAACGCATCTGCGCTGCCACTAACTCTCTTGCATCACCGCACAAGATGTCCGCAGAGGTATGAAAGTGTCTGATGTCACACAAAGAACGTTGTGCTAAAATCTCTCGCCAAGACATGGACATGGCTTTAGATACTATCGTACCTGAAAACCTCAACTGGCAACATACGGATGAGGGTCCTGAGTGAGTCAACTTTGAGTTTTCATCATCGCATCACAGCTGACCCGACCGACCTTCAGCGATTCGTGCGGACTGCTTCTTTTAGTCCAGTGATCGATCTGAGAGTGGTTCTTGTTCCTCAGGGTTTCGCACACCAAGACTTCGCTGGTCGGAACATCTATATCGATCCCGATCACAGGGGGCCGGCTGAATCTCGGGACATGGCAAGGTGACTGGAGCTGCAAGTTTGTAACGCTTGAAGGTCTCACGTTTGATCCGACAGGTATCTACTTGACCGAGTTCAGACACTTGCCTCACTCCCGCAAGGTCGTGGCTACTATTCTGTAAGTGAGCTCTTTTGGGCCAGTTATTTCAACTAAAGTTCCATGGTCCGCAGCTCTTGATTTTGTGTGTTGGAATTCATTGGATTCAAAATCACTCGAGACCATTTCTCATTATTTGCGGTAGGCGTTCTCACATAACGGAATGCAAGCGGTGATCTGAAACAAAAATCAGACCGCAAGACAGCTCTATGGTTCGAGTTTGCGGAAACTCATTTGACAGCGACCTCGTGGAGTGATAAATTGTCTTTTGTGTAGTAACACGATGGTACGTACAAACGGACGGATTGTCGTGGAAACTACATAACCATATACGTTTCGTTGAGGCACGATGTCCCTTCTGCTCAAACCACCGTTCGAAAGATTACCATTCTTATTTATTTAGAGCGTTGAGACTCTCAACGGGTTGTCGTCCGAGACAGGTCCTCTTTGGAAGCAGCTCTCTGATGTGTGCGCGCGCCCCGGAAGACCAGATCATTCATCCCATCATGGCCTGGCTGTGAGGTGGTTGGCGCCTCGAGACCTCCAGGACTAGACCTGGAGAGAGACTGCAACTGGGAGTCTCGGCGGACCATGTTTCCGACACCACCTCTTCCTCCAGATACCTGCGACGAATGCACGTTCGTGGATCTAGCGACAACTCCAGCCAAACAGGGGGGGGCATACCAATTGAGCTCCGCGGGCAGCCTCATGCTTACGAATGAGCGACTTTTCATACTCGACTTGCTCGGCTTCTGATATAGACGATAGCTCGCTGGGACGAGCGCGAACTACATCCTGCGATGGAGAGCGAATGTTCCCTGCGCCCCCTCGACCAATGGACATGACCTAATTCAAGGAACACTTATTACAAGGCGAAGATGGACAACTAGTAGCTACTCGCCTTGTCAATACCGAATGCTGAACGGGGTTCTCTGCCCCTCGTCGAAGAAAAATCATCCGGACCGTCAGGCGTACGTGTGCGTTCGCTAGAGGTGGAGGATGCGCGGATGTTACCCATGCCACCAATACCTGAGGATTGCTAGATGTGAAACATGGTAAATTACAACGGAAAACCCAAAAGAATTCTAGGATTCGGTTACATAATGGCGACCTCGACCTCGGGATGTGGAGCGGGGACGTTGTTCTTCATTGACATGTAGGGACATTCAAAGGCCACGGAAAAGTCGAGAGACCCAGGGTGTAGATAAGGAACCAGCGAGAAGCAAGATAAAGAGCTAAACCCCATTTTAAACTACGATGACTGCCTACCTTGGTCGCTCGGCCTGACGAGCGTAGCAGTGGAGGTGGTGGATTCACGAGACGAGAGTCGGGAGAGCCCAGCCGTGAGCTCATTTACTACGGGTAGCTCCGGGTGGAGAGATGATTGTATGTGGGACATCTGAGATGGACAACGGGAGACTGAAGGCGGGTGTCCAACTACAAGGATTTGGGGGGGATCTTATAGCCTTTTTAAAAATAATATTCTGCATTTTTTTAACCGCAAATGTACCGCAACGTGTATCTAGATGTGTTATGAAAACCTAGACCGCGTGACTGTACAAATGACGTTTTGCTAATACGGCTACATGAGCTAGTGGAAGTGGAGAAGATAACACTCGTGACCACTAGACCAGAGCCCTGTGGAGGCCCCCCTAGCCCCTAGACGGGTGCAGAAAAATCAGTCCATCCTAGGTTCCAACCCTGGGACTGCATACACGTTTGGGTCGGTCGTAGAAAGGTCGGTCGTAGAAAAAGACAGGTGCCATGCTCCCAGCAGAGCCAATCATACACGTGAGAGTAAGAATGGCGAAAAAGCACGCCAGGTGACTTGGAAATGGAGTGTAATTCGCCCGACTTTAGCCGAAGTCGTTGTCTCGGATACCGGGGTTTATAGTATAGAGCTATAAACGTTCCAGTCAAAGGAATGGAGGAGAGGATTGTCTGGAAGCCTGCGCTGTCCGGGGTGCAGGCCGAGTTCCTGGCCCCTGCTTCCGGTTCCGGGCCGGGCACCGGGGAAAGTGCTTAGCGACGGCATGAGCCCTGATCCGGATGTTGGCAGCACCTTCGAAAGCCCGAGTAAGCCCCGCCCGGTGGTATCTCACTGTGCGCAAGCCTGTGCGTTCGTTCTTGTTCTCTCTCCCAGGCTCTCCAAACGATGCCCAAGAATACCCAAAACTCAAACGCCGCATCTCGTCATGCCTTGCGTAGAAATCAGGTATTTCCTGTTCTGAATACGATCACGCCATTAGCTGTGCTCATCAACTTCGGTTTCCTTTCACAGGCGTGTCTCACCTGTCGCAAGCGAAAGCTGGTATTGATCTCCCCACTATATCTCCATCTCTCTCTTACCGTCGCCTTCAGAGGTGTGATGCTGCACGTCCTCACTGTGCAACCTGCGTCAAGTACGTCCGATCGGCGCTACGGTCTACTCCACAATATGACCTTTTGGCAGGCAATGGCAGGCTCAGCTTAGCGTACCGCCGCCACCAGGCTACGCGTCAGTCGGAAATCTACCAATTTCCGTGCTTATTTATCTCACTATCCCCCTTACAGCCATCCAACTGAACCCCAGTGCTCATATGACCCGGTGGAGGGTCTACCCCTGGCACCCGATGCCGATCCCCTTGACAAAATCAAAGAGTTAGAAGAGCAAGTTGGTGCGTCACACCTTAACTATTCGTGTCCACATGTTCTCACTCATCTGTCAGCTGCACTCACAAAGAAATTGAGGGCGCAAAGGGATAGCTTGTCTCCATCCCGTTCCCAATCCCCTAATCATCTCCGCCCGCCGTCTAGTCACCACCTGCATCAATCTCCATCCTCCGGCTCGGTTACACTCTCCCCGGATTTGGAGCCATGCGGTGTCACAACTCCTAGCCATTGGAACACAGCCGTTGATCCTAGTGCAGTACCCTCGGGCAGCCCGGAGGTACGTTCTCGCCAGACTGGTCGCTCGGCGGATTCTCTGTCCGGTCTCATTTATTCGGGCTGGAATCCTGATTTACCTGAGCCGTCCGTACTCGACCATTAGTTGGTGCATCTTTTTACTGGACTTGTCTTAGCTCTGATATCCTTGCCGCTGCAGCATCGATGTCTTTTTTAAATGCGATCCTTGCGGCTCCCGAATGCTCCATAGACCAGACTTCTTAGCCTCCATGAAGTTCCCACCAAAACACCCAAATTTCCCCCACACTGCTATTCTTCACGCCATAGTCAGTTCTTAGACTCCGCTGTCCTGGCTTTCGCTGACGTTTCATGGAAGTGTGCGTCTGCATCACGCTGGGTCTCAAAAAACATAATTACGCTCCCAGACGGCACGCGACGAGACCGTTTTGCCGAATTCCATGCTAGCAAGACACGTTCTTACATTGACAAGACCATGGCCAGTGGAGAAGATATATTTGCCGTAATGCAGGCCTGCGTCCTACTTTCTTGGTACTTCTATTTCGAGGGTCGCTGGGTGGAGATTTGGGTTTTCGCAGGTTTCCAGACACGGACGGCAATACCGCTTCGCCTAAACTATCCTGGGACGTTTGCCAGGCAAAGCGTGGGTTCCCCTGGTGCTTACCTTGCACCACCTAAAGACCCACTCGATCTGGAACTTCGGCGCCGTACCTGGTGGATGGCAGTCCTCTTCGATCGCATCGTGTCCGTCGGCGGTTGGGTTCACGGCATAGATGAACGTGACATCGGAACGGAGCTCCCCCTTCGCAGTCTAGACTTTGAGACCAACGTGCGTTAATTTGTCGCTCCGCCAGAGCCTTTCGCTTAATCATCTTTGTAGCAAGTCATGCCAGACAACCCCCAAAGTTTATTTACTACAGACGTCTTCACGAACCATCCCGAAATGTACACTGACTCATTCTTGCTACTCATCAAAGCCATGATGCTGTTCGGTAGAGTCACTGACTTTGGGGTCAGAACCCACCTTCGTGCTTCGGCTCCGTCTAGAATCCAGAATCCATTTGTCATCCCAGGATTCGAGGAACTTGATCGACTTGTATGCGTGGAATTCGTCAGCAGTTTCCCTCCGCGGTTTAGGAATGGTTTCAGCGATTTGGACAGCATGTACGGTGGCGGGGGGCTGGACACGGATTTGTACCTGGTTCATCTTGTTCCTCATGCGTACGTGACTTTAAGGTCGTCGCGACCAATCCCCTTACGTGCCTTGAAGTGCAACGATTACGTTGCACAACCCTTACGTAGATTTCTCGGATCCCCACTGTCCCTCCACCTCCCGCTGTTTAGAAGCATCACGCGCCATTCTCGCCCAACATTATACCCTCGCGTCGTCCTCATTTGATATTACCAGGCTACATCCGTTTTCCACGGTACGCCAAGTTTCTCCCCCGAGGTGGACCCTTTAATCTTTCTGTCCAGATTTGTTGGTACCTGGCAGCTGTGGTTCAAATCCAGTTGTGCAAGTACTTCATCGAAATCGGTGACACCGATCGAGAGTACGGAGTATGGGGGGTGATCAACGTTCTTCGGTAAGATCGGACCTTCTGCGTGTTCGTCCGCGGCTGACTCTAATTTCTCCAAAGGTTCGCCATGACCGAGTATGGCAAACGGTCTCCAATCGGGAGTACGCCTTGATTTATTTATTTCCTATCACGTCATTCTGAACGCACGTTTGACTCTATTAGCGCGACAGGAGAAATTACTACAGGGTCTCATGACCGAGATCGTGCGTATGACCACCCAGCAAGAACCGCTTGAGGTTGGCATACCACTTTACCCATTCTCGCACGCTGGGGTATTTTCCAAACCTGCTGCGGGGAGTGAGGAAGACGCCGGAAATGTCCCTGTTGCCCCACTTCCTCTGAGCCCGTCTTATGGAGCTATTTCTCCATCCCAGGACTCACCCTCGCTTTCACAATCAAGCACCTCGCCGCCAAATACGGCCATGGGATGGGTCTCACGTTAGTTGTTGTTCGTTCGAACTCAACGTGCAGACAGATGTGGATGTGCTATGTTTCTATCGTCATATGTTTTCTGTTGCCTGCACTTTCCTAGTAATTGATGTCGCCGCAGTATCCTCTGTTTTCGTGTAACTGTTGTGACCTTGCCTTGTGCCATAATGTAACAACATTCGAATGGGATTTATTCATTTTTCCTTTCTCTCTTCCGAGCATGACGGAGTCTCATGATATTCAACTACTCCATGAACCACCTCGTGACCCCTCTGCGGTTTTCTGGCGCTCAGCCTCGAGTAGAGCGTCGAACTTTTGCTGTTCAGCGAGGCGCTCGGCGGCGGGACCTTGGGGTACCTCAATCCGTTCATTTCCTGCACCATCGGACTTTGGTCTGCTGGCATTTTGCCGCAGTTCATCCCACGAAGATCGTGTTGCCAGGTTTCGTGCGTGTTCCGCTCGGATCTCCTCCCAACGACTCTTAGGCTGAGAAGAGGGCTGTGCGGGAGCTAGGCAATTGGGTCACAATGAGCGCAGAAGAGAATATGTCAGGGAAGGTTACAAACGCGAACTGGCACGGCTAGCATGGCGATCCGTAGATTTCCCGACGGGAGATCCCGCCTCCCACTCCCTCGAAGTGACGGCCGCATCGAACATCTCCTGGTTCTCCTTCTCTGAGGTGGGGAATGGAGAATTGGGGTGCGAAGCAGACAGCGCCTTCTCGCCTAACCTGATCTGGATGTTGTCCACCGCCTGAAAGAACGAGGTGCGGTCATCCAGAGCACGAAAGAAATCAGAATGTGCGTTGGCGCGAATCACGGTGCCTCCAAGGACACCGCCTGCAGAAGCAAAAGCGGCGAGGGATGCCATGCGATGAATGGGAAGCCGGGGTCGCCGGAGCAGCTGCCCATAGAGGGCGATGGATAATGTGCCGAGTATACCTCCAGCGATCTAAGAAAATGAATGAGGATTAAGGGAGGGTTAAACGGAAAAGGACAGGTGGCAGACAGAGTAGAAGCGCTGTGCACTGGGGAAGAAGTCGACGGCTGCGTCAAAGTCGCGCTGAGATATGACGCCATTTTCGAGCTCTGGTCGGAGGAGCTGCTCTGTGCGAGCGCGGGTAGTGAAGTGGACTCTAGCCAGGTGAGGGGGATTGGGACGCGGGGGTTTGACTCTGGTTGTTGCATGCCGTCTTAAGACGGGCGCGCTTTGGCTTAACGCCTAGCTAACCTGAACCCTTATGACCACTTTCATCACCAAGGAAAACCTCCCCCCGACGCCAACTCACCAAGACGACCTATCGAATCCCTCTTTCAATTCTCTACCGCCACACCCGCCACCGCCTCCACCAAAGTCGCTTTCTCCTCCGCAGCATGACACACCACCACATCCGAATGATCTCCTCCCCCTCCCCGTTGACAATACCCCGTCAGGCCAAGGTACTTTCACTGCCTCTATATCCTTCTCATGCTGCATGCTGCGTCTAGACCTCAACAGTCAACCGGGCACTCCCACCAGTCCCCCCAGCCCCGATGCACGTGGAAAGCGTCCAAACTTACTAGTGGATCTTATTGAGACGGAAAAACTCTACGTCGACCAAATGGCTGGTGTCATTCGCGTGCGTCGTTTTCCTCACCAGATCAGCGGCCACCATCGCTCATATCGTTATATCGTACAGAAAGTGGCCTCAGCATGGTCTCGCACAAACCTCCCTCCTCATGAATTAGATCTCATGTTTAGAAGCATAGAAGGCGTGTACAAAGCCGATCGTTCATTGCTTTCGGTATTCAGTTCCACCTATTCCATAACCACTTAACTAACCGACGGTCAAATCAGCGCCTAAAAGAGATAGGCACCAATCCTTCCTCACCTAAAGCGTTGGGTGATCTCCTCATGCGATGGGTGCGTCCTCTTCATGAGACAACTGCTTCACCCTCATCTTGTCTGACAGATCGGTGATCTCGAACCGCCATATACCACGTACTGCGAACGCTACCGCTCCGGATTTGATGTATGGGAGCCCGTTCGCGACAACGCTCGCCTCCCGGACGTGCTTGCTGCGTTTTCAGCCACCCTCCCGCCCCCTAATGTCTCGTCTACCGATACAGCCTCCCCCGTCTGGACGCTTGACGATCTATTCCTTATTCCAAAGGGACGTCTCAAGTACTTCAAAAAGCTGTACGGCCGCTTGTTGAAGGGGGCTCAGCCGGGTCGAAGCGACTACAAGGTCTTGGTTGGTGCTGCTGAAATACTCGACAAGTTACTCGATATCTTGGACGCACGGGCTGACGTCAAGGCCGGTTCGTCGACACCAACGGCTCCTCAAACAGAAGACGAAGTTGTGGTTGATTTTCGCAAGCCGGCCGAGGTACAAAAACCGCTGGATACCCCACCTTCCGAAACCACAACAGGGAGCGAGACCAGTTCGGCTAGAGAATCTAGCCAGTCTAGCGCGTGCGTTCGGTCACGGTCTCAATGGGAAGGGACCGTTGATGATATTTTCCCTCTTAGAGCAAGATCTTCTAACGACACCAGCCAATCTTCAGTAGAGCAAGGCGCAGCAAGCGACTTGGGGATCCCTCTACTTGAACTCGAGGGTCACTTGTCCGCGGAACGGTGCTTAGACATTTTTACAATGAAGCCCAGGGTGATTTTTCATTTCACATCCCCTATACCCCATAGCTTGGCTGACCTAGGTACAGCAAGTGCGCCTTCAGATCCTGCCACCGACCTTACCCTACGCGAGAACAATGAGAATCGGTGTTGCGGTAGACATCCGCTTCGTCCCTCGCTCGACAGGCGTTGAGGTCAACCATCCCAGCGGCCAATTTTTATACTCTCGGATCTTTTCCTTTTGTGTGAACAAATAGCACCTGGAGAAAGGAGCATAGACAACCCTGCGGCAGATACCTGGCTGCTTTACCCTCCCTTGGCAGGGAAACATCTCAAGGTGGATAAAGCAGCCGACGAAGGTCGGGCTTCCCATAATTTATAGATATCAATTTACTAACCACACGGGATGCAGACCGTGCGTTGCAAGTGACTGTCTTGAGAAAAGAAAAAGTAGTTCTTCGTTTCGCATCAGTCGCTATGCGAGATAGAGCGCTCGTTGAACTTAAGGAATGCATCGACTTTGCCAGTACTGGTGGGTGCCTTCCAAACGTCTGCAGTCCACCAGGACCTCATTCCTGCACGCCAGTCCATGCTGCTTCAAAGCATCCTCTCCCCCCTCTGCCGGCGCTTAGTGGTGTACCTAAACCTCACGGAGATGGCATTCCGACTTCTCAAACTGCGCCAGACCTGCACCGATCGAACGCCCCTCCTGAGAGTACTTCCCCACACCGAGTTTCATCGCCAATTGGTAGTTTCAACGGCACGATGTCTCGCCGTGCCTCCGGTCCTCCGTCAAGGAACAGTCACGATACCACAGCAACGTCACCAATGTCGCTCACTAGTAGCATGTCGAATCTCGTTTCTTCTCTTGAAGCGCAGATCCAACAGGGTGGTAGCTGGGCACCGCCAGTACAGGATACTCATCCGGGCCCCATGCATCCAGTACGCCAGCCTTCTCAACGCGAAACCATGAATGGCGGTGCGGCTGGGCCACCGCGCGGCATCCCTCCCGGTCCTCCCCATAATTTCCGGGGCCGATCGCCTCCGCCCATGACTCCAATGCCCAGACTCGGTATTTCTCCCGGTCAGATAGTCAGTCCTGGGCAAATTATTTCTCCCGGTCAGATGGTTGGTCCCGGGCAATTTATTCCTCCCCAGCGAACTGCCAGCGCCGAGCCTTTGGGCAGACGCGCTCCTCCGCAGGGCATGGATCCTGCCATTGGCCCAAGAGGCCCTCTGCGTGGACCTCCAATCTCCGTAAACAGTCAGTTCGCCCCTCCGAACCCTCCGTACGGTGTCTCTCCCGGCCGCGCACCGTCAGATCCTTCTTTCCAAGGCGGCATCCGCAAGGGCCCGTCTGCAAACCCCCTCAGTTCACCGAGTGAGCCAGGGCGCGCCCCTCCATTCGATGGATCTTTACATCCCGCAATGGCTAGCAGTCCTAATCTGCTGCTACCTCGCACGAACTCATTGGGAACGATGGGCGAGGCACAGCTCCGTCCCGTTCTTCCGTCGGTGCAATTTCGTGTGCCATCGATGGCGATCGGCGGCCAACCGAACGACGAGCCGAGCCCGCCTACGTCGCCCACGATAAGCAAACAGGTCCCGACTGGTCCAGTCACGTCTACCGTTTCCGCGCAGATGAGGTGTAAGGTGTTTTTGAAGCAGGGCCATGCACAGTGGAAGTCTCTCGGTTCTGCCAAGCTAAAGCTGTATGACCAACAACCGACGAACGTGAAGCAGCTGGTGGTGGAGGCGGAAGACAAGAACAAATCGGTGTTGATCTCGACCATCGTGCTCTCTGATGGTGTGGAGCGTGTCGGAAAGACGGGTGTTGCGGTGGAGTTGAGCAATAATGGTGCGCGCACGGGTATCATTTACATGATTCAATTGCGGAACGAACAGTCGGCAGTTGGGTTATACGAGAGTCTCTTAACGGGCTCAGATAGGACACGGTGACGAATGAGGACGCTTTCCTTTCTCCTACATGACCACAACCACACGCAGGCTCTTTTTCACTGGTTTACTTCTACGGGTTGCTGCCTTTACTTCTAATACCCTACTGGTAGTCGCATTCTCCGGCTATAGAGTACATTCTAGAATGATGATGACTTAGTCGCCCCCTTCCCATCGAACCTCAGCAGCAAGAGAGACGTGATCGCTACCGCATACACCCTTGCGAGGGAGCCCTGGCTGGAGATTGTCCGTCGCGTGGGGCTGGAGCAGGCGCGTGACGACAGCCCTTCGGTCAGGAGGATCGATGACCCAGATGTAATCTGCGAAACCGCTCAACTCTAGAATCGCGGCTCAGAGCCTCAACTCACCTAAGACAGACTTCCAATAATGCGTGTAGCTTGTCCACTCTGGTTCATACGCCCCTAGTCGATGAGCAGGCAGACCAAGTCGTTCACCGCAGCGCAAAATAGGACCAGATGTCGTTTCTATGAGTCTCTGGCCTTCGTCGTACAAACTGCGAGGGCGCGTGGGGACGGCAAAGAGCTCTGTCAGTTCGGGCGAGCTGAGCAATCCGTCGGCCGGTAGCGCCGCGCGAGCGTTGGTAATGACTCTGTCTGGATCAGACTCGTCCTCGTTCGTCTCTGCAGAACTGGTAAGCGGCACGGAGGGGTCCACGGAAACGTGCACGACGCGGGATTCGGCGAGAAGCTGCTCCTGAGCCGGCGTTAATGCTTCTCCGGCCAGGAGGGCGTATCCGGGTTCTCCGGGGTGGAAGTTGAAATCTGCAAAATGGTTTCTAAGTGTGAGGTTAGGAGGGACAGCGGGACTTGCCTCCGGCAAGGAAGCAGGGCCAGGATGACAGGCCCATGCTTTCGCGGTATTTGACAACTTCACGAAGTAAAATGCCCGCCTGTCTGGTACAGCCTCATCAATCATCTGACGCATCAGGGTATGCAACACAACGCATACCTCGCTCGTTCGTATGCATAGCTGAGGTTGGAAGAAAAGGTTAGTGTTGTTCGCATTTCCTCCGATAGAGTAGGACTGACGATGGGTGCCAGAAGAGGTGTGTTGTTGCTACTATGTAGCCTTCACCAGGGTCCCCAAGTTTTTCCAACGCGATAACGTTAGCTATGTTCTTCGTCCGGAAACTCAGACCATTGCAGGAAGACTCAGAGCCGTCCGGGCGGACATCTATATCATCGTAGCAAAGGACAATTTGCCCGTGAATTTTGTAAGAGTCTTCGCGGAAGGCGACGAGGCACCCATGCTTTTTCCTAGGACCTGCTGCGTACACATGCCCGTACTTTGCCTCTTCCAAGACGGGAATCAGTTTGTCCAGGCGATCGACTTCCTGGAGTGCTGAGATGAGACGATGCGCATGTGTAGTAAATTGATCTGCTCTCACTTGAAGGCACAAAATGTCCCCGTCTGCGGACAGAATTTCGTTGAAGAGCATATGCTCTCGTTGAGCAGATTTCAGACAGTCACTGTTGGGGAAAAGCTCGCGGCCTTGGTATTTTCGAGGTATAACTCGCGTTCAATCATAGCCATTTACCGATCTTCACTCACGGACGAGACACTGAGCCAAGAGCTAAGAAGTGGCAGTATTAGTGTGTCCCGCGAATGATAAACGGACACGAACATTCCAAGTCATAATCCTCACAGGCCGTGAGGCACTTTGGTGGCCATCCGGTACTGTCAACCAGGATCGTGGTGTGATCTGGCCCTTTGAGAGGTTCACGAGGGGGGCTGGAGCCGCGGTAGAGGACGCCGCACGGGCTTCTGCTTTGGCTTGCTGTTTCTTCAAGCGACGAGCCTCGCGCAGTGCCACTTGCTCCGGAGGGGGTGTGAATGTCTCTGAGGACATGAGCGCGCGATTGGAGCGTGTGACTCTGGTGTGATTGTTAATCGCGGAAGTGAACAGCCTTGCTTCGGCGTCACTTGGCTACTAGCACACGCTGTATGAATCGTCTTTTGTCTTGTCTCAAACGACGACCGGCGACACCAACATTACCGTCCTTGTTTTCTCTCCCTAGACTCCGTCTTGCATCTACCTTACATCCTAGCATGTCATCGACTCTGCATCCTCCTACTCCGTCCACTCCTGCCAAAGGTTCTCCTGAGACCTTTGGAAACTACGATCTGATAAAGCGCGTCAAACTCAACTTTACGGATGTTACGGTTTCCAGCTGGCGTAGCAGAGTCACTGGTCTCAACGTGGTCCATTTGGATTATGAAGGTGGGTCACCTGTCCCCTTCTCGCCTAGGAATCCATCATATTCACTTGGATAATAGCACCCATCGTGAACGGTTATCTCGTCGTTGCTACCGAGAGTGCGTGAGGTTCGCCTTACTTGTCTCAGTTTATTCACATAACGCAGTATTCAATGACACTGGCTGTCCCCATACGCTCGAGCAGTGAGTACATCTCGACGCGTGCGATTTCGTACCTGACCAACGCGTTTTTCAAGCTTGGTCTTTATGGGCTCCGAGAAGTACCCCTACAAGGGCATAATAGACCACTTTGCGAACCGTGGCTTTTCTCAAGGAACCAATGCCTGGACCGACACGGATCACACAGCGTACACCGTCTCCACCGCTGGAGAGGCCGGTTTCTTGCAAATCCTACCCATCTTTATCGATCATATCCTCTACCCTACTATCACGAAGGCGGGGTTCACCACTGAGGCATGTCGAGTCTTGTGCCTGCTTACGCCGTCCTGATTAACATCCGATTATCAAGGTACATCACATTGACCCACAAGGTGAGGATTCAGGCGTGGTATACTCTGAAATGCAAGGCCGTGAAAACACCCCGGGGGACCTCATGTCACTGCAGTACGTCCCTGGCCTTTAGGGATCGCCTTTTGGAGCCACAGCGCCTACATCCTACTATGCTGACGCTTCACACTATTCAGGGCACAACGCTTGCTCAACCCCCCTGGGAGTGGTTACCGAAGTGAAACTGGCGGTCTGATGGAGGCCCTTCGAAAGCTGACCGTTGAACAAAGTAAGGGCTTCCTAGATCTTCCCGGCGTTTTCGACTGACGACTTTCAGTCCGAGAATACCACAAGACATACTATGTCCCTCACAACCTCTCGCTTATTGTTGCCGGAAAGCTCTCGAGTGGGACGGAGACCTTGTTGTCTGTCATACAAAATAAGATCGAACCTAGCATCATTGCGCATGGACAAAACAAAGGTCCTAAGCCGCCTGGTTGGAAGCGGCCCTTCCTAGAGACGCCTAGCGCTCGGCGAGCACCAATCAAAGAACTCGTCGAGCACACGGTGGAATTCCCAGAAAGGGATGAGAGCAGCGGGGAATTGCTGATCAATTTCTTGGGTTCTCGTACAGAAGATTTTATCGAATCTACGGTGCGCATTCTATCCCCGCATGATTGAGCTCGGCCTCATTATAGTTTAGGCTCTCGAGATTCTTGGAACATATCTCACGTCGTCTCCCACTGCGCCTCTCAACAAAGAATTTGTAGAAATAGAATCTCCCCTCTGGTATGTCTGGCCCTACAGTTTCGCATGGGTAACTCTAACAGCCTGCAGTACGTACATTTATTTCGGAGAAGAGACCAGAGCGACACTCTGCGACCTGGTGGTATACGTCGGTTCAGTTCCGACGGAACACTTGGACTCATTTGACGCAAAACTCCACGAGAGCTTCCGCCGTATCTCAAAGGAAGGCGTGGATTTGGACCGTATGTCAATGGTTATTGATCGGGCTGAGCGCCAGGTATTGCCCAGTTTGTGTAGACCATTTGCGAGTTGCTGATAGATTTCAAGCTTCGTAGTAAAGTGGAATCAGATGGAGGAGACGCGTTCTCATCAGCCATGATTGCCGACTTTTTATACGGACACTTGGACGGCTCCCAGATCGAAGTGGCTCTGGACGAGATCAAGCACTACAACGTGTTGAGATCATGGTCGAGTAAGAAATGGTCTGACATCATTGACAAGTGCGTATATGTTGTGCGATTCTCTCACCTTTGTGTAACTAGCGTCACATCTTCAGGTACTTCGTCCATCCCAAACGGATTGTCGTTCGTGGAAAGCCTTCCGCGGTAGTTGCAGAACGCATTGAGAAGGAAGAAAAGGCTCGCATCGCGAAACAGAAGAAAGCCTTGGGTCCTGAAGGTTTAGCGAGGAAAGCCAAGGAACTAGAAGAGGCTAAGGCTGAACATGATAAACCAATACCCAACGAGATTTTGAAGTCATTCCCAGTACCCGATGTGAAAACCATCTCTTGGATCCCGGTACAGAGTGTTCAACAGGCAGGGACTGGTCGCAGAGGCAGAGCGGGCGTGGAAAATGATGTTAGCCGTCATGTGAACGCCGACGGTCCACCTCTGCCGTTTTTCGTTCAGTATGACCACGTGAAGGTGCGCGCCTCCTCCATTACAACTTGCCGAAAACTCACCGTGTGCAGTCCGATTTCGTTAGCGTCCATGCCTATCTATCCCTCTCGAAACTGCCCAGTCACTTACGCCCGTACGCAGTCTGTGTTATCGTGCGGTTATTTTTTCTCATGGCCCTCCCAGGTACATTCAAACATACCTTAATTCCTTCTTCTCTCTGCCCGTGAAGCGTCAATCTGGAGAACGCCTTTCTCACGAAGAAGTTGTCGATCAACTCGACGACCAGACGGTTTCTTATGACGTCAACGTTGGCGTCTCAGGCAGATTCGCTGAGACACTGCGCGTCACAATACGTGTAGAAGTGGCCAAGTATGAGCTGGCAGTGGCCTGGTTGAGGGATTTACTTTATGGCAGCGAGTTTGCAAAGGAGAGGTTTGTCTGTCTTCTGTGTGAGACTCGTCACCGTCCTGATGACCGTTGATAAAGGCTTCAAATCACTGTGGCCCAAATACAGCAGGCGTTGCCAGGTCTCAAACGGGATGGGAGCACCGTCATGTCGTCTGTTTCGTCAGAGTTGTTATATGCGGGCAACTCCACAACTCGGGCCAGCGGGGTCCTCATCCAGTCTGACTTCATTCCGACCCTCGCAGAGAAAATCCAGAGTTCCCCCGAGGAAGTCTCAAAATCGTTTGAGGACATCCGCAAGAACAGTGAGAGCCTTCCTCATCTCAGCGAACCTTCAAGCCGACTGACGTCGCACCAGTTACTGACCCCACCGGGATAAGGTTCTCTGTGACAGGGAATGTACTCAGTATTCCCAACCCGCGGAGTGTTTGGAACAAGTACTTCGGCGCAATCCTTCCTGTGAGCAGCGTTACTCACAAAAAAGGCTCTTGCTAATCCAATCTCTGCTGAAGGAGGCTCCATTGTTACCTGTCCCCGTAACATCCGATACTTTAAGCAAAGTTGGGAAGAAGCCAGTGAAGCAGGTAATACCACCACGATCCTATCGAATGCACAGCTGATGTCTTTGGCTAGGCCATTGTTGTCACCCTTCCCACCATTGAAAGCTCGTTCGTAAATCATATCGGGAAAGGAATCCAAGGTTTCAACCATCCAGACTACCCTGCTTTACGTATTGCGTCGGAAGTTCTGTGTGCAACCGAGAGTTTCCTCTGGGTACGATATCAATAGCCCCCCGACTCCCTTTGTGACTCACACAAAGCTCACTAGCGGTATATCCGCGGCTCTGGATTGGCTTATGGTGCATATATTGGGTTTGACACTGAAGCTGGCACGATCACATTCACGCTTTATCGAGTGAGTTCTTGTTCTGTGTACTTGTGACCGCATATCTAATAACACCTCCGCAGAGTTCTAACAGCCTCGAGGCGTTCAAGCAAGGGTCAGTAGTCGTCCATGGTCTTGTTGATGGCTCGGTGCGTTCATGTGCTTATGCACGGCTCGACTGGAATTTTCATTTTTGACTTTTCTAGATTGTCCTTGACGAGATAGTACTGGATGCTGCAAAGAGCACCGTCGTCTACGGAGTAACAAAAGACGTCTCGACTCCCGGGAGAGCGGTTCGTTGATCTTCACAGTCTGCTATGTGTTGAATGGCTAACGCGCGTCCCGTGTCGCAGGCAGTGAAATCCTTCACGAACCAAGCGCTGATAGGCGTGCCACAAAACCACAACATAGATCTCCTCGAGAAGTACCAAAAAGTGAGCAAGGCTGACGTGCTGCGAGTACTACAGCAGTACTTCCTCCCGCTGTTTGATTCGTCCACGTCTGTCGTCGTGTCGGTGACTTCGCCGGGAAAGGCGGACGAGATCATCAAAGGTCTGAAAGATGTGGGCTTTGTCGTCGACAGACGGACATTGGAACTTGAGCCCGAGGACGGCAACGACGAGAGTGAGAGTGGCAGTGAGGGCGACGGGAGCCATTAACCTAGCATCCCTGTATGAATCGTACTAATACCTCCACTGTGTGCACCTTAATTCTCGGTAATACTCGTTATGTGGGGTTTCGGAAATGTGGATCAAACTGAGTATCCTCGATTACGCTAGACCCTTCTTCAGGCCGAGCTGGCTGTTCGCTCACGACCTCGATCCGCTTCTCGTTCGCCTGTCCTGGTACCAGTTCGACATTTTCTAAAAAGACGTTGTCGACAAGGAAGTGGATAGCCTGGGAGAGATTCGAAACGGTCATGCGAATCTCAGGAAGTAAAAGCTGCACAGGCAGTGGCGATAATAGATAAGCTCACTCACACTACGAAGCAGAGATGTACGCGCCGCGAAGGGATTCCGAGGCGGCTTTTTAGGTTGAGGGGGTGGAGCTCTGCGAGTAACATCCTTGGGGCGTGCGCTTGCACTTGGAACCGTCGGGAGTTGAGCAGGTGAAGCTGCACTCGCGGCACCGCCAGGACAAGGGTCTACTTGCGAAGGTACGTGAGTGCGTGGCGGGTCGTCATCACCATCGGCAATCTGTCGGAAGAAGAGGATTCAAATGCTTCGATGCCCGGCGGTCGCTTAGCCGACAGCACCTCCGGCGCATCGCTGTCTGAGCCCGTGTCCAAAGACGACGCACTGTCCACTGTGACCTGCTCCATCTTCACCGCCGTCGGGGGAGTGAGAGCAGGCGGCTGAGTTCTAGCAGGGGCACCGCGAATCCCTCGTCCGTGTCCGCGTCCCGCCCACGACCACCACGGCCGCCACCTCTACCCATTCCCGTCCGCGGCGCCTCCGCATTGAACGGGAGCCCGGGACGTTTGATGAGGTGCTCGGGGAGCGGCCCACCGCTAGCGATGGCCTCCTCAATTTTGCGCTTCTTCTCTGCGACGCGCGCGGCAGTCGGCCAGCGTCGCTTGCGCCCTGTGATCCACGCCTCAATGTGAGTACAGCGACTTCCCGATTAGAGGTCCCCTTTCAACTCTTACATACATACAGCTGAGCCCAAAAGGGTATTTCGGCAGTGAATGCCGGTGTTTTTTCTCATACAAAATTAATTAATGTAATAAAAAACTGAAAACTTAACGAAATTTAATGAAAAAAAGTCGAAGTTGATTTCAATGCTAAGTTGAGTTCTCAGTGTGCGACATGTGCCCTGTGACGCGTGCCCTGCACACGCTCACAATTCAACGATCTTGATGTGCTTGCGGGTTGCTACTAGCCAGTGCCAACGTCTGTTGTTGAGCTTGCCATTGTAATACAGTATCCATTCAACTCTCTGTGCACGCATATACAAAAACAGCTAGATTTACACATTTCTGACACTAAAGAACGGGTTACTACATGCAGTGCTGACAGAGCTGAAGGGGTGATGACATCCCATTGCGTCACACAGGTGCCGATGTACATGTTGCAGGCACCGATGTACGTGTTGCAGGCGCCAATGTACACCTGGTTGAGTCTTGCGTCTGACTTGTTGCGTCTGACTGTTGAAACATAATAAGTACATACGTATCTTATCTATAGCAGTTACGACATTACAGTAGTATCGTACATATGATTACCATATTAGGGTACTCCGTTACGCACAAAAGTGGGCGCAACTCCAATATGGAGTGCGCAAGTCTTATCAGTATCACACGTGGTGATATTGAAGACTTCTGGGGTGTTTCACATCAGGCGTCACTGAAAACGCGATATTGTGGACACCTTTACTCATCACTTTTACGCAAATGGACATGGGTGGACCATAGGGACTGGTTTTCCTATAAATGAGGGGAGTAGAGCCCCTCTAACAATACAAGTTGTTCACTCTACGCACACTTGAGCACTCCTCTCTACAAACCTCTATACTAGTCTCTATACCTTCACAAGGTGAGACTCCATGACACTGTTTGCTGCGCTAGTTGCTGCGCAACACTGACTTTGTGTGATGTGTGCACAGCGTATACACAATAATCAGTAGGTGCAAAGAGAGAATGAAATGAAGTACTGTTGCGCAGCAACCAGCGCAGCAAACAGTGTCATGGAGTCTCACCTTGTGAAGGTATAGAGACTAGTATAGAGGTTTGTAGAGAGGAGTGCTCAAGTGTGTGTAGAGTGAACAACTTGTATTCTTAGAGGGGCTCTACTCCCCTCATTTATAGGAAAACCGGTCCCTATGGTCCACCCATGTCTGTTTGCGTAAAAGTAATGTGAAACACCCCAGAAGTCTTCAATATCACCACGTGTGATACTGATAAGACTTGCGCTCTCCATATTTGAGTTGCGCCCACTTTTGTGCGTAACGGAGTACCCTAATATGGTAATCATATGTACGATACTACTGTAATGTCGTAACTGCTATAGATAAGATACGTATGTACTTATTACGTTTCAACAAGTACTTACAGATAGTATCCTTCTGGCTTGTTGGCAGACTGAAAATGTCACTTCCATCATCACCAGCAGAGCCGCCAGACTACTTGCAAGTGACATGTATGCGATGATATTAGGGTGGTCCTGTCCTGAAAGTGGGTGTTTGAGGATGGCGATTGGACAAGGGATGAAGGCAGGAAAAATATAAAGACAACTTGTCACTATCCCATGTCACTGCAGTGTCAAGGTCGTACTCACCGACGCCGTACCCACATTGATGTCCACTCCTCCTCATCTACAACGCACTTGTCTTGGTCTTGGTCCTGCTCCAGGGACCATGCCACCATATCAGGCTCTATCCTATCCGGGGGGGCACACTGGTATCAACCATCAGTATTGGCCTGGTGGTTTGGGCAATATCCCAACGTACTCGCAACCATATGGCGCTGCACCCCAGCCGTGGGGCTATGGCCATTACCCTGGTGGGTATCTGCTGCCGGGTGGGTATCCGCTGCTTGGTGGGTTTCTGCCCGCTGGTGGGTATCTGCCACCCGCTGGTGGGTATCAAAACACTGTCCCACATATGGCAGTTAACAAGCCCAAGAACATGGAAGCTGACGCACGTGCTGAGGAAGGAGGAAAAGGGAAGGCGAAGCAGGCAGAGGGTGTGTGGAAAAGGACTATCCAAATGCTCAAGTCAGCGAAGGAGGTATGTGTGATATTTTGCTTGAATACGCACCACTGACGCTCCCCCAGTTTGGCTTTTTGAAGTTACAGCCATCGCCCCCTACAATACATATACCTTCACTACTCAAACTGACGTGGTTTGGGTAGATTTCAAAGAATGTGTGGTGGCGAGATTTGACATGCCTGGTGAACTGCAGCTGGGCTATCGAATCAGCACCGAGCCACACTGCTGGGTGGCACTCACCTGCGAGGCTGACTGGAAGGCAGCCACTGTTCTCTTGGCAAAGAGAGCTAAAGTGGCACAGACATAAGTGGTTGCGATGGAGATTAAAGATATGGTAAGTAATGGTTTTCTCTGAGAAAAGAAGCCGCTTACCTTATGTTTGCAGCGGGTGATCGGTCGTTTGAAGATGCAAGAATGATGCAAGAACAGAGGTGAGAACAAGAGAGGATGAGAGGATGACTCACCCACCAACATGCAGGTGTCGCATCTGTGCGCCCTGCAGGATCACTTGCATTGTGCAGCACATTCAAAGCCAGGGATGATTGTGTATTGTTGGGCTGAGCCCAGTAAATATGGCATGAGGGGGGGACATCGTGAGATTTTGCACGACTTTATGACACTTTGGGCGAAATACATTAGTGTCATGTACATGTGGAAACCAAGAATCAACTCATCTGAAAATCTAGGAGCGCAGGTGGACCACCAAGCACTTGCCATCTAATGTTAAGCAACTCGATCACCAACCTATCAAAAAGCCCAAGGGGCCGACCCCACCCGAGGTTCACATCGCTGTGAACTTTGCACCCACACTAGGGGGTGCACTGCCAGGGTCGTATGTCGTCTTGCAGGGCCAGCAAGCGCTGCCCACCACTGCTCCAGGATCCTTGTGCCCCAAGGAAGTTAGGACTCTTGATGGAGATGCCAAGACCTATGAGATACCACCACCTTCTGCATGTAAAATTCTTGTGTGGAAGGCCACAGATGCACTATTTGCTGCATTAGCCAAATGTACAGAAACAGGGATCCTACTCAACACAAAGGAGGTACTCACCCTCCTCAACGCCGATGACCCACAACCCGACGGTGACTACAGAGATTCGCACCACGAATTGGTTGAGTTTGGGATCCACAATGTGCTTGACATTTACAGGATGGACGAGTGCTTCCTGGCTACATTGGGCAAACTTGGTAGAGGTGGTGCCCAGCACCTTTGTCAGTTCACGCATGACAAGATACTTATCCCCCTTCAACTTGTCTCTGAGGTGGTAAAAGCCAAACCGACCATCAAGTATGTCAAGCCATCGTTGGATGTCGCAAGGATTCAGGAGTGGATTGCTGGAGTTGAGTGGGCCACAGCTGAAGTAAAGGAGGAGTCGTTGGATGGTATTGAGGAGGTCGAGTTCGAGAGTTTTGAAGATGACATCAAGGAAATTGTTACGGATGGGAGCAACACAATTGTTGGGGAGGTGGTTGAGAGGGGTGGAGCGTTCGTGTTGTGAAAATTTGTCAGCTGGCAACAGCTGCTTCTCACGCCTTCCAATTTCACATGCAATAGATACCCACAAAATATATTTGTTTCGTCAATTCCTCCTGTATGAATTCCAATGTTCCAGAGCAGAATAGAACATATACAAAATTATGTTAATCATCAAGAATGTACCTGCAATGTTTGTACCATCCCCTTGCACTCTCTGCAGAGACCACATGCACTGCCTACCACAAGGTGTTGTAAACAGTGTGCTTGGCCTCCCTATCATGGTCCACTTGATCCCGATTCGCATGCAGCCAAGCCTTGATTGAAGAGAAGGCAAGTTTGATGGGGTTGAAATCCAGTGAATATGCAGGGAGATACAGCAGGCATGCACCACATTCCTTGACCATCTTGCAAATGCTGGCGACTCTGTGGATTGATGCATTGTCGATGACAAGGACGGAGTTGGGGAGGGGCCACATGTTCATGCGTGGCAGAAGGCCCTCAAGAAAATGGTGGAAGTCCATGCCAGTGACACCGTTTTTGAGGACCTCGAGATGGACAATGCCATCAATGCTGAGGGTGGGGAGTATGGAATACTTGGCTCCTCGAAACTGGAACTCGTACCAGCAAGAGTGTTCACCACACTTCGACCATGCGAATGGCCTCCTCAATGTCAGCCAATTGTAATGGCTTTCGTCAGTGAATACTAATTGGTTGGGGCAGTATTGATCACTGATGATAGTTCTAAAGTCGGCTTGTTCCTGCTTGTTTCACTGTAATGCAGGCCGTGTGACCTACTACCTGTAAGTGCCTTAGTGGGGGAGAAAAACAGTTACAACACAGTTTTCATGGTATAACCCTCCCTTTGGAGGGTACGTGCGACTGTTTGCACCAAAATGTTTATGCCGCAGACCTCAAAAAGTTCCTTCTGCAATTCTGCAAGAGCTGCATCTGGCTGACGCTCAACACAATCAATAAGGAACTACAGTATATGTCGTCAGAAAATATCATTGAAAAAAATGTAGACATACCTGCTTGTGCATCGAAGTGAGGACACGTGGACGACCATGGGAAGTTGGTTTGTGTGTGACCTCCCCAGTCTGGTGATGAGTTTTCCATAGATGCTTGAGAGATCGCATACTGATCCCAGTGTATTCATGAATCTCCGCGTCACGGAGGCCCTGGAGGGACATGGAGAGCGCCATTTCCTTCAGCTCATCAGAGATGTGACGGCCGACCATGGTGGATGGGGGGGGAGAGCAACAAGTGATGGGTCACTTTTTTGAGGGGTGTTGGCAACAATCAACACTCCACACAAATGTGATAACCTAAATTTTAATAGGCCTTTTGTTGCATAACTATTTTATAAGCCTATTTTTACCAAATAACTTATTCCCCAATAATCATTTATGTACTTAACTTTGAACCCAGCTGTCAAATTTTGTGAGTCAGCTGCATGTTCTAATTTGATCAGAGGACCCCTAATTAGGAAGTTGCTATATCTGTAGTGACTCTTCGTAAGGCAGAGGACATCAGGAACCAGGAACCCTAACTTAAACCGCAAACCCTAGGGTTAGGTTCTGTACCTGATTACATAAGCAGACAAATCTGTGTTTCAGAGTACTATCCAGTCCCACCTTTTTCGCAGCGATCACAAAGCTTTTTCTGTAAATTCAACAACTCTTTGTAAACACTTGAAATTGTACATACTCATAGAACAATAGACCCTTAATCCACTGGATTTTACTGCTTATTTATTGGTGAAGTGGTTCAATGGGCAGTGAATATATAAATTTGACTCAACCATTTTGCACTTTGGTCATGCATTTGTCATACCAACAGGAGCATCTGGACAGCAGAGTGTCTGTGCATGCATGCCAAATTTGTCATATAGTTTGTCACCTTTGGGTGTACTCAAGGCAAGATTACTCTCCACAGCTCAATCACTTTAGATCTGTGACTCCATATTTTCCATTTACAGTGCATTCTATGTATATTATCACCCTCCAAAAAAATAAACATGTGGGAGTACAAAGATCGGCGGGATTGAGTAGGTATGGGTGGCTGTGCAGACCCAGTTTTGAGCTTTCTGATTTTTTGGTGACCATAAATTCATGTGTATTCCCCTTATTATATATGATCTATTGTCCATAGTAGCTACTTTATCTAGGGTTTTTTTTTCAAATGACGAGAAATGGTCGATTGAGGTAAATTTATGAAAGTGCGAAAAAGGGGCACCCTGTGAAAAAGGTGGGACTGGATAGTAGAGTTTAGCTACAAAGTTGATAGGAAAGCTAAATGGAAAGATTGCATGTATCGTAGAAATTTTCCTCAAGGGAGTATAGAATCTTTTGTCTCTCTAATCATATCTGGGGGGAGGGTGCAATGACTGTGATACTTTCTGAGTTCCCATGCTGCCTGTGCACATGTCAAGCCCTCACCATAGGCATGGATAAACCTTGCTGAGCAATTAGCATATCTATAGATGCAGTTAGAGTGTGACAGGGGTAACCCCTGGGTAAAAAATACACTACCCCTACCCTTACCCCCTGAAACCCATACCCTTGTTCAAGGGTACAGGTTTTGGTGGGTAAGGGTATGGGTAGTGTGGGGATTCCGGGGGTAGGGATTACCCACAGAGTTTCACCAAGGGGTATGAATCGTAACATGTATTTAATGTAGACAAAGACATGATATATATATGGCAGTCAATGACGGGGTGCCAGTGGAGCGTATGGCCCAAGTCCTACTACGATCGCTTCACGCTGCGCTGACTTGTGTAGACTGTGTCACTGTGTGGTCGTAATGAGAAAGTCTGAACAGTCATGGTCTGACAGAATGTGATGCCGTGCCATTGGGGTGTGTCTTCACTGAGCCAAAAATGCTGGCATAGCTTCTTGATGATGTTGGTGTTCGGCTGGCTTTTCCTAAGGGTGGGAAGGATGGGTGGTGTGAAGGGGGAGAGGCACAGGGGAGAGGCACAGTGGATGTACCTTTTCGATAATGACTGAGCTGAATGAGACTGCGATATCCCCAAGTGTGATCACAATCTTGCTATGGATGTTCATGTTCTTTGATATTACCAGTATATGTGATAGTAGTCTATTAGTCAGTTGTGTTTTGCATCACAGAAGTTAGAGCTCACAGAGGAATTTGCTGAATGATAGTGTTGCTAAAGCCCATGGCATCGTGTTCTACTGTTACGGTAGTCACCTGGATTGATGACAGACCTAGAACTGGGATGGGGCTGTGCTGTAGATGGGAAAACTGCAGTGGGAGGGTTGAGTCAAGTTCCATGGAAGACATGCTGGAGGCACTTATTGACTGAGCTGATGGCAAGGCACTATGTATGAAAGTGTGCCGTAGATGGGCAAACTGGGAGGGTTGAGTCAAGTTCCAATGGAAGACATGCTGGAGGCACTCATCGACTGAGCTGATGGCAAGGCACTGTGTATGAACTCGAAGGCTGCCAGTATGTGATTGGGAATGAGCTGCATTGGAATGTGACCCCAAAATGTGGCTGCTGGATAATCTGAGTGCGATTGTCGAGTGGGTCGGAGTGGCAGATGTGAGACCTGCCTGAAACCTGTTCTGGTCCTTGTTTCAGTGTTGGGGATGAGAATCTGAGTGCGATTGTCGAGTGGTAGATAATCTGAGTGCGATTGTCAAGTGGGTTGGAGTGGCGGATGTGAGACCTGCCCGAAATTCGTTCTGGTCCTTGTTTCAATGCTGGGGATGATAATCTGAGTGCGATTGTTGAGTGGTGGATGTGAGACCTGCCTGAAACCTGTTCGGATCCTTGTTTTGGTGTTGGGGACAATGTTGAGTAGGATAAAAAAGATGCAACAACATAGTTATGGTACTAGGACTATTTGAAGACATCTAAACTAATTGCATCCCAATCACGTTCAAGCTCTTCTTCATTGTCATCATCCTCTGGAAGAGAGACAGCAGCTCTGATATCGCTGTCTTTGACATAACCCTTGGAACTCCATTCTCCAACACACATCAGTGCCTGAGTTGACTGCACTGAGGGACGGCTGCGCAGGTGTGATAGTAAAATTCGGCCCTTACTAAATATATGTTTGACATTGACAGATGTAGCTAGAAAGACAAGGCTGGGTCAATAAGACTAGATAATGACAGAGTTTGTTTACACATACTGGGAATCGTGAGGTAGTCCGCTGCCATGCAGGAGAGGGCTGGAAACATATGTTGCCGCTCAAACCACCACAAAAGAACATCTGTGATGTAACGAATGGCACTTGCGCCCAGACGAAACCTTCTGCACAGCCTGGTGCAGGATCGACTTTGACGTGCAACGAGAGCCAACGCTGGTGAGGTGACGTCTCAACCAGCCAACAGTGAACAAGGACTGTCCCTAAACAGGGAACAGCCATAGATAGACGAGACAATGCCACAAAGGGCAAGAGACAACTCAACAGAAAGGAGTGTGATTACTCTAGCTATTAACAGGGAACCACTCCTAGAAGAGGGAATCTGAGAATGCTAAAGTGAGGAACTCTACCGTCCCCACTACTACTTATATACTGCTCAAGGACTGGGTTTAAACCTGAGTCCTCGGCGATGACTACGACAACATTAGTCCGCATGTGTCCATGAGTAAGGCATCAGTAAGTAAGTGACAAAGCACTACCGCCATTACTAAGTCCCTGAGTAAGTCCGTCAGTCAGCCATCAGTAATGCCTCAGTAAGCATATGGCCTTGGCACTTATACGAGCGCTTCCTGACTGATCCATCCAGAACACCTTCCGAAAGGTGATCAACCCTCGGCCCGCTGGATTCCGTCCCAACATCAAGCCTTTGGGCTTACACCACGCGATCTTTCAGTGTCCCTTCCGTGCCTTCGTCAGCCTGCACGCATCCTGGTCCTGATGCGGCGAGTGTCACATGACCGCCATGGGCGATACGTAACATGTGACATGCTTGGGATCACTACTGAGGTAGTGCTTGAGCTCGTCATGTAGATCGGATAACTTGGGTGCAGCAAGAGTGGGAAGCTCATCGAACATATTATTTGTCAATGACTCCACTGCTGGCTGGGATAGAAGGTGAGCATGAAGACTAAGCCAAATATAAGAAGGACGCACTTTGTGAACTGAGATTGGTGGCTCCCCAGAACTCTGAGTCCGTTTGTATTTGTAGTTCATTTTGAATGTGTTGCGTACAACATCATATACTGCCTGACACTGCTTCTCAGACCAATCAGTGTTCTTGAAGTATTAGGGCTTGTGGCGAGGGTGGAGCACTGGAACAGAATTATGTTATGAGACCAACCAATTTTTCACTTTTTATCATCATGTGACTGTTGTGTTTATCGTTGCTTTCTTTTATCACCTGACCACATCCACTCATTACTTCAGACTGATTACTATACTCTTAGATGACGCGGCTCATGACCACATGACTCCTTACTATACATGACTCACATGGGAGGCTATTATGACGTGGCCCCCATTTACTTATTGTTCTTCTGCTGCGCACACTATTGTGACTCAGTGCGCAGCCCCTTTGTGACCCATTGTTCTTGTTACCTTATTGTTCTCGTTACGCTAATTGTTCGTGACACCATTGTTCTCAGATACTATAAAGTCTGGCTCCTATGTACCATGTAGCTTCAGACTTGACTTCTCCTGTATCTTACAGCACAGTCGTTGTCTATCAAACACCCTTGCTCATCATCAGTCTGATAAGTTCACCTTGTGTTCACTTATCGCCCTCTCATCAAGGAACCCTTTTCAACACTACTTGCACCCCTTTCCCCTCTCATTGTATCTTTGCTATAAGTCCCTTGAGGCGTGCTTAGTACAACTCTATCACAGTATCTTTCTAAGTGCACATTGCACTTAGTACTTTGATATTGAACCACCCCTCTGCTTATTCAGCATCCTCAGGATCCTTAAGCCAAGTCGGCTGAACGTCCCTGCTGTGATGTAACAAATTAGAACAACTTGAATATATAATATTGAAAGAGACACCCATTGCAATCCGATAAACATCTGAAAGATTGGTCTTGGAGCAGTAATGGCTCAGAGTCTGCCTTTCCATAGTTAACACCACCTGAATCGCTCTGGAGTACCGATATTTGACAGGGTTCAAATTAGCTGTAAGAACTTTGTCAATGTGGCCCATAGCAGGAATTACAGTCGCCAGGTTTGGAATTCCATTTTGCGAAAAGAATAAAGTTGCATCTTTGAACACCTGTTTGACAGCTTCGAGTCAGAGCGAGCAACAATGGAGAATAATATAGCTCACCTTTAGTACCTCCCTAAGCTGGCATGTGATCTCCCACTCTTCTTGATCCATCTCATACTTACAGAGCTTCATGTCCTTTTCCCCAGTGATGGTGTCAAGTGCTTCCCAAAACACGAGAGCAAAATCTAACATATCATAAGTAGAATTCCATTGTGTGGCCACATCTTGTGGCATCATATGGCTCTTCATCTCAAGTTCATTAAGCATGGCATACCAATGGGGTAGGATGATGGTTGTAGAGTTTTTGATTGCGTATGCTGTCTTGCGGAGCTAAGTGCCAGTGTCATCAGCATGATGACATCAGATGGAATGTGTGATATGTAACGCACCTTTACCAACACTCGTCGAACAGGCAGCAAATTGTCATCCAAGTCACTCTGTTCTGCCTCAGACATATCCTCATGCCCATCCACCCAACCATCAGTATTATCATCATTGCTCTCATCTCCTTCACTGTGCTCTCCTTCCCAGGTTTCAAGCTCCTCTTCCTCAAGCTCCTCTGCCAGCATTATCAACTCCTGATGTCCCTTGTCACCACCAAGTGACCCCTTCTGAGTTGTCTTAGGTACGTCAAATTGCTTAATTATACTCTTAGCAATGAGGTTAACAATATGATCAAAGCATCACGTTCAGTTTGTTTCACCAGGAAAGATGACCAAGAGATTACTGAGGGTCTCGACCATTGTATCATTGTTGGAAGCATTATCGCAAGTAATGCTGATGATCTGGGCCTCCATGAGCATATTCTGATCGAAGCTATACTACTTTTTGCTTACTTTTTCAGTGATTCCAAAGTCTTCAAGTATTTTGGCGAACACCACTGCAAGATGTGAGCCAGAATGACTTTCAGCAACTTCTACAAGGTCCAGCAACATTGCAACTGGCTTTCCGTCCTTCTGGAAGTGTACAGTGACAGCAATGAACACTTTGTGATTGGGTGATGTCCATGCATCCATCGCAAAGCTCAATGCTCCTTCATATGCCTTGTGGTATGTTCATTTCACACATTGCGACACGTTACCAAACTCATTCACTTACCTGCAACATTTTGGCAATTCGCTGTCGACATTCAGTGAACACTTTTTTCATGTCACAAGAGATGGTGCGGGCTGAAGGTATGTAGAGGTCTGGGTGACCCATCTTCATCAGGCACTGAAACCCTCGGTCATCAACAATCTTGAATGGATGCATGCTCTCTGCCACCCAACGGACAAACTCCACACTAGCAGGAACTGTATCAGCAAATGCAAGGCTCTAGGTTCCAACACTCACCATGATTCAGCTCTGGAGTGTTGCCAGTGTGAGAAGGAGATTTTATCTCTTTTAATCCTCTCAAATGCCGCCGTGATTGATCCCTCTTTTAGAACAGGGTTTCTGAGTACAACACAAGCAGCGCTGATGTCATGTGTGTTACAAGCTGCAGTGACAGTGTTGTCTCCCCAACAAATCTTCACATGGTGCCTCAAGTTGCTTGTGGATGTCGCATCTGATGTGTTCAGATAGTGCCACACCTGTCAGCCATTCCTCCCTCTTCCCTTGCAAGTCCTTGCACTGCACTTGAAAATGTGAGCTTGGTGACCATCAACATGGACAATGATGGGAGTTCGCTTAAAAAAAGCATAGATCGGTGTGGTCCACTGTTTCATAAGTTGCCCTTTGTTTTTCTGCTGTGAGAAGTGGGCTAATTTACTTCAATTAAGGACTCATGAAGCTCATCCTCAGCGCTCTCCACCATTTCCCCCCCTTCACTCTCAGTATCCATCTCTGCTCTGGGCGCCAGTAAGTCAATGTTTTCTTCATTGTTCTCAACAACTGCCTCAACATCACTAGTGTTGGCACCTTCCCCAGATGAGTCCGAGTCCAAGACATGGCACTCAGTGCTCAGACCACTTTTTGGGTTGGCTTTTGCAGCCATCCGTGCTTTCTTCCTCAACAACAAGGGGTCAGCATTTTCTCTCACATGCCAACTGTCCTTCCTCTTGTGAGGACCTGAAACGATTAGTTCCATCTCCTCCATGAGGCTGGATGTGTTTGGCTTGTCTTTGGAAAGGTCTTGGGCCTTGGGAATGGGGAATTGACTAGGCATCAAGTTGGATTTTTCATAGTCTACAATGTCCTATATTCATGTGAAGTGTATTTACACCACAGGTCCGCAGTGTGTTGCCTTACGATGCTGCTAGACTGCTAGTAGAAGGCCTAGTGGTGCTTTCTTAATTTGATCAGGTTGAGTCGATGTCCGGGTGGCCAGTGGCCACAATGGGTAATTCCAGGTCAAGTTGCCAGGATTGTACCCCTCCAATACCCCCGCTACCCCCACACAAGGGTAAGGGTTTGCCAAGGGTGCCAAAATGTATACCCTTACCCTTGCATACCCCTGACAATACCCCCAGGGTTTTAAATACCCCTGTCATTCTCTAGATGCAGTAAGAAAGAAATGAACAGAGTAAGAAATAAGTCTGTACACACTGACAAATTTGTTCAATGGGTATGTCATCCAGAGAAGCCAGTACCTTCTTTTTTATCTCATCAATGGTTGCTCCTCTCCCTGCAGTTCAAAAGCGAAGCTTGGCAGCACCCCAGTACTGTTCAATATAGTTTAATTCACAGTGATATTTTGGGTAAAAATCACAGAAGTGGCCACACTTCTCAATAAGCTCTTCAAGTTCTGACTTCTGAGAAACAAAGTCGGGCTGGTTGAAGAGAAGGGTCTGACAGCAGCAGTTATCTCTGTCAGGAGGGCATTTGGAGCCTGAGCACTCTGCAAGCAAACCAGTTTCTGGCTAAAGACCACACTCCTGAATAATATGCTCCATCCCTTTAAACCACCCTGGCATGGTGGGATGGTCATCAGGAAAATAGAAACTCTGTGTTATGTCCTTGCAGAGATGTAAGATGCTTGACATGAGCCTAAGACAGTGGTACAGTGGTATGAAGGAGAAGGGGATCAAGGGTTCAAGGTGACAGTGACTCAGTGATACAAAAGGGACATGCTGTCAGTGGTCAAAGGTTCCTGTAAAGGTAAGGTGGTTCAGTGATTCAGTGACTCGAAGATTTGATGAGGTCTTGTGACCAAACAATGGAAGAGCAGAGAGGGAGACAATAGGATTCGCAAGATAAAGACAAAGACAAAGCTAGGGTACAGGAGGGTACAAGCTATTCCTAATGTACTGTAGCCATAGGTACTATGAATCATTGTCTATGGGTTAACTATGAGCCCAAGCCATGTCATAGCCTTAAGGGCCTAGTAAGTTAGTCCTAGTAATGAATAATCGTACAGCCACACAAGTCAGTGACAACGAGTCAAGTAGGTGAAGTACTAAGGGAAGAGACATATAGGGAACAAGGGAAGAATAGAAAGGGATAGTGATTGCGTCAACAAGGATGAGTAAAAGAAGTAAAATAAGTGTCCAAATGTGTGGTGATCATGACACTCTGGCTCTCCCCAGTCAGAGGGTTTACACCCTGGCACATCCTTGATTCATCTTTAGAGTTGGTCCACTTGGCTCTGGGTGCTGCATGGCAAGTTGTCAGCCCCATAGAAGTGAAATCAGGATAAAAATACCTTTAGGCATTCTTTTTGCTGATAAGGCATTGCCAGCTCTTTTCCTGTGTGAAGGGGCATTGTCAAAGAGAAAAAGCCCCTGTGAGTTTCCCTTGGTCTTGCCCTCAAAAATATCAATGGCATAGTCCACCTGTTGAAGCAGGTTTGCTGAAGTGAACCAGCCATCCCTATTAATGCCTGGTTTGAAGATGACCCTGGCTTCTCTGCAAAATAGTCAATATAAAAGTGGGCCTTTAAAGAATTGAAGACTGACTCAATAATATCATCAGGTCCCTTATCAAGCAAGTGATCCCACTCAGATGTTAGAAAATCTGACACCATGATTGACTGCCCATCACCCTTTGGAAGTGGTGTGGCTTTACTGGTGCTTGCAATCCAGTGGGTCTTTCTGAAGTCATTTTGATAAAACACTGATTCATCATGGGTGACAAGGATCAATCTGAATCTTCCACCCTTCACAGGGAAAGCATTTTGGGGTCTGTGTTCAATCCCATCACTGTCCCAGGTGTGAAATTGCTTTTCATACTCCTTCCATCTTGCAACAAAGGCATTTCTGTATGCCACAACATCCTCATGCTCATGTTCATCAAGATACATGCCATTGTGCATGGGGCTATAGTGATAGCTAAGCTTTTGCAACCAGTGACATGCTGTGCACTCAGAAATTGAAGTGTAGGAAATCCCAGACTGTGAGAACTTGCCCTGTATGACTGGGCTGGAGACAAGCTCCACAACATCACTCGCCGTGATATAGTGACCCTTTGTGTGGGACATGAGCAGAGCCTTAAGAGTTGTTGCAAGATCTTCATCATCAAGAATGCTCCATTTTGACTGGCCAAGATGTTGCAGAGGGAGCTCCCCAGACTGGATGAAGGTGACTATCCACTCCCTGAGATTTTGTGCATGTCCTGCACCATGCCCTTCAACTTTGGCAACCAGGACTGATGCATTTGTCCAGCCACACTTTGAATTTGGGTCCAGATAGAGGTTCAAGACCCCTATCATCCCTCTGAGGCAAGCATGGAGGATAAGGTCCAGCCGTGAGTTGTGAGACTTCTTGACCAATTTTGGAAGGGCTTTCGAGAGTGCCACCCAGTCCCTCCAGCCTTAAAGTGGCTTCTCTGCATCCTCCAATGCCAGTGATGCACGATCAGCTTCCAAGCCAAGCTTGCTAGAGTGCCCTGAATGGGTTGTGGGGGACCGACTTGGAATGGGACCAGGTGAGTGACCCCCCCTTTCATCAGCACCATTGCTATCATTGTTTGCCCCAGCATTTTCAGCCCTGACATGCCAAGTCTCCATGAAACCAGCAGGGTAAGGGTCGTCCCCCCAAGAGTGCCCTTGTTGACCTCTCTGTACCACCCAGCTGCAGCAATGACTTTCGATGTTACGCTCAGACCCTGCTCAAGCCGCCAAGACACAGAAACAACGCAAGTGTCTACATGAACATTGGAAGAATTGCCATGATTACCCAGAAGCGCATACCTGGGAGTCACGTGCAGAAGAAGACATCAGAGAAGAAGAGGCCGTACGTGCACTCGTAGCGGCAGAGGACGACAGTTATCTCGCCTATGAAGAGGCGTGCAGAGTCCGCCAGCTTGTGAGTAACATGATAACTCGCGGTAACACCCCGGATGCTGGCAGGAAGGTTATCACAGGACGGATGAAGGTCACGTGAACCCCCAGGTCACGGGATCTGACCTAAGCAATAAGTCAGGGGGGCGCGAAGGATGGAATTGTCCCAGGTCACAGTACGTATCTGGCCTAACTAATAACTCAGGGGACGTTGGAAGAAGCCATGGAATTGGCGGAAGACAGTTGTGTCCTGAAGACGACCAACGACGACAAACAATGATTGTGTGGTGTAAGACCAGCGACCTGATGCTGCCGATATCAGCGGGCCGTGGTTGCCGTTGGGACGCACTCCAGCGGGCCGGGTTTGATCCCCTTTCAGGAAAGTGTTATTGATGGATTAGTCCAAGGAGCGCCTGTGTTAGCGCCGAGGCCATTGCTTACTGTTTGCATGGCGATGATGTGTTGTGGATGACATTTCCCACTTATGCTTACTATTTGCTTATTGTTCTCGCTTACTGATGCGATGAGGTGGGCTTATTGATGTCCCATGGTTGCTTACTCACTGGTTGGAGGTGCTTGGTCACTCATTGGTGGGGACGCTTACTTACGGCTTATTGATGCCTTATTCATGCTGATTGATGTGAGTCATCATGCTTATTATTCACCATTCATACTATGTGTGTTGCCCTTGTGGCTTGACGGACAATTACTATAAATACTATACAAGTTGCGCTATGGTTCGCTAGCTTAGTTGTCTTGAAACCCACCTGTACTCTTCTCAGGAAGTTCAGACAGTCTTATAGCAGAGTCATTGTTCTTTGTGACTACCTTGTGGCCAACTTAAGTGTTAGGCATTGCCACCTTGTAACGAACCTCAAGCTAGGTGGTATTAGGGGACCTTATTGGTTATTCGCCCTTTACAAGTCGTTCAAAGTCGTTCCTGAGTTCAGAAGCCGTGCGCTTTGCTCAGAGTTGAAACAAGGAAGACCCATCGGATCCAAGTCGGATCAACGTTCAGTGGGAACGTAACATTCGAGCTCTCATCCAAGCTCTCTTCCTCTTCCTGAGTGGCCCAGTGTTACTCCTTCCCCTTCTCAGGTCAACTCTCCAGTGGCTCATTGTCACTGCCAACACCCCCAGATTTGGAAGTTTGATTATTGGGATCGAGAACATGTCGCCGTGTGCAACCCCTTTGAGAGCTTGGGATTTCATCTTCCCCTGAGCTTTCTTCCTCTTCAGCAAAGGTACGTGGCCTGTTTTTGCCTGTCTGTTCAGGCTGATCAAGTGGACCAGGGATGAGACAGGGGCCAGGGCTGTGACTTTTGGTAGTCGCACTCTCTGTGCCAACACCGTGACCAATGCTGTCTGGTGCACAATCAACATGACCAGGTGCAGATCCAGCAATACAACTTGGCACAGATCCAACAGCATGACTGAGTGCAGCACCAGCAGGACTGGGTGTGGCATCATCTCGACAGTGCCCTCCCCACCCTTCTTTGGGGTTGTCCCTCCCAGGTGTTGAGCAATTGGTAAGTCCCCCACCAGAATATCCTCTCCGGCTAACATTCTCCTTATCCTTCAAAGCCATGAAGGAGAATACATTGTGGTATCCTCATGATGCTAGCTCTTTGTGAGCCCTCTCACGGTGTTGAAGGGTTCTTTGGAGGTTCCTTGGTACATCTTTGGAGTCTTTCTTTTATTTTTGCCTGCTCACTCTCCAGCTGAACAGCGTGGCACTGTGCCTCTTGCAGCACAGAGACGAATCGTTGCAGATCAGACTCATCGATAATCTCAACATCATCGGGCAATTCGTCTGCATCTGACAGGTCATCAGGAATCATGTCAATGCCTCCTGGACTTGGGCTCTCGAGGATTTGCTCTGGTGCATCCTCATATTCTATATTCTGGTCTCCTAACTCATCATTTTGAATGTCATTAGGCCCATGGTTGTCCTCAACGACAACAGAACCAGGCACTAGCATGACAATCACGATTGTGTTGATCACACTGATTTCCAGTAAGAACATACATTTTTTTTGTCCCTCAGCCTTTGCTTGACATGCTATTGCAAGGGTTTGTGCATGCACAATGTTCACTTTCTTTTTATGGCCCATGGATGTGTCACTAGGTCTTGAGCAGGTGAGCGGGCATGACTTTTCCATACTGGAGGTGGTGGAGGCGAGAGAGTTCGGACAGGAACAAGACAGTAACCCAGTATATTTGAGATGGGTGAAGCAATAGGAGCAAGGAGCCAGTAATAGGAGATAGGAGAGAGTCGTAAAGAGAGAGGGAGAAAAGGAGACTGGACGACCAAGGTGATGAGGTCGTCCTTTTATCTAGTCTCTAGTCTATATGAATGCATAATGATGTCCGCATCGTAAGACTTCCTATGAATACGCAATGACATTCGTATCCCAGGTTCGAGAAGAAAGGCTCCACGATCAGTGTGATCAGAGCTGAGTATAGTAATACGTGTACTGTACTTACACCCCTCCCTGGTGTAAAAAATTAAAAGCATGGTAAAAGTAAGGAAGGGGGGGGTGTAAAAGCGCTCAGCATGGGTGCGTCAAAACCCCTGTGGGGAAAGCTACCGGCGGCGTAGAGAAATTAAGTAACAATGATATAGGTTTGCTGCTTGTTGGAGTGCTTGTGGAGGACTCTTGGATGGTGTCTTGTCGCTTGAGCCAATCGTCCAAGGCTTCACAGTCTTCAAGTTCTCTTGCAGTGACCCATTTATTGCCTTCCGGGCCTTCTCCACGCCACCTGACGAGGTATTGGAAACCACATCCTCTTCGTCTTTGATCTACTATTTTGTCAATAAAAAATTCTTCTTGTCCATTGATGATAACGGGGTCAGGGGGGTTCAGTGTTCTTTCAGGGAAGAGAGTGCTGTTGTTTTCAACAAAAGGTCAGACTTCAGAAGTGTGGAACACAGGAAACACGTTTGGTCGACGTGGCATATTGAGCATCACTGTGGAATGAGCTTCGTCACTCACTGTGATGATGTATGGACCATTGAAATGTGGCATGAACTTAGCTGTGCAATGTTTGTCGGCCGAGTGATATTCCCGTCTGCGGTGAAATGTTGACAATACTATGCGATCTCCGATTTTAAACAGGAATTTGAGCTCTCAGTGTGTGTTAACATTTCATGCCTGTGAGACCTTCGCAGTGAGCAGATTGTCTTGGGCTTTCATCTCAAGTGTTTCCATGCGTGCTGTTATTTCACATGCGGTCTTTTCAATAGGATCTGTAGTTTCGCTATTTTTTACAAATGGTGGTAGGAGTCATGGTGTTTTGCCAAAATGCAACTGGAAGGGGGTGATGCCTGTGGACGCGTTCACTGTGTTCATGATGTTGAACCGGACTTTTGGCAGTGCTCGGACCCATCCTTTTTGATCTTGTTCTACAGCATAGTGGATGCATTGGATAACCATCTTGTTTGTGCGTTCACTGGTGCCATTGGTGTAACGTTTCTACCAAACGTTGTTCCGACTTGGAACTCTTGATGGCCTTGAACCAATAACAGACCAACAGCAGTTGAATAACTATGGCCAAACACGAAAGACGAACCAAAGGACAAGGGCTTCGCCTTATACTGGAAGGATACAACAGGGATCTTCAAGAGATGAGAGGACAGACCACACAAGGATCAACAAGATGAGAGAGACAGGCACTAATAGCCAACACTTCTATTGTTTGAGGTAGATCTCAAGACAACGAAGATAAGGTCTCGTCTATCAAGACAGAGCACCTTATATACACTACAGGGCTGACTCCCAATCTGAGTCCCAAAGAATAACAGGTATCGTACCATATCGTAATCGTCCAATCAGCCATCAGGGATAACAACCCAGGCAACATACAGTACATGAGGCAGAAGGCCCCACCATGAGTCAGAGATGACAAAGTATATGACTCACTATCGTCCAGTAAGAATACGGCGCAAGACCAGCGCATGATAAGTACAGCCATCTGGCAACATCAGAATGTTCCAATCAGAAAGAACCTAAACAGGACAAAGCCTAACCGAGTTGGGAATCCCGCATCCAACTATACCCTCTCAGGAATTATGACTCGACCTGAGGAAACCGTGTTCCCCCGTGACTTATCCTTTAGACCAGCTTCACATGATCTGGGGGTTGCTGATCACATGACTAATCACGTGATTCAGCCTTGCACATTCCTAAATGGATTATGTCGCCAGTGTTGTTGTCCACAATGAAATGATCATCTGTACTCAACATTCGTGCGACCTCCAATGTCTCATCTTCGTCTAATCTCAGAGACTCTTCATCGTCATCTTCAGTGAATCGTACCACAGGGGGTTCTTCAGCCTCTTCAGGCAACGCAAATCTTACTTTCATCGGCTTGGTGACACCACTGGCCATGACACGTGATCCACACGTGACAATTGGTTTCTGGGTGGTAAGCCAAGGACATCTTTAGTTTAACACCCATTAGTGAATGCAACTTTTTCCAAAAATGTGTGAGGAAAAGCTTATCACGATTGGACACAACGTCGAGGGGCAATCCATTTTCACAGTACCAGTGTTTGAAGAATAGTCCTGCTAGTTCTTCTGCTGTTAGCATGGAGACTGTTGGTACCAACCGGATGTCTGAACCAAGGTGATCTGTGAACGTGAGGATCATGTCAAAACCTTCGTCCTTTGGTAATGGACCAACAAAATCCATTGCAACGGAGTTGCAGTGAGCATCAGGTATGGGTAGTGGGTGTAGTGGGCCAATTGGCTTTGTGGTCCTCGCTTTGTTTTGCTGACAGTCAGCGCATCTGGGGATGTAACCTTCTTTGAGGTCTCTTTGCATGTTGGGCCAGTAATAACTTTCACGCAACATGCCATAGGTTTTTGGTAGCCCAAAATGTCTGAGTTGGTTGTGGGCGAGTTGAAAAAGCATTTCGTGCAGGTTCTTGCTGTTGGGTATTACTAGACAGCCATAGATGAACCAGAAACCATCTGATTGTTGTACGTTTTCCATCCCAGGTGCTGTGTTACCGAGTCTTTGTGTGAAAGCATCATCAGTGTACCCAGAACGGATATCTTTGAGGATAGCATCTTCTAGTTCAAATTGTGTTTGCACTTTTCAGGAGTGTGGGGTGCTGAGCAGGGCAGCGACGGTAGACAGTGGTGGTTCTGGTAGATGGGATAATGCATCCGCGGCGCAGTTCTTTTTGCCAGGGAGGTAATGGATAGTTGTGTTGTACTGGGAGAGGAGTTCCATCCATCTTGCTTGTCGCCTGGACATTTCCTGTTGTGTGTTAAAGTGTTCTAGAGTGCGATGGTCAGTCCAGACTTCGAAGGTGTATCCAAGTAGTTCTGAACACCACTTAGCAAGGGCTCGGACGATTGCTAAGTGGTGTTCAGAACTACTTGGATACACCTTCGAAGTCTGGACTGACCATCGCACTCTAGAACACTTTAACACACAACAGGAAATGTCCAGGCGACAAGCAAGATGGATGGAACTCCTCTCCCAGTACAACACAACTATCCATTACCTCCCTGGCAAAAAGAACTGCGCCGCGGATGCATTATCCCATCTACCAGAACCACCACTGTCTACCGTCGCTGCCCTGCTCAGCACCCCACACTCCTGAAAAGTGCAAACACAATTTGAACTAGAAGATGCTATCCTCAAAGATATCCGTTCTGGGTACACTGATGATGCTTTCACACAAAGACTCGGTAACACAGCACCTGGGATGGAAAACGTACAACAATCAGATGGTTTCTGGTTCATCTATGGCTGTCTAGTAATACCCAACAGCAAGAACCTGCACGAAATGCTTTTTCAACTCGCCCACAACCAACTCAGACATTTTGGGCTACCAAAAACCTATGGCATGTTGCGTGAAAGTTATTACTGGCCCAACATGCAAAGAGACCTCAAAGAAGGTTACATCCCCAGATGCGCTGACTGTCAGCAAAACAAAGCGAGGACCACAAAGCCAATTGGCCCACTACACCCACTACCCATACCTGATGCTCACTGCAACTCCGTTGCAATGGATTTTGTTGGTCCATTACCAAAGGACGAAGGTTTTGACATGATCCTCACGTTCACAGATCACCTTGGTTCAGACATCCGGTTGGTACCAACAGTCTCCATGCTAACAGCAGAAGAACTAGCAGGACTATTCTTCAAACACTGGTACTGTGAAAATGGATTGCCCCTCGACGTTGTGTCCAATCGTGATAAGCTTTTCCTCACACATTTTTGGAAAAAGTTGCATTCACTAATGGGTGTTAAACTAAAGATGTCCTTGGCTTACCACCCAGAAACCAATTGTCACGTGTGGATCACGTGTCATGGCCAGTGGTGTCACCAAGCCGATGAAAGTAAGATTTGCGTTGCCTGAAGAGGCTGAAGAACCCCCTGTGGTACGATTCACTGAAGATGACGATGAAGAGTCTCTGAGATTAGACGAAGATGAGACATTGGAGGTCGCACGAATGTTGAGTACAGATGATCATTTCATTGTGGACAACAACACTGGCGACATAATCCATTTAGGAATGTGCAAGGCTGAATCACGTGATTAGTCATGTGATCAGCAACCCCCAGATCATGTGAAGCTGGTCTAAAGGATAAGTCACGGGGGAACACGGTTTCCTCAGGTCGAGTCATAATTCCTGAGAGGGTATAGTTGGATGCGGGATTCCCAACTCGGTTAGGCTTTGTCCTGTTTAGGTTCTTTCTGATTGGAACATTCTGATGTTGCCAGATGGCTGTACTTATCATGCGCTGGTCTTGCGCCGTATTCTTACTGGACGATAGTGAGTCATATACTTTGTCATCTCTGACTCATGGTGGGGCCTTCTGCCTCATGTACTGTATGTTGCCTGGGTTGTTATCCCTGATGGCTGATTGGACGATTACGATATGGTACGATACCTGTTATTCTTTGGGACTCAGATTGGGAGTCAGCCCTGTAGTGTATATAAGGTGCTCTGTCTTGATAGACGAGACCTTATCTTCGTTGTCTTGAGATCTACCTCAAACAATAGAAGTGTTGGCTATTAGTGCCTGTCTCTCTCATCTTGTTGATCCTTGTGTGGTCTGTCCTCTCATCTCTTGAAGATCCCTGTTGTATCCTTCCAGTATAAGGCGAAGCCCTTGTCCTTTGGTTCGTCTTTCGTGTTTGGCCATAGTTATTCAACTGCTGTTGGTCTGTTATTGGTTCAAGGCCATCAAGAGTTCCAAGTCGGAACAACGTTTGGTAGAAACGTTACACCAATGGCACCAGTGAACGCACAAACAAGATGGTTATCCAATGCATCCACTATGCTGTAGAACAAGATCAAAAAGGATGGGTCCGAGCACTGCCAAAAGTCCGGTTCAACATCATGAACACAGTGAACGCGTCCACAGGCATCACCCCCTTCCAGTTGCATTTTGGCAAAACACCATGACTCCTACCACCATTTGTAAAAAATAGCGAAACTACAGATCCTATTGAAAAGACCGCATGTGAAATAACAGCACGCATGGAAACACTTGAGATGAAAGCCCAAGACAATCTGCTCACTGCGAAGGTCTCACAGGCATGAAATGTTAACACACACTGAGAGCTCAAATTCCTGTTTAAAATCGGAGATCGCATAGTATTGTCAACATTTCACCGCAGACGGGAATATCACTCGGCCGACAAACATTGCACAGCTAAGTTCATGCCACATTTCAATGGTCCATACATCATCACAGTGAGTGACGAAGCTCATTCCACAGTGATGCTCAATATGCCACGTCGACCAAACGTGTTTCCTGTGTTCCACACTTCTGAAGTCTGACCTTTTGTTGAAAACAACAGCACTCTCTTCCCTGAAAGAACACTGAACCCCCCTGACCCCGTTATCATCAATGGACAAGAAGAATTTTTTATTGACAAAATAGTAGATCAAAGACGAAGAGGATGTGGTTTCCAATACCTCGTCAGGTGGCGTGGAGAAGGCCCGGAAGGCAATAAATGGGTCACTGCAAGAGAACTTGAAGACTGTGAAGCCTTGGACGATTGGCTCAAGCGACAAGACACCATCCAAGAGTCCTCCACAAGCACTCCAACAAGCAGCAAACCTATATCATTGTTACTTAATTTCTCTACGCCGCCGGTAGCTTTCCCCACAGGGGTTTTGACGCACCCATGCTGAGCGCTTTTACACCCCCCCTTCCTTACTTTTACCATGCTTTTAATTTTTTACACCAGGGAGGGGTGTAAGTACAGTACACGTATTACTATACTCAGCTCTGATCATGCTGATCATGGAGCCTTTCTTCTCAAACCTGGGATATGAATGCCATTGCGTATTCATAGGAAGTCTTACGATGCGGACATCATTATGCATTCATATAGACTAGAGACTAGATAAAAGGACGACCTCGTCACCTCAGTCGTCCAGTCTCCTTTTCTCCCTCTCTCTTTATGACTCTCTCCTATCTCCTATTACTGGCTCCTTTGTAAAGTGCGAGCTGCATGTGAGCCTGACTTAGGCAACGTAAGGTGAATGCGGTGACTTAGCAACTTCTATCCTCAAGCACAAAGGCTGAGTAATCGTCTCAACACGCGAAGGCAGAGTTCCTAGTTACGTCTTCCTAGGCTTTGATGTTCCTCTCACACAGTGGCCCAAAGCCCATGGAGTTATACAGAGAGGGAAACTGTTCGATTGGGAAGTAGTTGAGAAGATAACAAGAAATCCAAGCTGTCAACCACATCAGTCAACAGCCTCCTTATAACAGTTACTACAGGTGCCCACTCTTATCAGTGGCATCGCCACTACTACTACCATCAGTCATCGCTACTACTACCATCAGTTATTGCTCACTAAGAGCATCAGTAATCGTACAGTAAATGCTCACTAAGAGCATTGTTAATCGTACAGTCCGCTGAGTAAGTATTCAGGAGCGACTTGTCATCCTGCTTACTATGCCAAAACACCAGATCGTTACATCACCCCCTTCACAAGGGTGAGCGCCCACGCTCCACAACCCAATTGGTCACTGTAGTTAGTCCGACGTCCGTTTTGTGTTCATCTCGTACCCGCCTGAGTGCATGCGCCCTTCCTAGGCACGCTGCCGAATGTCATGCTCGATCGATGTGGACAAATATGTCGTCCTCGAGCTGCTTGATCGCCGCTTCGAGCTCCTTGATGACCTCCGAGGACGTGCGGTAGCATCTCACCTCGGCTTGGAGGGAGATGTCCCCCAATCGAGTGAGGGCTTCATCTACCTGTCGCTTTCCTCGAAAGTCAGTGCGGAAGTATTGCAACTCTTCCCTGGTGTACTCAGCTGCTGGTCCCATGTCCCGGCACGGTTCTGCATGAATGTTGGCCCTATAAATGGGCACGTATCTCCCCATTGTCCTGTATACCTCTGGGTTGTCCAACATCTTGACCCGCACATACTTGGCAGGGATTCTTCGTCCGTCGTGTTCAATGACCATGGGTACCCAGTTCATCCCGTTGTTGAGGATGAATCCATCGGGGGTAGGCAATAGGGCACGGAGAGCGTGCCTCGCCACATGCACTCAGCGCGCAACGAATGGTGAGGGTGTTGAAATGTAATAAGTACATACGTATCTTATCTATAGCAGTTACGACATTTACAGTAGTATCGTACATATGATTACCATATTAGGGTACTCCGTTATGCACAAAAGTGGGCGCAACTCCAATATGGAGGGCGCAAGTCTTATCAGTATCACATGTGGTGATATGGAAGACTTCTGAGGTGTTTCACATCAGGCGTCACTGAAAACGCGATATTGTGGACACCTTTACTCATCACTTTTACGCAAACGGACATAGGTGGACCATAGGGACCGGTTTTCCTATAAATGAGGGGAGTAGAGCCCCTCTAAGAATACAAGTCGTTCACTCTACGCACACTTGAGCACTCCACTCTACAAACCACTCTATCAGTCTCTATACCTTCACAAGGTGAGACTCCATGACACTGTTTGCTGCGCTAGTTGCTGCGCAACAGGTTATGGGCCCTGCTACATGGGTACCATTGCGTTCATTGCGAACGACGATGATTGTCGAGCTGTTTAACTACAGTTGCTGTTGTCGACAACACCATCGAGGTTACCTTTGGCAACCTGGCATTGTGTCCCTTGAAGGGCGCAATAAGACCCCATCGTGAGGCACCGACCAGTTCTCGGAGGAGAATGTCACGGACCCCTGGGGCAGCTTCTACCTCGCTAGTACGAGGAAGACAGCTAATGCCAAGGCTCTTTTTACTCATACCAGTATTGTGAATAGCATGCTGATGTCTCATCAGCCTTCACAGATACTATGTCGTCCCAACTTAACACCTTCGTCTCCGTCTTTGACGGTCAGGACTATGGTAGCTGGGCGCGTGCGATGAAAGCCTTTTTGATGGCTCAAGGACTTTGGAGTGTCGTAAATGGCACTTACGCTTGTCCTACCAAGCCAATCAAACCTGTCGAGCCGACACCTATCGCCGTTGATGCCACTGATGCTGAGAAAGATGCTCTCAAGACAAAGAGGGAGCTGTATAAAGCCGAACTCGAGACCTTTGAGTCACTGGACGAGGATTATCCTGATGACTTAAAGAAGTGGCAGGATAAGAATGCCATGGCGATTGGCAATATGACCCTTCGTCTTTCTGCAGCCCTTCAGCAGAATTTTGCCAGCTTCACTGAAGCTGAAGATTTCTGGAACAATCTGAAGGATGCTTACTCGATTCCTACAGTCCCTAGCATCTACAAAGACTTTAAAGAGGTCATCAGTATACGGTTCAACCCGAACCAACATCCTGGCCCAGTCTTTGATAAGATGGTGGCAGCCATCGGACGTCTTCATGAAGTAGACTTTGGCTTTGGACTTACTTCACGGAACATGGATCTTGACCCCCTCCTCCAAGCTATGATTGTCATGGCTAACTTTCCGTCTAAATGGGAACATCTAGTCCCCATTATCCTCTCATCCAGTCGCCTCGATAAACTCACTATTGGTGATGTTCGGACGATTGTTATAAATCACTATGAGACGGAGGCTAACCGAGGACGAGTCAAGAGTGGGCAATCTGCCCAGAAGATCTCTGCCGTGAAGCGCAAGCGCGAAAACCCTCGCTTTACCAAGCAGGGTGCTCAGCAGCAGCCTTCATCGTCCACCACACCCTCTACTAACCAGCAGCGGTCTAACAACCAGCGCGGTACAAGAGGTGCAGGATGTGGCAAGTTCGTCAAGGGCAAGGGTCGTGGTCAACCTCAAGGCCACTCCCACATCGCATCCGTCGCCTCACTCCCATCTCCCACTTCATCCACCATCGCCCATATTGGGCATTCATCCGTTACCACCCGCACCGTCTCTAAGTCCCCTCCTACTACTAGGACTCCAGGCATCTACCCCTCCGTAAACAACGCACTTACGCTCGCTGAGCGTTTGGAAGTCCCAGCGACTATCCAAACGACGAAGACGCTTGAGCAGCGCTTCTCTGATTTCGATCGAGAAGTCCACACACGTTCCAACTGGAACCACGACGAGGAGTATGACTCTGAAGTCGATATCGACATGTCGCAGCCGGGTCCTTCTAATTATATGAAGGACTTTGAGCGCACATCTACCTACGGTGAGTCAGAATTGGCCTCCGTCTTCGATGATATGTCATTGGACTCACGAGACTCTGATAAAGAGAATCGTGCTCCGACTCCCGAGATAGGGGAGTATGAACTACACGAAGTTGGGTATGTCGATCATCCCAATCTCCCTCCTCTGGAAGTTGCTGTTGCGACTGGCAAAACCTACCATCTTTACACTAAAGATGAGTATGGTAACTGCACGCATACACAAACTCTCAGAGCTCGCAGTTCTGCTGAGCTGATAGACATCGTCTACAGACAGCATCAGGACTTTGTGCGGAGACAAGGAGAAGCCATGATGCGTGGAGAGGTACTGGAGCCTACGACTCCAGAAATGCGGATCATAGACCAATTATATGGGTCTCGTGATGTGACCCCTGCAGGGTCTCGTGCACCAACGCCTGAGCCTGATTTATCGGCTTGGGACCCGATGATGAATAACGAGGACACCGTTTCCCTTGACTGGGGAACAGATGAAGAAAGGTACGCCTTTCTCACACAGCACTTATACAATGCTGACAATCAGACAGCCTTGGACCTCTTACTAAAAAGTATAAGGATACCAAGTTGTAAAAATAAAAATGTATCGTCTGTAGTGTCTCCATTGTACAGTATGAATATCGGCGCGCTTGATGTTTTGAAATGCGAGCACGGTCAATATTTCACACAGTGTGCTAAGTGTCGGGAAAAAATAAGCTCCATGTGGCTATTAGACTCAGGAGCTTCGGCGCACTTCACTAATAAAATTAGTGACTTCATTGAGTATGAGCCAGCAGAAGAATCTGACCAGATACCGGTTAGAACTGCATCTAATACTATCTATGTAGAAGGATCTGGAACAGTGCTCCTTAAGCACTACATAAATGACGCTTTAGTAACTACTAGAGTGCATCCAGTCCTTTACATACCTAAAATGACAACGCGGTTGCTTTCTATGGGAGCATTCTTACAACAAGGTATGCGTGTAATGGGCAACGCGCAACATATTACCTTGTACCATAAAGTACAATCGTTTGTCCAATGTAAACCCATTTTAAGTGGACATCCGTTATATTGGCTAGATGCGCAATCTATTGAAGTAGAAGCACAGTCGGCAGAAATGCCACTGATCTACAAAGTAGATTACGATCTTATGCATCGTCGCCTCGGACATCCATCCAAAGAGGTTCTAAGACATGCTAAAGATTATACAAAGGGTTTTCCTGATGAAATTACAATTCCTACAACTGATGGTATTTGTCCAGGATGTGTGCAAGGCAAAATGCCTGCAGCATCTCATCCACCATCTGATACTAGGGCTAAAGCTCCCTTTAGTCGGGTTCATTCTGATCTAAAAAGCTTCCCTATACCGTCATATCATAAATATAAGTATTTTATCGTCTTTCTAGACGATTATACTTCATATGCATGGGTATCACTCTTACGCGACAAAGCTTCGGCAATTGGCGCGCTTAAACAATGGTTAGCGTTAATTAAAAATCAATTTAACACTACCATAAAAGAGTGGATGTCCGATGCCGGCGGTGAATATAAATCAGATGTGTTCCTTAAAACTTTAAAGGATGACGGCATTACAGTGCTACAAAGCGTACCTCACACGCCACAGCAAAATGGGCGTGCTGAGCGCTTTATGCGCACTATAATGGATAAAGCACAGTCGATGCGACTTGATGCTTGTATACCACAGTCTTGGTGGGAATTCGCAGTATTACATGCTGTACATTGTTATAATAGAACACCTATGAGTCGCCTTAAATGGCAAACACCATATTTTCTATTAAACGATGAAATTCCAGACATTTCACATCTCAGAGTGTTTGGATGCGGTGCTTATGTGCACATCCCAGAAGCTCGGCGTATAAACAAATTATCCCCCAAAAGCGAGCTTATGATCTACTTAGGTAGACCTTCTGGAATGAAAGGCGATGCCTTTATGCGTCATCATAATACCGTATTCTATTCAGACAAAGCTCTGTTTGATGAAATGTTATTTCCTAATTGTACTACTGGACCAAAAGACGGTAGAACAAGGGGAACAACCCAGTTGAATAAACCACCATCTAATCAACCACCCATTGATGCGTCTGAAGATACCACTCCTGGTGATCTTGACTCACCACTTCCCGAGCTTCTTAAAGGGAGACGCGCTCGACAACCCGACGGGGTTGATCAGGTTCCAGATGAACCTGAGGCTGCTGTTCAGCCTGATGAGCTGCAAGCTCCGCCTCACGTACCAGATCCTGTACCTCCTCCATTTGAACCGAGGAGATCTGGACGTTTGAGGAAAACAACTACTCTTCCTGAAAATGTTTATGGAGATAAACCTCCTAGTAAAACACTAGCAGACATTGAGCGAAGTTGTACTTGGCGAAAACTGGTAACAAACCAGCCGGGTAGCTCTTGGCAGCGTTTACGCCAAGATCAGCCGATTCCAGGAGGAATTCCTGAGCAAATCAAGGCTGATCCTCCAAGTACAAAGAGTGACTCTTCGCATGACTCAGAGGATGAAGTAGATCAGCAGTTGCTGACCCGCCTTGCTCAGGAAGGGGGAGTCAAATTCCTGGATCTATTGCTTGCCAAAGCAATTTCACCGCTAGATCTGGAATCACCTGATACCTCCAATATACGTGAATGGACCTTTAGGGACATTCTAAAAATGCCAAGTGATATACAGGAGGAGTGGCGTAAAGCGTGTCGTGAAGAGTTAGAGTCTCTTCGCAAACGCAAAGTCTTTGAACTCGTTGACCCGCCGAAAGGCAGAAAGGTCATCAGAAATCGATGGGTATTTGACTTAAAGTCAGATGGCCGGAAGAAAGCCAGGCTTGTAGCCAAAGGCTTTTCTCAGGTTGAAGGCATTGATTATGACGAAATATTCTCACCCGTGGTACGGTTTGAGACTGTTCGGATGATGTTAGCGCTTGCAGCGTTAAAAGATTGGCACATCTCCGGATTAGACGTCAAAACAGCCTTCCTATATGGTGAACTCGATGAGGAACTATATATGGAACAACCTGAAGGGTTTAAAAACCCCCGCCAGAAAAATAAAGTGATGCGTTTAAAGCGTGCCATATATGGACTAAAACAAGCTGCTTTAGCATGGTGGAAAGCACTTGATAAATCCATGGCTACGATAGGATGCACACGCTTGCTATCAGACTCAGGTTTATTTGTTAACGCAGATAAAACCATTGTAGTGATAGTATATGTCGATGATGTTCTATTCCTTGGAAAGAACAAGTCTGACATTAGTTCCCTAAAGGAACGCTTTATGAAAATCTGGGAATGTCGTGACCTTGGTGATACCCAAGAGTTCTTACGCATGCGCATTATTAAATCCAAGGGTCGAATCCTTGTTGATCAAGTAGATTATCTACATAAAGTGCTGCAGCGTTTTAAACTCACAAATGCGAAAGTGGTTCCCACACCGCTACCTGAAGGGTATCAACCAGTACCCAATAAAGGTTCACCAGATCCCAGAAATTCGCGCGTCATTCCAACAAGTAATAGGATCACTCCTATATATCATGATTGGAACTCGACCAGACATTGCCTATGCAGTAACTAAACTCGCGCAGTACGCTGCAAACCCCACACAAGACCATTTAAATAGGGCACTATATATTTGCCCTATCTAATTGGTACTTCTAGTTACGCTTTAGTCTATGATGGCAAAAGCGATGGGGGTTTACTAGCATATGCGGACTCTGATTGGGCTTCTGACCCAACAACGAGAAAGTCTACTACAGGCTACTTAGTTAAATTAGCTAATGGAGTATTCTGTTGGAATTCTAGAGCGCAGAAATCAATTGCGCTGTCTTCCACAGAAGCAGAATACATGTCTATCTCAGATACGAGTAGACAGTTGGTCTGGATTCGATCTCTCTTTGAAGAGATTGGAATATCCTTAGAACCAATTCCATTATGCGGAGATAATCAAGGCTCCATATTCCTTGCTTCTAATCCTGTACAGGAAAAGCGAATAAAACATATAGACCTACGCTACCACTACATTCGCGAGGTCATTCGCTTAAAGAAGATTGAACTACTGTTCATTGAAGGAGCTGAGAACCCCGCCGATTTATTTACTAAGAATCTGGGACGCATAAAGTTTCTTAAATTTAGGGAACAACTAGGACTTGAGTTTTACTCATCCTAGACAGAGAACGAAATCGTCGCATAGATCTCGGAAGAGTCTTATATTCAGATGGCATACCTATGCATCCGAGTCAGACCCGATAATCTTAGAAGATGTGTCGAGTAATGCCTTTGCGTGGCACACTCGCAAAGAAGTGGAAAAGATCGAGCTTTACCAAAAGTTCAGTCTTAGTCCCAATCTTCTTCACGCGACTCTTTCTCTCTCAACACCGATGACATGATGAAGGAATACAACCTACGAATAATACGCGAATGATTCTTTGATTGCTGTCATCAATAAACTCTACTGTACTATATTACTTTGCTCAGTACATACACGGTATACTTAGCAAGGGGGAGTGTTGAAACGTAATAAGTACATACGTATCTTATCTATAGCAGTTACGACATTTACAGTAGTATCGTACATATGATTACCATATTAGGGTACTCCGTTATGCACAAAAGTGGGCGCAACTCCAATATGGAGGGCGCAAGTCTTATCAGTATCACATGTGGTGATATGGAAGACTTCTGAGGTGTTTCACATCAGGCGTCACTGAAAACGCGATATTGTGGACACCTTTACTCATCACTTTTACGCAAACGGACATAGGTGGACCATAGGGACCGGTTTTCCTATAAATGAGGGGAGTAGAGCCCCTCTAAGAATACAAGTCGTTCACTCTACGCACACTTGAGCACTCCACTCTACAAACCACTCTATCAGTCTCTATACCTTCACAAGGTGAGACTCCATGACACTGTTTGCTGCACTAGTTGCTGCGCAACAGAGGGGTCTCATGCCTCCTGATATGGTGGTAACCCTCGTGCCTCATACCCGGCCTCCGCTGTTGGTCCGTAGACAACAGCAATTGGCGATGGTTGGTCTGTGTCATCATCGGTTTCTTCGGCAACATCGACGATACACGGGGGTATTCGTAATGGTGCGCAGTGACAATAGTTGGGGGGGTTGTCACACTGGGTGCACACGACATGAGCGGCATGGTAGGACTTGTTGCTGTCGTCATCCTTGTCTTCGCTGGTGTACTGGTCGACAGCTGTGGTGGAGGTGTGAGCGGTGGAGGACTGGGTGATGCTCTCCTCAACAGCCACTGTATCCTCGTCTGTCGCTCTGTTGCCGTCATCTTCACTACCTGATCCTGCCTCCAGGACTCCATTACCTTCTTCAATAACTGGTAGTCCTTCCTCATCGTCCTCCACTCTTCTGCTTGCGGGTGTTGGGAATCACCGGCAAGCCTCGGCCAGGTCGCACTCGTGTTGTTCAGCTGCCATTCGTACATGTTCAATGGCTGAGCAGAGGGGGTCATTGACATTATTGTTGGTGTCATAGGTGGTGAGGGTGTTGACGTAGGGGATCTCGTCAATGTTAATAATGGTGAGAGGGACATGAGCCATTGTAGTGGGGATTGATGATATTGGTCGTTCGGTTGATGCTGCTTTTATGTGAATTTTGGCTCACGGGTTAGATTGTTTGAATTTCCTTATCTCTTTGTCTGCGTGAACGTCATCCCATGGGACCCACTGGTTGTCCAAGTCAGCGTAGCCTTTCCACTTAATCAGGTATTGAAGTTTGCGCCCGCACCCATGTCTTCTCGAGTCTAATACCTTTTTGACCTTGTATTCTTCCACGTCTCCTACCAATTCTGGTGGCGGGCATTGATAGTTTACGCCGTGAATCAGCGTTTCTTTGTAAGGCGTCAGGAGATCTGTGTGGAAGACATCATGGATGCTCCACTGCATGGGAAGTTCGAGTCGGTAATTGACAGGGGACATCACCTGGATGACTTTGAATGGCCCATGTCTTCTGGGCGCAAGTTTCGTGGTTGGTTGGTTGGTTCACAGGTGACGTCCCTTGAGCCAAACCCTGTCTCCTATTTGATATCTAGGGGTGTCATGATGCTTGACCTATGACTGTTGCACGTGGCGCATTTGCTCTTGTGCCTGTTGTCTTATCTCTTTCAATTGTTCTAGTCTGGCCTCGACTCGTGGTATTGGTGATGTCTTATCTGTCCAGTTAGTATGGGGGTGATATCCCATTAGTAACCTAAATGGAGATTCATGTGTGGACTCATTAGTCCAATTGTTGTGTGCAAATTCAGCAAGCACCAGATGATTGGCCCAATTGTCTTGTCTTTCATTGGCCCAAAACCTGAGGTATTGTTCCAACCATTGGTTGGTACGTTCTGATTGTCCGTCTGTCCGTGGGTGATAGGCTGTCGAAATGTTTTGTTGTATCCCCAAGATTTGGCATAGTTCTCTTGTAAATTTTGATGTGAATCGGGGGTCTCTGTCGCTGATGAGTTTTGACAGTAATCCAAACCGCATGATGACGTGTTTGGCATACAGCATCGCTGTCTCCTCGCCTGAGATCTCTTCTTTGCATGGTATAAATATCGATGCTTTTGAACAGTCATGGTCAGTGACTGTGAGTATGGAATCATACCCCCATGACACCAGGAGTTTGGTGATGAAATCCAGTGCGACCACCTCGAACGGTGTCGCTTCCAGCTTTGGGAATATTGGTTGTAATGGCGCCTTTGTTCTTTGTGTATTGACCTTGCATTGCTGGCATTCAGCACATCCTCAAACATATTTGGCGATGTCGTGTTTCATCGTGGGCCACCAGTAGTGATGTTCCACTAGTTGTGTTGTTCGATTTATTCCTGGATGGCCGTGAATGGGGGGGTCGTGATGCATGGAAATTACTTCTCTGATCTCCTGCATCGTTCCCATGATAACTAGCCTCTGTCCTTGATACCACCAAAGTCTGTCAGCCTTGGTTAGTTTGTGAGGGTCGACCCACTTGTGTATTCTTTGCTCATCTTGTTGTGGGGTGGTTGTGGTAGTTCATACGAACAGTTTGTTTGGTAGAACTGTGACATTTTCGTTGTCTTTCTCCCCTTGGTCATAATCAGGGCATCGAGAAAGGGCATCAGCTCTTCCATTAGTGGTTCCCTTGACATGGTGTATTTCGAAGTTGTATTCCACTAGTTCCAAAACTTCTCTGGCAATCCGTCGACTGATTTTCTGGCAGTATCGAAGGTTGAGATGGTCAGAGAATGCTAATAAATGTCTCCAGTTCCTCAGTGCTTTTACAATGGCCAGCAATTCGAGGTTATAAATGTCATAGTTGCATTCGGCTGCATTGAGTGTTGCCAAGTAATATCCTACAGGATGTCATTTTCCGTCTGATTTCTTCTGGAGCAGTTCCGCTCCAACTGCAAATCCTGATGTGTCTACCTCTAGGTCAAATTGTGGGGCTTGATCTGCATGTGCGAGAATGGGTTCCGTGGTGACACGCTGCTTAAGCGTATCGAATGCTGCTTGTTGTCTTGCTCCCCATTGCCATGGCTCATCTTTGCATGTTAGTTCATTCAGTGGTTTGGTGATGGTAGCGAAGCCTCTGATGAACTGCCTATAAAAGTTGCAAAAACTGAGAAATGATTGTACGTCCTTTACCGATGAGGGGGATTGCCAGTCCCGTACGCCCGAAATTTTGACGGGGTCCATATGTGTCACCCCCTCTTCAAGGATTACCCCCAGGTAATCAATACTAGGGGCATTGAAGACACATTTCTCTGGTTTGAAGAATAGGTCTTGTTCTTGGGTGACTGCCAGTACATCGCAGACTGCCTCTTGGTGTTTTCTGATTGATTGAGGCTGTCGTTTCGTTGCTATTGTGATGTCATCCATGTAGACCCTAATTGTGGTCCCTGTGGCTTCGTGTTTTACTATGACTGGTTGGTAGATCTTGTTCATGAAGCTCTGGAATGTGGCTGGTGAGTTGCACAATCCAAAGTACATTACAGTTGGTTCAAAGAGTCCACGGCGTGTTTTAAATGTGGCTTTGTGTTCGTTGCCCTCTTTGATCTGTATGTTGTTCTATCCTTGTCGAATGTCCAGTTTGCTGAATATTTGAGCTCCTCCGAGATCCCTGATTAGGTCATCGATGAGGAGGAGTGGGTATTGGTTTCGTATTGTCCATTCATTGATTCGTCGATAATCCTGTACTGGTCGTAGCTTTCCGTCCTTCTTTTTGATAAAGAAAAATGACGATGTGTATGGGGATTTTGAGGGGCGAATATATCCCTTCTCTACTTGTTCGTCAATGAAGTCATCTAGTGCCTCGTCTTTGACTCTTGTCGTAGGATATACCTTGCAGTTTATGACGTCTGGTACTCCTTTCTTGAATTCGATCGCATGGTCGCAACTTCATTTTGGTGGGAACCATTTTGATTCCTCTTTGCTGAATACCTTCGCAAAGCGTTGGTATTCTTGTGGTATTTTGACTTCCTTTGTGTATTGTTTGGCGTCAACTGCAAGTTCCACTGCTGATCGTCGTCCGTATACCTGCTCTTCCAATGTCGTTATGATTTGTTCTTTTGTTTCTGTGGTGAACTGTAACGTTTCCACTGAACGTTGATCCGACTTGGATCTGATGGGTCTTCCTTGCTTCAACTTCTGAGCAAAGCGCACGGCTTCTGAACCCAGGAACGACTTGTAAAGGGCGAATAACCAAATAAGGTCCCCTGATACCGCCTAGCTTGAAGTTCGTTACAAGGTGGCAACGCCTAACACTTAAGTTGGCAACAAGATAGTCACAAAGAACAATGACTCTGCTATAAGACTGTCTGAACTTCCTGAGAGTAGTACAGGTGGATTTTAAGACAACTAAGCTAGCAAACCATAGCGCAACTTGTATAGTATTTATAGTAATTGTCCGTCAAGCCACAAAGGCGACACCATAGTATGAGTGATAAGAAAGGCATAATGACTCACAGGTCAATAAGCAACTCGTAAGCAATTCGTAAGGCATCAATAAGCCATCAGTAAGCGTCCCCACCAATGAGTGACCAAGCACCTCCAACCAGTGAGTAAGCGTCCACAGGGCATCAGTCAGCCCACCTCATCGCATAAGCAAGCGATCACCAATGAGTAAGTGAAATGAGTAAGTGAATGTCTAAGCATCACCAAGCATGATCAATACCGATAGTAAGCCAATAATAATGCATCTGTAAGCAATGGCTCCGGCGCTAACACAGGCGCTCCTTGAACTAATCCATCAATAACACTTTCCCGAAAGGGGATCAAACCCGGCCCGCTGGAGTGCGTCCCAACGGCAGCCACGGCCCGCTGATTTCGGCAGCCTCAGGTCGCTGGTCTTACACCACACAATCGCTGTTTGTCGTCGTTGGTCGTCTTCAGGACACAACTGTCTTCCGCCAATTCCATGGCTTCTTCCAACGTCCCCTGAGTTATGGGTTAGGTCAGATACGTACTGTGACCTGGGACAACTCCATCCTTCGCGCCCCCCTGACTTATTGCTTAGGTCAGATCTCGTGACCCGGGGGTTCCATCACATGACCGTGTCACGTGACCCTCATTCGTCCTGTTATGACCTTCCTGCCAGCATCTGGGGTTTCACCGCGAGTTATCAGGTTACTCACGAGCTGGCGGACTCTGCACGCCTCGTCATAAGCGAGGTAACTGTTGTCTTCTGCCGCTACAAGTGCGCGTACGGCCTCTTCTTCTTCGATGTCCTTTTGATCACGTGCCTCCCAGGTATGCGCCTCTGGGTAATCATGGCAGTTCTTCCAGTGTTCATGTAGACACTTGCGTTGTTTCTGGGTTGTGGCGACTTGAGCAGGGTCTGAGCGTAACATGAACATTCGCGACACTCTCAGGTCTTCTTGTTCTTCTGTTAGCAGTTTTGCTAGAACCGCTCTTCTGTCGTTTGGGTTAACTGATCGTAATACAATAGGGAGTTGCTTCTCATCTATTGTAGCGTGGCACCAACTGAACTTTGGTTCATAGGTGGCAAGCCATGGATATCCCAGTAGTACGTCCTCTTTTCCGATGTCTGTAACGAGGAAGCGCATTTCCTTTTTGGTGCCTCCCGTTTCCACATTGAGCGTCAGATAGTGTGTGATCTGTCCTGCTTTATTAGTGGTATTGTCAATGTTGTAGATGTTTTTGGGCTTATCTAGTGCCTGTTGTCCCAGCCCCATTCGTTTGACGAAATTTGGGTGTATGAAGTTATCGGTGGCTCCTGAGTCCACCAATGCTTTTATGTCGGCCATGTTGTAACTTGCGTGGATTGATACTGGTACTTGCATAGATCGGTAGCGCATAATATACACAGAGTTACAATGTATTGCCCTTACCCAGGCCGCTGGGTTCAGGCGCTTCCAAAATCCTGTCCCATCAACTGCTGTAGGACCAGGTCTTTTACTTCTTCATCGTCTCCCGCGACTCCCCGCAACCATTCCGCTGCCTTTTCTTCTTTGGTTGGTGTGGCCTCCATGGTTCGTGTTTGTACCTCATGACGTTGTCAAGGTTGTCTACAGTCATGACTGATATGGCCCATTTTTTGGCAGTTGTAACACTGCATCTGGCTATGGTCACGCTTGAATCATCTTTGTATAAATCCTCCACGTGGTGGATATGGTGGCCGTGGTGAATTATTGCTTCGTTGATAGTTGTTGAGCATGTCTTCTGCTCCAGCTAGTCGTCCACACACTCTATCTGCGGAGGTGTCCATTTGGTCATCGTTTTGGAGTGGTGTGAGTAACTTAGCTAGTGCTCCACCAGGGGCTCGTCCTGGTTTGAAGGCATCCAGGTTTCCTTGGACTGTTTGCATGTGAATCCACTTTTGCTGCCTTTTTAAGGCGGATTCCCTCCATTCCTCGTAGTTTCATGGGTTGTCATGTTGGTACATTGTTTTGTACAGGGCTCGTGGCAACCCTTTTGTGAAGTATTTGAGCGTTTGCTCAGCATTGATGTTGTACCCTGTGTGGTGAACCAGCTGTTCGAATTGAGTGATGTAATCGTCGATCTTTCCGTCCTTCATGTGGATGCCAGCATCGAGCTGGGCTTGGGCTTGTTCTTTACTCAGAACATCACCAAATTGTTGTTGGAAGGCATTGAGTAAATTTTCCCATAGTCTGTTGTCGAATTGGTCGGTGCCCGTGGCAACTTCATTTACAAGCCAACGGCTAGCGGACACAACCCATTGGTTAACCATATTTCCCTGTATGTATGTGAGGAACAACATAGCTTTTTGGTACTTGTTCCTCATTGCCGAGTGATTGGCATTGACTCCTGCGTATACTTCCCACTGGAGGATGAAGGCCTCGGCTTGAGCCCTGCTTCCAGTGAACATTGGTGGTGGATTGCCGATGAATTTGTTGTCGCCTCCTCCTTGGGGAATATTGATTGCTTGGTGTGGTACGTTTCCTGGAGGTCCTCTGCCTGGGGGTCCTCCTCCTCTTCCTTGTGGCCATCCCCCATTGGGTGGTCCTCCTCCTGGGGGTCCTTCTCCTCTTGGCCTCCTTAATGGTGGGACTGGTCGGTTGTCAGGAGAGGGAACTCTGTTTCGGTTGATTCTGAACTCATAAAACATTTCTGGTTCACTGTGGTGGCTTGGTGCGTCAGGGACATCTGGTCCCATGGCTCGATTTGCAGCCTGTATGTCTTCTGGTTGTAGTTGTTGTACGTGGCCCGTTTGCTCATTTATGACAAGCCAAGGTGGCGATACTTCTGTTTGAGTGGCCATATAACTGTATGGTATTCCTCTGATTGGTTCAGGAATATGTAACTCAGCTGTTCACGCAACAAGTGCGTCTATTTCTGGTGAGTGTACCACTATGCTTTCTGGTTCTACTGATGCTTCGGAAGTGGTTGGTGGTCATTCACTAGCGTCACTAGTGGTTGCTGGGGTGCGTGTCCATAGTTGTAGCTCTGTTGGTGGTGGTCCTGAGGTTAGATCTTGGTCCTCTCCGTTGATTGGTCCTTGTTCGTTGATTGGTCCTTGTTCGTTGATTGGTTGTGCATCAGTTAGTGGGATGTTGATGTTGAGGTCGTCCCCTGCAGGTCGTGCTGCTTCGAAAATTCCTCTTGCTCGGCTCCACCTAAGTTCGACCCAGCAACAGTGCTCTTGGTTGAATACGATGGGATGATACCTCTGAGTGGTCGCTGCTTCCACGTAGTATCCAGTGTTTTGTTCGTTGGTTCTGCTGACTTCTGGTACTAGTCTCCACCTGATTCTTCCAACAATGTAATGGGTTGGGGTGTCACGGTCTCTGGAATCGATTTGGTAGGGTTGAAAATCCCATCCGTCTTTGGTATTGAGTGTCGCCACGGCATTCGTTTGTTAGAAGAGCTTGGATTTAATGTAACATGCGAGCTGCACGTGAGCCTGACTTAGGCAACGTAAGGTGAATGTGGTGACTTAGCAACTTCTATCCTCAAGCACAAAGGCTGAGTAATCGTCTCAATGTGCGAAGGTGGAGTTCCTAGTTACGTCTTCCTAGGCTTTGATGTTCCTCTCACACAGTGGCCCAAAGCCCATGGAGTTATACAGAGAGGGAAACTGTTCGATTGGGAAGTAGTTGAGAAGATAACAAGAAATCCAAGCTGTCAACCACATCAGTCGACAGCCTCCTTATAACAGTTACTACAGGCGCCCACTCTTATCAGTGGCATCGCCACTACTACTACCATCAGTCATCGCTACTACTACCATCAGTTATTGCTCACTAAGAGCATCAGTAATTGTATAGTAAATGCTCACTAAGAGCATTGTTAATTGTACAGTCCGCTGAGTAAGTATTCAGGAGCAACTTGTCATCCCGCTTACTATGCCGAAACACTGGATTGTTACACCTTGCTCCTATTGCTTCACCCATCTCGAATATACCAGGTTACTGTCTTGTTCCTGTCTGAACTCTCTCGCCTCCACCACCTCCCCTTGAGTGGCATTGGCCCCACATGGCAGGCGTTACATTGGAAATCACATGATGTATTATGTAATGTAGACAAAAATGATATGTGATTTTGACAAAACTGCCAGTCGACTTGCAAAGGCGAGAAAATGCTTTTGGCAAAAAAACATTGTTAAGGCAAACCCCCATCAAAAGTTAATATTTTTTTTTAAATGACTGATGTTTCTGTAGCTATGTATCTGTACTTTAACCCTATCTAGTTACATTTGTCTAATATGATTGTGAAGTGGAGCATTTGTGTGAGTGAAGAAACCAGACATTTTGCCAAATTATGGTTGCCAGTTTCTGATGTCCTCTGCCTTAGATTGACATGTTCACACTTGAAGGCACAGAATGTTCCCATCTGTGGACAGAATTTCACTTGGAATTTCATTGAACTTGAAAAGCATATGCTCTTGTTGAGCAGATTTCAGAGAGTAACTAATCACTCCCAGTGGGAAGTGTGTTGATTTTAGTTGGCAAACTTGACTTGTGTGGATTATTTTCTGTAATTTTGATTCTGAGCAAGCCAGGTGGGGATTACAGCACTTTTCATAACAAAAGTCACCCATCATTTTGAATACACAGCCAGACTTCTGAAAATAAGGATGGTGTTCATAATTAAGTCTGGTAGAAATTTTCAGGAAATTGGGTTATCTCGAAAAATTGAGTGATAGAATAGTTATCCATGCTTGGCAGTTGTGTACCCTTCCCTCCAAACTGACATTCATTCAGCAGTATCCCTCAAAACCTCCTCTGATGTTCATTGAGGGACTGACTGTTGGGCCAAAGGGGGTGACAAAGAAGGTCAATGCCTGCCTAAATGAAATGAAAACTCCACCAACAACAATGGAAATCACAATTCACAGAACAGGAATGGCAACCAGAACTCCCACAACTGTAATCACAACAACAATTGCAATGAAAATGTGAACTCAGCAAACACTACAGCAGCTGACTCTGCAGATGTCAGCGCATGGGCTGCCATCCAGGAGATCAATGATGATGACACCCCCCTTGAGAACATCCCCACCATTGCCTTCACCTCACAAGAACACCAAGTGGAAGCAAACTATATGACTCAGGGGCTTCACAACTCATGTCCCCATTCTGCCATCGCTTCATCAACTATTGCTCTATTCAGCCTTGCCCTATCACTGCAGCCAACTTGTGGATGTTCTATGCTACAGCCACTGGTGATTTACAGATTGACATCCCAAATGGGGACACCACTATGCCGATAACCCTATGCAACACACTCCACACCCCAGACATGACAATCACCATCATCTCCATTAGCTGCATCAACAAAGCAGGATGTGATGTCAACTTCACAAAGCTTATGACTTGCAAGATAGTCAGCCCATCAGGCAAAACCATAGGGACAATCCCTGCCACCTCCAACAGCCTGTACAATGGTCAAACATTCCCACTATGCAGGAAGCACCACCTGTGATGAGTGCTTACTGTTTATACGCAACAGCAAGGCTCAAGGTCACAAGGATCAGGGTGGCTGATGTCGAACCAAACAAGGAGTAGAACAAGGACAGGGAACAATGGACCACGAGTAGCAAGACAAGGATGAGGAACAACCCAATAGTGGGAAGCTGCTCTGAAGACAGGAAGGTACAAGTGGGGATGTTGCAAGTGGACAGTCTGAGGGACTGTCTGTTACATTGCTCCAGCTTATATACCCGAATACATGGTCTGTGCATACTTTAGGGGAGGCCCAACTCCGATCCACGGGTGGGCCCATGGAATACTCTAGAAGAGTTCTAAAGATAGCATGGAATGTGCTGGAAGGTTTCTAAGTATATCGTCCAATGGCATTAATCCCTGACAAGCTCCGCTCGTCAGGTGATTGATCAACAATCTTCATTTACCGATCAACGGACTTTGTTTATCAATCAATGATCTTTGTTGATTGATCAACAAACAAGTCATGTGAGGTCATCCGACCTTTCGCTTGGTAAGTCCCGGTTCCGGACCGGGTCTTTCTTGAATAGGAAGGAAAGGATTATCCAATCCTTTCACGTGCGTTGTCTTGGCTAGTTCCACTAGACCAATACTCCATATTCCTGGGTTTTGTGTGCACGTTGCCTTGCACACTCTTGAGTTTCATGGGTAAGTCACGGACCGAGATATAGGTTCGTGACAGTATCCCCTCTTTAAGACCGTGCTGCGCCGTCAGCACTCTAAGGTTACTTGGTCGGGGCGCTGAGGGGTTCCTGGTATGGAACTGGTGAACTAGGAGTGATGCATGTTTCATTTGTGATGCAGGGAGCCATGAGTTTTCGGAACTAGGGTAGCCCTTCCACTTGATGAGGTACAAGATCCCTTTCTTATTGGGTGACACTTTGGACTGGAGTACTGTTTCAACTTTGTAGTGTTCTTCTTCTCCTTGAACTATATCTGGAGGAGGTCTGGTGAAGTTAGGTCCATGCGCAGGGGTTTCCTTGTATGGTGGTATCAGGGAACTGTGGAAGACTGGGTGGATTCGCCATGACTTGGGTAGTTGGAGTTTGCAATTAACTCCCCATGTAGATAGTACTTTGAATGGACCATGGCGTCTAGGGGCTAACTTGGCTTTAGGGTGCGTGGTGTGAACATTGGTTCCTTCTAACCAGACTAGATCTCCTGGTTTGAACACATGGGAAATGGTGGGTACTCTGGATCTCTTCATGACCTCCGCAGCTACTTTAAGTGCTGCTGTGACTTCAGACCGTACTTGGTCTAGGGTATGAAGGCGTTCTTCTACTGTCGGAATCTTGGTAGCAAAGTTTACTGGGGGAATGAACTCTGGTTTGAATCCGTACCAGACTTCAAAGGGGGATCTTCCTGTGGCGCTGTGTTGGCGAGCGTTGTGTGTGAACTCCATGAAGGGTATTAATTCTACCCAATTGTCTTGTTGGAAGTTGCAAAAGACGCGGAGGTACTGTTCTAACTCTTGATTGACTCTTTCTGTTTCGCCATCTGTTTGGGGGTGGAAGGCTGTGGACATGGTGGACTTGACTCCCAATCTTTCCCAGACTTCTTGCATGACTTTAGAAGCGAATTGGGGTCCTCGATCTGAGATAACTTGGCGTGGTAGTCCGGTTCGTCTCCAGACATTTTTCATGTACAACTTGGATGTTTCTTCGGCTGTGATGGTTTTATTGCAAGGGGTGACAATGGTGGCTTTACTGAGGCGATCCACTACCACGAACAAGGAATCATATCCTTGGGAGGTAGGGAGGTCTGTGATGAAGTCCATGGTGATAACTCCCCATACGTCTGTGGGTACTTGATTTGGTAACAGTGGTACTTGAGTTCTTGGTTTGATTTTGGTTGCTTGGCATGTGGCACATCTGTCCACATAACTTTTGACAAAGGTGGATATTCCTGGCCACCAGAATTCTCTTGATACTATTTCATAGGTCTTCCATCTTCCAGGATGTCCTGTGGCTACATGGTCATGATATCTCTTGACAATGTCTCTTCGAAGTGTATCATCCTTTGGGACGTAAACTTGTCCTCTAAACAGAATGATTCCATCTTCTAGGTTCCATTCTTCTAGGCCCTTTACAATGGATCTTGGGCCATTCTTCAAGATAGCTTCTATGGTGATGCTGACGTCTTTATCATATTCTTGGCTTGACTTGATTCTTTGGCGTAGAGTTGTATCTCCTAATACTGTGACTGCTGTTGGGCGGACTGCACGAATTGTAAAAAACTTGGTATTCAAGAGGACACGCAACTCGTCTTCAGTTGCTATCCCTTCTTTAAGATCTGGACGCCTGGACAGTGCATCTGATTTATTCTGTACGCCCGGTTTGTGAACAATGGTGAATTTGAAACGTGAAAGGAATAAAGCCCAACGCGCTTGACGTCGTGTGAGCTTCTGCTTGGTGGCAAAATAGACTAGATTGCCATGGTCAGACCAGATCTCAAGGTTATCGTCACGACCTTCAAGGTAATGTCGAAAAATGTCCAAAGCACGGATAATGGCAAGGAGTTCTTTATCATGGATTTCATAATTCCGCTCCGCTGGTTGTAAGGACTTGGAATGGTAAGCAACAGTGTGCCATCTGTTCAAGGCATCAGGTTGTTCAAGAATGGCTCCCATGGCAAAATCACTGGCATCGGTGATGAGTCGGAAGGGTCTACTATGGTCAGGAAGAGCAAGGACAGGGGCTGTGACAAAGGCGTGGATGAGGGTGCGGAATGCGGATTCCTGTGATGTATCCCAGAGGAATGGTATCTCCTTCCTAGTGAGATCAAACAGAGGCCTGGTGATGGTAGAAAAGTCTCTGATAAAACGGCGGTAGAAGTTACAGAAACCAAGGAAAGTTTGGACATGCTTGACAGTGCGTGGTGTGGGCCAGTCTGTGATTCCTGCGACTTTAGCAGGGTCCATCTTGAGCTGTCCATTTGAGATAACAATCCCAAGGTATTCAATAGACGTCTGAGCAAATACACATTTCTCAGGCTTGAGATATAAATCGTGGGTTTCAAGACGGGTAAGGACTTCATGGGTTAATTTGTCCAACAAGGCAGGGTCGTCGGAAAAAATCAGGATGTCATCCAGATAGACAACAATGTGTCCATCATCTATCATATCTTCGAAGATGTTATTCATGAATGTCTGGAACGTAGCAGGGGCATTGCAGAGGCCAAAGGTCATGACAGTCGGTTCAAATAGGCCTAGGTGGGTTTTGAAGGCAGCTTTATGTTCGTCTCCTTCTCTGATATGGATATTGTTGTATCCCCAACGAATATCCAACTTGGTGAAGTACCTGGCGCCATGTAATTTGTCGATTAACTTGGGGATCAGTGGTAAGGGGGCGGCGTTCTTGATAGTAACGTCATTGAGGGCACAATAATCTTGTACTGGGCGTAGCTTGCCATCCTTCTTATCTATGAAAAAGAAGGGACTGGCCATAGGGGACTTGGAAGGGCGGATGTATCCTCTCCATAAATGTTCTGTGATATATTCTTTGAGTGCCGCTGATTCTCTGGGCGTGAGTCTGTAGATGCCACAATTGCGCATCTTCGAAGCTGGCTTGAGTTCTATGGCATGGTCCCATGCTTGGTGTTTTGGGAGGCGGTGTGAAGCTGTTTCACTAAAAACCTTGGAATACTTGTGATACTGGGCAGGGATGTGATCAAGGGATTGCTTGGGTGCATTCTTTGCTGCAATAGCCGTACTGGCAGTGGACTTTGACCGGATAGAAAGGTCGTCGTACTTGCTAAAACTGTGATGATACAAGAAGCTTTCTATAGCGTCCTGGGCAAAGGCGTCTTCGGTTATCAGGGGTGTATCTTCTACTGGATGCAAGGCATTGATGGTGGTAGCACGCGTCTGCGGCTTTCGGGACGTGATTACTAGGGGGTACTTGGACAAGGTACAATTCTTGGGGCATCTTGTGAAGGCAATTTGTGGCAATGCCCAGTCTACTTCTGGGTTGTGCGCATGGAGCCAATCCGTTCCTAGGATAATGTCTTGGTCCCCTAGCGTGGTAACATAGAGTTCTGATGTTTCTTCGTGGTAGGCGTCATCCATATTCTTGACGCGGATCTTCTGGATTGTAGTGTACTTGACTGATCCCCTCTTATTGAGTGTTCCATCCACATTCTTTACCGGAAGTGGGTTGACTAGTGTTCGCAGGGTGAGATTGTTCCTGGTTGCGAAGTCTTGATCTATGATTATCCCCTCTGCGCCGCTATCTAGTAAGGCGCGTGCACTGATTTCTCGTCCAGTTGTTTTTCCAACTAGAGTCACTCTGAGTGTAATAGATGGTGATCGTCTATTTCGTATAGTATCACCGGGTACAGGCTCAGAGTCTAATGTCTCTAGGAGAGAATACCTATTCTCAAAACTGGATCTGGACAAATGTAAAGTCCCAACCGACAGTGCAGCAGAGGGACGCTTCAAAAATCCTCATTGACAGGGCAAGAGTGAGGGCATGGAATCATGACTTGGGGACGAGGACTGTGGTACATGGCCGCTACCTGGGCCGGATGCTCTTCGGCGTGTTCTTCTTCGGCATATTGATCTTCTTGGGTTACTGTGGCGCGAGCTCTAAAGTCGCTTCCTTGGCGTGGATTTGGACGTCTATTTCCTGTCCCTTGGTTATACTGGCTCATCTTGAGGCGGCAATCTTTAGCCCTATGGCCAGGTTTTCCGCAGTAGAAGCAGAGCTTATCCTTGAAGCGTCTGTCCTTCTCTGCCTTTGATATCTTTCCCATTGGAGGACGTGATGGTGCTGTGGTGACATTGACTTGGGCGTGATCTTCATCTGTGGTTATGGCGTGGTTACGTGGGCCAGAGCTTCTGTTAAATGTGGTAGGGGCGCTATACATGCACCAGAGTCGATCGAACTCTCTTGCTTTCTCTGCTAGGTCTTCTAGCGTGGTAGGCTGTGGTGATACACCCATTATCTTCTGGTGTAATGCCATGGGAAGTGCCTTTCTAAAGGCGTACATCTGGGTTTCTTCATTGGCTCCACTCCAGGAGGCGTAGGTCGACCAATCTTGGTACCATTCATTGAAAGGGCGTCTGCCCATCTTGGAGGTGTACATGGCGTTGGTAGCTTCCAATTTTGAATACGCTGGGACAAAGTGTTTCTTGAAACTGTTGCGGAAATCTACCCATGTTCCGAAATCGACAGGTGTGACTGATAAGGCTCTCTTCTGTTTATCTTGAGCCCATTCTCCGGCAGAAGTGCTGACCTTGAAGTGGGTTAGAGCGGCTGAAACCCTCTTTCCTTGATCCGAATACGTGGATTCATTGAGGTAGTAGTAATTCTCTAGATTGTTCCAAAAGGCTTCCACCTTTGCAGGGGAACCATCGAAAGATTTGGGGGGAGATCCCAATAACTTGGTGTTTGCTGAACCAGACATGCTTGCTGGGGTACTTGGTGTGCTGGGTGTACTAGGTTGACTTGGAGACGCGGAGCAACTGGAATAAGCAGGGGTACTTGGGCGCTGACTGGGAGTAGGTGTGGCTGCGCGGACTGGGGGTAGTACTGGTGGAAGTGGGAATACTGTAGCCGAAGGTGTAGGCAGGAATGATTGTGATGCCTGCACTGGGGTTACTGGAAGTGCGCCTGGAACTGTTTGTGGTGTCTGTGGCTGGGATACTGTGGTGATAAGTGCCTTGACTTTTCTGGTGACGCTTCCTAGGATCTGGGAGACCTCTTCTTGGTCACTTGATTCACTGCGCGCTGATCTGGCGCCTGAGGGTGGTGTTCTAGGTTGTGACCAACCTTGTGCTTCTGGTTGGGTTTCTTGGGCTGAGGTTGCTTCCTCTTCATGGACAGAAGGTTCGTCTTCTGAATCTGAGAACTGAACTGGTTTCCTGTTCTTGTATTCCCACCTGTTTCTATTGAATGACCACTCGACGGTTTTGGACTGGTAATCGCCGATAAGTGAGGTGTAATCAAGGTTGTGGACGTGGGCGATGTGGGGGTGGACTAGGGCGAAGTCTTTGATGGTAACTGCTTCAAGAGTGTCTAGGAAAATCCAAGGAAAGTGACCGTCTTTGCTGTAGACCGGTCTGTCAAGAAATTCGCCTTTGATTCTTTCGTGGGTTAGATCAAAGGTTGTGTCGTAGATGCTGGCTGGAATGAGGTTCTCTTCTTCTTCTGTGAGTTCCCATGTTACCGGAGTTGTGCTTTGACTCATTCACTAATGGCGGGGTAATCTGGTGACAGTCCAACCATCGTCGTTCCACTGGTAGTGGATCTTGTAGGCGGGTTGTAAGATGGCCTTATCTGGCTGGTTTCGCCTGACTTGTCGGCGGATCCAATGGTATTCTTCGTAAATACCAAAGTAGGTGACTGTGGTTTTGCTCCTCCAAAGGTAGTTCTGGAAGTTGAGGATGCTTGACGTGAATTCTCTAATATGACTCAAGGGGTGGTGAACGTCTAGGGAGATTTGGTGTTGGTCGTACTGCAATCTGCAGTGTTCTTTGAACGCTTGGAGTTCTCTTGGTCTTCTGGTAGGTAGGTGCTACGCTACGTAGACAGATTCTGGGTAATGGCAGTGTAACTGTACTGTCTCTGTTTGGAGGTAGTTGGCTTCTTCACTACTGGTGGAGTGTTGCCTGGTGATGGGGTTTACTGGGCGTGGAGCTGGAGGTCCTCTGATGGATGGGTACACTGGTTCAGACGGACCAGCTTGGTTAATTCTAGGGACAACTGGAACTTGGGACGGTGAATTGAGACGGAGGTCTTTTTCGTGTATGGAAGGATGTTCCACACGTGTTCTGTGGGTTTGTCTTCTATGGGGCTGCTGAATAGGTTGGCGCTGCTGAATGTTCTGAGACGCCAGGTTGATAGCCCAATCAACTATACTTTCTCTGATGTTTTCCAGCTTGGGTCTGAACAAGGAATCTACTCTTTATTGTGTAAAGGGTAGATAGGCGTTGCCTGGGGCCCACAATACTACACTAGGTGGAGTAGGTGGGGTATCTGGTCTGTATCCACAGTCACACACTTCTTTAGCACACCAACACCTCTAGGTCTGTTCCAAAGGTTAGGTTCTCCCCAACCGTCAACAGACTCAGTTGATATGCTAGTGGGACTGCTAGGTGGCAGTGGAGTATTGACAAGGGGGGGGGGGTGCTCAGCTTCAGCGAACTCGAGGATTTCGGGGTCGTCAGGAGTGTCTGGAGGGAGGTGATAAACTTGAGGGTCGATGAGACAGTGGTCTGGGTTTTCAAGGGTGGTTTCCCAGTTGGAAGAGCCCCACTTGTAAGTGAACTCTTTCCCTTTGACTATGGCAAGGTGGAACTCTGTTCCTCTGGTGACAAGACGGATCTCTTGCCAGGTGACTTGGACTTGATCGTAGTTGAGGGAGAAGCGCTCTAGATATCTGACACGCTCTCCTTCTCTGATGCGTTGGATGAGTTCTTGTCTTTGAGGGGGAACGTGGATGAACCAAAAGTGGTCGTCTTTGGTCCACAGGAGGAGAGACTCGGCTGGGGAATTGTTAACAGTGGTGGCTTCAGACAGATGCCAATACAAGAGTTGTTCTTGGGCGGCTTCAGCAATTCTTGCTAAGTCGATATTCTGGAAATCTTTGTAGTCCCCCTGGTAAGTTACTTTACCAAATGGTAGGAGGTCTCGGAGTTTGTTTAAAATGAATGGAGGATCGCTCCAACAGTCAATGATATCACACTGACTGGTGTCGAACAAGGATGTCTCAGGGTAATAAGTCCTGAGCTGGAGGAGACGGTGGGTTTCAAAGAAATTATGGGCTCTTTGGAGTCTTTCTCCTTCTTGGAGGCGAACTGGGAATATTGACACTGGATGTGGGAACCCCGATGTATTGACAAGGAAGTGACAACAATTTGTACTACTACTTACTAATTAAAGTAAATGGCTACAAGGGCGTGTTATCACTGTATGTTGATATAAAACTGAAGGGGTCCACAGGTATACGGGGCGTGAAACAATATGAAAGAAGGTGAGGGCGGGTCCTCACTGTATCATCGAAATGATACCCCTGGTATACTGCGTATACGTGGTCTTCAAAAAACCCCAGGTAACCGTACGTAGTTACCACACGTCCGTCCAAGAAATCGTGCACCTCAAGTATAACAAGTGTATATACGTACACTTCACGAATGAGGTGGTTCAGATTCCTGAACGCGTCACGGATGCCATCCCGGAAACTGTACTTAATGGACCCCAAAGGGAGGTCTTCGCTGGGGAGGTCGAGCACTGCCTTGCAGCAGGCGTAAATGGGTTGGATTCCAAGGGCGATGGCAACGTCGTGTTGGTGGAGGTAGATGGTCAGGAAGTGGGGGGACGTGAACCGGAAGGGAATGACACTGGTAAAAACAGGGGGGTCTCTGCACAGAGTGTCTGCTGTGCGGATTGTGTGAATGGAAAATTGGTGGAACTCAGAAATCTGCTGCCACTCCTCTCCTCGAGGTGTCTGGACAGCAAGATACTGGTGGGGGTGCTCTCCTCTAACTAGAAGGCACGATGGGGGGCGGTTGATGGGGGCAGGGTCAGGGGCAGCGTTCTCTTGGTCTTCTTCTACGGGTGCAGGGGATGCACGCTGTGCCTCGTAGAAGGCTACACAAAGCTCTGCAGCTTCATAGTCGATGGGGGAGTCCGGGGTAGGGGGGCGAGGAGGGGGTGTCAAGGGATGAAGGGCCGGGGATGGAATATGGAAGACAGGGGACGAAGCTGGGCGAGGGACTGGGGAGACCAACCTTACCGAAGGTGGTGTCTGGGGCAAGGGAACTGGGGAAGGGTAACTGTCACGTGGTGACATCGTTCCGACCACTGCGTGCACAAAACGTCGCAAGTGCACTCATGAGCACTGGAAGAACTGTCAAGACTACCCAGAAGCACACACATGGGTACTAGGTCAGCCAACATATAGCGAAGAAGAAGAAGAGGTTCGCGCTCTCGTATGGGCCCAGGCAGATGGATATCCTGCGGCAGAAGAAGAAGACTATGAAGTAGAGGAGGATGAAGCCCTCCGTATACGCCAGTTAGTGAGTGGAATGATCGTCCACCCGTCGCCTCCAGACACTGGCACAAGTATTACAGGAAGGATGAAGGTCACGTGATCTGTCACGTGAAAGTCCCAGATCATGCCTCGTATCTGGTCTAACCCATAAGTCATGGGACTTCAAGGATGGAAGAGCTTTACATAATGTAACGTTTCCTCGGATGTGAGTTTCCCGAGAAGCCGAAGAAGATGTCACGTGTAGAAGAGGAGGTCAAGTACCAGGTCACAGTATGTATCTGACCTAAGCCATAACTCAGGGGACTTCAGTGCTGTATCAAGAATGGAAGATTATGGAAGGTTCTGGAAGGGCCATGGTAGGCACGAGGTCAGAGGCGATTCCTGACAGCTGAAGGTCTAGACATTCCCTTTTGTGGTTCAAGTTCTGATGGAACAGGTTCTGATGCGCTGGTATTGCGCCCTGACATTTGTTATCTTAGTTCTCTATTGTTTTCTTGTTCTATGTCATCATTTGTGAGTCATGTGTTGTTCTTATCTCTGACTCATGGTTGTGTTATCTCTGACTCATGTGGGGCCTTATGCCTCATGTACTGTATGTTTCATGATAAGCCCCTGTGGCTTGATGAACAATTCCTATTGGCAGATAAGGTCGTAGGTCGTGTTTACTATAGTTCAAGCGTAGTTTTAAAGCTGGCTTGAAAGTACTATATATACTAGGCAGGTATCGCCAGTAGTCGTTAGCTTAGTTGTTTTGGACTTCCACCTGTATTCCTCTCAGGTTCTATTCAAAGCATTCTCATAGCAGAGTCATTGGTCTGTGTGACTAGTATCTTATCTTGTTGCCAACTTGTGTGTCAAAGTCATCACCTTGTTAGGCCATCACAAGGGGACCTTTTCTGGTTATTCGCCCTTCACGAGTTCTTGTTGAGTTGTAAGCCGTGCGCTTAGCTCATTATTTGATTCAAGGAAGCCTTCGGATCCAAGTCGGATCAGCGTTTGGTGGAAACGCTACAGTAACGAAGCTTGGGGGTTGGGGTCTGAGCTACAGGCAGGGAGTGGGCAGGGGAACCTTGGGGGGAGGCGATCCTCTCAACGGCTAGAGGGATCTCTGGTGGGGGTGACAAGAAGAACGGGGGAAATGGGAGGATTTGTCCTAATGGGGACAACAGTAAACGAGGGGGCGATGATGGGGGCAAGGGAACACTTGGAAGACGATGGAAACGGCGAGGGGGAGAACGGCGAGGGGGAGAATCGTCAATGTTATGGAAGGAGCCTGAATCAGCGTCCCATGCTCCAAACTCGGAGTAATCATAGTCAGACACTGAGAAGGTTCGTGATCAGCAAGCTAAGACTGTCCAAGTGTGATGAGTGCTTACTGTTTATATGCAACAGCAAGGCTCAAGGTCACAAGGATCAGGGTGGCTGATGTCGAACCAAACAAGGAGTAGAACAAGGACAGGGAACAATGGACCACGAGTAGCAAGACAAGGATGAGGAACAACCCAATAGTGGGAAGCTGCTCTGAAGACAGGAAGGTACAAGTGGGGATGTTGCAAGTGGACAGTCTGAGGGACTGTCTGTTACATTGCTCCAGCTTATATACCCGAATACATGGTCTGTGCGTACTTTAGGGGAGGCCCAACTCCGATCCACGGGTGGGCCCATGGAATACTCTAGAAGAGTTCTAAAGATAGCATGGAATGTGCTGGAAGGTTTCTAAGTATATCGTCCAATGGCATTAATCCCTGACAAGCTCCGCTCGTCAGGTGATTGATCAACAATCTTTGTTTACCGATCAACGGACTTTGTTTATCAATCAACGATCTTTGTTGATTGATCAACAAACAAGTCATGTGAGGTCATCCGACCTTTCGCTTGGTAAGTCCTGGTTCCAGACCGGGTCTTTCTTGAATAGGAAGGAAAGGATTATCCAATCCTTTCACGTGCGTTGTCTTGGCTAGTTCCACTAGACCAATACTCCGTATTCCTGGGTTTTGTGTGCACGTTGCCTTGCACACTCTTGAGTTTCATGGGTAAGTCACGGACCGAGGTATAGGTTCGTGACACCACCCCAGTCGAACAAGTTGACATCCACACACTCCATTGACATCTTGGACACATCCCTGCCAATGCAATCTGCACACTCATACACAACCACACCATTGAAGGCATCCAGCTCATGGACAATGGGTCACTGATCATTTGCCAATCATGCAAGTACACTAAAATGACTTGCAAGGTCATTCTCAAAGAACATGCCACCCTTCTTGTGAAGAACTTTGGTGACAAAATTCACACAGATCTATGGGGACCATCACCCATTGCCAGCCTTGGAGGAAGGCACTATTACATCATGTTCATGGACAATGCAACACGGTACTTGTATGCTGATGTCCTCTGCACCAAAGACCAAGCCCTTGCCACCTACAAAACATTTGCTGCCTGGGCATACACACAGCATGGAGTAAAGATCAAAGCGCTCTGATCTGACCATGGTGGTGAGTACACCAGCCACAAGTTCACCAAAATCCTTCACCAGGAAGGCACTGAGCAACACCTTACCACCCATGACACCCCTCAGCATAATGGTGTCACTGAATCTCTCAATCATCATCTCATCAAGCACATCTGTGCTATACTGCACCACTTCAATCTCCCCAAAACATTGTGAACCGAATCTCTTCACCACACAATCTGGCTCAAAAATTGGCTCTCCACTTGCAGCTTAGCCAGTAATGGCAGCATGTAGACCAGTGACCGTTCGCTCTATGAGGTGCCCCTTGGGACACTTGATAGAGCGACCAGTACAAAAGGTTTAAATATTGTGTGATCTCAGATGTGATTGAGGAAGTGGTGTGGAAAACGCCATGTATAACAACATTGTCCTAATAGAGACTATCATAATCTAGCACATTACAGCTCCACTCAATATGGATCTGTACTGTTATTCTAGTACCTATGTTTGATATATCTTTACTGTCCTTGCTTCCTTGAATTAATGTGCCTGTCCCTTGAATCTTGAAATCACTCCACAATGCAATTATGATGTGTGCTTGTTTTAAATAGAGAATAACCACAATGCAAATTATATATTACAAATGATGGATCTGAATGAAGTCTCTGTGGAGTAATGGATAACTATATTTTTCTCACCGCAACTTAGGTTCAATTCCCCATACTAGCTGTGTATCACATGATCTATGTGTGCTCTGTACTTGTGTTATTTTTGGCTAGATTGTTCTACACATCTCTCTGTGGCTTTACTATGGCACCTCAGATACCTGGCACTGGTGTATTTTCACTTGAGTCTACCACTGGTCTGTCTTCTTCTCACAACACTGGGCTGGAACCTTTGGAACTTGGGGGCCTTCAGTCCTGTCTTGCAGTCTCTGGGAGCGCTGCTGAGTCTCAGAATTTACACCGGCATGGAAGGGCTGGGGCTCGAGTCTTATATGGGGACCAGGGGCTAGCTTTCATCAACTACAGCCCAAATGATTTCAGTCATGATGCTGGTGTGACTGGGGTATATGCAACAGGTGGAGGTATGGGGTGTTTCCCAGTCAATACAGGCATTAGTATCAACCATGCATCCTCCAGTCATGGACACATGACTGTAGTCACTCCCCAGGTGGTTCTCCCGGATGCTATTGAGGACAGGTAATGTGTTCTTAAGTTGTCTGTTATGACCTTATGCGCGACTTACATGTTCCTTTTCCTCTAGACATCTCAGCATATTTCCCTCATCACATGCAAACCTAATCACTTCCCCTTTTACTCCCAGCACGGTAGAATGTACCTTCGATAGCACTTCAAATACAAGTCATTCCTTCTCAGACTACTTCGACAGTTCTATGTTGGATATGCCATTTGAGAGTGACTCTCAGTGGGGCTCTGGACTCGGAGGTGACTTTGGCACAACTATCATCACTCCGATCTCACTCCTCCCATCGAAATGCACGATAGACAATATGCAGTGTCTTGGTATGGGACCACCGAGTGGTCCTATACCCCGCCAATGCAGGCCCAAGTTGCAGCGCAAAAGCACATTGTTGATGATACTGCATAACCTTCAAGAACTGAAATGCATGGTTGTCAACATCCTTATGTGTCATGACCACACAGCGCATTCAAACACTTATTTTTCTTCTTTCCCCTCTATTACTCAGCCTTGACGACTCATTCCCTTTCTACTTCTATCCTTCCCTTTGTTCTGACTCATTCTTATCGACTCATACTTACTATACGATGACTCACTCCTAGGATCCCTGTACTATGCCCTGAAGGCTGTACTACTACAATGACTCATATGTGACTCATACACCACGACTCATTTACTGGTGTTATAGGGTATATAAGACGTAGCATGTATCCACTTGTACCCCAGCTTTGTCTTTGTCTCTATCTTGCAAATTACATTGTTCCACTCCACTCTTCCATTGTTTGGCTGCAAAGCCTCATCGAATCATCGAGTCACTGAATCACTGAACTACCTTGAACCCACAGGAACCCTTGACCGTCATCACGCATGTCTACTTGTATCTCTGAACCTCTGAACCCTTGTCCAGTCACTGTATCATTGTCTTAGGCTCACGTCGAGCAACATACATCTCCGCAAGGACATAACATTATGGCCGTTATCAACAGTAGCAGCAATTTCAAAGCATTCCACACCGCTCTATTTGGTTTGAGGACTTGCACATCATTCGTCAGTCTCTTGGAGATTCTGGTCCAAGATGATAAAGGTCGCCCCATCATAACTGAGTGGATGTTTTCACATGCTCTTTGTCTTGTCTGTGATAAGATTCATGGTGAAATGGACAATGCAAAGCAGCAACTTCAGATGCATATGGCCGATGTCTCCCCCAAGTTCATCAAGGGGTGGGATATTCACAAAATCATGAGGCCAGTGGCCCATGATACTACACCTATGCTGACCTCCATTCTAGAGGCTGCTGGGGAGACTAAGGCTTCATGTGCTCAGCCTAAGACTGCGAAATTGAAGAACTGATACACAGCCTCTCTAATCATCATGTCACAACTCCATTTCTTATGCTTCAGGAATTCTGCGAAGGTGCCAATCAGGCTTGGTCTACAAGCACAGGCATGTGGCACCTCAAGACAGATGATTGACATCCTACATAGGACTTGTCTTGTAGTCTCATATCCAAGCATCTTGTCTATGGTTCAGGCTCTGGCAGATCGCTCTATTGAGAGGGCGAAAGCTGCCTCACTGCTTCCTCACACCTTAGCCTATGACAACATAAATATATCTAGTTCTATCTATGTTGAGCAAGGGCCTAACACTATGAGCAAAGTTCAGTCAGGCATATTTGCTGTGGTCTATAAGCTCCTTAATGCTCATGCCGAGGACATGGACATCAAGCCTATGATTGAGAAACTCAGCCATTCCTCTCCTCTGGTTTTCTCCGATCTTCATATGACCCCTGGTGCTAGGCAGTCTTATGCATCACAGACTGTGGTCACTATTGTTAAGATTCTGATGAAGTATGTGAAAGGTTTCGAAGTACAGGCACTCAATGCACTGTTGCAGCACACACTACGGCGGCCTCTTCCATCTGGACACAAGACTATTTTCCATCCTCTCCAGGCATCTACAATTGAAGAAGCTAGTATAGGCGGCAATCTATTGGTACATGATGATGTCTACTTGGTTCAGTTGAAGCACCCATTGGACAAGCTCAAAAAAATGGCTTTCCCGATGTTCAACAACCAGCTAACGAATGCTTGGATTCAGGGTGGACAGCATATCTGCAAGAAGGATGTCTCGCATTGGGAACACCACAAGATATTTCAGCTGGCGTTTGGTAGCTTCCACTTGGCTATGAATCTCATATGGTGCATCCTCGAGACTCACAGGGGAACTTTGAAACAAGTAGGTAGCTTGACACATCTCTTTGCTATTCTCAAGAAGACCAGGCTGGGGGGTGAACACCTGGACTACCATACTCTACTGTCTGCATTAATGCAGATATTACATGGCCTCATCCTCAATGCATGGCTTACTGAATGTGACTACTTGTTACTATCAGACTTTGCCACAGCTGAGCCTATGCCTCAAGACCTGCTTGACTGTGCGCATTGTATATTCGAAACCTATGCTGTACCTGGGCCCTCTACTCTTTTCAGACCAACAAACTTGAAAGTGCCTCCAAAAGATCTGGATTCTGGTGATGGACTACCAATTCTACCAACTGACGTTGTATGCAACAATGTCACTCTGCTGACACATGATCTCCTCTATGTATCTGAGCTTGTTGATGCCATGTCTACTGGTGACTTTGGTAGGATTGAAGACATCCTACCGACACTCACTTGCATGTTCTGAGGATCTGGATCCAACAACTATTTGATGGAGATTCTACATCTCATCTTCAATATCAAGGAGGTGTGGACTCCTGTGCTTGCATAAGTCATTACATTGGTTGTGTGGTGCCCTTGTTTCACCTCATGCTGTACTTCTAAAGCAACATCATCCACGATAATCTGCTGGTGAACCTGTCAGGTCTTCCCAGACATGCTATGGGGATTGACTTAAACATCGAACACATGATTCAATATCTCAAGTCACTATTTGCTGCCAAAGGAATATATTCGAACTGGGATAGACTTGGAAACATTGCAGCCAGTATCAACTATATACAGTTGGTAAAGAAGCAAGTAACAAGGTCACTGAAGTCAGGCTATCGAGGAACCACACATACAGATGTTGATACTTCTGCACTCGTCTGGCAGATTGAAAATAAGGCCAAGGAGCTTGAGGTTCAATGCACGATCCCTGATCATGACACTAATTACACTGCAAGCCCAGTTGTTGACATATTCACAGCCGGGTATAAGAAATTTCAGACTTCATCATTGGCAATGTTCAACAAGAAAATTGCTGATATATGACAAGGCCAGTCAAGGCAATTGGAACCTGAGGCCAATGAAATCACACCCTGCAAGTTGTAGAGGGCCCAGATCTTGATGAATCAGATATCATAGGAGAGCTCTCCGCCCTCCACAAGAATTAATCATTATTCTATGACTTTACACTTTTAATTATCCACTACATTCACTTTACTCTCTGCTGTACCTGCGACTGTCCCATAACATGAGCATAGTCCACTTTGAACTTTGTAATGACATTGAATAGCTTCGTAGACCACTCCACATCCCAATCGTCAGACTCTTGCAATAATGACATTATATCCTTTGCAGTCTTGAGGGTCTTAGGGTCTGCCTGCACCAGACTTGTATGCTGCATGTCAGATAGTATCAAATTGGGTGGGCATACAGCACAGGATGGATCTGCCAAGTGCTCTTGCTGCAGCCATTTGATAAGGCGAAACTCTAGATAAGGGTGTTCATGTGTAGGGCGGTAGACATTTCATTTAGACTTCTGAGTTGCCAAAAGGGGTGGATCATCATCTGCAAGCTTCCCAGGAAGAAGATCTTGTAGACTAAAGCGGCTCCCATCACAGTCGGCAGAGGTGCAACAGTATGCCGTTGTATGTGCGAGTGCTAGTCATGGAACAAAATACATCAGTCTGACAAATACCGAGAATTGACCGCACCAGTAGGGGAAGTGTCATCCAGGTATGATGCAAAGTGAGCTTGGAGACATGTTGGAGACTTCACAAGTCTCAGGCATGACAAGGGCGCATGCTTGCACCGCTGTGAGCTCATCTTGAGCTTGGCCCTGGGGCAATCAGGATCACTGAGATCACCCTCAGTATACTCGTCAAGAGATATGTTGTGGATCCAGCACTCATATAGGATGATGAAAAGAACATTGTCATGTGAATTGCAAAGGGTGCATCCCCCATGCTGCAAAATATCGACCATAGTGCTGGGGAGACCAGCAGTACATACGATCTTGACATCTGGGAAGTCAACACCCTACAAAACATCAAGCAGGGTCTTCATATGAATCAGACTGAGTACTCACCACAGACTGGCCTGATATCGCAACGAGGATGTGACAGTTCCCAGTTGGTGTTGTAAATGCTTCATGAGTGAGTTGCAGGTATTTTTGTGACATCATACTGTGATAGTGCCTCATGACACCTGTGTCACAAAGCTCTAGTGGGTGACAGGAGTCCAGATGAGCAGAGATGTGGCACACCAACTCCTTGTCCACAAATATAAGAACACATGGTTGGGATTCTAAGGAAAATGGACAAGAGAGGAAACTTTCGTAGTTCTGCATGTGGTCAATATTGTTCACCACTTGATGTGTTGTGTAGGTGGTATTCGGACGGTTTGATGTGACATGTATGGCAGTGTAGTCAGGCCTCAGAAGTTTGTTTTCAATTGTTGCATGTATATGTGGAGGGAAAGTTGCAGATAGGAATGCCCACCACACAAGCCAAGGAAGAAGTGCCCTAAGTTCATCCAGAAGTCCCCACGCTGGATGAAAGGCATTAAGACCATATAGAGACATCCCAGAGGTGTGAATGTTGTGCACTTTGTCGACAACAATGCGCTTGACATGTCTCTGGAAGAATTGGTTCCAGAGGAGGATAGCCAGGTGAGGGAGAGGTCCCTCACAAGATTTAAAGAGCTGCTCCACAGTCACAATGTAGCGTTTCCACTAAATGCTGATCCAACTTGGATCCGTGGGCTTTCCTGTATCAACACTAAGCCAAGCGCATGGCTTGCAACCTAGGCAATAACTTGTAAAGGGCAAATAACCTCAGAAGGTCCCCTTATAAGGCCAAACAATGGTGATAGCCTAACACACAAGTTGGCAACAAGATGAGAAGATAGTCACACAGACCAATGACTCTGCTATAAGAATGCTTTGCTAGTCCCTGAGAGGAATACAGGTGGAAGTCAAAACAACTAAGCTAACAACTACTGGCGAAACCTGCCAAGTATTTATAGTACTCCAAGACAGTAATGAAACTGAGCTCGAACTTTAACTGAGATAACACCTACGACCTAATCTGCCAATAGGAATAGTCCATCAAGCCACAAGGGCTTATCATGAAACATACAGTACATGAGGCATAAGGCCCCACACGAGTTAGAGATAACAAGACAATGAGTCAGAGATAAGAACACCATATGACTCACAAATGACATCACAATCCAAGATAACAAGATAACAAATGTCTTGGCGCAATACCAGCGCATCAGAACCTATTCCATCAGAACTCGACCCATAAGGGAATTGTCCAGACCTTCAGCTATTGGGAATTCCACATCCGACCTCATGCCTACCATGGTCTTCCATAACCTTCCATCCTAAAGTCCCATGACTTATAGCTTAGGTCAGATACGAGGCATGACCCGGGACTGCACGTGATCAGATCACGTGACCTTCATCCTTCCTGCAATACTTGTGCCAGCATCTGAGGGCGACTCATGAATGATCATTCCACTCACTAGCTGGCGTATGCGCAACGCTTCATCTTCCTCCACATGATAGTCTTCTTCTTCCGCCTCTGGCCATCCATCAGCCTGGGCCCAAATGAGAGCACGTACCTCCTCTTCTTCTTCACAATATTCTGGTTGTCCGGCTACCCATGTGTGCTCTTTAGGGTAGTCTTGGCAATTCTTCCAGTGTTCATGTCTGCACTTGTGATGTTTGGTGGTGGTGGAGGGTTGAATGATGTCGCCATGTGACACACAATGAGGAGCTGAGCACGCCCAGGGGTACAAGCCTTATGATTCCAGATGTTATCCTTCACAGACGTGTGAGATTGAAACCAGACATGAGAAGTAAATGAAAAGCATTACACTCCACCATGAGTCCTCTCTCAGCGTGTCTTCATTGATTACAATGGTAGGTATGCTGTATTGAGAATTAAAGTCAGATTCTTGAGTCATTTGAAGATGTTTCAATGGAGAGAGCATCAGTGTGATGAGACACTTGTCTGGATCGTCGAGAAGGACATTGAGAGCGATGGGCAGAGTCTTGCCACTGCCAGTACCTGCAGAGACTAGTGTATCCTTCCCATGATAATTGGAAAGGATTGCGTTCAGCTGCATCTCATGAGGCACTTGAATGGAACCAGTGACACCATAGCAGATAATGGCCGCCCAGTAACAGACGGTCAGGTCTTCTTTGTCAAGGGTTTCCAAGAGTCCAAAGGGCAAGCATTCATGGAGCCCAAGTGTAGATACCAATTCAGAAAGTTCATCACTAGAGCAGGTTTGTATAAGCATTAGCCACTCAGAGAGTTTGAGAGCAGTAAGGAGATTTTCTGTGAACATAATTGAGCCAGACACTGGAGCAGCACCTTGCGTGGAGACACTTCGAAGTCCCAGATCTTTGATTAAGCAGTCCACGAAGCTGGTACAGATGATCAAGATTCAATTACTATATTGAGAGTATGAGACTGTATGTGGCCCTTCTCTCAGAAAGTTCCATGCCACCCACTCGATCACTCGTATCTCCACCCAAATCAATACCTTTAACACCAGTCGGAGAAATCAAGGATTCCTCCAGTCGCTTCAGAATGCCCCTCAAAAATCCTCATTTCGAATGGCTGGTTACGAGTCTAGGCAGCATGATGCCTTACAAAAAGCTCTATGGCAACAAACCCGACCTCTCTGGGATCCCCAAGTGGGGACAAGCCATCTGGGTTCACAGCAACACAGGATCAAAGCTTGATGCCCAAGGACTTGAAGCCTGCTCAATTGGATTTAACTCTGATAGCACACATGCACACCATGTTTATTGGCCAAGCAAACACTCAATCTCAGTGGAATGCAACATCAAATTCACCATTCCCACAGTCATCCTATACTCCAAACCCCCACATATTGTTGTGCTGCCTCAGATTGCAGGCCCACAGCAGCCACTGCCTGCACCACCACAGCAGCCCCCAGCACCACCACAACAGCTGCCTGCACCACCACAGCAGCCTCCAGCATCATCACAGCAGCTGCCTGCACCAACCCCAGCATTGCAAGTACCACCATATCCACCTTGGCCACCTGCACAACCAGTGGCAGAACCACCCCACGCACCCTGCACACCTGCTAGGAGCACAGCTCATGCATCTGCACCACTACACAGATCATTGTGCACTAGAGTGCCCTCAGCAAAAGAGCACACCATCCAACAAGGAGAAGCCACCACAGGGGAAGAGTATGAAACTCCCACCACCTCCAGTGCATACACTGAAGACTCTGTTTTCCCTGATTACACCTACCTCACAAATGGTGAAGAAATCTTTGAAGCATCCATCAACAAGTACCAGGACAATCCAAAAACCCTGACCCAAGCTCATTCCCACACAGACTGGCCCCAATGGCAAGAGGCCATGGACCATTGGATTCGCACACTAGATGACGCCAAAACATGGGTCACAGTCCCCCAACCCACCAACAAGAATATCGTTGGTAGTAAATGGGTCTTCTGCATCAAATGGAAGGTTGACAGCTCTATCAAGAAGTACAAGGCCTGTCTTGTTACACAAGTGTTCACACAAAAATAGGGTGTGGACTACTTCAACACCTGTTCCCCTGTCGCAAAACTCTCAAGCTTTCATATCATCCTTGCCATTGCTGCTTGCAACAATTGGGATGCCAACACCTTTGATTTAAATGGTGCCTATCTTAATGGAGAACTGGATGATGATGAAGAAATCTACATGAAATCACCCCCTGGATACAGTGATGAGGGGGAGCAAGTCAAGCACCTCCAAAAATCCCTCTACAGTCTCAAACAAGCCAGGCACAAATGGTACAACACCCTGTGCCATGTGCTGACTGACTTAGGGCCTGTTAAGTGCACACATGGCACAATATTGCACCTGCCAATGAAAAAACTCTGCACCAGTTTTGTGCTGTGGTGCAGCTTTGCTGTTTGGTGCATGTTGTGCTGAGGAATTGGGGAAGAGATTCCTTGGTGCAGCCCTAGTAAAATGGAACAGCCAAAATACCTGTTTTCCAGTTTGATTCTGTGTGCCAACACCACCTGAACCGTGTCTGTGACCCATATAATCCAATTTTTATTTAATAATTTCTAACACAGTAATGTGTGATACAAAAATGAGGCATCCAAGGACAACAAGAGGAGTTCGGTTCAGGGGTGAAGGTGAGAGATGTGAGACAATATTGAGCACTTTGGTGTCCATTAGGACAATTGGGTTGGGCTTCAGTGCTTCAGCAACCCAAATGTATGCATTTGATTAAGATTTCTTAGTAACAACTGTAAGTACTAAGTACAGGTCAAACCATCACCAATGGACTCATCAACATCAAGTATTGCCCCACAGAGGACATGACTGTGGATATCCTCATGAAGGTGCTCCCCAAATACAAGGTTGCATTACACTTGCAGAACCTGGGGATTTGTTGCCCTTGAGGGGGAGTGGTGCATTTCGGCACTACTTGACCTGGCCAACCTGAACGTTACAAGAACACACAACCAGCTGCATTAATTCACAGTAGGTCCGACTCCTATTCAAGCAACTGTTTCAAACCATGCTAGTCATTCCTATATTGACCCTTATCTTGGTGCAAGACTGACAAAATCCCTTGAACCCCCTTTGTACTTTTCTCCTATTCTGCATCCACTCCTGTTGTACACAGCTCGTCAGTATGTTTGCCTCTGTCTTGTTTTCTTTGACCTCATTTTCCCAAAAATGTATAGTAAACTGTATAAAAAACTACTCTGTATCACTCAAATGAATCATCCAGTTGTCTCTCCCTCCCATCTGTCCAAGTGTCTCTCCTCTCAGCTCTATCAAGCCCATTGCTCATCTCTGGGCTCTGCTCACTTCTCTGAAATCCATCTTGCTATCATCTTTTTAACTTTGCCAACAAATCAGTGAACTCTTTGGATCATCCTTGGCTGGCTGATGAACTAGCTCACCCTCTTGAACCCTTTTCATTGTTACTACTTGCTACTAACACCACTTTGGTGATATTGTGACCATGACATTTACCAAGTGTGCAGATGAATGTAAACTGCAAGAAATTAGCTCAAGTGAAGTAACAAAAGGCTGGACTCACATCCATTGACCACAGGGAGAGGAGGCATTGACACTTTGGGGCATTTGGGGGGCAAAGATGGCATAGTAATGACATCTGATACAATTGTTGAACTCTAATAAGTACATACAAATCTTATCTTTAGCAGTTATGACATTACAGTAGTATGTGTACATATGTTTACCATATTAGGGTATGCTGTTATGCACAAATGTGGGCACAACTCTTATCAGCATCACATGTGGTGATACTGAAGAGTTCTGGGGTGTTTCACATCAAGTGTCACTGAAAACACAATATTGTGGACACCTCTACTCATCACTTATCATCAAAATGGACATGGTGTGACCATAGGGACCAGATTTCCTATATATAGGGGAGTAGAGCCCCTTTGAATACACAAGTTGCTTCACTCTGTGCATACTTGAGCTATAACACTCTACACTCTACAAAGTTTTTCTACCTTCACAAAGGTGAGACACCATAAACCTTGTTTGCTGTGCTGGTTCCTGTGCAACAACAATGTCATTGGAATCATAGGCTGAGCATTGTGTGAGGAGAGTGTGGAAGTAGTCATACTGTGGCTTCTCATCAAAGGTGTTATGCTCAGACCCTACGCCAACCCACAGACAACGCAAGTGTCTACATGAACACTGGAAGAATTGCCATGATTACCCAGAGGCGCATGACTGGGAGTCACGTGCAGAAGAAGACATCGAAGAAGAAGAGGCCGTACGTGCACTCGTAGCGGCAGAAGACGATAGCTACCTCGCTTATGACGAGGCATGCAGAGTTCGCCAGCTCGTGAGTAACCTGATAACTCACGGTAGAACCTCAGATGCTGGCAGAAAGGTCACTACAGGACGAATAAGGGTCACGTGACACGGTCATGTGACGACCCCCAGGTCACGGGATCTGACCTAAGCAATAAGCCAGGGGGGCGTGAAGGATGGAATTGTCCCAGGTCACAGTACGTATCTGACCTAACCCATAACTCAGGGGACGTTGGAAGAAGCCATGGAATTGGCGGAAGACAGTTGTGTCCCGAAGACGACCAACGACGACGGATAGCGATTGTGTGGTGTAAGACCAGCGACCTGAGGCTGCCAATATCAGCGGGCCGTGGCTGCCGTTGGGACGCACTCCAGCGGGCCAGGTTTGATCCCCTTTCGGGTATGTGTTCAAGATGGATTAGTCCAAGGAGCGCCTGTGTTAGCGCCGAGGCCATTGCTTACTGTTGCATGGCGGATTCGTGTTGTGGATGACATTTCCCACTTATGCTTACTATTTGCTTATTGTTCTCGCTTACTGATGCGATGAGGTGGGCTTATTGATGCCCCATGGTTGCTTACTCACTGGTTGGAGGTGCTTGGTCACTCATTGGTGGGGACGCTTACTTATGGCTTATTGATGCCTTATTCATGCTGATTGATGTGAGTCATCATGCTTATCATTCATACTATGTGTGTCGCCTTTGTGGCTTGACGGACATTTACTATAAATACTATACAAGTTGCGCTATGGTTCGCTAGCTTAGTTGTCTTGAAATCCACCTGTACTCTTCTCAGGAAGTTCAGACAGTCTTATTGCAGAGTCATTGTTCTTTGTGACTATCTTGTTGCCAACTTAATTGTTAGGCGTTGCCACCTTGTAATGAACCTCAAGTTAGGCGGTATTAGGGAGCCTTATTGGTTATTCACCCTTTACAAGTCGTTCAAGTCATTCCTGAGTTCAGAAGCCGTGCGCTTTGCTCAGAGTTGAAGCAAGGAAGACCCATTGGATCCAAGTCGGATCAACGTTCAGTGGAAACGTTACAAAAGGTGAGCAATTGGATATGCTGAGTGAAGGCAATGAAGGGTAAATGTAGCCCCCTGCAAAGCCCTTTGGCCAGGGTGGTCTTCTTCTCAACAATGGCTTCCTCATATTGTTCAATGGGGCCCTCCTTGATGATATCTTGCCAAGGTAAGTGACCACAGCATAAATAGACTATACAATATACCAGAGATTCAAGATCATTGTGGTGTGATTGTGTCTGTCCTGAATGGCTGTTGATTGAAGTAAAGGTGATAGTACCTACAGTCTTGAGCCCAGATACTGGGCCATCAGTTGCCATTTCTGAATTGTCTGTCCTCCAGGTTGATGTGAAGTTGAGGCGCTCCTTCTTGAGAGCAAACTTTGACATCTGGAGGGCCTCCATCAAGATGGGGTTAATTCCATTACAATGCTTAGTATTGGTTTTGGAGGTGGACGAAAAAACATGCTTGCAGGGCACCAATGAAGCCTGGATAGGGAGATTGTTCATGGCCATTGTGAAAAGGGTTGGGAAAGCTCTGCTGTTGCCCTAGGTAATCCTGTTAGTGATTGCTCACATATAGTCCTCGACATTCTGTGCACCTCCCAAAACCTAATGATGTCTGTCATCTTATTTGTAAGTGGTTGCGTGAGGTAGGACAAATACTCCTGTTGAACAGATTTTTCGCCCTTGTCCGGTCCACTGATGTCCATATCCTTGTCAAGACCATATTCCAAGTTCAGCTCTCCTAGCCCCTGGGAAATCACCCGCTCTTCACGATCTTCTGACATGGGTTGTGCTGCAACACCAAGGCCAGCATTGCTACAGTATTCAAGCATCTGTTCGTGTTATATCAGAAATCGCTCTCTGATAAACCAAAAAAACTCACCATATTCTGAACTTTTTTTTTGGCCTGCTTAACATACTTAACTTCCCGGTGCTTCATAATCCAGCTCATCCAAATTGAAGGGTTAAGGACTTATATATATAGGATTATTGGTCGGCTAGGATATGAGATTTGAGTTCATGCACACATCACAACAATGTATGATGAGGTATGATCCATGCAACCGTAATGTTATGCTCAGACCCTGCTCAAAATGCCACAACCCACAGACAGCGCAAGTGTCTACATGAACACTGGAAGAATTGCCATGATTACCCAGAGGCGCATACCTGGGAAACACGTGATCAAAAAGACATCGAGGAAGAGGAGGCCGTACGTGCACTCGTAGCAGCAGAAGACGACAGTTACCTCGCTTATGACGAGGCGTGTAGAGTCCGCCAGTTCGTGAGTAGCCTGATAACTCGCGGTAGAACCCCAGATGCTGGCAGGAAGGTTATTACAGGACGGATGAGGGTCACGTGACACGGTCATGTGATCAAACCCCCAGGTCACGAGATCTGACCTAAGCAATAAGTCAGGGGGGCACGTAGGATGGAATTGTCCTGGGCCACAGTACATATCTGGCCTAACTCATAACTCAGGGGACGTTGGAAGAAGCCATGGAATTGGCGGAAGACAGTTGTGTCCTGAAGACGACCAATGACGACAAATAGTGATTGCGTGGTGTAAGACCAGCGACCTGAGGCTGCCGATATCAGCGGGCCGTGGCTGCCATTGGGACGCACTCCAGCGGGCCGGGTTTGATCCCCTTTCGGGTATGTGTTCAAGATGGAATAGTCCAAGGAGCGCCTGTGTTAGCGCCGAGCCATTGCTTATTGATGCGTTATTATTGGCTTACTATTGTGGATGACACTCTCCCCTTATGCTTACCATTGTGATTACTGATTGTTTAGTGTTGCTTAGTCGTGCACTTACTCATTGTCACGTGGTGACATCGTGTCGACCACTGCGCACACCAAACGTCGCAAATGCACTCATGAGCACTGGAAGAACTGTCAAGATTACCCTGAAGCACACACATGGGTTTTAGGTCAGCCAGCATATAGCAAAGAAGAAGAAGAGGTTCGCGCTCTCGTATGGGCCCAGGCAGATGGATATCCTGAGGCAGAAGAAGTAGATTATGCAGTGGAGGAGGATGAAGCCCTCCGTATACGCCAGTTAGTGAGTGGAATGATAGTACACTCGTTGTCTTCAGACACTGGCACAAGCACTACAGGAAGGATGAAGGTCACGTGATCTATCACGTGATAGTCCCAGATCATGCCTTGTATCTGGTCTAACCCATAAGTCATGGGACTTCAAGGATGGAAGAGCTTTACATAATGTAACGTTTCCTCGGATGTGAGATTCCCGAGAGGCCGAAGAAGATGTCACGTGTAGAAGAGGAGGTCAAGTCCCAGGTCACAGTATGTATCTGACCTAAGCCATAACTCAGGGGACTTCGGTGTTGTATCAAGAATGGAAGATTATGGAAGGTTCTGGAAGGGCCATGGTAGGCATGAGGTCAGAGGCGATTCCTGACAGCTGAAGGTCTAGACATTCCCTTTTGTGGTTCAAGTTCTGATGGAACAGGTTCTGATGCGCTGGTATTGTGCCCTGACATTTGTTATCTTTGTTCTCTACTGTTCTATTGTTCTATGTCGTCATTTTGTGAGTCATGTGTTGTTCTTATCTCTGACTCATAGTTGTGTTATCTCTGACTCATGTGGGGCCTTATGCCTCATGTACTGTATGTTTCATGATAAGCCCCTGTGGCTTGATGGACAATTCCTATTGGCAGATAAGGTCGTAGGTCGTGTTACTATAGTTCGAGCTCAGCTTTAAAGCTAGCTTGGAAAGTACTATATATACTAGGCAGGTTTCGCCAGTAGTCGTTAGCTTAGTTGTTTTGGACTTCCACCTGTATTCCTCTCAGGTTCTATTCAAAGAATTCTCATAGCAGAGTCATTGGTCTGTGTGACTAGTATCTTATCTTGTTGCCAACTTGTGTGTCAAAGCTATCACCTTGTTAGGCCATTACAAGGGGACCTTTTCTGGTTTATCGCCCTTCACGAGTTCTTGTTGAGTTGTAAGCCATGCGCTTAGCTCATCGTTTGATTCAAGGAAGCCCTCGGATCCAAGTCGGATCAGCGTTTGGTGGAAACACTACACTCATGCTTTGTGATGCTTGGACATTCACTTACTCATTCGCTTACTGATGTGATTAGACATTCGCTTATTGACCTGTGAGTCATTATACATTTCCTCTTACTCATATGATTGTGTCGCCTTTGTGGCTTGACGGACATTTACTATAAATACTATACAAAGTTGCACTATGGTTCGCTAGCTTAGTTGTCTTGAAATCCACCTGTACTCTTCTCAGGAAGTTCAGACAGTCTTATAGCAGAGTCATTGTTCTTTGTGACTATCTTGTTGCCAACTTAAGTGTTAGGCGTTGCCACCTTGTAACGAACCTCATGCTAGGCGGTATTAGGGGACCTTATTGGTTATTTGCCCTTCACAAGTCATTCAAGTCGTTCCTGAGTTCAGAAGCCGTGCGCTTTGCTCAGAGGTGAAGCAAGGAAGACCCATCGGATCCAAGTCGGATCAACGTTCAGTGGAAACATTACACGTAATACTTATATGCCACGTCAAGGCCAGGTTGTATGAGGGGTTGCAAGTGAGAATTTCTTTCAGCAAGGTTCTCCCAAGATGTCATGAACATCTCGAATGATGGAACAGCACCTGACAAGACTGGGGTGGACTCTGAGGACATGAACTGTTGTACTTTGTGGGGCTTCTAGATAGGATGTTAATTTATATCTTCAGCAACGAGTGATGACTTACATCCAAAATGATCTCAAGATCTTTCATTTGTTGCCATTCATCCTGTGAGATCTTGTACTTTGAGATGTCCCCATTTTGTGGGAGTGCGAGAAAATGATCAACAGCCTATCATGAAGTTTGTTAGTCTGAGCTGAAATTCAACTTCTGAGATACAACATATCAGGTGCAAGTGCCAAAGCTGTTGGAGCATGTGATAACAGGAGTCCCACCTTGTGCACACACTGTGCAGCAGCTGCAGCTGGGGTACCTTGACAACCTTGTCATCGCTTTTAAACCATCCATTCTTGTTCCCCTCTCAGATGGCCTTATCAAACACTTCTCAGCATGAGCCTGACCCTCGGATGGATCTGACTACCACATGAGCAAGAGCGATTGGATTGTGCTTATCTTCACTGCTGTCATTAAGCCTGTTGTCATCGTCAGCTTGTTTTCCGATGATGGCCTTGGAGCTGAGATCAACAATGTGCACATAGCACATGACCTGGCAATCTTTCACAATAAATTGACCCGGAATACTGCATCGCTCAAGGAGCTTCTCAAGCTCATCTAGCATAGAACCATTGTTACTTGCGTTATCCATCGTAAAGTGACTGACCTTCAAATGTAATGACATTATGCAGCAACGCTATGAAAATTTGTCGTGCTTACCTTCACTGTGACACCAGCTCTATCTAGAAGGTGAATTGTGTAGGTCGCAAGCAGCTTACCAGTATGTCAACCAGCCAAATGGTGGAAAGCAATAAGACCCAATTTAAGTGTGAGTGCTGATGTTCCATCCACTCTGGCAATCCAGTGTGCAGTGATTGTAAGAAAAGACCATTGATTTTGATCAGACCAAAGATCGCTTGTGAACGATATTGGCCTAAAGCTTTCTGGATGGAGGATATAAGCAAGTGAAAAACAATTATGAGGAATATCATACTCCAAGGTCATGCTTTACAACTTCAAAAGAAAGGCTCCAGGCCTCGATGATTAGTTTGCATGTTTTGGTTCGATGAGGGGACATGGCATCTGTAAGATTGCCTCCCAGAAGGAGGAGCTTCCAGAACTCAGGGCATTCGACAATGTTAATGGACTTGAATAATAGGTGAGCAATACTAACATTATTAGAGGTGCAAAGTAGAGTTACCTGGTCGTTTGCAATGATGAAGTTTATGAGCCGGACTTGGAACGTTTCTTCACTGAATTCCTCGTGTGGACCAAATTGCTGTATTACGTTGAAAGCTTGCAAATCCTCATTTTGCTTCCTCACGGACCATTTGTTTTTCTCAGCGTGAGTGTGCCATACATCCAGGTGAAACTTCTTGATATGCCCCTTGAGGACAGAGGTGGAAGTGCCCAGCAAATAGCAAATGGGTGTGAACCCATCCTCAATCCTGTACGGTTTAAGTCAAGATGTTGCAAAGTTGGACAGTTTGGCATGTGAAACACTTACTTGCAATACCTGCATACTGTCTTCCCATCCCTGATGGTTGTATCCTCAACAAAGAAAAAAAAAGTCTTTCTTAGACATCTTGGCAGACTTGGATCGGCCACAGAGGGTGGGGTCATTGATTGTAATTTCAGTTTCAGCCTCAGTCACATTTGGCCTGCCTCTAGCACGATGGACTGGCAGGTTGTTTCCTTCTTCGTCTGAGTTGTCACTGCCAGAAAAATCAATATTAAAATCCTCCTCTTCCTCATTCCTGGTCCCAGTAGGAGCACAGGAGTGTCATTGTGACCTTGATCGTGAGGCATCACTTGGCTGACTGCCTGTGGAGGGAACTTGCACAAGAGGGGATGGCTGTGTGTTTTGAGCTTTTGAACAAGGTGCCATGGAACAAAAACCAGGAAGTCTGAACAATTAATGATGCTTGCGCTTATATTTTTATACAAAACAATGACATCACAGGTATACCAGTACACAGCATTGGCTGAATAACAGAAAAAGATGATGCAACGGTCTAGATTGGAGAAAACTAAACAATTGGCACTATACTTCATCCCAACATGGAACGGAAGATGTCGTGGGTGACACTGTCACCTTAACTATTTAAAGAGAAGGGACATTAGCAACAGGAAATACACACGAAAGGTAAAGGAAAGGTCCAGGCTGGGCCTGTTACACAGCTCACCCACCCATGTCTGTCAAACTAAGTTATCTCCATCCCCTTGACCTTGAATTTGCTATTTGTAACCCAATTAGTGGCATCTGTAGATGAGAAACTCTTCCAAAGCTGTGACAAATGAATACCAGTCAACACCCCTATTGTCATGATTCGTCGATTGTTGACCTCCGTAAGCGGGATGACGAGTCGCTCCCGAATCTTACTCATATCGAACTATGGTGATTACTGATATTATTACTGTATGATGACTGATGATGACTGAGAGTAGTAGTAGTAGTGGCGTTAGTATTAGTGGACATTACCAAGCAGTAGTGGTAGTGGCGGTATCGCTGACGAAGGTGTACGGCCAAGATACGATATAAGGTAGCTGTCGACTGTTGTGGTCGACAGCTTGACTCTCTTGTACTCTTCTCCAATCTACTCGGCTTCTATCTTCTCAGGAGTACGATTCGCTCCCTTAGGAAGGCACTTTCAGGTGTCCTTGGAACTGTCACACCTTCGCGTGTTGACACATCTTGCTAAGTCACGTTACTTGCCATCACGTGTAGGGTCTAAGTCAGACCACGATCGTAACATTAGAGTCAAGCTCCCTTCACACACCATGGCGCCAATCACAACCAAAGACGGTTGGAACTTCCAACCCTATCGAGTTGACGCCAGGGAAAGAGACGCCCCTGCACGTTACGTCATCAACCGAGTCCGTTGGAGGACAATTCCAGACGATAGAAGAAGTGGAGTATTAGAACACTTCAACACAGGATACTACGCCGAAGCGGCCACAGCCCAACGATTTCACCCTATCATCTTTCATCACGAAAGGTGCTGTTGGGTCGAACTCAGGTGGAACCGAACGCAAGAATACTTTGAAGCAGCAAGACCAGCCGGCGACGATCTCAACTGCAACATTCTATTATCAGAAGCACAAGACATCGAAGAACAAGGACGAATTGACGGAACAACAGAAGAATCACATCCCGAGCCCCTATCCCCAGAGCTCCAGCATAGGACACCCGCAAGATCGGACACCAGCCATACGAGCGAACGAGTCCACACTCCGTCAATAGAAAACGAGCCAGAGAATATCTACATCCACGAAGAAGAGCCCGCTGTTGAGGAAATCATCACCCAAACAGCTACGTTACACATTCCTGACCCAATCAGAATGGCAACTCAAACACAAATCGAAGAACCAGTCCCATTAGTCATTGACGAAAGGATGGGTCATGTGGTAAACATGAACGAAGAAGACATCCAAGCGGCACGACGGGCCATGGGTCCAGATGAACCAGACCAGCCAGGGGGATTTGATTTCGATTACAACGAACCACCCCCTCCGCCATTCGAGCAACTCAACAGAGTGTACGGACGACCAAATCAAGGAGCCCCTCCGATGGGAGGAGGAGGACCACCCATGGGAGGAGGAGGACCGCCAGGAATACCTCAAGGAGGACCACCAGCAGGACCTCAGGGAGGTGGCAATACCACAGACAAATTCATAGGAAACCCCCCAAGCCTGTTCAACGGGGACAGATCAAAAGTCGAAGGTTTTATACTCCAATGGGAAATTTACGCAGGAGTCAATTCAAGCCACACGGCCATGAGGAATAAATATCAAAAAGCTATGTTATTCCTCACCTACGTTCAAGGAGACCTGGTTAACGCCTGGGTTATGTCTGCCAATCAATGGTTGGTAAGAGAAGTATCCAGAGGACTTAGCCAGTTCGACAACAGGCTGTGGAACAATGTTCTGCAAGCCTTTCAACGACAGTTCGCCGACGTACTCAGCAAAGAAAGAGCCCAAGCCCAACTAGACGTGGGAATTAGAATGAAAGAGGGCAAAATCAACGATTATATCGCGTTATTCGAACAACTCGTTCGCTACGCAGGATACGACATCAACGCGGAGCAGACCCTGAAATACTTCATAAAAGGACTGCCCAGGACGCTATACGAAGCTATGTACCAACATGACGACCCCAGGACATACGAGGATTGGAGAGCATCGGCTCTCAAGAGGCAACAAAAGTGGATCCACATGCAGACGGTGCGCGGAAACCTTGACATGTTCAAAGGATCCGCTAACAGGAACCAATCGGGAGCGCTGGCAAAGCTGCTTGCCCCACTACCACATCCCGACGCAATGGACACGTCAGCAGATCGAGTTAGGGGAAGGCTCGCCGGAGCAGAAGACGTCATCAAGACTCCACAACCTCCCTTCCCACCAAGAGGAGGGTATCTTCAAAGGCAGCGAGGAAACCGAGCAGACTTCAGTCAGGTTCGCTGCTATAACTGCGACAAAATGGGGCACATCAGCCGAGACTGTCGCCAACCACGACGAAACAAACGCCAACAAATCAGAAGTGCCAAAGAAAGGCCAAGGACTGATGAAGACAAGGCAGAAGATTGGCTAAGGGGAGTAGCCAGTGAAGGAGACGACGTCAAAGACCTCATTCTACAGAAGTTGATGGGGACGGATTTTCCAGATGCCTAAACCCAACGGCCTGGGTAAGGGCGCTTCGTTGTAACTCTGTGTATATCATACGCTACCAATCTATGCGAATTCCAGTTCAACTACACACGCATTACAACACGGCCGACATAAAAGCACTAGTGGACTCAGGAGCCACAGATAACTTTGTGAGCGAATGCTTCCTCAAACGAATGGGAATAAAAACACGGTTGCTAGAAACGCCAAAACGAATCTACAACATCGATGACACGACAAACAAAGCCGGACACATAACCCAATACGTCATTCTCCAAGTCAATGTCAACGGAAATGACAAAGAAATGAGATTCCTGGTCACTAACATCGGGAAGGAGGACATACTGTTTGGGTATCCATGGCTGGCAGCTTACGAACCACAGTTCGACTGGAAAAGGGGAACGATCAGTCGGACGCACCTCCCAGTCACTATCAAAACTGTCAACGTCAACGACAGAAGAGATGTGCTAGCCCGTCTATTAACAAAAACAAAAGAACACATCGTACATCGACTAGAGGAGGAAGAAACGAAGGGACGAAGAATAATGATCCCCGCGGTCGAATACGCTATCGCGGCCAAACCCAAAGAAGAGAAGAGCGCGGCACTACCACCACAATACGAAGCATACCGCAAAGTATTTGATGAAGAAGCCTCAGCAAGGTTGCCTGAAAGACGACCTTGTGATCACGCTATTACGCTTCAACCTAACGCCCCGACATCTATCACATGTCGACTTTACCCAATGACACGAACAGAAGATGAAGCTCTGGACGCCTTCATCGACGAACATCTTAAAAAGGGATATATTCGCCCCTCGCAGTCGCCCTACGCATCATCCTTCTTCTTTATCAAGAAAAAGGATGGAAAACTTCGACCAGTTCAAGATTATCGCGCAATAAATCGGTGGACGGTGCGGAATCAATATCCGCTTCCACTAATAACAGACCTAATGCGCGACCTGGGTGGAGCGGTCCTATTTTCAAAGTTCGACGTTAGACAAGGATACAACAACATCCGAATCAAAGAAGGGGACGAACACAAAGCGGCGTTCAAAACGAGACGAGGACTTTTTGAACCTACGGTCATGTACTTCGGTCTGTGTAACTCACCAGCAACGTTCCAGGCATTCATGAACAAAATCTATCAACCCGTTATCGCCAAATTCGCAACGGAGGGCACACACATACAGATTTATATGGACGACATCGCCGTCGCCACCAACGACTGCGGTACCATCCAGCAAACTAACCAAGCACACACAGCCGCGGTTTCGGCTGTTCTCGCAGTCGCGGCCGCCCATGACCTCTACTTCAAGTTATCAAAATGCGCATTCCACGTTCCGTCTATTGATTACCTGGGGGTAATCCTTGAAAAGGGGATGACGCGCATGGATCCGACAAAGGTCTCGGGCGTCCGCACGTGGCCAACACCAACAAAAGTCAAAGACGTATGCAGTTTTTTGGGTTTTTGCAATTTTTACCGTCCCTTTATTCGAGGATTCGCCAACATCGCCAAACCAATGAATGAGCTAACAAGGAAGGATGTCGAATGGCATTGGGGACCAACCCAACAAAGTGCCTTCGAAACACTCAAAAATCGCATCATGAGCAATCCGATCCTCGCTCACCCCGATCCAAAAGAACAGTACGACCTCGAAGTAGACGCATCAGGATTCGCCGTGGGAGCAGTCCTTATGCAGAAGGGACCCGATGGCAAGAAACACCCGGTAGCATTCTATTCGGCCACTCTCAATGAAGCCGAACGAAACTACGATATATATAACCTGGAACTACTGGCCATCGTGAAAGCATTACGAAACTGGAGATATCTATTAGTGGGGTCACCACATAAGGTCAGAGTATTCTCAGACCATATGAATCTACAATACTGGCGAGACCCACAGAAGATCAGTCGAAGAGTAGCTCGAGAAGTACTGGAATTGGAAGAGTACGACATCGAGATTCACCACCTCAAAGGACGAGCCAACGGTAGGGCGGACGCGTTGTCCAGAAGACCAGACTACGACACTGGGGAAAAAGACAACGATTGAGTCACGGTACTACCAAACAAAATATTCATATGAACAGTAACAGGGGTTACGCCAACACCCATCAAACAAGAAGAATCTCGAATCAAAGCATGGGTGAGCCCCTACGAACTCAAGAAGATAGAAGGAGTATGGTTCAAGAATGGAAGAGTGGTGGTTACCACCAAAAAGGACAAAGAGCTAAGGAGCATCATAAAGCAATACCATGACGCACTAACGGCGGGTCACCCAGGGATAGCAAAAACACAGGAATTGCTAGCTCGATACTATTGGTGGCCAAACATGAAAACCGACGTCATGAACTATGTGCAAGGATGTGCAGAGTGTCAACGGCACAAAGTCAACAATCGACCCACTAAAGCTCCATTCGAACCCATCTACCCGCAATCGGGAGCCAACCCGTTCGAAGTTATCGCGGTAGACTTCATAACTAAGTTACCCCCATCAGACGGATATGACTTGATTCTGACAATCACAGATCACGATTGCTCCAAAGTGTCGATATTCCTACCATGTCGAGAATCGATGTCAGGAGAAGAAACGGCAATGTTATACGCCCAGAAGGTACTCCCTCAGTTTGGACTGCCGAGCAAAATAATTAGTGATCAAGATCCTCGATTTGCGGCAAAGTTCATGAGGGAACTATGCAAAACCCTCAAAATCCAGCAGAACATATCGACGGCTTATCATCCAAGGACAGACGGACAGTCGGAACGCACTAATCAATGGCTGGAACAATACCTCAGACTATGGGCAAACGAACAACAAGATAACTGGGCGGCGCAATTACCTCTAGCAGAATTCACTCATAACAACGCGATGAGCAGTACCACAAAACAAACCCCGTTTTTCACGCTAATGGGATACCACCCTAGAGATAAGTGGGCGCCAGGGACAATCAATTTGCCCAGCGTATCTAGCAGATTGGAACAATTGAGAGAAGCCCGTCGGAGCGCACAGGAGAACATGATAAAAGCCCAAAAGTCGTGGATCAAACACAAGGACACACCCAAATACACCATGGGAGACCAAGTTTGGCTAGATGGGTGCAACTTACGAACTCATCAGCCCACTGCCAAACTTGCGCCCAGAAGACAGGGACCGTTCGAGATTGTCCAGGTGATGTCCCCTGTGAATTACCGGCTCAAATTACCCCCACAGTGGAAAATACATGACGTGTTCCACACAGACTTACTCATGCCTTACAAAGAAATGCGTATGCATGGGGTAAATTACCTACGCCCACCACCTGAATTGGTCGAAGGCGTGGAAGAATACGAGGTCGAAAGAGTACTAGACTCCAGAAGGTCGGGACGAGGGCGTAAACTCCAATACCTCATCAAATGGAAGGGGTACGCAGACTCAGAAAACCAATGGGTCCCGTGGAACGACGTCCACGCGGAACAAGAGATAAGGAAGTTCGCACGATTGAACCCAAAAGCTGAAACTCACATAAAAGCAACTTCGACAGTGCCGAAAACCCCATCTTCCCTCTCATTAAACAGCCCAATGGCTCATGTCCCTCTCACCATTGTCAACATTGACGAGATCGCCATCCCCCACGTCGACACCCTCAACACCTATGATGGAAACAACAACGTCGACGACCAGTTCTGCTCAGCCTTTGAGCACGTCAGAAATGTCGCTGAACGAGATCAAGCCGCCCGAGACCTGGCCGAGGCTCGCAGGCGATTCCACACACCCGCAAGCGGAAGAATGGAGGACGATGAGGAGGGAGTACGACCTATTGAAGGAGGTGATGTCAGCATGGAGGATGGACCAAGTGGTGAAGAGGACGGCAGCGGAGAGGAGGATGAGGATCAACCTACTAATGAGGCGAGTTTCAACCAGTCCTCAGCCTCCCTTACTACCACCGTCATCGGTAGTATCAATCCCTCCAACGCCTCTCTCGCCACCACCGCCGTCGACGACACCGACAGTGAAGATGAAGATGACAGCAGCGACGAATCCTACCATGCCGCCAGGGTTGTCTGCATCCAATGCGACAACCCCCCCAACTATTGCCACTGCGCTCCCTTGCCTATACCTCCCCAAGTCCGTATCGTTGCCGAAGAAGCCAAGGATGAAACGCGCCGACCACCTCCAGTTGCTGTTGTCTACGGACCAACGGCAGAACAGGGATACGAAGCGCACGGTCTCCCCCCCTATCGGGAAGAACGCGACCCATCGCCCATCACTACGCGCCGAACGCATGCGACGTGGCTCCCTCTCCGTGCCATATCGCCTACTCCCGGAGGGTTCATCCTCAACAACGGGATGAACTGGGTCCCGATGGTCATCGAGCACGAAGGGCAACGAATCCCAGCCAAGTATGTACGCGTCCGCATGCTGGACAACCCCGAGGTGTTCGGGACGATGGGGAAGTACTCCCCCATTTACCGCGCGGACATCCACGCTGAACCATGCCGAGACATGGGCCCTGCAGCTGAGTACACCCGTGAAGAACTCGGGTACTTCCGCTCTGACTTCCGTGGAAAGCGACAGGTAGACGAGGCTCTCGCTCGCTTGGGGGACATTTCCCTCCAAGCCGAGGTGAGATGCTACCGCGCGTCCATGGAAGTCGTCGCCGAGCTGGAACAAGCCATCAAAAAGCTGGAGGACGATATCTTCGTCCATATCGATAGGGCCATGCACTCGTCAAGGCGGCTAGGACGCGCTCATGCCCTTAGGAGGGTGCGTGACGAACACGAGACGGATGTAGGGCTTACCACGGTGACTAGTTGGGTTGTGGAGCGTGGGCGCTCACCCTTGTAAAGGGGGTGATGTCATGATTCGTCGATTGTTGACCTCCGTAAGCGGGATGACGAGTCGCTCCCGAATCTTACTCATATCGAACTATGGTGATTACTGATATTATTACTGTACGATGACTGATGATGACTGAGAGTAGTAGTAGTAGTGGCGTTAGTATTAGTGGACATTACCAAGCAGTAGTGGTAGTGGCGGTATCGCTGACGAAGGTGTACGGCCAAGATACGATATAAGGTAGCTGTCGACTGTTGTGGTCGACAGCTTGACTCTCTTGTACTCTTCTCCAATCTACTCGGCTTCTATCTTCTCAGGAGTACGATTCGCTCCCTTAGGAAGGCACTTTCAGGTGTCCTTGGAACTGTCACACCTTCGCGTGTTGACACATCTTGCTAAGTCACGTTACTTGCCATCGCATGTAGGGTCTAAGTCAGACCACAATCGTAACACCTATGATGAATACTGCAACTTATGACAAGTCTGGATGCGTACACTATGTTTTTGTGACATGGACAAAGCATGAACACCAGCAAATTGGCATGACCAAACCACATGTAGTGCATGCTAGGTGTTTGTGGGAATGTCTTTGTGTCAACAAAGCAAGGGGGTGTGAATATGCTGGAAACTGTTACTTAATAAACAGATGAAGAATGAGTACTTACTCACAAAAAAAGCTATCTTGAATTATGACAACATGAGAGGAATGGCTTGTACTTTGATACAAGTAGCCATGTGTTGAATGATTCAAATCCAGTGTTGCCAAAGTTGGAAGGAAGGGGCATGAAACACTCCCACTGAGACAACCAGGCAATGAGCCAAAGCTTCTTGTGAGGGGAATTGTGCAGATAGAGTGAACACATGTTGAATGGCTTGTAGAGGATCGTTCTGCTGTAACAATGGAGGGAGAGCTGCAGAAACTGTGGCTGCAGAATCGCCGATCACTTCTAAGTACAGTAACTTACTGTGATGGACCCATCAGTCTGAGTCAGACATGACCCCTCAGTCAGACAGTCACGGTTTGTCACAGTCCTGTTTTGGAATGTTTGGGACTCCGCTCACCCATTTGGATGGTGCCTCGCCTCTGGCAAAGGCCGGAGTGTCGTTCCACTTTTAGAAAGCAGTCAGCCACAAAATTGAACCCCGACATGGCATGAGTCAGCAAGTATGATGGGCATGATTTTTCCAAATGTGCAACAATGATATTTTTACAAAAAAAAAGCTGGAATATGTTAAGGAGTAGTACTAGACATCATATATTTAATTTGGTAGTGGTACAGCCGGAATTGAGTGAGAAATTCAAAGCGTCCGACTGATGGGTCCATCACAGTAACTTAACTCTGCCAAATAACTCCCAAACTAAGTTACAGTATCAGTTTTGGGATGTGGATGCATAATGCATGCCCAACCCAGTCGGGTCATACATGTACAGCCCCATTAAATGGCAATCATGTGAGCCAAATGAACAATGTGGTGTCGTCACCATTGTTGCAGTGCTATCATTCCTTGAATAAGTTATCCTCCGTGTACCTTCCTCCATGTACTATTCCATACATTTACCCACACCAAACCCTCTTGTTATTGTATTGTGAATTTGTGAGTGGAATCCCTCATGCAGTCTATTTGCAGTCTAATCTCCTCCTAGTTTGCCTGGTTTTTTTTCCCCATGAATCTCAATTGGATCAATGGGATGTATAGGCTACAGGGAAAAATTGGATCTGGGTCTTTCAGTACACAGATATTTACTTCATCTATAATTTTGGCTTATAGATGGATAGGTGAAGCATTTCTGGCACGCAACATTTTGACAGCACAAGATGTCATGATCAAACTTGAATCACTGGAAGCAAGTCAGCATTATCTGGAACATGAGTATTGGGTGTACCAGAAGCTTTCCAGAGGAATAGGCATTCCACGTGCATGTTGGTTTGGCACAGAAGGTGGCTTCAATGCAATGGTACTCAATTGTCTAGGTGAATCTCTCGAAGCCCTCCAAGAGCATACATGCAGGTCACTATGACAGTGCAATGAACTCACGTGCCCATGGGGCATCTGTTGGTGGTACCAAGGCTCTTGGGGGATGGAATGAGAGTGGCTCATTCAGAAACTGCTATGACCATGCCTTTTCAGTTGATGCCTTGCTTGGGGCTGCCTCATTCAATGCTCAAAAGCCAGAAGAGTACTTCCTTGCCAGAGATAAGCTGGGTGAGTGCCATTCCTTATAAGTAGCTGATGTCTTCTGACACAGTCACTTTCACAGACCCTCCTGCAGATGTCATGGCTTACCTCTTCCCCTGGGTTGATGCTGAGCTCACAGCGCTCAATGGCCATGTGGCACAGTCTCACGGCAATCAAGACATTGCCTTGTGACAGTTCCTCAAACTCCTGCAGTGGCTGTGTGTTGTTCTTGTACAGGACTGTGCTTTGCTCTATGCTAAGTATCCAGACAGCCCCATTTTTCACTATGCACCTTTCAAAATTCGAAGCTTCACTGCTTTCTCTGCCAATGTGACAGCCATTGTCACTGCTGCACAGGAGGAGGCTCAACTTGCATTCCATACCCTTCCAGATCACATGGCAAGAAGCATGCATGGATATGCTACTGACCTGCAGATAAGGCAGGAGCTGAACCACAGCAAGCTTTGGGATGAGCTTCAGGAGCTGCAGAAGCAGAATGAACATCTGAAGATGTTGGTGAGTTCCTCCAAGGGCTTGAAACACAAGACACCTGGTGAGTTGTTCAGTCTCAGCCTCTGCAAGGAGACTGACACACATCTGTGACTTGTCTGTTTTTCAGTCATGCCACCACCACCCACTGTTCCTTCCCCAGCTGCGCCACCACCACCTGGTGTTGGTGTTAAACCCTCAGCACCTGTGGCCACTGACTTGCCCACCCCCATCTTGCCATCCTCATCACTCCCTGCCATCATCATCAACTTCTCTGGCTTGCCAACCAATCCCAGTGTGTCTGCAACCTCACCATCAGCGTCCACCATCTTTCCATCACCTGTCAGTCAGCCAGTGGCAAGCCTTGCACCACCAGCACTCCCACCAGCCACCTTCTCAGATGATGACAGGAAGCTGGCTCAGTGGAAGGCACTCACCAACAAGTTTGATGAGGTGCGCATGTGAAAACATGAGTGGCTGTATGAGGCAGACTATGTGCCCCTCTATCACTTCCAGCCAGTGACCAAGATCTGTGACATCTGGACTGAGTGGTCCACTGAACTCAATGGTTTCCTGCCTGTTAGAAATCTCAATGAGGGGTGGGGTGCCAGATGGCAGCAGGGTGATAGTGTGATGAGTGCTCACAGTTTATATGCAACAGTGAGGCCAAAGATCACAAGGAGCAGATTGGCTGATGTCGAACCAACAAGGCAATAGAACAGGGAGAGGGAACAATGGACCACAAGTAGAACGACAAGGATGTGGAACAACCCAATGGTGGGAAGCTGCACAGTGAACAAGAGTGGTACAAAAGGGGATGTCGCAAGTGGACAGTCTGAGGGACTGTCTGTTACATTGCTCCAGCTTATATACTCAAATACATGGTCTGTGCATACTTTAGAGGAGGCCCAACTCTGATCCATGGGTGGGCCCATGGAATACTCTAGAAGGACTCTAAAGATAGCGTGGAACGTCCTGGAAGGTTTCTAAGAATATTACCCAATGGCATTAATCCCTGTTAAGCTCCGCTTATCAGGGGGTTTGTGGAACATGCCAGAAGGGTTCCAAATATACTGTCCAATAACAAGTCTCTGATAAGCTCCGCTTATCCAGTGACTTACTCAGTCATCCTTTGCTTGGTAAGTCCTGGTTCCAGACCGGACCTTTCTTGAATAGGAAGGTGAGGATTATCCAATCCTTTCACGTGTGTCGTCTTGGCTAGTTCTACTAGGCCAATACTCTGCTTCCCAGGTTTTGTGTGTGCACTCCCTTGCACACTCTTGAGGTTCATGGGTTTGTCACAGGCCAAGGTATAGGTTTGTGACAGATAGGGGGCAGGGAACAGAGAACTGCCATCGTGCTCAAGTTGTGTGGCTGATTGAGCAACTGACTGCTAAACCAGGTTGGAACCTGGCCCTTGCCCAGAGGTTCTTGCATGAGAAGTATGAAGGGACAACTACTCCTAGAAAGTTTTGTGATTATATTCAGAAGAACAATGGTGCTGGCCTGCAGGAGGTGTTGCAGGCTGCATCACACTATTCTGCTTGATGATGCTCCTCATTTATTTACTTATTCACTTTGTCTTGTCTTGATTGCAGAGACTACTAGGATTACATCTGTAACATACACCATTTTGTTAATTTCAGAAGAAGCCTTAATGGTCTCACAAAAGGGACTATGACAGGTTGCCCAGTCTATGATGAAGTGAGGCACAAGCATAGGCTTAGAGCATAGTCTTTGTGGAAACAAACCAGGTGGCACATGCCCATCCCTTTCTCCTGTGCTGCCATCTGTTCTTCCTCCTTTCCATCCAGTTCAATGGATCGGATCTTGTTTCTTTCTCCTGCCTGCTGCACCCAGAAACTTGCTTATAAAGGGTTGATGATGGAGCTTGTGAGTTCGATGCTCTGCAGTTTGTGCCAGGTGGCCCCAGCCACCTGTTGCAACCTCACCTTGGACACAAGGCAACCCCATTTTCAATCAAGAAGCACTTTGTGCTTTTGCCCACTCTCTGTGCTACTCAGACAACTTCCTCTGTATTCTCATCATTCCCCACCTATCTGCCTGTGCAGCACCCACCTGTTTCTCTCCCCTTCCCTGCAGTGCTGCAAAGGTTCATACATGGGCCTCAGCCCACAAGGTAGTGATGCTTGAAGACTGTATTTTGTCAGTTCAGTATGTTACATTTGGACATATCACAGTACATCATATAGACTATCATTGGGACCATGTTCACTTCCTTATTATCATCTTCTTCCCTTTGTACTAGTTGTATCATCTGATGACTGTTATTTTCTATCTCTTCTATGATGTCATACTATTACAGATACCAGTAGTAGTTGTGGCTGAACCTAGAATACATACTATCAGTAGTGGCTGATCTGTAGCTGTATACTCACTGTACCATTAGTGGACTTAGACCTTAGGTCTGAGTTCTTGTAACATTAATAGCCACCTTGGCTTGGAGCTTGGACAGTGAGATGACTTAGAGGCACTAGCCCAGGAGGCAAAAGTAGCCATTCTGGTGAGGCCAAGGTTTGTCTTGCAGGGGATATGCTCATAGGAATTGAGGTGCCTGTACTCCTTCGATAGACCAAAATCAATGAGGTACACCATGTTGGATTGTGTTCCTTTGCCCATCATAATGTTGCTGGGTTTGAGATCATGGTGAATGAAGTTGCAAGAGTGAATGTGTTTTAGGCGACTGAGCTGGAACCATAAATAAGCAAGCCATGATATAGAGAGAAGACATACATACCAGCTGGTCGGTGAGGAGTACAATGGTTTGCACCATGAATTTGAAATTGCAGTGTCAGCAGGAGTGACCTGCATCATGGGTATGTAATCCCTCCTTCCTCAACTATCTCATGGTAATTGGATCAAGTCCCTTGATGGCTAGAAATCCCTCTTCCTTCAACCTCTTCCTGTGTGCGCTTTTCCTTAAGCAACCAATTCATAATCAGCTCACTCTCCTCCTGTGCTTTCTGCTTGCACTCCTCCTTCTCACCTTCTGTTCCAGCTCAAACACTTCTGCAACTACCTCCCCTCTCTCAGGTGCCTGACCAGGCATTCCCTCAAGCCTAAGCATTAGTTCTGGCTCTACAACGCCTGTTATGTGCACATATGTCCAAAATCGTTTGTGACAACATGTATTTGAACAAGTCCTGATGCATTGTTGGCCAGGGCATGTTTGAGCTCTGGGAGATCAACCAGATGGAGTGTGAAATGTGCTCCTGTTTGGAATGGCAACTAAATGTAAATCTCACCACCTTACATGACTTTGAGAGTTGCATATAACAAGATTTCATCAGTCATGGGCCTTATCAGACAGTTGTGCTGCCCCAGACTGCATCAGCACCTTTTATGCATACTTCCAACCCCAGTCTGAGCAGTTCTATCCTGTCATTCATGGCCTGTATCTTGCTCCCAAAAGATGTTGCTGTTATCCCCAGCTGTTATGTGCGAACTGCACGTGAGCCTGATGTAGGCAAAGAAGGGGGCGAATGTGGTGACTTAGCGAAGTATACTGATCCAAGTACGAAGACTGGATATTGCCTCAACGCTCGTAGGCGGAGTAGAGCTTCTTTGTAAGACGACAAGGCTTAACTCGCCCAATGAGATGAGATCGAACCGGAGTACAATTGAGCCACTTGGAGTACAAGAAGTTCAAGCTATCGACCACATCAGTCGATAGCTTCCTTAAGTATGGTACAGTGTGTCCGCCTTCGTCAGCAAGACCACCACTACTACTAACACTCAGTCATCGTACAGTAATCGACCACATCACTTGGTAATGGTACAGTAATCGCCTCAGTCATCAGTCACTGCTATGAGTAAGTATTCAGGAGTGACTCGTCATCCCTCTTATTCATGCGAAACGTTACATCACCCTCTTCACAAGGGTGAGCGCCCATGCTCCACGACCCAGTTAGGTACTGTGGTAAGTCCAACGTCTGTCTTGTGCTTATCATGTACTCTCCTCAACGTGTGTGCCCTTCCTAGTCATGCTGCTGAGTGTTGTGCCCTATCGATATGGACGAAGATGTTGTCTTCGAGCTTTTTGATGGCGCGCTCGAGTTCGTTGATGACCTCCCAAGACGCGTGGTAGTGCTTCACCTCAGCTTGCAGGGAAATGTCCCCAAGCCTTGCGAGGGCTTTGTCTACCTGTCGCTTGCCTCGGAAGTCAGCGCAAAAGTACTGCAGCTCTTCGCGACTGTACTCAGCTGCGGGTCCCATGTCACGGCAGGGTTCAGCGTGGATATCTCCTCTGTAGATGGGCACGAATCTACCCATAGTCCTGAAGACCTGTGGGTTGTCCAGCATCCGCACCCGGATGTATTTGGCGGGCATTCGTTGTCCCTCATGTTCAATGATCATCGGCACCCAGTTCATCCCGTCGTTGCGGATGAACCCCCCTGGTACTGGTGATATGGAACGGAGAGCACGAAACACCGCACTCTCGTGTCTGGTATTGACTGGGGATGGGTCTCAGTTTGGTCGATCTGGTTCCATCCCTCTTGTGGCGTATCCTTCATCGGCCATGCGTCCATAGACCACAGCGACTGGTGTCGGCTGCATCCCCTCACCATCTCCCTGGTGTTCGGTGATAATGGTGTAGTCGACCCCCCTTGGTCGATAGGGTACGGGCGTAGGTGCGCAGTGGCAGTACTGGGGGGCGCTGTGGCATCGGGTGCACACCATGCTGGGGTTGTAGTAGGACTCCTCGTCCTCAGAGTCACTGTCGGCGTTGTTGACTGCGGTTCGTGTGGATGATAATATACTTGCCGCGTCAACTGAACTCTCCTCTGTTGTCTGGCCGTCCTCGTTGGCCCCACCTCTGCTACTTGATCGTCCTTCCATGTAGTGTTGCCACGGCTCGGCTAGACTCGGCTCGGCTGGGCTAAGCATGGCTCGACCAAAACGGGATGAGCCAAGCCGAGCCACTCCCAAATAAAGTGGCTTGAGCTCAGCTTAGCCAGCTAGAGCCGAGTGTCAGATGACTTGGAGTGGGATGGGGTGAGGCTGGGTGGGCGAGGCGGGGTGCAGTGGTGTGGGGCAGGGCGGGGAAGAAATAATGAACATTGTAGTCGTGACTAATCAATAAAAATGTGTGTGTGTGTGCATAAAGAGGGGATGATGGAGAGGGAGGGGGAGATGGGGGGTGAGAGGGAGGGGGAGACGGTGTGTGAGGGTGAGGGGGGAGGGGGAGATGGTGTGTGAGGGTGAGGGGGGAGGGGGATATGGTGTGTGAGGGTGAGGGGGGAGGGGGATATGGTGTGTGAGGGTGAGGGGGGAGGGGGATATGGTGTGTGAGGGTGAGGGGGGAGGGGGATATGGTGTGTGAGGGTGAGGGGGGAGGGGGATATGGTGTGTGAGGGTGAGGGGGGAGGGGGATATGGTGTGTGAGGGTGAGGGGGGAGGGGGATATGGTGTGTGAGGGTGAGGGGGGAGGGGGATATGGTGTGTGAGGGTGAGGGGAGAGGGGGTGACCAGAGGTGATGGTGTGTGAGGGTGAGGGGGGAGGGGGAGATGGGGTGACGGGGAGGGGGGAGGGGGAGATGGTGTGTGGGTGAGGGGGTAGGGGGAGATGGTGTGTGAGGGGTAGGGGAGATGGAGTATGAGGGTCAGGGGGAGACAGAGTGTGAGGGTCAGGGGGGAGGGGGTGACAGGGGATGAGGGTGACCTGGTGAGGGGGGAGGGGGTGAGGGGGTGAGGGGGAGGGGGGAGGGGGTGAGGAGGGTGAGGGGGGAGGAGGGTGAGGGGGAGGGGGTGAGGAGGGTGAGGGGGAGGGGTGAGGGGGTGAGGGGAGGGGTGAGGGGGTGGGGAGGGGGTGAGGAGGGTGAGGGGGAGGGGGTGAGGAGGGTGAGGGGGAGGGGGTGAGGAGGGTGGGGAGGGGGTGAGGAGGGGA